>JAEIGO010000024.1:2004717-2672956 GCA_018903765.1 Drosophila aff. chauvacae BK-2020 | reverse complement strand
GAGGGTCGTTGGACAGACTCCCGTGATAATTATGCCTGTGTCGTCAGCATAGGCTGTTATCTTTGGGGCCTTCCTCTCGAATCTCTTGATCAGGTCGTCCACCACTAGATTCCACAGAAGAGGCGACAGGACCCCGCCTTGCGTCGTGCCCCTGTGTGCTCCTTTCACCGTGGAGGCGGTGCCCCAATCGGATTGTACCCGCCTACAGCTTAGTAGATTTCTTATCCACATACTGATGGCGGGGGGCGTGTTGGCCGCTTGTAGGCGTTCCATTATAGCGTCTGTGGTCACGTTGTTGAATGCTCCGGATATATCCACAAACACTCCTAGAGCATATTCTTTGTTATACAGGGCTCTCTCAATGGTGGCTACTAACGAGTGTAGTGCCGTCTCCACTGATTTCCCTTTCGTGTAAGCGTGCTGGTTGGATGACAGCAGTCGTCCCACATCGTTTCTGATGTATATGTCCAGCAGCTTTTCTAGCGTCTTAAGTAAGAATGAGGTGAGGCTAATCGGCCTGTAATCCTTGGGGCTCACATGGCTGCACTTGCCTGCTTTTGGCAGGAAGACAATCCTAGAGGTCCTCCATTGGATAGGGATATAGCCCGTGCTTAGGCAAGCTGTGAATATAGCGTGTAGCCATGGGGTGATCACTTCTTTGGTCACCTGTAGCATGGCTGGGAATATTCCATCTAGTCCTGGTGCTTTAATTCCCGCGAAGGAATCTATAGCCCATTGGATTCTTCTAGAGGATATTAGGTTTGTTGGGAGACTCTCTTCTTCAAGTGCGAGGTCCTGATGCTTGCTAGCATCGGATATCTCAGTGCATCCTGGGAAGTGAGCATGCATTAGTGCTGTTAGGGCCTCCTCGCTGCCCTCAGTCCACTGTCCGTCGTCGCGTTTGAGCTGACTCTGTATGGTGGGTTGCTTCGATAGCAACTTCCGGACTCTAGCCGTTTCTGGGGCCGTCTCGATATCGGAGCAGAAGTTTCTCCACGAGCTTCGTTGTGCCCTGCGTATTTCCTTCTTGTAATCTCTGAGTAGGGTCTTGTATTCCTCGTCGATCACATCTTCTTTCGCCTCTTTGGCGATTTTGAAGAATTCTCTGAGGTTATTGCGTAGGAGCGAAAGATTACTGTTCCACCAGGGTGGCTTGGTCCTCTTCCTAGCTCTAGATGTCGGGCATGCTGCGCGTTGCGCATCTAGTAATTCCTTTAAGAAGGTCTCTAGGGACTTTTCTATGTCTTCAGCGGATTTTACTAGGCCCGAGCCAGTCGCGAGTCGTGTAAAGATTGTCTTCCTAAACTTTCCCCAGTTGGTGTTTCGGGGGTTCCTAAAGACAGTTGGTTTGGGAGAGTGGTCGAAGTCGTATTGGAATTGAATGTACTTATGATCTGAGAAGGATGGTCTCTTTCTCAAGGACTCTCCATTCTGATACCATTGTACATTGTCCCCTTACGAGTGTTTGAGGAGGTGGGACCTACGAAGGTATGTTCTTCTCCTACGTTAGCTATGCATAGGTTAGTGGTTAATAAAAAGAGTGACTCACCTCTGTCGTTGATGTCGGGGCTCCCCCACACGCAGTGATGTGCGTTGGCGTCTGCACCCACGATCAGTTGCTGGTCGTTCGGGATGGCTTCCACCATGCTCCTGAGTTCCTCCGGAGGGGCCGTTCTGTCGTGTGCCATGTAGCAGGAAGCTACCATAAGGCGCTTCTTCTCGCTCTCCAGCATCACAACAGTTAGGTCATCCGTGCTGTAATGAGACATAAGGTTAGCATGCAGACCCTTCCGTACAAGTACGGCGGTTCTATTTCTGCTTTCCGATGGTGTGTAGAACAAGTTGTAATTAGAGGACTTTAGTCCGGCGACGGCATTGCCCGAGGCAATCCATGGCTTCTGGACTAAAGCTATGTCGGCGGACCCTTGCTCCAGGGCGATGAGGAGTTCCGCCGACGCGATTTTACTCTTATGGAGATTGAGCTGCAGCACCCTGAGTGGAATGGGTACTGGGTTCAACTCCATTCGACGGGTTGACTGTTGTTCAGGTCTGGAGGGGCCCACTGTACCCCCTCTGGCCACTGAGCTTTCGGAATGTCGATCGTGCCGATGCCCCGCTCCCCGCTCCTCTGCAATGTTCGGGCGCTTCGCGGCAATATTCCGCCACTCCTCGGCCAAGCGCATCTGCTCTCGCCCCGCTGGTGCTCCCGCGCTCACCTTCTTGTGTGCTCCCGCGGCCCGAGCTAGTGCATCGGGTCAAATCCGAACCAGCAGTCGATCTCCCGCTCTCGCTTTAGCGGAGTAAAGCGGGCGGGAGCATGGATCTATGTTTAAGCTTAAGTTAGTCTCAAAACTGAATTCGAATAAAGCGCATATACGGTTCCCCGACGCCCCCGTGCCTACTGGTTTTTCTACGAGTTATTTCGACTGCGTCGTGGGACTTTTTCTGGACTGCGATCAAAGGTTTTTTTTTTGACCAGGAATCCACCCCCCTACAACCATTGGTCCTTCGAGCCGGATAAGGAAGTCCTGCAGGATATTTTTTACCTTCCTCCCTACACCGGCAGCTCCGGTGGATTTTTCTGGGAAAAAAATATAAGTACAAGCCTCCTCCTGGGTCCGCAATTACCGGTCTTCAGCAGTTCTGCGGATATCCCATTTCGCTCAGACTGCTGCAAGATTTTCATGTCAACTCCAAGTCCGAGTCTCCGACAACACGGTATCTTTTGCGGAAAATATATGTCATATTTATACAATACATGTCTCCATATTTCAACGCCATCTCCGTTTTCTTGCGCCGCTTGTTCCGTATTCTCTCTGTTCACCCCTTCCGTACATCAATATCATAAACGGTCTACATCAGTCGATTCCTACATACATACTTACATATTTTTTCCGCGGGAATTTATACATTTTCTCTACATTTATTTACATTAAATACAGTCCACTGCAAATTTTCCTAACGCCCATATAAATTCACACATACCGTCTTCTACCTTTTCGCCATACAAATATTTACATATGCATTCCTCCGCACATATTTGTTCGACTCCGCGGGAATTTATACATTTTTCTACATTTATCTACATTGATCTACATTAAATACAGTCCACTGAAATTTTTTCCTTTTCGCCATTGTACAACTATTTATTCCGCAACTGCAAAAATAAAATATTAAAATTCTGAAACAAAACCATCAACGCTGTTCATAATTGTCTGTGCATTCATACATGTACATATATATATGTATGTATATCCATTCTCTCGCTCAGCAGCGGCAGTGCAATTGTTGTTGGTTGCTGTGCTCTTGGTTTCGCCGGCTTGGTTTTGCGCCCAGCCATACATACACACACATACCATCCAAAGCATACAGTCATATAGGACCGTTGCATTTGCCTGCATAGTGTCTCAGCAGGCATTTTTTTGGAACAAAAATTAAAAGGTCAACAACAACAAAATAAAATTCCGTATTAATTCGTCAATCATTTGAAATATTCCGTCTCAATTAAAATTAATCAACTTATAATAATATTCCGATTCGAATTAAATAAATACAAAATCCAGTTCAAAGAAAAAAAGCAAGTAAACTAATTCCACCTGTTCGCCTGTGTCTTATTTTTTTCCGTTTGGTCCAGCGACTGCCGTACATACATATGTACGTATGTACATGCATCGGCACACTCATATGAGAGCCTTGCATTTGCCGGCACAGTGTCCCAACATTCATTCTTTTGGAACGAAATAATAAAAGGTCAATAAAACCAAAAGAAATTTATTATTCCTTCTTCATTAAATTAAAATATTCATTCTCTATTAAATAAAATTATTAATCAACTTAAAATAATATTAGTAATTAAATTAGAAAGCTAATTATTATTAAATCCAGTTAAAACCAAACAAAAACGTAAATTAAATTATTAATTTTTTTTTAAATGAGTATTTTATTTAAATTTCCTAATTTGATTAAATTCTTAATTCAACAAATAATGAACCAAAATCTCCGAACTACTCATTATACGTAAATTAATAATTTTTTTTTAAATTATTATTTTATTTAAATTTCCTAATTTGATTAAATTCCTAATTCAAAAAAAAAGGAACCAAAATCTCCGAGCTGCGCATATACATAGAAATGCACACGACTTATTATTTTGTTCAATACGTGTCAAATCATATTCCGGTCTGTCTTGCACCTGCTTCAAATCTTCACCTTGTCGCTTGCTTCTAATTCGTTTGGGTTTATTTTCTTCTTCATTCTTCATACACATATTCATCCATATATTCTTCAACGGTCAATTGTTTTTTGAGTCGTTGGTTCACGAGGTCCAGTGTGACCGCCTTCATTAATATTCGGTTTTTCCAACTTTGTCAACGCTCTCTGTTCATCCGCGCTGTCAGAGTCCGAGTATGCCTATAGGCGAGGATAAGAAACCACATTCGATTCCATTAATTCGTTTAGACAGATCTAAGTCCGCATCTCCCCGGTCCTCTCAGCCGAAATCAACGTCCACAGTTGGCCAACACAGGTCGAGTAGCGAGAAATCCTTAGCTATCAGCACAGGTCTCTCGTCAAGGGTCACTCGGTCGACTACAAAATGGCTCAATCCGCCGTCGATATAGCCTTGAGGAAATTTATTGCCACAACGGACCGTGTGAGCCGCTTTGAGGCACATATCCATACTCCAAGCACCTCAGAAGCTACGAATCTGTCCCCGTCCATGTGCCAACTCCATTTGGACCAAATACGTTTTTTTGGGAAAAGGGTGAGAAAAGCTACGAAAGCTGCTCCGACCTTATTTCGGAGACCGCTGACAGTACGACCGCCGCAACAGAATTGGAATCCAAGTACAGGTACTGCTACGCCGTTTACTCAAGAAGTGTTGTCCAACTTCAGGACATAAAGCAGTCCCAATCCACTCAGGTCTACTGATTGTCGGCTACCACCCGTCGACACTGAGGTCTTCACAGGCGACTATCTTCGCTGGCCCACGTTTAGGGATTTGTTTACGGCGATTTACATCCAAAATTCGCGCCTCACGCCTGTGGAGAGATTGTTTCATCTACTCTCCAAGACTAGTGGCGATGCGCACTCCATTGTGTCCAAGGCCCCTTTAATCAACGACGGGTTTATCTCAGCGTGGCGAAGCCTAACGGAGCGCTTTGAGAACAAGAGGCTGTTAGTGAACAGCCGATTGAAAATCCTGCTTAATATTCCGGCGATCACTCAAGAGTCCGGAAGCGCCCTAAAGGAAATGCAAAGCACTCTCCAAAGTTGTCTAACAGCCTTACAGATGTCCGCCATTAAGATAGAGGTGTGGGATTCCATCCTTGTGTTCATGATTTCCGCCAAGCTGCCCAAGGTCACATGTTCCATGTGGGAGCATTCCCTTCATAATAAAGCCGAGATTCCGACCTGGAAAGAGCTTGATGCCTTTCTAACGGAGCGTCATCGCGCACAAGAAGCCATTGATGATGTTCCGCCGAAGCCGTCAAACGACAACGGACCTGTACGCAGGCTAGCTTCCCACGAAGCTAGGGTGGCTCCTGCACCCAGAGGGTGTGACCTGTGTTTCAGGGAAAATCACCCCATTCGTGTATGTCCCCGTTTCCTGACAATGAGTGTCAATGATCGGTCAGATTTCGTCAGAAGAAAGCAACTATGCTTGAATTGTTTAGCACGAGGCCATCAGCAACGGGACTGCACCAGTGCCCACTCATGCTATACGTGCCGCGGACGGCATAATACTCTGCTGCACCGCGACAATCCAGTTGCCGGCATTCCAAGCCCCTCCAATCCGTCTAGTCCACGACCTGCGCCCACGGCAGTAACCGTGGCAACCTCCGAAGATCAGTCAAATGTTCAAGTGTGCTTCGCTTCAGGGTCCCGAGCTGTCCTACAGGGCACAGCTACCATTAATATATGTCATCTAGGCTGCAATTTTCAAGCGCGTGCGCTGATCGATTCTGGTTCCGAAGCCACCTTCATTACTGAGACGCTCTTCAACCGAATCAACCTTCCTTTCGAAACAGTCCAGACCCAGGTTTCCGGTCTCAATGAGACAGTTGCGGCTCAATGCACGAAGTCCTGCAAATTTGCTATTCGCGCTTCCTCCAGACCCGGACTGCAGTTAAATGCGACTGCCTACGTTCTCGAGAGCTCCGAAGTAGACGTCCTGCTAGGGGCTGACATCCTTCCGTCTGTGCTTCTAAGCGGCTTCAAGAGCAATGTTCTGGGCTCTCTTCTGGCACAAGAGACTATTTTCGGATGGGTACTCTCGGGCCCAGTATCTACAGCAACCACGAGTGGCGTGACTGTGTTCTCAACACGACTTTCCATGGCGTCCAACAGTTCGGGGGACAGGTTCCTTGCCACTCGCAGGGCGGCCGCCTGTGAAGGCCGGAGTTCTAGAAGCACTCACTCCTATCGTTGTCGAGTATGCAACGAAATCCACCCGCTTCGAAAATGCCGACACTTCCTCAGGCTTAGTGCTGAGAAGAGGCTCCGCGCGGTTATAGTTAACCGCTATTGTTCCAACTGCTTGGCCCACGAGCATTCCGAGGGAACCTGCCGCCGTAATGACCGATGCAAACTATGCAATCAGCTCCACCATACCCTTCTTCATAGGCACGACCGTCCAGTGCATTTTCCCGGTTCTCAGCATAGGACACCTCCCTACTTTTAGTTCGCTTGTTACTGACCATCACTGACGCTATATTTTCTTTATTCAGATCAGATCCGATGTCATCACTTCCACGCACCGTACTCTCTAGTGAAAGCAGACGTACCAGAGGTACTGAGTTCTACCAACGCCGAGTCTGCACGGAATCCATCGATCCGGGAAAATCAACGTTTTGGTACTCTCCGTGCCGCTTAGCTTCGATGTCTTCATGGCCAATGACGCTCCTCGATCGATTTTTTTGTCCCCGTCTCTGCGCGAAGCAGCTGCCTCTTAATGACGTTTTTCCGTCGGACCACGGCACTCTTTAGGCTTCCACGGCCATTCAGACGATGCAGAGTTGCAACATTAACGTCTTACGATGCCAGCTCACCTGCCCTCAAGCATAAACGGATTTATTGCAACCCGAGTGATTGCAAGGGGGGCGGAATGTTCAGGTCAGGAGGGGCCCACTGTACCCCCTCTGGCCACTGAGCTTTCGGAAGCTCGGCCGCTCTTGCGCTCCCGTATTTCGAGCCTACGCGCAATGTCCATCGATCGTGCCGATGCCCCGCTCCCCGCTCCTCTGCAATGCTCGGGCGCTTCGCGGCAATATTCCGCCACTCCTCGGCCAAGCGCATCTGCTCTCGCCCCGCTGGTGCTCCCGCGCTCACCTTCTTGTGTGCTCCCGCGGCCCGAGCTAGTGCATCGGGTCAAATCCGAACCAGCAGTCGATCTCCCGCTCTCGCTTTAGCGGAGTAAAGCGGGCGGGAGCATGGATCTATGTTTAAGCTTAAGTTAGTCATCAAACTGAAGTCAAAGAATAAAGTGAAGTGTGAATCGACGCCCCCGTGCCTACTTATTTTCATCATTTTCATTTCGACTGCGTCGAGACGCCACCACCAACGGACTTCTTTTCCCGGACTTATTTTTCCCGCTGAAGGAAGCCACCCCCCTCCAAAACAACTGTCAACGTCAGGTCACCGTCCTCCGCGTCCTCGTCCAGTGAGAGTCCCTGGGCGGCGTCCACGATGGTTTCCAGACCTAAGTCCTTCTCCACCTCGCCTGCCTTCAGGGTGTGAGCAACCTTATCCCCGGGATGGCATTTTTTGAGACGCAGGTACATGCTCCCCATGCCCCACGCCATCTTCCCGTATCTCGGATAAAGGATGTCCTCTTTGTTTATCTGGGGACACTGCAGCAGCTTCAGCGCCCGGTCCCCTTGGATTGCGATGGGGAAAAGAACCTTCGCCTTAGGAATGGACGGGATTAGCTCCCTGTCCACCACCTCCAGCTGGGCCCCCTCCCACAACGCCTCCAATTGGCAGACCGTTTGCTTCAGCCACTTTCTCGTCGGGTCATCGTTGCATTTCAGGATTTTTTACCCCGTTCAGACACCCGGCACCATCAAATATGGGCATGGGGGCCTCGGGGTCTTCCTCCATCCGTGCAAACAATGACTCAACGAGACGCGCATGCACCAACTTCCACCGCGGCTCGGTCATCTTGCCGGCTTCATCGCTTTTGTCAATAAGTGCCACGATCAAGTGTCGTTTGGTCACCTCACTCACTTTAAGCTTCGTTCTCGTCACTTTGGACTCACTTTAAATCCCTTACGGAACATGAGACTTTATCCAAAATATGCACTTGCAGGGCTACTTAGATTTTTGCTTTATTAAGGGGACAACACGATTTTTTTTACAAATGACGCTCACGAACACGTAATACAAACCACACAGATTTGAACTCATTTCAAAAATTTTAGTTATATTGTTTAGTTATAACCTTCTGATCACTTGAACTTGAGCAAACAAAACTTTAAATGGCAGGCGCGCGTGCTTTTCAAATGCAACAGCTGTTTTATCAGCTGATACCTTTGTTGTGGTGCCCTCTATAAAAATTTCTGTTATGCAACACTGAAGATTGGTGTATTGTGAATGCATTGCACTGATCAGTTGATCTGGCATCAACAACAACTTTCCCTCCGACGACTTCAGGGTCCGATAACAACAACAACCTTTCCTTTGACGGCTTCAGGGTCCGAAAACAACAACCTTCCCTTTGATGACTTCAGGGTCCGATAACAAAAACAACAATTTCTTATCGCCGACTTGAGGGTCCAAGCCAACAACAACAATTTCTTATCGTCGACTTAAGGGTTCGAACCACAACAACTCCTCTATCGACGACTTACGGGTTCAACGAAACAATAATCCGCCGCAGCCGATTGCCGTCTATTTGACAGGTACGACCCCACCTGAAGCTGCTAGACGCGAGAAGCCACGCCAACGACCGGGACTTCAGACGCTAGAGGCTATACCCGCCGGCACCGACTTCGCACTCCAACCGCAGACAATCCACGATCTGTAACAATTATACTAAATAAAGTACCCTCTACGATACTATTTACGGTATAAAATGCAGCGTTATCACTGAGGACTCGGATCGGGGAATCTCTTACAGCAACCACTCCTAAAACAAATAAATTTCCTGAACGAATCCTGGCCGTCCCTAAACTACCCGAGGCAGAACATAACTTCACAAACCCTTTTAGGTATACCTACAATTTAGTCAATGTGGTCGGTAAAGTTAAAATTGTGGATAAAAAGAACTCCAAGATTTGTGACAGAATGGATGCTTTAAGATCACTCGTTCCAATAGAAAAACTTGCTGAGATAAAATTTTTACGATAAAATTACATACATTTTAATTTTGAGTTGTAAAGAAACATCAAATGGTTAATACACCAGGACTGCATGTTGTTTAAGTCAGTTTGCAAAAGCATACAAAAGTCAGAATTGTAACGGCGCCTGAAGCATTTTGACTCATATATATATTTTGGCCTAAAAGTATGCACCTTAATTACATATGTAAATAGTGCGTTGCCAATTATTGCACTCCGGCTTCAACTGCATCGGAGCAACCGATAGTGAGCAGCTGTAACAGAGTTGCAGTCTAAAAGCTTAGCTTTGGGACCACGGCCAACTTCACCGGCCTGAGTCCAAATTCCGGTCTCGTTCTTTTAATGGAAAATTCCGAAGCGACCACACGCGTTATAATCGAGTGCGGGTTCAATATAACCAAACATAACCAAGTCATCGATTAGTGCTGTTTTCCCACGAGGGAATAGTTTCTCAATTTTTATTAAGTTGGCTACAACAAAAAAATCCGCTTCGGACCTCGTGGGGGAGGTAAAACCCCAAAATATTGACGACATCGACGAAGATGAGTTGTTGCGCTCGGATGACGAGACGCTGACTCCGTCGAGTTCGGTGGGGAATGCTAAGTCGAGCACTCCCCAAACGCAACAACAACAGAAAACGACAATCACCGAGGCGAGCCACGCCAAGGTGAAGGGTAACGACCAGCCAAAGTCGTTTTCCCATCAACAAAAAAAAGCGCAGGCCAGCAAGGCCCGCTTCATTCTGGCAAAGATAGCCAAGAACGAGGCAGAGGGCAAAGCGGACCAGCGCGATTTAAAAGACAAAGCCCGATTCCAGGCCGTGGTCGCGGACTTCGAGGCATACGAGAAGGAGCACCCGGAAGCGTTCCAACAGCCCCAATCGAAGCGCAACCGCTCACAAGAAGTGAGTGAGAGCGCGCCGAAAAGGGCAAAGGACGCCAAAGGGGTCGCCAGAGCTACATCCTTCGTCAAGCCGGCGAAGAAATTCAGCGAGGTGGCTAGAGACAGCCTAGCCATGGCACTGGTGGACGAGCTCAATGACGATGGGCGCCTGCTGTCGGAGAAGTGGGATGAGGTCGAGACCAGATTGTCTGAGATGGTATCAGACAAGATACTAGCTGAGCCAGCTGGTCCGACACCATCCTTCGACTCCTCAGACATGGTTCGAGGGCACCGGGTGATCAGGTGCGACGATGAGTCCTCGAAGGACTTCCTGGCGGAGTGCGTCGCTAAGATTAGCGGCGCCTGGAAGGGGCTTAGCCTAAAGCTCGTCCCCGCCACGGATATCCCGAGAAGGCCCAGAGCTCGCATTTGGTTGCCTAAGGGACTCTCGAGCCATGACAGGGTGCTCAAGACTCTGAGAGCCCTAAATCAGGATGTCGACATGGCAGACTGGGCCATCTTGAAGGCGGAGCGAGAGATGAGGACAAGTCAGCCGTACTTGTTCCTCATCAACAAGCAATGCCTTCCACAGCTGGAGAAGACCGACTACAAAGTACGGTACGGGGTCAGGAAGGCAAAGATAAAGGTCTTCCTAACCGAGCCGGACGACAACCTCGAGGACGAAGTCGACGATACCAAGCAGCTGATGGACGACTTGGTCATCGACGACGACACCCCCAATACCACGCCGCAATAAATGCCGAAAGTCGTACAGG
This sequence comes from Drosophila aff. chauvacae BK-2020, assembly GCA_018903765.1. Classification (NCBI taxonomy): domain Eukaryota; kingdom Metazoa; phylum Arthropoda; class Insecta; order Diptera; family Drosophilidae; genus Drosophila; species Drosophila aff. chauvacae BK-2020. Next base: position 2,661,960 of record JAEIGO010000024.1, on the reverse strand, counting down.
TCAACCTGAAGCGCAGCTCGCACGCTTCAGCGAATCTGGCAGTCCTCCTCCGAGAAGAGGACATCGACATCGGCTTACTACAAGAGCCATGGACCAGGGACGGACAAATCTCTGGCATGGCCATTAAAGGATACACGACATTATACACAAACTCGACAGGTAGGCCGAGGGCGGGTATAATCATTAAAAACAACCTTAACGCTCTTTTACATCCCAATCTTAGCAACTCAGACCTAGCAGTGGCCAGGCTGGTAGCAGCGGATGGGACAGCCTTACTAATAGCCTCCGGGTACATGGCCCACGACGAACCTGCACCACCTGAAGCGTTCATCAGGGCGATGCAATTCGCCAAGGAAACTAAGACGACGCTTATCCTCGGGTGCGACGCCAACGCCAGGCACACACTGTGGGGAAGCAAGGAAACAAACGAGAGGGGTGAGTCTCTTTTCGAACATATTATTTGCCGTGACGTCACTATATGTAACAGAGGGGAAACGCCCACCTTTATTTTTCCGAGTACGGAAGAATTCCAAGGATGGGAGGAGGTCCTAGATATAACGCTCCATATAGAGCACAGTAACCACAGGGTAGAAAAATGGAGGGTTTCGACAAAAAACTCTTTTTCAGACCATAGATACATATTCTTTGAGATTTCGATGCCGACCTGCGAGACGGCACCGAAGCGCAATCCCCGCAACACAGACTGGAACAAATATGAAAAGATTGTACAGTCAAAGGTGAAGAACAGGAAGGTCAAAGTAAGACCCACCCCGGAAGGAATAGACAAGGAAGTCGAGGACTTCACGAATATTCTCAACAACGCGTACGAAGAGTCGTGCAGAGTAACGTACTCCAAGAAGACATATCCGCAATGGTGGAACAGAGAGCTGAGCGAGCTTAGAAAAAAGGCTAGGAAAGCCTTTAATACAAGTTACGGAACCAAAGACTGGCAGCCGTATAAGGAAATACACAAAGAATACAAAAAAGCGATATGCGCAGCCAAGAAAGACTCTTGGAGCATGTACTGCGAATCGCTAGAAGGAATCAAAGACACGGCTAGGTTGAGCAAAATACTAGCCAAGGGGCATACAAGCCCCACTCTTATAAACAGATCTGACGGCACAGGAAGTACGTCAGCAGAAGAGACACTGGAGATCCTGCTGGACACACATTTCCCAGGTAACCAGAAAGAAGAAACTCGATCAGAGGAGAGCCAATTGGCGGAACATCAGCAAAGAGTCGACGAGATCGTCACCATGGAAAGAATCCAATGGGCGGTGGACTCTTTCGATAAGTACAAAAGTCCGGGACCGGACGGAATCATACCAGCAATGTTGCAGACAACAAAAGCATGCATTGGCAGATGGCTGCAAGCAATCTTCCAAGCATGCATCAAAACAGCACACATACCACTTCCGTGGAAGGAAGCAAGAGTAGTCTTTATACCAAAACCAGGAAGAAGAGGACACATCCAAGCCAAGGATTACAGGCCGATCAGCCTGACCTCATTCCTCATGAAAACAATGGAACGGATACTAGATATCCATATCAGAGAAAGAACGGAGAAAAACCTTTCCGAAGCACAGCATGCATACAGGAAAGGCAAGTCCACTGAAACAGCACTACACGAAGTAGTGGGATACATAGAAAAGGCACTGGTCTACAAAAACTACACATTGGCCACCTTCTTAGACATAGAAGGCGCCTTCAATAACGTAAACGCAGATTCCATCCTGAGCTCCCTCAACAGGATTGGAGTTGAAGTAGGCATCAGAAAATGGATCGGCGCAATGCTAATGAGCAGAAGGATAACAGCCGAACTGAGTGGCACTCATCACACGAGATACGTGAAGAGGGGCACACCTCAGGGAGGAGTTCTGTCTCCACTGCTGTGGCTGATTAACATGGACGACATATTGAGAGAACTCAATAGCGAAGGAGTAAAAGTGGTAGCATACGCAGACGACGTAGTTCTACTCGCTTCAGGACCATTCCCAGACGTCATCAGCGAACTAATGACAAGGGCGCTGAAAAAACTCAACCAATGGGCAAAAGCCTGTGGGTTGGGCATAAACCCAAGCAAAACGGAACTTATGCTCTTTACGAAGAGAACAAAGATTCCCAGATTCAGTAAGCCGAAGATAGACGGTACAGAGCTAGAGCTGTCACAACAAGCCAAGTATCTAGGAGTGATACTGGATACAAAGCTATCATGGAAACAAAACATCAACGAAAGAGTAAAGAAAGCGAGCATAGCATTCTACTCCTGCAGGAAGATGTTCGGGAAAAATTGGGGCATCAACCCCAAGACAATAATATGGCTCTACACAGCGGTTGTAAGACCCATACTCACATACGGAGCACTAGTATGGTGGCCAGCACTAACTAGGGCATACAACATCCAAAAACTTACAAGGATACAAAGGTCGGCATGCGCAGGTGCAACGGGAGCACTTAGATCGTGCCCCGCAGCAGCGCTGAATGCCATTCTAAACATATTACCGATAGAACATTTCATAAGGAACACAGCAGCCCAAAGCGCGGTACGACTGAAGGCAAGCCAGAGCTGGAAGAACTACCACACCGGGCACTGTAAGATCCTGAACGAAATAAACGATCGGTTAACAGTAAATACCGACTACATGACAACCGAGATGCGGTTCGGAAATGCATATACTACGAAATACCCAACAAGAGACGAGTGGAGAAGAGGGAGAGTAACCGAGCCAGATGAGGTATCACTCTACACCGATGGCTCAAAAATGAGCGGCGGGGTAGGGGCCGGAATCTTTGCTGAAACCTGGGGGATAGAAGAGTCCTTCCATCTCCCAGGGTCAGCAACAGTGTTCCAGGCGGAGGTCCTTGGGATTTTGAAAGCAGCTGAACTTTCATTGGGCCGAGACCTCCAGAATACCAAGGTAAGGATATACTCAGATAGCCAAGCGGCCATCAAATCTCTCGCAACAGCAAGGACTTCATCCACACTAGTCGCCAAATGTAAGGAGGCACTAAACAGACTCGCGGAACACAACAGGGTGCAGATAGCCTGGGTACCCGGGCACGCTGACATCCCCGGCAACGAAAAAGCTGACGAACTGGCCAGAAAAGGGTCAGTAGAAATTGCAGTAACAACAGATATTCGAGTATCTCTGAACACTGTTCAGGCCGAGATCCACGACCACTTCAAAGCACTAGCCAGCAAAGAATGGTCGATGAAGGCAGAACACAGGAGATCGAAACTGTGCTGGCCTGAATACAATAGGAGACGGACTGCAGAGCTGATCTCCAAGAGTAAAACGGACATCAGAAGGGTAACGGCAGCCATCACGGGCCACTGGCCAATAGGCACGCATGCCAGTAAGATGGGCCTACCCTATAACCCACACTGCAGAAGTTGCAAGGAACCAAACGAGCAGGAGACACCGGAGCATCTACTGTGTCACTGCCCGGCTTTCAACCAGCTTAGAGCGCGTCACTTCGGAGCCCACCAACTCGGGTCACTAAGGGAAGTGGGGAGGCAGCCAGTGAGTGCCATCCTAGCTTACCTGAATGACACGGGCTGGTACTGATGGGAGGCGCAGACTACAACCAACACGAGGGTGTGGATCAAAACGGAGCATAGCTCTAATTGGAGGTTACAAGCAGTAACCTCACCACTAACACCTACCTACCTTATTAAGTTGGCGGAAGGCAAGGTAAGCCACCAAAATGCCCATAGTTTTCTGTCGTGATTTTTGACAAAATCTTTGTTTCGCGACCATGTAAAATAGGGAGTGTCCAGAGGAGCACCCCTTTCTGAAGCAGCGAACAAGACGGCGGAGCGCCCCTTCGGCCATTGGCATACGAGGAATTAACGGATTACGTGTTCCAGCAGCCGCTGCGCAGGCGCCGCTCGCCGATTGTGATTATACTTGAGCGTCCAGCGGAGCACCCCCTCTCGGGGCAGCGGACTCCGCACCGGCATCATCGCCTAGGAAGGCGCAACTTTAGCACCAGCCGCATCATCGCCTAGAAAGGCGCAGCATCAAGCTCGGCGGCCAAGGAGGCCGCGTCAAGCCTCCGTCCAGCGGAGCACCTCCGTCCAGCGGAGCACCTCCGTCCAGCGGAGCACCTCCGTCCAGAGGAGCACCTCCGTCCAGCGGAGTACCGAGGGAATTTAACCTCAAAGTGTAGCAGCCTCTAGCCAGTACAATAAGCGAATAAATAGTGCGAATGTAGTCCCCTAGTGTTCTCAGTGCAGCCGGCCATGGCCGTGAAGGTGGCCAAAAGGCAGATTTAAATCCCAAACTCGTGTCCGAACCCAGCCTGTCCGAGAGGTTAGAGTGAAAATTGTGGTTAATTCCGACTTGGAAAATGTTGGCTTTTCAGCCCCTACAGTGATCCCTCGATAAGAGAACCGAATATTTATTGGAAGTGAACCACACATTACTTTATAAACGGTCACGAGTTCCCTAATTTTGGCGAGCGCCATGCGGTCAACGTTTGTTCACCTGAACTACACTGAGAGAAAGAATTTTGATATTAATTAATTTAAATTAAAATTTAATTATTATTATTAGCTAGAAAAAGGGAAAAATTATTGAAATGAAATGATGTGGACTGAAATTGAACGAAACTAAAACTCGTAAATTAAAATTAATTTTTGTATATTTAAAAAGTGTTCGAAGAGAAATTATCTGAAGAAATGATTTAGTCGTCCCGTAAATATTTTAAAAATAAACCAATAATTACGAAATTATGAATTAATACGGTTTTGAGGTTAAAAGAAATTTTTATATGGTTTAGCTGGCTACAAGTTGTGAACACTGTTTGTTTAAATTAACCATGGCGATCTTAAGTCGCATTCTTTTACAGCCATCGCTCGGGAGATCGATCTTTCGTCGCTGGAAAATTTATTTCACTGTGAGTTACAACAAACACATTGGCCAATATTTTGCCAAATATTTAATTTAAATAAAAGTCGCTACACAACTCCTATATTTGCCAATTAAACGCTAACAGAAATAAATAATTAAAATCAATATAAATTTATTTTAAAACTATATACTTAAAACCGAAACAAACAAAACCGACTTATTTTCATTGAAAGAATAAATAAATTTTAATATACAATTGAAACTAAATCTAACTAGAAAACCAAGAACACGATGAACACTGAAAGAAAATTTCATGAAACTTAAAAAGCTAAAAAATTAGGAAAATTTAGTCATTTTTAAATTATTAATTAAACTATTAAATAACCTAAGAAACCTACAATGAAATAATACTTATACGCTATCTTAATAGTATTCTTTATTTAGCTTGCCTTATCTAATTAATTATTATATTCTATCTTTTGTCTTATATTTTGTTTATTACTGCGGACCTATACCTCACTCTTAGGCACTGCCAAATTAAACTCATGTTCGTAGTAGGAAGGAAAATCTATTATGCTGTTAGATTTAATTTATCTTATTAAAATGTAAACTATCGAAATCATGGAGTAATTATTTAGTTGAACTCAGCGGATGATTCTGCAGTCGTAAAGGGTATCAAAAGGGATCACTCGAGCAAGACTCGAAGATTGTGATCATAGGTTGGGCGGGTCTCCGATGACGTAACAACACCTACGTCCCATCACCGAATTTCTCTGCTCTTCTTTTCTTCTTTTCTAACCTCATTCAACTGTCTCTTTTGGAATTTGTTTACGTTTCTCTACCCGATTTCCGATATCTTTTCGTATGCCGTCGCAGCACGCTCAATTCTCGATTAATAAATAATAAGCCAATGCCAGATCAGACGGAGCAAGACCACCACCCCCAAAGCCGACGAGCTAGAGCCGGACCCTATAGCGTGCCCCCGCAAAGTCAGATCTTGGTCAACACTGTGCTTTAAAACGTTGCACGTTACAGTTATGATTAATTATTATTTTATTAAGAAAGTGGCGCCCAACGTGGGGCCTTAGTGAGTACTGTCTTCACTCATTAAGACTCATTTGTAAATGAATTTCAAAAGTTGAAAAAGGAGATAATACTTTCTATACTCTATATTCAGAAAAATTATGTTTTACCGTGTAAACCGTGAAGGTCCTGGAACTCATAGGGAATCATATTGACCAGACCAAAACATACAGCGGGTAAAGTCGTTTTCTTTTCGAATAACCACCTAACGATTAGGTTAATTGTTTGCGGAAAACAGAAGCGAAAGTAACCTCGGTTGTTCCTCTGGCCCAAGCAAAAGTACCTTACTCTTAGTTCAAACAACTTCTAAATCGAAATCGAAAACTAAGATTTGGAATATATAGACTTATCTTACGAGAAGGTCATATCCAGTCGAAGTTGGAGAATATTATTATTTTTTTTTAGGAATTATTCTCGGAAAACAGTTGAGTTGATTTCGAACAACACTCTGTCCGGAATGATTTAACAGATTTCCCTCATTATTTTATCTGTAGGAAGCATCCTTGGAAAACAGTTGAGTTGTTTACGAACGACACTCTGTCCGGAGCGATTCGGCAGATAACTCTCACTCTATATTACTATTCTTCTTTAACCTATTACTTTTAAATTCCATAAAGGAAATTTCGGTGAACAATATAAATACCCTTCGACTTGCTAGACATCTAGCGTAGAGTTCATCAGTATCTTTTGAGTATTTTGAGTTCATCTTTTCGCTTAGCTTAGTGTTACCGAATATCTTTATCGCATTCCTTTTATCGTTATCTTATTTTTCATTTTTTCGAGATGATTCGATCTCCTGTCGGCACATCGGCGCCGTTTTGCCCGGTGTGCGAAACCGAAATAAGAGTTGGAGCAGACGTGTACGTTACGTCCTGCCAACATGAGTTTCACAAGAAGTGTATTGAGAGTCATTTTAAGGGGAATGATAAATGCCCCGTTTGCTTAGTGCCTTGCAGGCCTATTGGTCCGCAAACGCGTTCTAAGGGTTTGATTTTGGAGGATGTTTCGATAGAACCATCAGGATCGGATAAGAACCGACGTAGTAAAAGTACTACCTATGAAGATACGTATGCAAACCAACCAAACCGTGATGACCCGAGTAGTTGGCTGCATATGGAGCGGAGATTGCTCACGTCTCTGTCAGAGAGATTGGTAGGGTTAGTTCAGAGTTCAGTTGAGGAAAGTCTACAACGGTTGGTCGTTACTCCACCCAATACGAATTCAAATGGAGAAATAAGACCTGATTCGCCTTCGCATACAGCAGAAGGTCAAGCCAGGCTCCACGAGAGAGATAGAAGCAACCGAAACAGAAACGTAGGTTTAAATCAGGCGGGGTCACCTAATTCTCAAAGAAGTGTTGTGTCCGATTTAAATAACCGGCCGGATAAGGTCGTGCAGATCCTGAATGGGTGGAAAGTGAAGTACTCAGGAGTCGGAGTGTCGGTGGACAACTTCATATACAGAGTGGAGGCCCTCACACACCAGACCTTAGAAGGGAACTTTACTGTACTGTGCAGACATGCCAGTGTCCTTTTCGAAGGTAAAGCTTATGAGTTTTACTGGAGGTACCACAAGTCCGTAAGGAGAATCCAATGGGATTTGTTGTGTTCCGCCTTGCGAGTACAATTCCGCGAGGAAAGGGACGATGTAGACATCGAAGGTCTCATCAGAAATAGGAAGCAGAAGACCAGCGAATCTTTCGACAGCTATAACGATAGCATATCGGCATTGGTTGATCAATTGGAAGTTCCTTGGTCCGCTCGTAAGCTTGTTCGTGTCTTAAAGAATAATTTACGTCCCGAGATCAGGCATGAGATTCTCAACGTCGAGATTCAAACCGTGTCAGAGCTAAGAGAAACTTGCAGAAGACGCGAGGTCTTCCTAGATGAAGTGAAGAAGACTCAGGGATATGCAAAGTCCAGTCCGTTTAGGCTTGAGATCTCAGAGATAGCCCAGGAATTAGAAGAGCAAAATGAGTTTGAGGATGAGTCAGAGCTAGGGATTGATGCATTCTCTCTAGTATGCTGGAACTGTAGGGAAGAAGGCCACAGATACCAGGACTGCTTATCCGAACGGAAAGTCTTTTGTTATGGTTGTGGAGTACCTAACACATATAAACCAAGTTGTGCTAAATGTGCAAAAAACTCCAAAGTCGGCACGTCGAAGTTGCAGTACAAACCGAAGACTTCGAGTGCCTTAAGAAATCAGTCGATGACGACGGATTAACTGGGATATCGCATACAGTCGATAATCCCACTTCTTCAGATGTAGCAGCTAGTCAAAATATTTCCCTGCTGCATCGAAAGATTCCTAAATTAGGAGAAATACCGGACGTACGTAAGATTAATTATTTTCCGGACTTACCGAAGCGCAAAACTCGTAGTTCAAAGCGCGTAAAAATCTTTTGGCAGAGCGTAAAGCGTTGTAAATTTTGCCTAGATTACATTTGTGCCAATCCTCATATAGCCAGGGATCCTCGACCGTTTATACCAGTTCGTTTAATGGATCGCACCGTTTATGGCTTGCTCGATTCGGGAGCATCCATAAGTTGTGTTGGAGCCGGTTTAGCATCTGAGCTAGAGAAAGGCAACTCGACATTCAAATCTTTGGATAGGAATGTTGTCACAGCCGACGGAAGTCCTCAGCGGATTGTAGGACGAATCAAGGTCGAGATAGAGTATGCAAATGTTAAGAAATGCTTACCTCTGTATATAGTGCCATCTCTGAAGCATGACTTATACCTGGGAATAGATTTCTGGAGGCAGTATGACCTTCTTCCCAAAAGCTTATCGATAGCAGAGGTAGCAGCTTCTGAAGAGAAGTCGAGTGACATTAGTGTGGATGATTCTTATGTGTTATCTAACGATCAGAGAGCAAAACTATCGAACGTGATCAATTGCTTTCCGTCATTCACACAAGAAGGTCTGGGTAAAACTAGCTTAATCACTCATTCTATTGACGTGGGCAATACAAAACCTATAAAACAACGTCATTTCCCGGTATCACCAGCCGTGGAAAAAGCCATGTATACGGAAATTGACAGAATGTTGCAATTGGGTGTGATAGAAGAGTCACAAAGTGCTTGGTCTTCACCTATAGTAATGGTAACGAAGCCGGGCAAAGTTCGAATTTGTCTTGACTGTCGGAAGGTAAATAGTTTTACCGAGAAAGACGCATATCCCTTGCCACAGATTAGTGGGATTTTAAGCAGACTTCCTAAGGCAGAATTTATAACCAGTTTAGATTTGAAGGATGCCTATTGGCAAGTGCCTTTAGATGTCAATTCTCGTGATAAGACGGCCTTTACGGTCCCAGGTAGACCCCTCTACCAATTCAAAGTAATGCCGTTTGGCCTTTGTAATGCGACAAGTACTATGTCTAGACTGATGGACAAGGTCGTACCGCCGCATTATCGAAACGAGGTTTTCGTTTATTTAGACGACTTGCTGATAGTTTCTTCAAGCTTTGAGACTCATTTAGAGGTCCTCAGAGATCTGGCTTTACATATAAGGAGAGCAGGTTTAACAATCAACGTCAGCAAGAGCCATTTTTGTATGAAGAGAGTCCGATATTTGGGACATATAATCGGTGACGGCGGGATACGCACAGATCCTGAAAAAGTATCAGCGATCACAAACTTTCCGATTCCTAAAACCTTGCGAGGACTTAGAAGTTTTATGGGCCTTTGCGGTTGGTATAGAAAGTTTGTACCAAATTTCGCTGCTTTGTCTGCTCCGTTAACCGACTTAATGACTACAAAGCGAAAATTTAGCTTAACCCCAGAAGCAATCAAGGCTTTTCATGAGTTAAAGAAATGTCTCACGGAAGCACCGGTGTTGTGTAATCCTGATTTTTCGAAGCCCTTCTCGATACACTGTGATGCAAGCAAGACAGGAGTAGGAGCAGTTTTGGTTCAGGTTTCTGAGGAAGGGGATGAACGACCGATTGCTTTCGTGTCAAAGAAGCTGAACAAAGCTCAACGCAACTATACGGTCACGGAACAAGAGTGTTTGGCGGCCATAGTTGCTCTTAAACATTTTCGAGCGTACGTTGAAGGTCACAAGTTTCAAATAATCACAGATCACGCGTCGCTCAAGTGGCTTATGGCCAATCGCGACTTAAACTCCCGGTTGGGACGATGGGCGATCGCTCTACAGCCCTTTAAGTTTCAAATCGATCACCGTAAGGGGTCTTTGAACGTAGTTCCCGATTCATTGTCCCGGGTCAACGAAGACGAACTTGCTGCTGTAGATCTGCAAGATGGTCTACTTGTTGATTTGAATTCGATTCATTGTAAATCAACTGAATATAAGGAATTAATCCAAAGTGTCAGTGCTAACGAAGCGAATTTTCCTGACCTAAAAGTTGATGATGGGTACTTGTATAGGAAGGCAGAACATCTGACGGGAGGAACTCTTCATGATGAATATGCATGGAAGCTATGGTTACCCAGGGAAATGGTCCCAGAAGTTCTCGCCCAGGCTCATGACAGTCCGTTATGCTCGCATGGCGGGATTCATAAAACCATTGAGAGAATTAGGCGATATTATTATTGGCCAGGCCTCGTTAAAGACGTAAAGGCTTATGTCAACGCTTGCGAGGTGTGCAAATCCACAAAGGCGCCGAATTCCTCTCTTAGACCTCCGTTAGGAAAAGCTCCAGAGACACAGCGGTTTTTCCAACGACTTTTTATTGATTTTCTCGGTCCATATCCGAGATCCCGAAGTGGAAATATCGGTATCTTTATAGTGCTCGATAATTTCTCAAAATATGTCTTTTTGAAGCCGGTTAAGAAGATTAACACGGATGTAGTAGTTAATTACCTCGAGAATGAACTTTTTATGACATTTGGGGTGCCTGAAACTATCGTTTCGGATAACGGTTCCCAGTTTCGTGCAGAAGGTTTTAAGAAATTGATGCGCCAGTACGGAGTAACGCACGTATTTTTTTTTTTTTTTTTTTTTTTAACTCGGACGTTGATGCACTACGATCAGTACATTCAAGTGGCCCATCTGACACCAAGCACGTGCCTGTTTGTGTTAGGTGTTAGTAGGCGCGACAAATGAAAGTATAGAAAAGGAATACGAGGAAGTTACTACTGGCGTGCTGCCAGACTGTTTGCCTGCATGCGTACTAAGTGGGTTAATATTAAGGTTTTTAGTTGGGGAAGGCTATCTACGTTTGATGTTATCGTGTACAAATCGTTATAATTTGCACATAAGACTCTAAAGGGTTCATGCAATTCAAAAGACGTTCTACATTGGCTCAAAACTAAAGGAATATAGGATCTAGTATTTCTACTCGGTACGCGAAAGTTAAGCTGACCCAGCAAGTCAGCACTTTCCACGTTACCGTGGATAAGGTTAAAAATGAACGTAATGCCAAGCATGGTTCTACGGTTAGCTAAAGAAGGTAAGTTAATTAGGAGAAGTCTACTAGAGTAAGAGGGTAACCTCTGGTTTGGATCCCAGTTCAAACCGCGTAAAGCGAAAAGCAGAAAGTTCTTCTGAACTGACTCAATGCGTGTACTGTGAACCCCATACTGAGGGCTCCAGACGCAAGATCCATATTCTAGGATAGGACGAACTAACGAAATGTATAAGGATTTTGTAACATAGGGGTCATTGAATTCTTTCGACCACCGTTTAATGAAACCAAGCACACCTCTGGCTTTATTCACCATGCACGAAATATGATCGATAAAGTCAAGTTTAGGGTCCAGTCGGACACCCAAATCATCAACTATATTAATTCTTTCCAAAGAGCAGCAGTTAAGCGTGTAAGTCGCGAGCTTGAGAGCGACACGTGAGAAAATCATTAGCTTGCATTTAGAGCCGTTTAGGTTCAATAAGTTTATATGGCACCATGTTTGGAAGTTATTGAGATCTGTTTGTAAATCAGACTGGCAGGAAGCGTCCTTATATTGCACACAAAGTTTGACGTCGTCCGCGTACATAAGTACTTTGGAGTTAGTCAGAACTTTCGGCAGGTCGTTGATAAATAATGTAAACAACAGGGGACCCAAATGGCTCCCTTGCGGGACGCCAGAAGTAACCCTGAGAACATTAGATAAAGAATTTTTAAAGAGGACCTTTTGCGTTCTGCCATTCAGATAACTTGAGATCCAACTAAGAAGATCAACCGGAAATCCCATTAGATCGAGTTTCCGAACAAGAAGAGAATGGTTGACAGAATCAAATGCTTTACTGAAATCAGTATAAATTACGTCTGTCTGAAGGCCCTTATAGAAGCCCCTAACTAAGAAGGAAGTGAACTCTAAAAGATTGGTTGTCGTTGATCTACGCTTTAAAAATCCATGCTGACATGGAGAAATAATTGATCTACACAGGTGCTGCAAATGTGGAGTAATGATTTTCTCGAAAAGTTTCGGAATGGCCGACAACTTAGAGATTCCTCTATAGTTGCTGGCAACCGATTTGCTACCTTTTTTGTGGAGAGGAATAATAAATGATTCCTTCCAAATAAGGGGAAAGTGGGAGGTTTCTAGGGACAAGGTAAACAATTTTAGAAGGGGATTGCACAGGGCGTCGGCACAATACCTAAGCACACAGCCAGGTATACCGTCGGGACCTGGCGAATAAATGGGCTTAACGCGATGAAGATCTGAAAGAATAGTGCTTTCGTCTAAAATAGGACTGAAAATAAAGCTCGATTTGGGCATGATGTAGGAATAAGTCTGATTACAGTCAGTTGAAGTTGAGTAAGTGGTTTGAAAAACTGCGCAAACAGATCGGCAATAGCCCGATCATTTTTTACGGTAGTATTTTCAAACGAAAGCGAGGAAGGATGCGTAATTGGCTTACGTTTAGTGTTAACAATATTATAAAACTGTTTTGGGTCCTGAGAGATCTGGACCCTACAACGAGTCAAATAATTTTTGTAACACTGCGCGTTCAACACGGTAAATCTTGACCGAGCAGATAAATAAAGGGATAGGGCAGAGTTAGAACCGGTACGTTTATATTTAGTATACAGCCTAGATTTTTTGTTTTTAAGATGACTCAACTCTTTAGTAAACCAAGGAGGCTTATTCGATGTTGATGGATAGTATAACGGAACACATTCAGTAAAAAAGGAATTTATGGCACTGTAAAAAATATCCACGGCTTCTGACATGTCAGTGCACATGTATAAATCGGACCAATTAAAATCTAAAATAAAGTTATTCAGCCGTTCGAAGTCCGTTTTGCGAAAACAAAGGACTTTCTTGGCTGGACAGTCAGATATGTTCTGTAAGTCAGTCCCAATGTCGAGAGTCAAGTCGAAAGTCGGATGATAAGGATCTTCGGGAAGCGTCAACGGCGCCACCCTGGCTAAACTGACTCTTGCCGGATCTGAGACAAAACAGAGATCAAGCAAGCGCTCTAGGGAATTTCGTACATGGTTGACTTGAGACAGCGAAATGTCGAGCAAGCCAGCAATAAAATCATGCTGTGTGGAGGTGGAAAGTACATTAGAGGAAGTATTTGAGGACCAAATAGCCCCTGGGATATTAAAATCACCAAGAACTACTAAATGATCCTTATTAGAAAGTCGGTTGAAAACCGTTTGGATGGCGGAAAGATGGTTCCAATAAATAGGAAGTTCGGACAAAGGAGGAATGTAAGAACAGGTGATGAAAATAGAGCTACCATTGATGGTTAGCTTCACACAGAGGAATTCAACATCAAACTCCTCGAAAGTTATTAATTCCGACGCGAGAGTGGAGTCAACCGCTATGAGGACACCACCCCCACGTCTGATAGGCCGATCCAGCCGATATATTGTGAACACAGCTGGGAAAACTTCGGAGCTCAGAATCTCCGGCTTTAACCAGGTTTCTGTGAACACAATAACCTGGGATGCAACGAGAGACTATCAGAATACAATTTGGGAAGCTTACTACGTAGGCCTCTTGCATTCTGATAGGAGATAGAGAGGGAATTGATTAGTTTTTTGGAGCGGGTGTCGTAGAGGGCGCAGTGGTCTGGTCGGGCCTGGGAAGACTTATTCCTACGGGCCGCCGTTTCTTTTTCTTAGCTTCAAACTCTTTGACGACAATATACTCTGGCCAGAAATTGGTAGAGCATATTGTATCAAAGAGTTCATTCGGGACATTTATTTTAAAAGATGAAATATTCCTAGCATAAGAAAATTTGAATTTTTCCACCTTTATTTGTATTTTTTCAGCTCTAGTTTTGCCTTGGATAAAGGCAATAACATCTTCCGATGTCTGACCAGGGGGAGAGCCGCGAAACAAATATCTGTTTCGTAGGTGGTACTACTACAAGGGCTTTCGGCGCTGCAGACTGATTGTCTGCAGTGCCGATATCGGCCGGTAGTCCGGGCCTGATACCCTGAGCAGGTGAATTAATGGGGCTTTGAGGGGTCAGTATTTGGGACCCCCAGGGGACAAAACGGAAATTTTCGGGGGAGCGGTCCCTCCCGCAACACATTCGGATGCCGAATCTTTTTTGCCACTCGATCTCAGAACTCTTTGACTGAATTCTGAGGTCGAGGGCTGTGTTGAGAGAGGCTGCTGTTGGGAGTCCGCCGCTGGTTGGTGAGATCCGCCTATATGCTGTAGACCAGTTGCGGTTTTTTTGCGCCTAGGAGACTCATTTAATAGTTTAAGGCTATTAAATTGAGTGTCCAGCGCCAAGAGCATATCATGAGTTTTACGAAAACTCGATAATATGTCTTTAAAACCGCCCTTGGTCTGCCGCATAAAAGACATCATTTCTCTTTCAACCTCGCGACAGGCCTCGCAGCAGTAACGCAGACCGATGTTTCTTCTTACATCGTCCACCGTCCGAGCAACAACACCAATGCACTTTGCATGCACAATGTTGTCACACAGCCAGCAGCCGACTGTAAGATCGGTTGAATTAATTGCCTTTTTACAGGTCTTAGAGAAACAGACGATAGCAGACATTATAGGGACTTACCACTGTACCTTTACGTAGAAAGAGATAAGAAAAGTGCAGCTGCACCGAGAGAGCGGGAGAATGAGAGAGCGGGTAAACGGGTGAGCGTGGGAGCGAGCTTAACGTTTAGCTGTCGCGACGGCGCAAACTAAACGGAGAAGGCACAAAGAGGAATGCAAAAAATGCAAAGCAAACACCGGCAGCACAAACTAAATTGTGAAAATAATAGCAATTAAATACACAAAACAGAATAGCTGCATGCACACGAAGTGAACGGGAACTTTATTAATCACAAAGTAGAAGATTTAAATAAAACCCCGGTTGTTTTAATGCAAAAATTAACACAAAACGAGAGCGCAAGAAAAAAACACGTCCGTTCACTTGGAAGAGAGAAACGTGCACAGCAGTGCATGCCCCTCAAGCTAACGCTTCAGAACGTGTCAATCGTTCTGTCATCTCAGGAATTAGGGCGTACGTACGTCCTGACCAAAAGGACTGGGATGAATATTTGAGCAGGATTTGCTGTGCGTTGCGTTCATCGGTGCATTCTAGTATTGGAACTTCTCCGTACTATATGGTCTACGGTCAGCATATGGTTACCTCAGGTTCAACTTATTCTCTCCTCAGGAAGCTTAATTTGCTCGACGATAGGTCCATCATGTTCAACCGTCCGGACTCTTTTGAGATTATACATTCGGAGGCAAAGAAACGTATGCAGAAGATGCATGATGATAATGAAAGACGATACAATCTTCGATCTAATACCGTAAATTTCAGGAATGGTCAAGAGGTATTTCGTCGTAACTTTCGTCAGAGTTGTTTTCAAACGGGTTATAATGCCAAGTTTGGACCTTCATTTGTTAAAGCCAGAGTTCGTAAGAAGTTAGGTAATTGCTATTACGAATTGGAAGACCTACAGGGTCGATTGATAGGAACGTATCATGCTAAGGACATTCGTCAATGACTTAGCTTCAGGCGGTATCCCCTAGGGTATCTGGTTCAAATACCCTAGTTGGATTTTAGTGGGGGGGTTTTGTAACGGCGCCTGAAGCATTTTGACTCATATATATATTTTGGCCTAAAATTATGCACCTTAATTACATATGTAAATAGTGCGTTGCCAATTATTGCACTCCGGCTGCAACTGCATCGGAGCAACCGATAGTGAGCAGCTGTAACAGAGTTGCAGTCTAAAAGCTTAGCTTTGGGACCACGGCCAACTTCACCAACTTCGTTCTTTTAATGGAAAATTCCGAAGCGACCACACGCGTTATAATCGAGTGCGGGTTCAATATAACCAAACATAACCAAGTCATCGATTAGTGCTGTTTTCCCACGAGGGAATAGTTTCTCAATTTTTATTAAGTTGGCGGAAGGCAAGGTAAGCCACCAAAATGCCCATAGTTTTCTGTCGTGATTTTTGACAAAATCTTTGTTTCGCGACCATGTAAAATAGGGAGTGTCCAGAGGAGCACCCCTTTCTGAAGCAGCGAACAAGACGGCGGAGCGCCCCCTCGGCCATTGGCATACGAGGAATTAACGGATTACGTGTTCCAGCAGCCGCTGCGCAGGCGCCGCTCGCCGATTGTGATTTTTACTTGAGCGTCCAGCGGAGCACCCCTCTCGGGGCAGCGGACTCCGCACCGGCATCATCGCCTAGGAAGGCGCAACTTTAGCACCAGCCGCATCATCGCCTAGAAAGGCGCAGCATCAAGCTCGGCGGCCAAGGAGGCCGCGTCAAGCCTCCGTCCAGCGGAGCACCTCCGTCCAGCGGAGCACCTCCGTCCAGCGGAGCACCTCCGTCCAGCGGAGTACCGAGGGAATTTAACCTCAAAGTGTAGCAGCCTCTAGCCAGTACAATAAGCGAATAAATAGTGCGAATGTAGTCCCCTAGTGTTCTCAGTGCAGCCGGCCATGGCCGTGAAGGTGGCCAAAAGGCAGATTTAAATCCCAAACTCGTGTCCGAACCCAGCCTGTCCGAGAGGTTAGAGTGAAAATTGTGGTTAATTCCGACTTGGAAAATGTTGGCTTTTCAGCCCCTACAGTGATCCCTCGATAAGAGAACCGAATATTTATTGGAAGTGAACCACACATTACTTTATAAACGGTCACGAGTTCCCTAATTTTGGCGAGCGCCATGCGGTCAACGTTTGTTCACCTGAACTACACTGAGAGAAAGAATTTTGATATTAATTAATTAAAATTAAAATTTAATTATTATTATTAGCTAGAAAAAGGGAAAAATTATTGAAATGAAATGATGTGGACTGAAATTGAACGAAACTAAAACTCGTAAATTAAAATTAATTTTTGTATATTTAAAAAGTGTTCGAAGAGAAATTATCTGAAGAAATGATTTAGTCGTCCCGTAAATATTTTAAAAATAAACCAATAATTACGAAATTATGAATTAATACGGTTTTGAGGTTAAAAGAAATTTTTATATGGTTTAGCTGGCTACAAGTTGTGAACACTGTTTGTTTAAATTAACCATGGCGATCTTAAGTCGCATTCTTTTACAGCCATCGCTCGGGAGATCGATCTTTCGTCGCTGGAAAATTTATTTCACTGTGAGTTACAACAAACACATTGGCCAATATTTTGCCAAATATTTAATTTAAGTAAAAGTCGCTACACAACTCCTATATTTGCCAATTAAACGCTAACAGAAATAAATAATTAAAATCAATATAAATACTATATACTTAAAACCGAAACAAACAAAACCGACTTATTTTCATTGAAAGAATAAATAAATTTTAATATACAATTGAAACTAAATCTAACTAGAAAACCAAGAACACGATGAACACTGAAAGAAAATTTCATGAAACTTAAAAAGCTAAAAAATTAGGAAAATTTAGTCATTTTTAAATTATTAATTAAACTATTAAATAACCTAAGAAACCTACAATGAAATAATACTTATACGCTATCTTAATAGTATTCTTTATTTAGCTTGCCTTATCTAATTAATTATTATATTCTATCTTTTGTCTTATATTTTGTTTATTACTGCGGACCTATACCTCACTCTTAGGCACTGCCAAATTAAACTCATGTTCGTAGTAGGAAGGAAAATCTATTATGCTGTTAGATTTAATTTATCTTATTAAAATGTAAACTATCGAAATCATGGAGTAATTATTTAGTTGAACTCAGCGGATGATTCTGCAGTCGTAAAGGGTATCAAAAGGGATCACTCGAGCAAGACTCGAAGATTGTGATCATAGGTTGGGCGCGTCTCCGATGACGTAACAACACCTACGTCCCATCACCGAATTTCTCTGCTCTTCTTTTCTTCTTTTCTAACCTCATTCAACTGTCTCTTTTGGAATTTGTTTACGTTTCTCTACCCGATTTCCGATATCTTTTCGTATGCCGTCGCAGCACGCTCAATTCTCGATTAATAAATAATAAGCCAATGTCAGATCAGACGGAGCAAGACCACCACCCCCAAAGCCGACGAGCTAGAGCCGGACCCTATAGCGTGCCCCCGCAAAGTCAGATCTTGGTCAACACTGTGCTTTAAAACGTTGCACGTTACAGAATTTGTCAGTGTCAAACATAGTTTTACGTCATCAGCGTATATCTTCACATGAGAATTAAGAACCACATTAAGCAAGTCGTTAATAAAAATGGCAAACAGAAGTGACCCAAGGTGACTCCATTAAGGAACACCCGAAGTTAGACAGACACTGTTAGAAAATTAACCCTTGAAAGCTTATTTTTGAGTTCGGTTAGATAAATAGGTGGCGATCCAATTGGTCAATAAAATAGAGAAAACCAAGAGTGTGAGTTTTTTAAGTAGCAGCTGGTTTTTCACGGAATCAAAGGCGTTGCTGGAGTCAGAAAAAAGAACGTCAGTTTGGGTGTTGTTTTTACACGCGTTTATAATGACAGCACAAAACTCAAGAAGTTTTGTGGAAGTTGGTCTTTGTTTCATAAAGCCATGCTGTGAGGGGGATATTATTGAGCGAGATTGGTGCTGAAGTTGAGCAGTAATTAGAAGTTCAAATAGCTAAGGAATCGCACTTAGTTTTGCAATCCCACTGTAGTTTTCGATGTGAAAGACAATTATGAAAGATTCCTTCCAACTTTCAGGAAAAAAGTAAAACTTGTGACGCGCACATATATAATATATTAAGCATAAAATAAGGAATAGGAACGATTGAAGACATAAATAATAAGTAATAATTTACTAGAGGTTAGTGCACTGCGACCACTAGGGTCTATTGTGCCCTCGTCCTAGTGTATGAGCTATAGCTCCTCGAGCAGTTCAATCTAACGCAAGAATGCGATGATGTTGCCTGGTCGAAGAGTAAGGCCCCCAAAGTGGGCCAGCCTCAACCGTCTAATAGCCGGGCACTCCTCAAGTAGGTGTTCCGGAGTCTCGTCTCCTTCCAGACAAAGTCTGCAATAACTGTCCTCCCCTATCTTGAGATTGTGCAGATGCTTACGCAGTCTGCAGTGCCCGGTCAGGAAACCCGTGACTATTCGGAGAGATCCTTTGCTCAACTCCAAACAGTCCTTGGTCCTCTTACTATTGTAGCTACCTAGCAGACGTCTACTCTTCCTTGCCCCCTTCGACGACCGCCAGAAGTCATCGCAGGCAGTCATGAGATCCACACGCCTGCTCTGGCTGATGACTTCTGGGCCTAGTCCACAGAAAGGTTCCGCACCATAGAAGGGCGTATCGCCCCTTTCTATCCATGATGTCGGCCACTTCATTGCCGGGGATCCCCGCATGCCTTGGTACTCAGTAAATGGTTACTTTATTGGTTACACCCAACTCATTGAGTATTCCTATACAATGCCATACTGGTCTGGAAACAATCTTATGTGCGCTAAGTGCTCTGATTGCTGCTTGACTATCTGAGAAAATGGTTATGTCTCTCCGATTGTAACCCCGCTCAATATTGAACGAGGCACATCTCTCAATCGCGTGTACTTCCGCTTGAAAGATACTGGCGAATTTCCGGGGTCCGCAGACACCCGCACCCGCACCATCCTCTGTTAGTGAGCCGTCAGTATACCATCTGGTAGACATATTGGTCCACTCCGACTTGTTGCTAAGCTCCGTTTTGAAGAGCTTATCAAAGCTAAACTTGGCCAATTTAACATCCTGCGGATATTCTAATAACAGTTCAGTTGCAGTCGCAGCCGAGTCGAGTCAGCTGGTCTTGCCCCTGTTATCCTCATGGTAGATCTGCGCGCACTGTGCTTGATATACAAGTGCAGTGGTGGAAGCCCGAGCAGCACATCAAGAGCAATGGATGGGCAAGTGCGCATAACGCCCGAGATGCACGTGCAGGCAAGTCTCTGGAGTTTGCCCAGTTGCCTTCTCGTGACATCAAGGTCAGCGCGATTCGCCCAACCCGCAGTCCCGTAGCTGACTATGGGCCTCACCATAGCTACGTAGAATCTTTGGAGAAACTCCCCAATTTTTCCCAGCAAGAGACCTACAGCCCATTAGAACCTTACGAACAGCATGTTCCACATGTTGTCTCCACTGTAATCGTTTATCTTGGATGACTCTCCGATATTTGACTTCAGTGGATATCGGAATTTCTGTGCCCCCCAATGGCTATGGGCCGAATGGATTTCAGCTTGTAGCGATTGGTAAAGGCCACAACTGTGGTTTTCGCTTGATTAATTTTCAGCCCCACGTCTCTGCACCAGTCTAAGCTTAGTCTTAGGCCCAGTGTGATCCTATCGCACAATATGCTTTCAAAATTGCCTCTACAGGTTAGAGTGAGTCATCGGCATAGCCTTGACATTCAAACCCATTTGTTGTGAGTTTAACTAGCAGCTCATCCAACACGAGGCTTCAGAGAAGTGGTGATAAGACACCACCCTGCGGACAGCCTCTGGTGGTTTGAGCTCTAACTGTCACTCTGTTGACAGTGACTTCTGCTATTCTGCTATCAAGGAGTTTGCCCAGCCAGGTCGTGGGACCCGTCTCAACTCCCCTTCTACGGAGTGCTCTTACCACAACTTCATGAGCTGTGTTGTCAAAAGCACCCTCTATGTCCAAAAAGGCACAAAGAGCTACCCCTTTGGCCTTTACAGAGCGCTGTAGACTGTCAACCAGGCTCAAGAGAGCCGATTCAGTAGACTTTCCTTCTCTATAAGCATGCTGATGCTCATGCAGAGGACTTCGCACCAAGTGCGAGTTTCAAATGTGGTTGTCCACAATCAAGGGTTTTCAGCAGGAAGGAGGTTGGGCAGATCGGCCCAAAGGATTTAGGATGAAAGGGGTCTTTCTTCCCAACCTTCGGGATAAAGATCACCCTAGCCGTTCTCCATGCCCTAGGAATGTAACCCATTGCTAGGCTCCCCCGGAAAATACTTATAAGAAACAGCATTAGCTGTTCGACACCCTTCTGAAGATGGATGGGTATGGTTCCATCCACCCCCGGAGCCTTGTAGGGGCTGAGTGTACTCAACGCCCACCTAATCTTTTGTTCAGTTACGATCGCTGCAGCTAGGCTCCAGTTGGGTCTCCCATTGGGGAGATCCCTTCGTAGCTGTTGTCTACATCGGAGATGGTTCTGCACAGCGGGAAGTGAGTTTGCAGGAGAAGTTCCGCTTTCTCCTCCTCGTCCTCGGTGAATGATCATCCGCCCTCTTCAGACAAAGTTCAGAAAGTACTTTGCCTTTCGAGATTGCCTTAAACACTCTGGCCGCAGGTGCGGCTTGCTCTATGGTGGAACAAAATTTCCGAAAGTGAGCACGCTTACTGTACCGGATTTTTTTGTTATATTCTGTCAGCTTTTTTTGTGTAAGATTTCCAATTGGCGTTGTTCTTTTTAGCTGTGTTAAACAGCTTCCTGACTTCTGTACGAAGTAGTCCTAGTTTCCTATTCCACCAG
Organism: Drosophila aff. chauvacae BK-2020; assembly: GCA_018903765.1. NCBI lineage: Eukaryota > Metazoa > Arthropoda > Insecta > Diptera > Drosophilidae > Drosophila > Drosophila aff. chauvacae BK-2020. Next base: position 2,640,219 of record JAEIGO010000024.1, on the reverse strand, counting down.
GGATTGTCCCTACTAGACTCTATGGCTTTTTCGGGACAGCTTGCATGATATGATTGTGTCTCCTCTTTCTCTTGAAACTTACTCAAGATCCTCTGGAGACGATACTCTCCTACTATGATTCAGTCTGCTCAGATTTAATACCAAACAGGACTGATAGGCTGGCCAGTTAGTCCGTCGTGGATTCCTGATAACCTTGCTGAATCTAAACTTGCTATGAATGTCGAATAGGATGATCCTGTGATCCGACATTGACGGTTCTGAGGAGACCTTCCAGTTGCGAATCAACCGGGAGCCCCCCTCATTCCCGAAAGTGATATCCAGTACTTCAGCCCTGGTTCTAGTAATGAATATGGGTTCGGCCCCCACATTGAAAACAGTGAGATCTCTAGATAAAAGATAATCTAGTAAACACTCACCTCTACTGTTGTTGTCCGTTTTGCCCCATGCAACATTGTGCGCATTGGCATCACACCCTAGCAGTAGGGGTAGCCTTTTGCTGCTGCAATGCTGCACCAGATCCTGCACCTCTGGTGGGAGGGCATCCGTCACGTCTCCCGGGAAGTATGCCGACGCCACCACAATACTCCCGTGCTCGCTAGTGATCATCACCGCTACTAGATCTCTGTTGAGAAATTGAGAGAGACAAAGAAAGTTAATATCCTTTCGCACCAAGATACAAGCTCTCGGCGATGCCTCCCTTACATCTGCAATAGTCTGCATACTCACTTTACTTAGGCCGCAGATCCTGCCTTTGACGACCCAAGGCTCCTGGATGAGCACCAGCCCCAGGTCCGACCTGGAGACCAACCTACCGATGACAGCCGAGGCTGCCTTCGCGTGATGCAGGTTGATCTGTGCCACGCTGGTGACCCCCATCCTTAGAGCTCTTCTTCACCCTCCAAGAGCGTCAGATAGGCCTCTGACAGCATCCCGGTGGGTGTCCGCTCATCATCGGATGGCTCCTTAATGCTGGTTTGCTCCTCCTCGCCGCCCATGTGCCGGCGCGCCATGTCCAGCCCCTGTAGCGAAATCGAGTCCAACTCGGCGTCCACTGCTGCTAAGTCCATGTCCTCAGCTGCTTCGCCCGAGGGGCAGGAGGGTGCCTCCTTGGCTGTCGCCGTTGACGTGCCAGGCACATCGTCAGCATTTCACGCTTCTTGAGGAGTGTAAGCGCCTCCTCATCCAGGCCGAGCATCAACACCTTGCCGCCCTTGGTCTCCAGGTGCCGGATGACCCGCCAGGTCTCGGTGAGAAGGCCCTTGTTCTGCTCATTGAGCAGCCCAAGGGACTTCTCCATCGTCTCCCCAGCCGTACTGGGCAGGTAGACCGTGATGATGTTCATCGCCGGCAAGTTATCCTGCAGGCAGGTGCGGAGCTGCACACCCACCTTGGTGCTGATGCTGGGGACCGTCAGCTCCAGCCACTTCTTGGCATCGCAGTCCATGCATTCCACTAGTAGTAAACCATCACGGAACTGGATGCTGTTAAAGTTTAGAGCCGCGGTCCAGCCCTTCCTCATCTCTTCGACGAGGGCCTGCTCCACCGCCGACAGCTCATTCTTCGTCAGGAGCCTCCTCGGGAAGTCCTCCGCCAGTATAGCAAGGTTCGTGCCCTTGGCTACACTGGCGTACGAGGCCGCCTTCGGACGCTTCCCGACTAGCGAGGTCCTAGATCCCTCCAGCGCTGCGACGTTCCTTCTCTTAGTCCGTTTGGACTCGGTCTTGGGGAGGTCAAGCGGCGACGTGTGTTGCAATAGCCTCTTCCTCCCCGCAACGGCCTGGCCGCCGACTCTCTCCTCTGGAGACACGTTCGTCCCCGCAACGGCCTGGCCGTTCGGTGCACGGTGCTCCAGTGCTTTTTTCCGGGATCACCGGCTCCTCCAGGCTGACCTGCCGCTGGGACAGGCTGAGGGGCCAAGCCCCTACGCAGCGACAGCTTACCACCGTCGTCCAGAGCCGCCTCCTCTATCCGCTCTGCCACCTGGGTTGCGGTTAAGTCCCGCGTGTTAAAATTTTTATATTTTTTTGATTCCATAAATTGGTCCCACGAGTGTAGGGGAAGGTAGTACCAGCGTGTTATAACCCCCTATTAACACGCTGGGGCCAGGTGTACTCACCGAGGCGGCCAGGTATCGGTGAGGCTCCGTCCGAATACAGTCGGTTACCCCTGACTGCAAACCAGCCAATGGGCACGGATCGCATGACACCCTGGCTTAGGGGGGTGAAGTGGCACCCTTGCCTCAGGACGTCACCACTGCCCTTGTGAGATTTTGGGGATAAGATGTGGGTAGGAACACGTGTAGGAAGTATGGAGTATGTTAGACGGGTGGCTGCAATAACGCCCAGTGCAATAAAGCCCATGGGCGTTATTTCTCAAAAAAAATTCAATAACGCCCATGGGCGTTATTTCACAAAAAAATTGAAATAAGGCCCACGAAAATTGTGAAATAAAGTTCGCTTATGTTATTACACAAAAAAAGTGCAATAACGCCCGCTGGCAGATCACACTATCTACTTTGAAAATTGGTAATTTTTATTCTGATCTTCTCCGGAACATATCAAACAGTGCCTTAGCAGTGGCGTGAGCCACTGCTTTTACAGTAAAAATTTGAAACGCCGTAAAAGCAGTGGCTCACGGCACTGCTAAGGCACTGTTTGATATGTTCCGGAGCAGATCAGAATAATCAGAATCAAATATAATATAAATGACATACATATATTCTGATCTGCTCCGGAACAGATCAAACAGTGCCTTAGCAGTGGCGTGAGCCACTGCTTTTACAGTAAAAACTTTGAAACGCTGATAACAATCAGAGATAAAACAAATTTTGTATATTTTAAAATATTGTGGGCGTTATTGCACATTTTTTGTGAAATAATGCCCACGAAAATTGTGAAATAAGATTCTTGGGCCTTATTTAAATTTTTTTGTGAAATAACGCCCATGGGCGTTATTGCATTTTTTTTTTTGAGAAATAATGCCCATGGGCTTTATTGCACTGGGCGTTATTGCAGCCACCCATGTTAGACTATGCATTAAAGACGGTCAGACAAGCGCCTTGTCGCTACTACAACGGTGTAGTACCCGCTGTTGTCCGGGACTGCTTATTCACGACAAGTCGCTATTCGCAGCTAACCTCCACGGAAAGCCTTGCGCTATCCGCAACCTGCGACCCGTCCGGTGGCTTCAGCTTGCCCACCTCAGTACCATCTCACTAGTTCTTCGGTACCAGAGATTGAAGACATAATAGAATTTTATTTGAATTAAATGCGCGCGCGCGCCAGTGATCGTGCTCGACGGGTCACACTGGCCCGAAATAGATCGGCCACACTAATGCGGCCAAATTCGGTTGGGATATGCGGGCGCACTAGCCTCCTCCAAACCGATATATAAGGCGCACCACAACCCTCCGGAGCTCTATCAGTTCGGCTGGCGATCGGCAAAGGTTCACCCAACCAGGACCAGCGGAAAGGACTAGCAGCCGAGGATCAGCGGTAAGGAGTGCAGCAGAGCCATAGGAGACGCGTAAACGGCGTGGTAACTAACTAATCCCAGTAGCCTTTGCGTATTACGTCTTATTCTACGGCTTGGACCCGCGTGTTTAATTTATAGCAGACCTGATCGGCCTTTAAACTCTTCTCATATATAGTAGACCTAACCGGCCTCTAAACTCTTCTCACCAATTAGTAGACCAGACCGGCCTCTAAACTCTTCTCATATATAGTAGACCTGACCGGCCTCTAAACTCTTCTCATCAATTAGTAGACCTGATCGGCCTCAAACACTCTTCTCATATCTAGTAGACCTGACCGGCCTCTAAAACTCTTCTCACCAATTCGTAGACCAGACCGGCCTCTAAACTCGTCTCATATTTAGTAGACCAGACCGGCCTCTAAACTCTTCTTATATATAGTAGACCAGACCGGCCTCTAACTCAACTCTTCTCTTATTTAGTAGACCAGAACACTTTTCATAGTTCTTAGGACCTCAGAACGAGCCAATGGAAGGGTCGCATCCGTCACTAGATCACAACGTTACCACGCGACGAGAAATGAAACTATCAGTAATCTGTACCTATTAAGTCAATAAACATAAAGATAATTTGTACCGTATTAGCTAGCGTTCTACTCTGGGACCGGGTCGGAATCTCTTTCAGCAACCACACCTGAACCAAATATAAATTCCTGAGACGAATCCTGGCCATCCCTGAGCCACCCAAGCAATGACAGATCGTCACAAACTGAACTGTAAACTGGATAGTTTAGTATTAAATAGTTTAGACAAAGGACTACATAACGAACGAGTACAATTTCTTAAAAAACTGCTAGGTACAAGATCTGGACCAGAAGAGAAGAAAGGCTTGAGTGTTTTAAGATTCTGAAGAATCGTCTTCGCTGATTCTGGTCAAAAAAATACCATCTGAGTGCGTAAGAGAGTATGGATGAGGTTGCGTTAAAACTGATTATTTAATACGTAGTCTGGAAAATTTTGGGAATAAGTTGACGATATCAGGCTCGGATTGAGGCGGAGTCATTATTGAGACGAAGTCAGGATGAACTTTCGTTTCGAATTCGAACAATCGCGTAAAAATGCTAAGGATTAGCCTGAAACTCATGTCTTCATCGATTTAGGTGGTTTTTGTATTATTCAGAATTGTGAATCAGAAAATCAGGTCGACCTATTAAATATCTATCACTTTCGCCTTGCAACCCGATTCTTTTGATTTTTTTAAAAAGTTTTGACTTTACTTTTTTTTTAAATAGGAAAGTCGACGAGGAAGCCTTGGAGGCTTATGCGAAACGCCAGTAGAGGGAAACGATAGAACAAACATGTCGAAACCAGAGTATAGTGCAAAAGTGTATGAGCGCTCAACCATGTAGTTGTCAGTGAAGTCAAGAAAATTCCAATCGACTGAAGATAAATAAGAGCTCATGAATTCGTGAACAATTGCGTGCTCAGGCCAAACCAAAGTATCAAGAACCCTAGAAAATAATTCATCAGAAAGTCCAATCAAGCAACGCCAGTGTCCGTTGGGAGACCACCAAAGCCATTGTTCACGGCCACGGTGTTATCTCGCAGGTTCTGGAACAAGCAAAAAATTATCAGAAATTGTGCTCCTTTGTTTTCGTTAGCGGAGTCGATTAGCAGTTTTAGCGTTTTAAAGTTAAGTTCAGCATTTTGGAAACGATTTGACAAATCCTTGCAGCCAACGACTGAAACTCGAGGTGAGTTTGCCTCATGAAAACCCTCAGTTTTTATATGTTGGCAGCTCGGGCACGTCCATACCAATTCAGCATTGTCCCATATGCGATCAGCAATATGCGGGCCAATCTGCCCCAGATCGGGGCATCTAGTGTAAGCGATATTGTTGCAGACCCATTTTTCCGCCGCTTGAACAATTAGTGGCACAACCAGTAGTTATTTAATAACATTAATTTACAAAAAAAAAATAGTCGCGGCGAAAAAACCGATAAAAATAAAAATCGAAGAGCGCAAATATAAAAGCATAAGCATAAGTTTGTCTGATTGATTCCGCGTATGTAGCACCAATAACAAACACTAAAGCGATGCATGGAAACAGAAAAGCAAAGTGATCTGATAAAAATTTAAAACCGAAATTAGTTTTACGAGAATAAAGTCACTGTCCAGTTGTAAAAATCACAGAAACACTGACCACTTGCAAAAATTTGGGCTAAGTAAAATAGATTTTCACAATGAAATCTTTGTATAAAGTTATAGTGAAAAAAAAACTCGCCCAACTCAAAGTTTGGTAATTATTTGGTATTCCTCTCCACAAAAAAAGATGCAAATCTGTTGCTAACAACTATAGACAACTCTAAGTTCTCGGCCTTCCCAAAACTTTTTCACCTGTGTAGATCAATAATTTGTCCATTTCAGCAAGGATTTATAAAGCGAAGATCAAGTACAACCAACCTTTTGGAGCTCACTTTCTTCAAAATAAAGGGCTTCTATAAAAATATTCAGACATACGAATTTTATACTAATTTCAGTAAAGCATTTGAGTATGTTAACCATTTTCTTCTGTTTGGAAACTCGATTTAATGGAATTTCCGGTTGTTCTTTTTAGATGGATCTCAAATTATCGGAATGGCAGTACGCAAAATATACCTTATATAATGTTCTCAGGGTAACTTCTGGCGTCCCACAAGGGAGCCATTTAGGTCCCTTGTTGTTTACATTATTTACTAACGACCTGTCAAAAGTTCTGATGAACTCCAGAGTACTTATGTACGCGGACCACTTTGCGTGAAATATAAGGATGCCAGTCTGATTTACAAACAGCTCTTAATAATTTTCAAATATGGTGTCGCTTAAACTTATTAAATACACCGCCGAACGTTGCATCTTCCCAAATTCGTATTTAAACAGAATGCGCTCCCGATTGCTTTCAATAAATGGAAATGGAAAATCCAAACACAACTGAATTTAATTAAAATAATTTCAATGTATTTTAATGCAATGCAGAATGATGTACAATATTTTTTGTCATCCCATTTGGCTCTAATACTAATAAATAAGATGGTTTCCCGACATTGAACATCGGACGTAAAGTTGGTCGTGCTGTTTCTCAACAAAATAATCACCGAACCAACTTTTAACCGCAATCCTGGTAATTTAAAACTCAGTTGGATAATTGACAACGTCGTATTAATCAGTGGTTGTGCCAACTGATTTGAAGAAATGCATATCGCCTGGTATTTCATTTTGAATCGAAAAATTGAGTTTGTCTCCATCCTTATACTTACCCGCCAATATTAATCGTGAACTCAACCATGAATGATTTTTTTTTAATTTTCTCGAATTTTAGGATTATTGATAAGAAATTCCTTCGATTCAGTTAAATTACAGAATATTGGTGGAAATGATATCGATCCCGTCGCACAATCAACTGGTATTTTGGCATTGCCAAAGTCCAACAATTTTTTAGAGCAGATCTCTGCTGTTCGATCATTTTGCAGGACTACACGCATATTGGTGGTCAACTTAATAAATTTCACATATTGCCAGAAAATTGAAGAAGTGCTTGACCACGCATTAATTTCGTCTGCAACTTTTGAAGGTGGAATGTCTGGTAACGTTTGCTGAAAATCTCCTGATAATAAAATCATTGCACAGCCAATATGGTGTGCTTGCTATTGTTTCGCAAATCTTTTAGCGTTTGCTCTCCTCGCATTATTGTTTTCAAAATTTCAAGTTTATTGTTTGCAAGATTTCACAAAGACAAAAACGTTGAAGTATTTCTGAAACAAAAAGTAAATTTAGAAAAAATTCGAACAATCAATCAATAACTACAACACACCTTTGCTTCATTTGTTCAAAACAATCTGTTTGAATTCACGAAAACAGCGAATGAAACAACAACAAATGTGCAATCGATTTACAGCTAACCTAATTTAGAGAAAATCTTCTGTATGTGTATGTTTATACACGTTTGTGACTAAGCCACAAACCTAGTTAAAATATATATATAGTAAATATATATGTATATGTAAAATATATGACACAACTCCTTAAGATTAAGTCACTCACATCAAATAACTCAACCGGCACGACGCCGACACACTTGCACTCACTCAGCCACGCACACATGCACTCACTCAACCATGCACCCGATGGTGTGACGGTTGAACTCACGGCGAGCAGTCGCCCGCGCTGGCGCTCCGGTTAAAAAACTCGCGTTGTGGCAGTGCCCCTAGGGTACCGCCCTAGCGGCGGTCAGGATGCAGTGAGAGTGTAGACTCTAGACTCACCTGTCGAGGCACGGCTCCTGTGGCCTGTGGAAGCCATCTCTGTGCCCCACCGATCCGGCGAGACAGATGTCGGCCAGGGGTAAGAGGGGATAGTTCCTTCCCAAAACTTTCTCTGTGTTATCTCTTCCGGCTTCGAACTCTCTCTTGGGGTCAAATGTGGACGCCCCCACTATTGTGCCGGTCACGCCAGCTGTTCGCCTGCTGATCGCACGATCAGCTGCTTAGCAGTGTTGTGCAACGAGCGTACTGCACGAATTTGGCAGCGCTGCGGTGGCGCACACTAGCGCCACTCGGTGGGGAAAGAAACCTCGTGCCGTGACGGAAGCTGCTTGCTACGAGCTTCAGCAAAACGATTGCGGCAAAAAGAGTAGCACATCTTTCCGGGCTGCTGGTCGAGATCCTCGGCAAGGAGTCTGAATCCTGCTGCGCTTCGCCTCGACCGAGGTGCGCTTGCGGAGCCGAAGGGTGAAAAAGGTCATGGATCGGACCGACTGCCATCCCCACCGCCATGGCGGATCACCAAAAATTGGGGCTCTGGCGACAGAGTCGGAGCGGTATAACCCCCATCAAATTTAAGTCGGAGGGAAATATTCGGCCATCGAGGGAGGCTCTGCGTAGACCCGAGTCGGCCGAAACGTTTCGACATAAACCCGGTGCATTCCGATCGAGGTCATCTTGCTTCCCATTGCGGAAATAAGAGCAAAGCCACGTAGTGGAAGTGCCCTGACGGAGGACTCCAAACTCAGCGTGTTCGAGATCCGGAACCTGGACGCCATCACGACGGAGAGTGAGATCCGCGCCGCCTTCACGAAGCAGTATAAGCTCAATAAAGGATCAGCCAAGGTCCGGAGTCTCCGCCCCGGTTACGGGGAGTCGAAATCGACTGTAATCAGCCTGCCGTGCTCGATGGCAAAGGAGGTGCGGAAGCGGGGCGAGTTCCGCATTGGATGGACGAGGGTCAGAGTGCGGGAGCGTAAGGGCCCCCATCGTTGCTTCAGATGCCTAGAGCTCGGGCACATTGCCATCAGGTGCAAGAGCCTGGTGGACAAGAGCAGCTGCTGCATCAAGTGAGGCGAGGCAGGGCATAAGGCAGCCGCCTGCAGCAAGGTGCCAACAGGCCAACCACGACGGAGCGCGACATACTTTTGTCCGAGCTGGAAAAGCCTCCTTCATTGACCTGACGTATGTGAGTACTGCAGTTGCCCATATTGCCATATGGGGAATCAGTGACGCATACACAGGGAGTGATCACGATGCGATTCTATGCAGAGTAGGCGAGTCTGCGAGGGACACGCGCTCAATACCGAAACCCCAGTGCGCTGGAGGGCTTGGCATTTGATGCAGAGGATGGAGCCAACGAGATGGCAAATCGGATGGCATCACTCCTGTAAAGCGCCTGCGACCAGAGCATGCGGCGGAGAGGGGCGTTTCGGAGGAACCAGAGGCCAGTGTTCTGGTGGAGCCGAACTTCGGACCACCTGCCTCCATGCTCGGCGGCAGCTAACCCGTGCACGCGGCTCGCTGCGAGTCGCCGAGTGCAGCGAGGCCTCTCAAAAACGGTTCTCAAAACTGCCATAAGGGACGCGAAGAGGTAATGCTTCTTGCGACTCTGCGACGAGGCGGAAAACGACCCCTGGGGAGGTGCCAACAGGCTGGTGGTGAAGGGCCTAAAAGCGGGCAGCACAGCACCGTCGGACCCTGAAGCCCTTGACGCCATGGTACAGGCACTGTTTCCGAGAGGAGCACCCGTGACCGAGCAGCCGGATGCGGAGCGTCAACCGATGCCGGCGAGATCTCGGAGACGGAAGTGACTCGGACGGGAAGGACCGAACGCCCCAAGAAGGCACCAGGCCCGGACGCAGTTCCCAATAGGGCACTGAAGCTGTCCATCGAGCTGAACCCGTAGGAGTATGCAACACTGTACTCTATGTGCCTAGTGGAGGGGACCTTCCCGGAAAGATGGAAGAGGCAGAAGCTCCTGCTACTCGCCAAGCCAGGAAAGCCGCCAGGGGAGCCATCTTCCTTCCGGCCTATATGCCTCACCGACACCACTGGCAAGGTGTTCGATAGGCTCATAGTGGCAAGGCTTAGCGCCGCCATCGAGGAAGCGGGGAGTCTCTCTCCGAGCCAATTCGGCTTCAGAAAGGGACGGTCGACGCTGGATGCCATCGAGTCGGTGAAGGCAATAGCGGAAAAGGCGATATCGGGAACGAGGTGGAAAGGCGGCTTCAGAGCTACTGTCTAGTGATAACTCTTGACATAAGGAACGCCTTCAATACCGCCGACTGGAACCGTACGCTGGAGTGTCTCGCTGCCCTGAACATCCCAGGGTACCTGCTGCAGACCGTGAGGAGCTACTTCAGCGAGAGGGTGCTCATGGTGGACACGGACATAGGTTTCAGGGTATACGAAGTCTCCGCCGGAGTCCCGCAGGGCTCCGTGGTGGGGCCCCTACTCTGGAATACCATGTACGACGGTGTTCTGCGACTCCCAATGCCCAGCGACACCTCGGGGTTCTCATTGATACTCGGCTCTCATTCAAGGAGCACCTCGAGTACGCCCATAAGAAGGCCAGTGGGACGGTAGGAGCCCTCTCCCGTCTGCTGCTGTACACCAGATTGCCAAAGCATACCACCAGGAAGCTGCTGGCAAGCGTGGTCAACTCCCAGTTTCTGTATGCGGCGCCTGTGTGGGCTGAGGCGGTCGGGACAAAGTCCTACATGCGAAGGGTAGAGTCAGCCTACAGACTCTGCGCCATACGAGTGGCATGCGCATTCCGGACTATTTCGGACGACGCCATGCTGGTGATACCTGGCTAGAAGGAGGAGTTACGTCAGCTGGTCGGCCAGGTGGGATGCCTCGTCCAAAGGCCGTTGGACGCGCAGGCTGATCCCCAGCATCGACGCCTGGATAGAGAGGAAGCATGGGCAGGTGGATTTCTACCTGACCCAAGTGCTAAGTGGGCACGGATGCTTCAGGAGCTACCTGAAATGATTCGGCCACGAGGAGGAGGACGGCTGCCCGGAGTGCGGATCCGGGATAACCGAGGATGCGAAGCACGTCATCTTCGAGTGTCGCCGATTCGACGAGGAGAGGGCGCGTGGAGGCGGTGGCAGGGTCAGCGATCAACGAGGACACGCTGGTGCCGCTGATGCTGGCGGACCCAAGGACGTGGGACGCGCCGGCAGAATTTTCAGCAAAGCTGATGAAGTCGCTGAGGTCCCTGGAGAGGACGAGGAATTAGAGGACGGGCTGATCGACCTTCCTTCGTGCAAAGCATTGCTTTGCGGCCATACCGCACGATGCGGGCCCTTGCCCCGTCACGCCTCTGAATGGCTTGTTCTTTTGTGTATTGCGTATAATGTATAATTAAAATAAATAAACAAATATAATAAAAAAAAACCACGCACCCATCCTTTCACTCAACGCACTCGCTCACAAGGAAAGAAACACACTTACAACGAGCTCATGAGTCGGTAAGAGAGAGGAGGAGAGGAGAACAGCCGATCGCCACCAAAGGCGTCGACACGAGCCAGAAGCCGGAGAGGGGAGCAGAGCAAAGCACAACGACACAAACTGTACCCCGGCAACAGAAAAGTACAGCGCCGCTGGCAGGCATCAGCCAAGAAGCTAAGTGACGGCGCATGCGCCTAAAAGATAAGAAAGACAAGCTGCCCTACGATTGGCCCGATCGGCACGCGCCAAAAGTACGAAAGCGAAACCCCGGCAGCGCTGTCGGCAGAGTTCTCAGCAGAACTATGTCTAAGTACCGCGAGAATACGTGTTCGACGCGAGTGAAAAACCCTTCCACGAGCCAGGATCACCGCCAGGATATTCGCCAACAAGGCGTGCGGGTGAGCGATGTGTGTGTGCGAGGCGCTGCGTTCGCCTAGGAAAGGGGCCTGTAGCTATAAATCCTGTTAAATGCTTGCTTTTCTTGTCCATCGGGACCTGGAAATAACCGGAAGTCATATCCAGCGTCGTAAAGTATACGTCTCCGGATAGCTTTGCCAATTGCTTCTCTACAAACGCATAGCCTCCGTTATCCGTTTGCCTTTGGCACCAAAATTGCTGATGCTGCATGCGTTGACTTGGTCCTTTTAATTATCCCGTACTTCAATAAGGCACCGATTATCGTGTTCATCATATCTCTTTGGGCAAACGGCACTTAATATCGCCGCTCCAAATCGGCATTCGTAGTGGATACCTCTATGTTCGGAGGGGGATGGCTTTAATCTGAAATGCACTCGATAAGAAAAACACGGAAGAACACTTTCGGGGTATTACGCGACGTGCGTCTTTATTTGTGGAATCGTAAATTAGTACTAACAAAGAAGGCTTAAAACTAGCTTGGGGAGAGCGGATTAGAAGCTCTCTGCATGAAAGTGCAGTGGAAGAGGGAGAGCGAGAGCGAGTGTACGGGATCACACTGCCTCCGGAAAATAAGCGCCCAGATCGCTCACCTGCTCCTGGTGACCCCGGTCAATGTTCGTGTTAACATTAAACCCGACCTGCTCCACCGCTGTCAACGTTGATCCTGGTTCTTCGGCAACCAGCATTTCCTGATCGTGACAGATGATGTCTCTGCCCACCAGGACATCATATGATAGGACTTCGTTTGGTACCACCTGAATTTGTGTGAAGAGTCTCAATTTCCCACATACAAACTCTAAAGGATGCACTCCTACCACAGATCCTCCAAAGTCTTGCAGACATTTGACCCTAGGCTGTCATTGCTCTATCTGGCACTGCTGCTTTTTTATGAGTGTGTAATCACTGCCCGTGTCGATGAATGCTTCAAACTGTTGGCCTCCAATAAGAACTGTTTTCATTATTGACGGATACTCCTTGTGCTGCGACTTATCCACTTGAGCCACCGTTGATAATGTTTTCACCTTGCAATCCTTTTCATTATGCCCAATCTTAGAGCATTTGGAACACCGTTCCTTTCGCTGTGGCTCTGGGCATTTTGCCGCAAAGTGCCCGGCATTAGTGCAATTATAACATTTTGTTGCTTTCATCTTGCCATCAGCATCGTTGTTTTGCTTTTCATTAATCGTTGCTACTTTGTATTGTTGATAATGTATATCTTGTGAAAATCTCAAATTTTCCAAAAACTTTAGCAGCTCTGAGCAAGTGCGTATGTTCATCGGTAATAATGCTTTCGTGAGTTCTTTTGAATTAAGCCCGTTGATAATATATGAGCTTATTGATGGCTCATCGATACTTGTACGCCGTCCAAGAGCTAACATAGCGTAATAGTATTCGATTAGTGACACGCTATTGCGTCGTCCACACGTCCGCACTTCCTGGCCTCTCCGAAGCAACTCCCCTTCCTACTGCTCTTCTTCTTGACAAACTAATCATCTCAATCTAACCGTAGAACCATGCTTGGAATTGCAACGATTTTTAATAACTTCAAACGCCTTCCTATACTAAACAAATTAATTCTAACCCACTTAATACGCATGCGAGCAAAGAATCTGGCACCAGTAGTCACTTCCTCGTATTCCTTTTCTATATTTTCATCTGTAGCGGCTGCTAACACCAAACACGAATAAGCCCGTGCTTTGTGTCAAATGGGCCACTTGAATGTACTGTTCTTAGTGCATCAACTTTCAATAAAAAAAAGTCGTTGAGCTTCTTGGGACTTGACATCGAACCGTAACATCTTTTTCTTCAGCTGTTCTACACCGGCCACTCTATCTCTAGCTGGAGCACTTTTTGTGTGCGTTTCTGACTTTTCTCGCTTAATTTAATACGTCCTTTTCTAACAGTTATTGAGGCTGTGATACTAGCAGTTTGTTATGCAAACTTGATCTCTTGGGAGGGTCAGTGGGTGTAACTTTGTGCTGGCGTTTTGATGTTGGAGCCATGTTTAGTAATCACAGGTCACTTGTATAGCTTTGCCAACGCGCCTAAGAGTTATCTGACAAAATAAAAACGGTAACCTGAGCTTACTGATAGTAGTTTATCAAAGTTGAGAAATTAATTAACATTAAAAAAAATGAATGTGTGTACGAGTATGTTAAATTTAAGGATGGGTTGCACCTTGATACTGACCCAATTTTCCTTATATTTACAGGCGAAACAATTAAACGGGCTGAGGATGAACATATTCCCATAGTACAAAATATACTGGAGAAGTGTATGAAAAAAGAGTCTTTGTTAAATGAACTTTACCTTCAGTTAATTAAGCAGACCACGGATCATCCAGATGTTAACTCAAGAATAAATTTAAAAAATTGGGCGCTTTTATCTGTTGTATGCAGTATTATTCTGCCATCCATGAAATCTATCCGAAAATATCTAATTGCTCATTTAAAACGATGCGCTAGTGATTATTTATCTGAAGAGGGTAAATACGCAAGATTTGCCGAAAACGTAAGTACTGAGCCAGTAATGTTTATACAACAACTAATATTCTTTTATAATAATATATATATATATATATATAAAGTATCACTTCCTTTCTATGAGATTATCAGGCATGCTCTGGTAATCGTAATTTTTTTCCGATTTCGATTTGGCTAAAATCTTTCGATTTCGATTTCATTTCCTCCGGTTTTCGTACAATTTTTACTATCTTTGTTTACTGTTGAATGTAAACAGCTGTTTACCGACGATAGCAAAAATTTTTCGAAAACCAGATTGCGATTTCAAATCGAAATCGTAAAAATTTTACGGATTCGATTTCCGGAGCGTGGCTGTATGTCTTTTAGTCACAAGCTTGCGACGCAGTTGCAAATGTATAACGTATACGTCGATTTTCTTACTTGTACTTGTGTGTTTGTATACCTACAAGGGAATTACAATTTTAGTCATAAGTTTGCAATGCAGGGAAGGAGTCATTTTCGACCGTATAAAGTTTAAATATTCTTGGTCAGCATCAACAGCCTAATCAATCTAGCCATTTATGTGCTTCCGTCCGTCTGTTTGATTTTTCGCGAACTAGTCTTTTACTTTTGAAGTTATCTGAATAAAACTTTGTAGATTGTCTTTTGTCTATTCTAACTATTATATATATATACTATATAGTCTATAGTATAGTCTATATAGTCTATATGTCGAAAAACTATATAAAAAATTGCCAAATTATCGGAAATATTTAAGACAAAAATTGTACTTCTGCTGGATTTCAACAGTGGGCATTCTTTTTTAATTTGAAAAAATTAAAATAATACATAATATAAAAAGAGTCAAGGCTCCTTCCAACACAGCTCGGTCTGCCGAAAATAGGGGGTACACGAGAAAGGCATGCTCCTCGTCCTCTATAAATGCGCTGCCGCAGTAGTCGCCTCATGTTTAAACCTGTGAAGGTACGCCTTGAAGCATCCATGTCCTGTGCTGATCTGCGTCTATTGGGATTGCTCCCGATACCACCAATGCAGCTTCTTCTGACACCGTGTAGAAACAGCTGGAGATGCGCAACGCGCAGCTTCGGTTGTTTGTAGGGAGGCGTCCTTCCATTAATGATGTCCTGGTAAGGTTGTGAGGAATCGATCTAAGGCTGGGATACCCTCAGCGGCTCAGGAGTCCTCCCATTATTTATATATTGAGACAGGCAGGAAAAACGGGTATGCGCTGGTGGAAGTGCGGGTTTATTTTACGGAAATAATTCGGGGAAAGGGGCGGTCTGTGTAGGGCTGCACTTGGGATCCAGGATCCAGGATCCAGGCTTTTCTTGGGGAAACAATCCTGCCCACGTCGACCATGTGGCGGGACTGCCGTGGCGGGAGGGGTGGCTCGAGCGACCGGCCAGTCCCTTTGGCCGGGGCTCCGGCTGGCCGCGTTGGGGGCCTCTGAGGCGTTGCCAGGTACCCGGCCCTGTTTACCATAGTGCCGGGCTGCCGGCCCCGCCGAGAAAAATGTCCGGGCCGAGATGGCTGATCGCGTCACCCGCGTCCCGGCCTTGCCGATCCTGGAGCGGGGTCTCGAAACTGGGAACCGGCCCTGTTTACCATTGGGCCGGTGCTCCGATCCGAGAGAGGGGAGTAGGGAAGGGGAAAGCGGTGGCCGAGCGCGTCACCCGCGTCCCGGTTCCCACTGCTGGAAGGGTTCGGAACCTGAGACTCACCCATGTTTACCATGGTGCCGGGGTCCAGGTCCGTCAGGGGAGAGATGGGAGAAAGGAAAAGGCGGATGGAGAAGAGCTGTCCAGGATTGGCGAGAGTTTTCGTCGGTTTAAATCTGCGTTTATTGTTTAGCTTTCTCGTCCTATCCTAGTTTTCCCTACCTAAGTCCGCACCGCCGGCTCCCATGCCGCGGGAGGCCGCTTGGCCGGCTCACCCTACTAGCCTCGGGCGCTGGACTCCATGTCCGTTTGGCCACTCGCGAAATCCCGTCGGTGTTTGGCTGTTTGGTTTTCCTGCGGGTTAAACTTCGCACGTCCGATCGCCTCCAAGCTCGCCGAAAGAAGAGAATGATCGGCCAGCAGCAAAGTTTCTCTTGCCCTAGCTCTGCCGGCGTTTCTACGCAGCAGCTTCGGGCTCTGTTGCGGCGTGCACTCTCGTTGTCTCGCTCTGGCATGCGTGCTTCCTGATCGGCGCTCTCTCGTGCTTTCGGGTTGCCGTTCTCCTGTTGTTGCCATGCTTTTCGCTCTCTGTCTCTCTCGTCCGTTGGTTCCTGGCAATGTTGCTGGCGCTCTGGATGTTGCTGGCTGGCGATGTCGATGGTTTGGCGCTGGTGATGTCGATGCTGCTGGCTGGCGCTGGTTGTTGTCTAACGCCTAGCTATTTACAAATGCCCTTCGTAGGACTAACCTACTAAATACTATCTTAAATACTAACCTTAACTAATTATATACATACATACATATATACATAGGCCTGTGATTGCTGAAGAGCGGCCGAGCTTTCGGAAGCTCGATGGGCAGAGGGGGTATAGTGGGCCCCTCAACATTGCAACATTGTCGTCCTTATATTATGGCTGGGGGCAGGCTCCGGAAAGGCAACAGATGCTCTGATCGGGACGCATCCCAGGGCGTTGAGACAGCGAAGCTGTTTGGGTCGTAAGGATGCGTAGATCTCTTCGGTGTGGACGGACTCCGTGCAGACTCGGCTACGGTAGGACTAAGTACCTCGGAAACGTCTGCTTTCAGGCGAAATTACGTTGATCTCTCCGTAGCGGATGTACTCTATGCAGACTCAGCTACGGTAGTACTATTTACCTAGGGGACGTCTGCTTTTAGATGAAATTGACTCGGATCTGATCTGAATGAAAAGAGCGTGAATCATAGTCCGTAATGTGCGAATTAAAAGTAGGGAGGTGCCCGATGCTACGAACAGGGATAATCAACTGGCCGGTCGTGCCTATGCAGAAGCGTGGGGTGGTTCTGATTGCATGTTTTGCATCGGCAGGTATGCCAGGACGGGCAAAAAATATTATCATTTTATTCTAACTTGGTTTACCGAGATTTTATGACCCTTTCGATAGAGACCATAACCATGCCGGTCGGTTACTTATTTTATCTAAAAATCGACTGCATTTTTCTTAAAACCTGTTTTGTTTTCAACCCAAAAACTTTGAACACGTGCAACTTTTTAAATACTGAACCGATAATAATAATATTTGGATTCAACCCTTTTAAAAAATCATCAAAATTTCATTTTTGTATAGTATCTGTACCTTTCCGTAACAGAACAGAAAAATGAATTCGCGTTTTCTATTGCTCGGAGCGACCTAAGGGCGCCTTGAATGGGAAACTATTAGGAACAAAATTAATGATAGCGGTGATACTTGTGGAATGCCGTTGTGTAGACTTAGTAGTGTGGAAGTTGTGACGTTCAGCCTTGCCTAGGATAGTCAGTGTGGGGCCAGAGTCATCCAGGACATTTATTTGGTTCAGGATAGTGGTGCTAGAAAGGAGTTCCCGACCCGAGTCCCAGTGATAACGCTCAGAGTTTAACCTTAACTAGGCTTATAGATATACGAAGTTTATTAATTTCCTTAACAGAGTAATACGATGGGCTGCGATGATGGTGTTGCCGATTATCCACTGCAGTTGCCGGCGAGCGTCCGCTTCCTGGGGAAGCTCCGCGTGTCCGGTCTCCGTGTAAGGGGTCCCTGGCTTCTGGCGGGCGAAATATTGATACCGCAGGACGAAGCCGTCAGCAGGATACGTAAGGTTGATAAAGCAGGACGAAACCGTCAGCAGAGATACGTAATGTTGATACAGCAGGACGAAACCGTCAGCAGAGATACGTAGTGTTGATAAAGCAGGACGAAACCGTCAGCAGAGATACGTAGTGTTGATAAAGCAGGACGAAACCGTCAGCAGAGATACGTAATATGGTTACATAGGACGAAACCGTCAGCAAGGATACGTAGTGTTGATAAAGCAGGACGAAACCGTCAGCAGAGATACGTAATATGGTTAATTAGGACGAAACTGTCAGCAAGGATACGTAGTGTTGATAAAGCAGGACAAAACCGTCAGCAGGATACGTAATATGGTTAAATAGGACGAAGCCATCAGCAAAGATACTTAGTGTGGTTACAGTCTTACTCCTTGTTACCGCTGGCTCCTAATCCTGAGTTGCTGCTTGGTTGCTGCTCGCTGGTGACTTCCACCTTGGTCGACGCCGACCACTGAATGATTAATTTGAGGCCATCGGCCCGCTTTATATAGCGCTTGGCTGGGTTTAGTGTGCCCGCTTGGGCTTTCGATTTGCCCGACTTAGTGTGGCCGGATCTTGGGTTTAGAGTGACCCTTGGTTTGCTTGGGCGCGCGCGCGCGCCTCGTTCGAATTTGAATATTCTTTAATTGTGCGCGGCACGCGTCACAAAGTTAGCTTTCTTTCTTCATGAAAACTGAAAAAAACAGTGTTTCAAGAAAACGAGCTAAAGTCGCCCAAAATTTTGGATTATAGGCAAATCCTTTGACAAGGTTGACAAGGGCCCTTTAACAAAGCGTGTTTCATAACTCCCCACTCTCCCCTATGCATTATCCCAAGTCCGAAACTATTTTTGCTTTATTTTATTATACCCTTGCAGGGTATTATAATTTTAGTCAGAAGTTTGCAACGCAGTGAAGGAGACATTTCCGACCCTATAAAGTATATATATTCTTGATCAGTGTTCGGAGGGGGGTGGCTTTAAGCTGAAATGCACTCGATAAGAAAACACGGAAGAAAACTTTCGGGGTATTACGCGACGTGCGTCTTTATTTGTGTAATGGTAAATTAGTACTAACAAGAAGAACCTTAAAACTAACTTGGGGAGAGCGGACTAGGAGCTCGATGCACAAAAGTGCAGTGGAAGAGGGAGAGAGAGAGCGAGTGTACGATCACACTGCCTCCGGAAAATAAGCGCCCTTCTGGCGTGAACATTCTCCCCCCCCTTGCGAGGATACGCAGCAAAAAATATAAGAAGGCCTTCGAGGCCCCCTAGCGAGGATACGCTGTAGGAATATAGGAGGCCTTTGCTCGGGAGAGCGTTGGATACGCTGAGCGCTCGTGGACATGGAGAAGTGTGTGGTGATCCTGGCCACACGACTGGCATCGGTCGTCACTGCGGCAAGATCCCGTGGAATGATGGTGGGCCAGGCAATTGACGCAGTACTTCTTTTGTATGACTGCCTGGAGCCGTTTCTCAGCGCTAAGCCGAAGGAAACGGTGGCATTTCCGAAGAGGATGGTTCCCTTGGCAGACTCGGCATGGGTAGGATAAAATACCTCGGAAACGTCTGCATTTCACATCGTCGTATGGAACCCAGTAATTGGAGGAATCGGGAGCGGTAGTCACTCGTGTGGAGAACGAGGAAATCCTTTGGATCGGAGCAGAAGCAGTATCAGGAGCAGTCGGTTCACTGGAGGAGCAGTTGCTTGGATGCAACAAAGTGTGATGCCGACCGTGACACGTGAAGCACTTGTGGGCGCTTGTGCAATTACGAATTTGATGATTGCTTGCAAAGCAATTTAAGCACAACCGCTTCTTCTGGATATAAGATGTACGATCCTCTGTCGTCATCTGAAGGAAGCGTGGACATAAACGCACTGGATGGTTCTCTTTGGAACATACATCGCATCTTTTGGATATCGGAACGATCCTCGTACTGAAGGATTTCAGTATTCGTGGCGACACGTCGGAGGGTGTCGGTTCTGACGGATGGAGGCGCAACTTAGGAGGTTGGATAGAATCTATAGTTTCTAGAGTTCTATGGCGCTCAGTCAGGAATGAATCAAGTTCTTGCCACGTTGGAATTTCGGTTTTATTTGTTAAGGACTGCTCCCATAGTGAGAGCGTCAATTTTGGAAGTTTCGTAGAACACAAATAAACCAGGAGACAATCCCAATTATCCGTAGGAAGGCCGGACAAATTTAGGGATGTGAGGCAGTTCTGGATTGTATTTTGCAGCTCTTTCAAGGCTGCCGAAGATTCTTGTGCGACGGACTGCATGTTTAATAGCTTTTTCAGTTGGCTGTTCACCAGCGCTCGTTTGTTTTCGAAACGCTCAGATAGGTTTTTCCAGGCTGAGCGGAAACCATCGTTGGTGAGTGGCGAATTGGAAACTACGGAATGAGCTTCACCACTAGTCTTGGCATTTAGATAGAACAACTTTTCAACAGGGGTCAGCGCAGGATTGTCTATATAGACCGCTGTGAAAAGGTCTCGGAAAGTCGGCCAGCGAATGTAATCGCCCGAGAAAACTTCTGTTTCGCACGGAGGAAGCTGACAGCCAGACGGATAGGAATTTTGGGGCGGAATGGGTTGGACTTGAGCTGTTGTAGTAGCGATCGTTTCGATCTGTTCCATGAGCTTTGCGGCACACCTTTCGTATATAAAATAGGCATACTCGTATTTTGCCTTTAGAGTAGGTAAGGTGTCCCCCGTGCCCTCTAAGCCAACTGAAATTTGCTCTGAACAAGCTTCGTACTCTTTCTCGACCTTATCCCATAGCGCTCGGACTTGGTCGAGATGGATTTGGCACGTGTACTTGGATGGACTTGGTGCTGCTGGATTGCAGATTTTGGAATCGAAGTGACTTAGACGGTCACAGATCGAAATAAATTTATTTAAAATGGAAGCAGTCATTTTGGATATTTAAAGAACAAACTGGATTGTTTCTTTATGGTTATATTTTGGATCGAATTAACTTATATTTTCGGGACGCTGGATAAAGCATACAACCAGTTGAAAGATCGAAAAACAACTTATATTTGGGACGCTGGATAAAGCGTGCAACCAATTGGATCGAAAACGTATATATTCGGGACGCTGGATAAGGCGTACAACCAGTTAAGAAATCGAAAATCAACTTATTTTTTCTTTTTGGGACGATTTAGTTATACGTGTCGAAGCTGGAATTGGAATTTAGGAACCAATCGGAATGTATTAGGAATTTAATTTATTTGTAGAAGCAGGATTGGAATTTAGGAACCAATCGGAATATATAAAATTAAATTTAATTTAATTTAATAACGAATTAATTGAATAATATTCTCTCTGCTGCAAAACGGATACGGTCACACTAATGCGGATATGGAAGCGCACTTGAATTCCTAACTGATTCAGTAGTTGGAATTTTTATAAAAAATAATTTTAAAATTATTTTTGTGCCTGGACTTATCCAGTTGACCGCTGCTGTATTTTCCGCGGTACTGTTCTTGGAGAGAAGGCGTGCGTGGGAATATGTTTGTGCAATGCACAATGTGCATTCGCCGTTTGCCAACGCAGAATAGCGGAGACAACGAGAGGCGGAAAAATTGCCAAAAATCGGAGCGTCGACTTGCAGTCGAATATGTATTATGTATGTTTATTTGGATGAAGCTCCGCTCAGGATAGAGCAGGGAAGAGCTGATAAATAAATGCACAAATTATGTCGGCGTTTCTGTGCGGCGATTTTGGGGATATATTTATTTATTTATAGGAGCGGTGGACTGTATTTGTAGAATTAGAATTGTAGAATTTGTAGAATTATGTAGTTTAAAGTTTAGGAAATGTTGCAAATATATTTATTTTAAGTTTAAATATTTATAAGTGTATGTATATATTTATTTAATTTTGTTTAAATTGCTTTTGGCGCTCGTAGATCAGTGGAGTGGACTGTATTGTATATCGGAGAGTGTAAATATGTAAATGCAAGCGGAACACAGTGAACGGTTAGAATTTCGGAACTAGAAGTTTCACTGTGGCTTATAGCATACGTACATATATTTAAATTTATACTTGTGGATTTTGGAAATAAATAGTAAATAAACATTACTATTATTATCCAGGATAGGAATATTTATAGCGTAAATTGTTGGTGCCGATTGTAGATGAGTGAAGTGGACTGTATGTATTGGACTTATGTATGTACGTAGGTGTAGGAAGTGGAAATAAATGCAAGCGGATCACAGCGAACGAAGAGAAATTCGAAATTGGAATTTTCACTGTGGCTTATGGCATATATTTAAACATACACTTTCTGAATGTTGAATTCGCGGAAAATTAATATAAATTAATTGCGATTCGGACTTGGAAGCTGCCGTAGTGTCGGATCAATCGGACTCGGATTTAGACAAAAATCATAAAAATGACCGGCAGCAAAGTAAAATGTTTACTTATCTTGTGCGGTGTTAAAGCCACCGGAACTGCTGGAGTGGAATAATCCGGCTCTGATGGACCAAATGTTCGGAGGGGGGTGGCTTTAAGCTGAAATGCACTCGATAAGAAAACACGGAAGAAAACTTTCGGGGTATTACGCGACGTGCGTCTTTATTTGTGTAATGGTAAATTAGTACTAACAAGAAGAACCTTAAAACTAACTTGGGGAGAGCGGACTAGGAGCTCGATGCACAAAAGTGCAGTGGAAGAGGGAGAGAGAGAGCGAGTGTAAGATCACACTGCCTCCGGAAAATAAGCGCCCTTCTGGCGTGAACAATCAGCATCAACAGCCGAGTCGATCTAGCCATGTCCGTCTGTCTGTCCGTCCGTTTCTACGTTTTGAAGCTATCTGAATGAAACATTGCAGATAGTCTTCTATATGCTCTCACTACTATATATGTCGGAACGGGCCGGATCGGGCGACTATATCATATAGCTGCCATAGGAACGATAGGGAAGTTTTCAGGTTCAGGTGGTTATCTAATGGTTTGGGCTGCTTTTAGCTTCTTTGGTAAATCGCCAATATGCTTTATTCCTGGTCGCATGAATGCGCAAATATACACGGAGCTCTTGGAAAGTGAGCTGGTACCATTTTCTGAAGAGTTCCATCCGGGGAATTTTGTGTTTCAACAGGATAACCCTCCTATACACGTTGCACAGTATACGAAGGCGTTTCTGGAATCCAACAAAATTCTCTTGATGCAGTGGCCTGCTATACATGCATGCGGCAGGTTCACTCGGAATGTTCGTTGGCCAAACAGTTGGAACAGTAATGGTGGACGATAACAGCGCAGAGCCTCTTTTCAGCACTTAGCTTGAGGAACTGTTGGCATTTTCGAAGCGAGTGAATTCCGTTGCAGACTCGACAGCGGTAGGAGTGGGTGCGCTTAGGAAACATGCCCCTTAAGCCGAACGCACAGCGAGTGGCAAGCAGTTGGTCCAACAGACCTCCGGATGCGAAGGAGACTCGCGTGGAAAATACTTGCACATGTTAGTGGTCGTCAGAAACGGCCGCTCTTTTCGCAATCGGTACGGGTCGTGGACTAGACGGAGCGGAGGGTGCTGGAATACTAGCTGGAATACTAGCACGTAAAGCAGGAGTGGGGACTAGTGCAGTCCCGGTGTCGGTGGCCTCGAGCAAAACAATTGAGGCAGAGTTGATATCTTCTGATGTGCGGAGCGATCGTTGACATTCATTGTCAGGAAACGGGGACATGTATTCAGAGGGTGATTCGCCATGGAACACAGGTCACACCCTCTAGCAGCCGTAGCGAATTTTGGATGTATATCGCGGTGAAAAGGTCTCTGAAGGTGGGCCACCGAAGATAATCTCAAGCGAAAACTTCGGTGACCACTGGTGGTAAACGGCAGCCAGTAGAAGTGGGCGGTTGGATGGTTGCGGAAGCCTGAGCGGACTGAGAGGCGGTCTTCTCTGTGAGCTCTTGGAGATTGGCCACACCTTTTGTAGACAGAGAAGCAATGTTCATATTTGGACTGGAGTGTTAGTCCTACAGTTATACTTTCAAGGATGCCGCAATAAGCTCAGAACAACTGTCGTAATGTCTTTCCACTTTCTCCCACAAAGGGCGGATTTGATCATCATTACACTAGTTACGAATATATTTTTCTTTTGTTATAGATCGGATGGCGTCTTTTCGCACTTTTTGGACTACTCTAGTATGTTATACTTGTTGTTTTCTCTGGTTCATCCACTTTCTTTAATATTTTTCTCATGCGAAAACACGATTGCTCTCTGCGAGAGTTAAACGAATATTATTTTTATTTTTATACTTTGCTTTTAATTATTGAATCTTCTCATTTTCGAGACTAACAGTAAGTGTATCAAATATTATACTATAACCTAACTATGAGTCATGTAGACTGAAACAGTGGCCCTGACAAATTATGGCTGGGTTGGAAGGTCTGTACGTTGCAGGCGGGTTCGGATGGAAATTCGTGTCAAGACCCTTGCTAGAGGATTTGGGTGAGCAGGGTAGGACGCTTTTTGCTCGTCTATTTCATTTTTACTGCGAGAATGCCGAGGTCCCTGTGGATGTTTTGGTTACGAATATACTACCATGGTGCCCCAGTGATAGTTCGCAGGATCTTTGATTGGGCACGCCGTATGATGTCTATGTTGGTTCTGCTCGCGTTCCGCCAAAGCTGGGAGCCATACGTCCAGATTGGCTTAAGAGTGGAGTTGTAGAGGTCCTGCCTTGTAGTCCAGACTCAAGAGCGATCGGGAGTTTATAATCCAGTGGAAGCTGCTGGTTTTCAGTTTTAGGTGTAGTTTCTTGCATTCGTCTAAGCCATGTATATATATTTTATATTTTTCTTTGTTTTTTGTTAGTTTGCGTCTTTTCGCACAGTTTGGACTTCTCCAGTATAATATTCTTTAAGTTTTCTCTATTTCATCCACTTAGTGAGGAACCACGAATGGTTCCCCACAAATGCAAGCTATGTACATAAATATTATTTAATATATAGATAAAATTATATATTTTTGCTCTATATACTTAACTTTCAAATCTAATCGAGTATAAAATAATTAATTATATGTAAGCGTAGACATCCGATAGTTAGGAAGAACTGTTCACCACTAGTTAGAACAGGCACCACTAACCCGAGCTCGATCCGTTAGCCTGGAAGGCTAACTGCACAGAAAGAATGGTGATGTCGAGTACCTCCCTACGGTTCCTGGTAATGAAAGTGGGCAAGTTGCATGAAAGGATCAAATCAAAAAGAGACTCACCCCTATCGTTGGTCTCAGTGCTGCCCCGCTGATGGTGATGAGCGTTTGCGTCGCACCCAATTATGATGACCAGGCCCAGTCGTTTGCTGTCCTCGGTGACATGCTTCAGGGTTGGGGGAATGGGGTCCTGGTCGTTCCCCAGGTAAGCGGAGCATATCCGAAGGGATCCGTTTGGTCCCTCCAGATGTGCTGTTACGAAGTCTTCATTACTGAATTTAGTTAGCATGAAAAGAGTTTATTTCATGAGACCCGCTTGCTCCGGGGCCGCCTCCATGGCTGGGTTAGGTGCAGTGCCATCAAACGAGGATGGGACACCGTTCAGGTGATATAACCTCTAGGATTTTCGGAAGGGATTAAGATTGGAAGAAGTGCTGGGGCTGCGTTTCACGCTCGAATTTTGGTTAGAGCGATAGGAGTGCCCAGACTGATGGAGTTCCATTTTAATCGCGCGTGGGTTTGAATACCTTGGCTGGGACTGAGAATCCCTGCCTGCGTCTTGGTATTGGTACTGATTGTTGGCCGGGGAGTGGTTCGAGTAATTCGACTGGGGCGTCCATGTGTATTTCTGACGGTAGGGCTGCGAGTGCGGAAATTTCCTAGAATGGGTAGTGGAATTGATGACATGATTCTTGGAGGTCAGATTCTGTAGTTCTAGGCAAATGGCATAAGCCTCTGGCAATCTCTTTGGCCCTCGGATCACCAGCAATCTCGAGAGATCGTCGCTCAGGCCCCTGATGAAGACATCCAGGGCCCTATCCCTGTAAGTCTCGGCCAGCGCGCTGAGGATATCGGGGCTCTGCTTGTCGTTTTTTAGGCAGCGTATTATCAAAGCAAAGTGACTATTTATCCCAGAATAAAAGGCTTCTACGCGCCTCCTGAGTCATCTGGCCCATTTGGTATTCTAGTGTGCGTAAGTCCTGTTTATCGGCGTAAGGGAGCGCTAAGATGCGCCTGGTCTCTGGCCAATCGTCTTCGGACACATTATAGGATAGAAGGGTTGTCTCGGCAGTGCCCTTAACCATTTGCCTGATGCTGACGATTATGGAACGGTACAGAGGCCTTTCTTTGATCAGTTCGTAATCTTTCAGAATAGCCTCCGCTCTCCCAATCCATGAGTCGTAGCTACCTGCATCACCCTCGAAAACCTGCAGCTCCTTCACACAATCGGGTAGCCTAGCGATTTCCTTTAGTTCGTATTCGGTACGGGCGGCGATTAAAGGCGTTGGTCGGGGAGCGACTTCGTTGGTTGCTTCCCGACTATCCTCTAGCCCGATCACCCATGTCATTAACTTTTTTAATGTCTTCCTTGACCTCCTTCATCTGTCCGACCAACAGCGCCAGAGTTGCTTCAAATTTGGTGAGTGGTTGTGTATTTGGGTTGGCACTTACGCCGTGATAATTCTAGGGGAAAAAGGTACAATAATGTGATATGCCGTAAAATTAAAATTACATTGGTGGGCAGGTGGCAAGTGATTTTTCATGTGTGTCTCGGTTTCCTTTCTTTAGCTTTTTGTTGTCATTTGCCATTTGTTATTTTTATATTCTTTTTTCTTACAGTGGTGCTCATAGACTTAAGCCACAAGGCTTCAACCAAAAATTTAATCGAATATTAAGAAAAGTTTTTATTTCACAGCTCCAATTTTTTGTCTCACAGTAGCTCTATATATCAGTGTTCAAAGTTATAAAAATATTTTTTCAGCGAAAAATTTTAAAAATTGGAGACTAACTCAAAAATTTCCTGCTCACATACTTAAGCCACCTGGAAAAAAATTGTTGAAAAAGCTAAAATTTGCCCAATATTCCTTATACTTTTAATGAATTTACTTTAATATTGAGTGGGATGACCTTTCTGCTTAAGAACAGCGGAGCACCATGTTTGGAAGTTATTGAGATCTGTTCGTAAATCAGACTGGCAGGAAACGTCCCTATATTGCACGCAAAGTTTGACGTCGTCCGCGTACATAAGTACTTTGGAGTTCGTCAGAACTTTCGGCAGGTCGTTGATAAATAATGTAAACAACAGGGGACCCAAATGGCTCCCTTGCGGGACGCCAGAAGTAACCCTGAGAACATTAGATAAAGAATTTTTAAAGAGGACCTTTTGCGTTCTGCCATTCAGATAACTTGAGATCCAACAAAGAAGATCAACCGGAAATCCCATAAGATCGAGTTTCCGAACAAGAAGAGAATGGTTGACAGAATCAAATGCTTTACTGAAATCAGTATAGATTACGTCTGTCTGAAAGCCCTTATGGAAGCCCTTAACTAAGAAGGAAGTGAACTCTAAAAGATTGGTTGTCGTTGATCTACGCTTTAAAAATCCATGCTGGCATGGAGAAATAATTGATCTACACAGGTGCTGCAAATGTGGAGTAATGATTTTCTCGAAAAGTTTTGGAATGGCCGACAACTTAGAGATTCCTCTATAGTTGCTGGCAACCGATTTGCTACCTTTTTTGTGGAGAGGAATAACAAATGATTCCTTCCAAATAAGGGGAAAGTGGGAGGTTTCTAGGGACAAGGTAAACAATTTTAGAAGGGGATTGCACAGGGCGTCGGCACAATACCTAAGCACACAGCCAGGTATACCGTCGGGACCTGGCGAATAAATGGGCTTAACGCGATGAAGATCTGAAAGAATAGTGCTTTCGTCTAAAGTAGGACTGAAAATAAAGTTCGATTTGGGCATGATGTAGGTATAAGTCTGCTTACAGTCAGTGGAAGTTGAGTAAGTGGTTTGAAAAAACTGCGCAAACAGATCGGCAATAGCCCGATCATTTTTTACCGTTGTATGTATTTTCAAACGAAAGCGAGGAAGGATGCGTAATTGGCTTACGTTTAGTGTTAACAAAATTATAAAACTGTTTTGGGTCCTGAGAGATCTGGATCCTACAACGAGTCAAATAATTCTTGTAACACTGCGCGTTCAACACGGTAAATCTTGACCGAGCAGATAAATAAAGGGATAGGGCAGAGTTAGAACCGGTACATTTATATTTAGTATACAGCCTAGATTTTTTGTTTTTAAGATGACTCAACTCTTTAGTAAACCAAGGAATCTTATTCGATGTTGATGGATAGTATAACGGAACACAAAGAAATTGATATATTTCCTAAAAAATGTTTAATATGGCTGGCGATATGGCAAAAAGAGCGCCCCATTCACAAGCCAAGGTACAATAATCCAAGAGATTTACGTTAAATAGTGTCTTCAGAAACGCCTTTTGCCTTTTATAAAGTCTCATAGGACTCGAGTAGTGTTTTGGCCCGAGTTGGCATCATGTCATTACGGGAATCGAGCCATCGCGTGCGTGCTGCGGTAAAAATAAAGTGAATTTTGTACCAAAAGAGTGCAACCCACCAAATTCAAATATTCAAAGTACATTTATTTATTTACTTTCCCTTGCTCTATCCTGAGCTGAGCTACATTCAAATGAATATATACACATTGCAATTACATTTTTCGGCATTCGGGATCTTCGCTATTCTGCATTGGCATACGGCTAATGCACAAACAGATTCACACGCACGCCTTATCTTCGAAAACAGAACCGCGGGAATCCTCCAATCGCATTGTATACCCTCATGAGATCCTCTTCCCCATCTTCCAAATTAGCCAGTGTCACGATAGCACTGTTTAGATCCCGCTGATAGTGGCTATTTCTTCAATCTCACTAATTTTGTTTAATATTTTCGTTATTTATATTTGACATTTCAGACTTAAAAAAAACTAGGAATGTAGCCGAATGTAAATGTAGCAATGGAATCACCCCAACATTCAAATGTTTAAATATGTAGCAGTGGAAAAATGCTATAATTCTGCTAGAAATTTAAGTACGCTTCCATGTTCACGTCAAGGGCGCTTATATTCCAGAGGTAGTGTGATCCCCTACACTCTCTTCCTCTTCTTCGGGACCTTGTGGTTCCAATCCGCTTACCCAAACTTGTTTAAAGTTTTCCTTAGTAACTAGTTCTAATATATGATTCTACCTATAAATACCGACGTACATCCCGCAGAAACCCGAATAATTTTTCAGTGTTGTATTTATTTAGTGTTTCAGTTTAAAACCACCCCCTCCAATCACTTATAAAAATCGGTGTTTTTCTTTACTTTTTACTACACTACTTCACTATTTAAGTCCTTTATCTGACCGTGATTCCAAGGGGATAATTAGAAGCTTACAATTTTACGATTCATTATTTGAACAATATTTAATCAATTAACAAATAAATAAATCGAAGAAATATTTAATAACACTTAATCTTTGTTTATGTATATAAATAAGTCTTCTTATTTCTTCCTTATTTTAAAAGTGTTTTTTTAGAACCCAAGGAACAAGAAGGCGGCAGTGGACACCATGTAGCGATGAAATTTTGTGCACAACTAATCGAAGACCTTGTTATTCAAAATTTTACTTTATGGATGGACGTTATTATTCAATTGAATTTCAACCAAGTTCTTCATCAAGTGATGTAATGGAAATTATAAAAAAAAATATTGGTCTACAAGAAAATTCTAAGGGATATGCGATTTACGAAGTAATTGGAAATTCTGAAAGAAGTCTTTCACCGGAAGAAAATGTGTGTGATGTTATGGCGAAATGGGAGAAGTATCAAACAACTCCACAACAAGCAACTTTAAATCAGGTTAGACACTCATATATTTAATATAATATTTTACTGCTGATTAAGAAGACAAATATTTACTTTCTCCATTTTTTCTAGTTGGTGGTGCTTGGTTGGTGCTTTTAAATATTTAAGTAAATTCTGTAATAAGATTGCACCAAACAAAAAAAAAATTACCTTTATATACATTGAAATCATCGAAAAAACTTTTATTTTTTAAATGAGGTAATATATAGCTTACGGCAGTAGTGGGGCCTCGAATTGGCCAATATGGCCTTTAGTTGTCCGAATGTTTTTTGTATGGACCTAGAGATTTTGTACGCGGTTTTGAAGTGTTTAAAGAAAGTGTTAAAAGCAAGTAGTTAACCTGGCGTCCTCCAAAGTTTCGGTTACCATGAATTCATGACATTTCCTGCAGTTGCCAGTGTCGGTGATACCCAGCATGTGTCGCAGCCAGGCAATGACCTGTGAGAATTCTCATAAACAGTCTGCAATATTTCCGTGGCAGGTTTAAGTGGTGAGGTTAACCTTCAATTAGAGCTTAGCTCCGTTTTGTTTCATACACGCTGGTTGTGTGATGTGACACAGTAGATGATCCGGTTTTGTGCTCGTTCGGTTCTTTTGCATTATGAGTTGTAGAATAGGCCCATTCAACGCCGCCGTTACCCTCCTGATGTCCGTCTTGCTCTTAGAGATCAGCTCTGCAGTCCGTCTCCTATTATATTCAGGCCAGCATAGTTTTGATCTTCTGCGCTCCGCCTTCATGGACCATTCTTTGCTAGCTAGTAGTTAGAAATGATTGTGAATTGCGGAGTTAGACTGAGTTCAGAGAGACTTAAATATCGGTTGTAATTGAGATTTCCTCTGACCTTTTCCGGGCGAGCTCTTCGGCTTCGTTGCCGGGGATACCATTATGATCGGGTACTGAAGGTATTTGCTTTCAATATCGCTAAAAACTCCGCCTGGAACACTATCCGGTTTCTCCGATCCACGCTTTGATGCCTTCTTAAACTCCAATATTGTTGCGGGCGCTCAGGATTGAGTCTCCGTTTGTTAAAGGCGCCTTCTATGTCTAAGAAGGTGGCCATCCTCGAATTTTGTAAAGCAATGCCTACACTTCGTATAGTGCTGCTTCCGTGGATCTACATTTCTCTGTACGCATGCTATGCGTCGGAAAGGTTATTCTACTTTGTTCCTCTGATGTGGATATCTAATATCCGTTCCATTGTTTTCATGAGGAATACGGCCAGGCTGATCGGCCTTTAGTCCTTGCCTTGGATGAGTCCCCTTCTTCTTTAGGTATAAAAACTACTCTGGTATATGTGCTGTTTTAATGCATGCTTGGAATATTTCTTGCAGCCCTTTACCAATGCATTCTTTTTTTTGTCTGCAGCATTTTTAGTATGATTCCGTCCGGTCCCGGACATTTGTACTTGTCGAATGAGTCTTCCGCCCAGTGGATCCTTTCCATGGTAACGATCTCCAGTGTCTCGTCTGCTGACGTAATTCTTGTGCCGTCAGACCTGTTTATAAGCGTGGGGCTTGTAAGCCCCCTGGCTAGTATTTTTCTAAACCGTATCTTTAATTCCTTCCAGCGATTCGCAGTACCTGCTCCAAGAATCTTTCTTGGCTACATATATCGCTTTTTTGTATTCCTTATGTATTTCGTTGTACGGCCGCCAGTCTGTGGTTCCGTAAGGCCCCTATACCTAGGCTTTTAATAAAAGAAAGCACTTTGGTATGGTATATTTGTTCCCAAATCCTGTAGGGGGGAATAAGTTTACCTCCTAGATGTTGAAGTCGACGTCTGATTAACGAGGGGCACTCACATAAGATGTGTTCCGATGTTTCTTGCTCCATCTCGCATAATCTGCATGTGTCGATTTCTGAAAGTTTTGATTTCTTAAGGTGATACCTAAGGTTGCAGTGACCCGTTAGGTAACCTGTTAGAGTGCGAATTTCACTCTTTGGTAGGTTGATGATGCGTTTTGATCGCGTCATCTGGAGGACGAGAAATTGTTTGGCTTGTCTCAGCCCTGCACTGTCAGTCCAGTGACGGTTTATCTCCGCTTCCTCCCATTTCCTGAGTAGTTCTCTTTTGTGTCCTTTCGATAGTCCACAGAACGGCTCAGGGCCGATAAAATGTGTCATCGCCCCGCGTTTAGCTAGGGAGTCTGCCACCTCGTTTCCTATATGGTCTTCATGCCCTGGCACCCAGCCCACCGTTAGGATGTTTTTGGAGGCAAGGGCGTTCAGCTGCTGGAAACAGTTCTCTACAAGTCCGGATGAGATCGTAAAGGAACTCAGTGCTATGAGCGCTGCCTGACTGTCAGAGAAGATGTAAATCCGTGCGCCTTGCATTTTCCTGCGAAGGCATTCACGAGCACAGATTTCTATGGCGTGTATCTCTGCTTGGAAGATGGTTGGAGACTTTCCCATGGCTATGGATTTGTTGAACCTTGGTCCGAAAATGCCAGCCCCGGTGTCACCGTTTTCCAGTTTCGACCCGTCAGTGTACCATGTTTGTGATCCACTGGGCAGAGATATTGATTTTGTTTTCCATTCGTTCCTAGTGTACAGGACTACTGAGAAGTTTCTGTGGAAAACGAGTTTTGGTTTCTGCTCGTCAGTTACGCGCAGAATGGGCTCATTTATTAGGGGTTCAAGGACCCTAAGATGCCCGGTAAGATCACCGCTTTTGATATTGGTGATGTTTTGAAGGCGAAGTGCCCCCAGGCAGGCCTCCTTTTTCAATGTAATTGGTAAAGGGGGTATGCCAGTTATGACTCCTAGTGCTGCAGTGGGGCATGTCCGGATGCCTCCAGTGATGCCTATGCAGACCAGTCGTTGTAATATGGTAAGTGCAGCCGCAGCTGTCCTCTGGGTAGATTTCGTCCACCAAGCAAGATAGGTTAAGCATAGGTTAAGATCGGTTTTACCACAGTGTTAAAAGACCAGTAGATCATTTTGGGACTTAGGCCCCATGTTCTGCCGTAGAGCCTGTTACACGCAAAGTGTGCTCGAATGGCTTTGTTTATGGTCTCTTCCAGGTGTGCATTCCAGTTGAGCTTGGAGTCAAGTGTGACTCCTAAGTAGTTGGCCTCAACCGAAAAGTCAATGACCATTTAGGGATGGTCTTTTTAGGGAGAGAGACCTTTTCCTAGTAAATGGGACTAAAACTGTTTTTGATGGGTTATGGACAGTTCGTTGTCCTGACACCATCTGTTGGCTACATCAAGGGCTTGCTTCATGCGGTCCGAGATGGTTTGCTCATGCCAGCCCACTATATAGATGACTAGATCATCAGCGTAGCCTTGAGTGGGGAAACCTGAATTGTTGAGCTCATAAAGTAGCTC
This sequence comes from Drosophila aff. chauvacae BK-2020, assembly GCA_018903765.1. NCBI lineage: Eukaryota > Metazoa > Arthropoda > Insecta > Diptera > Drosophilidae > Drosophila > Drosophila aff. chauvacae BK-2020. The sequence continues at coordinate 2,607,125 of JAEIGO010000024.1, read as the reverse complement.
GTCGATGACCAGAGTCCACAAGAGGGGAGAGAGTACTCCCCCTTGAGGTCATGGTTCCTCCAAGGTCTACAGTTATGATTCTGGATTTAAGCATTTCCAGAATCCACCTAATAATGGGTGTGGACACATTCTTGCGTACAAGAGAGGCACGTATAGCCTCATATGACGTGTTGTCGAAAGCTCCTGAGGTGTCTAAGAAGGCACCTAGTGCTATCTGTTGAGCGCCAATGGCCTTTTCAATGGTTGTTGTAAGGCAATGTATGGCAGTCTCAGTTGATTTACCAGCTTGATACGCGTATTGGTATTTGTTTAGGGGTAGTTCCTTGAGATTCACTTCCCTTATATGCTGGTCTATTATCTTCTCCATCGTTTTAAGGAAGAAGGAGCTAAGGCTAATCGGTCTATATGATTTAGGCAATTGGGAATCTTTCTTCCCTGCCTTTGGGATAAACACGACTTTTACTTTAGCCCAGTTGCTTGGTATTGGTCCAAGCAGGAGACTGGCTCGAAATAGACGGACCAGGGGGAGTGCGATTAGGTGCAGTCCCCGCTGCAACAAGCATGGATATATACCATCCGGTCCGGGTGATTTGTATGGGCTGAAACTTTGTAATGCCCATTTTACGCTATTGTGATGAAACATTCTATAGGGCATGTTTTCAATACGTTCTGAGCGATAGGGGGGTTCCCCTCTCTCAGCCCCATTAGAGTCTGCTACCATAGTCACGTGCAGGTGCGGGCACTCTCCAGTCTCAGAGAGGTAGGTTGGTGCCTCACTCTCTGAGATGGGTTGCTCCACAGCCACACACCCAGGAAAGTGAGTAGCCAGGAGCTGGCTGCTCGTCTCCTTTGGGTTGTTTGTGTGTGTTCCATCCGGCTTTTTCAGCGTGCAGATGCCGTTTGAGTGGTCTTTGGAGAGGGCTTTTTGCTGCCTAACAGCTTCCGGGAGAGATGAGATCTGCCCGCAGTGTTGACGCCACGTAGCGCGTTTTGACCTTCTCAGCTCTTTATTGTAGAGCGTTAAAGCAGTTGTGTAGGAGTCCCATGAGGCCCTCCCACTCCTCGCTTTATTGAAGAGTCTGCGCGCAGCCTTTTTGAGATCGTCAAGGCTTTTGTTCCACCAGGGAACAGTCCTTTCGGTCTTGCGTACCTTTTGGTCGCAGCTGGCGTGATATGCAGATTCAACATTTCTGTGAAGCACAGTAGCTTCACGTTTTAACTCGTTTATGGATGTTATCGGACGGGTTGAGCAGTATCTGGATTGCTCAAGTTCAAAGCAGAAGAGATCCCAGTTGGTTTTCCTGGGATTTCTGGTGACTAGGCTGCATTGCAAGGCACATCCTATGTCAAATCTAATGTGTTGGTGATCTGACATAGTGATCTCATTTGCAACGTGCCAGTTTGAGACAACGGACAACATATTTGTACTATAGAGAGTCAGGTCAAGGACTTCCTCTCTAATGGCATTAATAAATGTGGGTTCGCTGCCCTGATTTAGTAATCCTATGTTATTACTAATAATGTATTCAAGAAGGTACTCACCCCTCTTGTTGATGTCACTGATCCCCCAGACCGTATGGTGCGCATTGGCATCACAGGCGATTATCCATCTGAGCCGGTTTCTCTGGCAGTGCTCTATCAGGGCACAAGTAGCCGCCGTAGGCACTTCCTCCGAGTCGCCGGGTAGATAGGCGGAGGCCAACACTGCCTCCTGCTCGCCGTGGGCGGTGGGTATTTTAACCCAAGCCGCCACCAGGTCCTCAGTTATGAACTGTGAGAGGGGAACAAATGTTAGGTTTTTGTTAATTAACAACGCCGATCTAGGGCGAGGTTGGTTATTTGCATACAGCAACTTACCGGATGGGGTGCTAAGCCCCAGGACACGTCGTGCATTTATCCAGGGCTCCTGGATGAACGCTATGTCCATTGTGGCGAACCTCTCGCAAAGTACATCAGATGCGGCCTTTGCGTGGTGGAGGTTCGCTTGGAGACATCGGAGGTGTCTCCTGGTGTTGGGGGGAGGGGGGAGAGGGGGGGAGGACATTAGTCCGCCCTCTTGCTGCCCCTGGCCACTATCTTCCGGCCGCGGTTGGTGCCTAGAAGGGCCTCCTCCTCCTGGGTGCGCCTCGCACTCTTGGGTACGCGCCCGGTGCCTCGTGTGGTGCGCCCGGTTCCGCGCGTGATGCGCCCGGTTCCGCGCGTGATGCGCCCAATGGGTGGGGGGGCGCAGGAACTTCCGCAGTACTGCGGGCTCCTGGGCCATCGTGGTGCTCTGTGGTGTCGCAGCAGCCATAGCAGGAGCACTGGCAGTAGAACAGGTGGGCTTCTCCGCTGCGGGAACGGGAGCCACTGCCTGTCTTTTTGCCTGCGTGTCGGCCTTTGGCTTAAGGGTAGCCTTGCCAAACGCAAAGTTTAGGCTATGCCCTAGCTCTTTCAGCCGATTGGCCGAGACTGGGTCAAGCGCGATTGTTATGACCGCCGTGTTCTGCCTTGTTTCGCGGTGGAAGAGGAGCCAGTCTCCCTTAGGCCACTGTTTTGGCCTTCAATGAGGTCCAGAACCGTCGACGTTTTCATATCCGCATTAGGGAGCGGAAAGTAGCCGATGTAGACAGCGGCACGTGGAAGCTCTGCCTCGGGGACTACTTTTATGTGGGCGTCCTTCCACAACCGGAGCTTGGGCACCTCGGTGCTCAGCCACTCGGCTGTCTTTGCGTCTCCACACTTTGTGGCCATCCAGCCTGGTCGGAAGGTGCAGCCAGAAAATAGCGGCTTCACAAAGCCGTGTTTCAGAGCCATCACCCTCGACAAAATGGCGGATTGCACCGTCTTTAGCTGCTCCGTCTTGAGCAGACTTTTTGGGTAGTCATCAGGGAGTATTGCCATCTTCACTGAGCTGGCTACGTCCCTGTAGGAGGCCATGACACCGACTTGGGTCGACTGCTCCAGTGCTGCCTGCCCAGCCGCAGCAGCGGATGTGGAGGCTACTGGAGCCTCCGTGGCAAGCCGTACTGTTGCAGGACCCTTCGTCAAGGCACTGGGTGCCGCGGTTTTTATCATGGGCCTCTTATTCGACACTCCTTCTGGGGTCGTGCTGGCCGATCTACCCCTTTTGCTGGTCCCGCCACTCTTGCTGGGCACTGCCCTAGGAGGGTCCATAGGCTTCTGGGCGAGTCTTTTGGCCTCCTCTAAGGGCATGCCGTTCGCAAGGTGTCTGCGCAACCTTTTCCTTGCGGTGCCCGATAGAGCGATCCGCTTTGGTTTATCAACCTTGGGAGAGGCGAGAAGGGCTTCTTCCTCTTCCTTGGTGATGGTGTCGGTGCCAGAGCCTTGTGAACAGACGTCCATGGCTTCTTCGGGCTCCCGAGTGGGTTCGATATTAATCGATTTGGGGCTGCTAGAGCACCCTGTTTCTGAGTTACTATTATTGGTCTCCATATATTGGTCCCACGAGTAGTGAGGAAGGAAGTATCCCCCGGGGCAGAGCCTCATACCCCGGATCGGGCGCTTGTACGACCAGAGGTGCCAGGTATCCGGAAGCCACCGTTAAAAGACACACTAACGTAGTGCCATTCATCACAGGGGCACGGTACGGTAACACCGGTGATTACGGGTTTTTTCGAGTTGTCCTCTCTAGATCCGCCATATTTAGTCTAGAGCAGGGCACCTCGAGCAGGAGTTGGCTCTTCACCACGTATGGTCGGTCTTTAGTAGTCGGCATGTGACTGCCAACTACCACTAGCTGAGTAGGATCGACGCGGCGACAGACGCACACGCTTTACTTAACCCAGCTTTAGCCCCCTCCATTAGCTCCATTTGGATGGTTATATCTAGGACATTTTTCCATCCTTGCAATTCCTCTAAAGAAAGAGTTTTTTGTCAAAACTCTAAATTTTCCAACCTTATAGTTTCTGTTCTCCATTTAAATGGTTAGGTCTAGGACATTTTCCCATATTTGAAATTCCTCCATACTCGAATGAGGATGAGCGTCGTTTTGGTCTCCATTTCATCACCCTGATGAACGCTTCAGGGGTGCTGATTTATCGTAGGCCATATACCCGGAGGCTATCAGCATGGCTGTCCCGTCTGCCGCTTCAAGCCTGGCTACTGCTTGGTCTGGGTTGCTAAGATTATGATATTGAAGAGCGTTGTTTTTAAACATTATTCCCTCCCTCGACCTATGTTGTGTATCCTTTAATGGCCATGCCAGAGATTTGTCCGTCTCTGGTCCACAGCTCTTGTAATAGACCGATGTCGATGTGTCCTCCTCTAGGAGGAGGACTGCTAGAATCGCTGAAACGAGCTTCTCTTCAAATGCACGAAGGTTGGCATTATTGCGAGGTGGAGTTGGGGATGTCGTCGTCGTCCAGCAGCTGTTTGGTATCGTCGACTTTGTCCTCGAGGTTGTCATTGCTCGGCTAGGAACACCTGTAAATTATCCTTCCAGATTCCTTGGCTCACCTTGAAATAGAATTTCTCTAGTTGTGGAAATTATTGCTTGTTGATGAGTAACTAGAAAAACTGGCTTCTCTTCATCTCTCACTCTGCCAGTCCGTCATGTAGACATCCTGATGCAGCGCTCTTAAAGTTTTAAGCACCCTGTTAAGGGTAGAGAGCCCCTTAGGCAACCAGATACGAGCTCTGGGCCTTCTCAGAATATCCATTGCGGGGACGATTTAACCCCTTTGCTGCGAACATTATAATCAGAGGGCACCTTATAATCAGAGGGCATGGGTTTCTTTTGGTAAGCCATTCAAGGGACGCCTTCATTTACAAGTTCACATGTCAGTCATAGGGTCTCATGAATATTTGTTGTTTTTATTGTCATGTGAGTTTTAGAGGGATAGTACCATGATACAATTACTTTAGTTGTCACGCAGCGGAAAAATTTGTATTCTTTTGAAGTGTGACCGCTCTTTCTACTCGTTGCTCGGCATTTTATGAAGGCCAATGATGCGGTCATACTTTGTTGACAACCGGCAATAATTGAAACACGTTCTTATTTTGATGATTCGTTTTTGATTAATAATTGTCCCTAAGCTAGTGGTTTACGTTTTGGCGGCTGCGCCTGCCATCTGCAGCTTCCAGTAAACGTGTTCCGTTCAGGGAGAAACATGATGGCACCTGTGGCCATACCATGGTAGCCATAGCCAAGGTAGCCCATTTTGCCTTCGATGGTCAAATCAATCATGTATTTGCTTTTTTAACTCCTGGATTCGGGACCCATACTTTGAAATATGTCAAGGGTAGAGCGAGAGGCAATGCGCTATGGAAATACTAAAAGGCGCGCTCTCCTAACGCCATGCCACTTTCTAGTTTTTTCGAATCTGAACTGGATACCGCCCTTCGTAACAGACCTTGGGGACAAGCTGTTCCAAACAATTTGCCTCTCGCTCTCTCTCACTGATTTGAAACAGTTTTTGTCTATCTGGATACGGCGCTTTACGGATATGGCTATGATCACGGCCAAGAATTTTTGATCGAAAATGAAGGGCATCTTTCTCTACTTACATTTATCTTTTTGTATAAGAAATTTATATTAATTTTTTTATTTGAATAGTGACAAAGAAGGAAACATCATCATTACATTGAATTCTGTTTCCTATATACTTATGCTATGTTATATTATATGTTTTAGTTAACGCAAAATAGGTTTTGGTACTGGGTACCATTGCTTAGCGAAAAACAGGTGCTTCGCATCTGTGCTTAATAGTAGATTTGTTTTGCTTTACGACAATTTTATTTAGCATTTGTCTTTTACTAATAGAAAGCTTGTACCCTTTGCTAAAATAAAGAATAAATCAAGGCACACTTTAAAAGTAAAATTTTATTTCTTCCAGCAGAATAACCCCGAAAATGCTCGCCAGAATCAATACATGTTCCTATTTAAAAAACATTTATTTGTTGACAATTACATGAATTTTAACGATACTGTTGAAAAGGAACTTTTATATCATCAAGTTCTACATAATTTGCGAAGCGAAAGGTACCCAATAACCGAAATGGAAGCTATTATGTTAACTGCTCTTCAAGGCCAACTGGAGCTTGGCGATTGTTGTGAAATCCTAAATGATTACAGGACTGTAGCAAGCCATTGCTTACCACCCCGATTTGTACCAAATATTCCACATGATGCCGTGGCTATGCATCATCAGAGTCTTAAAGGAATGTTGCCAGCAGAAGCGAAGAAAGCCTTCCTTAATTTAATACACAGCTGGCCTCTCCATCGTGCTACTATTTTTGATGTTATGGTAAGTTCCCTTTTTGTAATATACTATTAAATGTAATAATATGTTTAACTGTGCAGGGATATAAAAGCAAAAAATTACAACTTCCACAGTGCCAGTCACTTGCGAATCTTGATGTGCACCGCAAAACGCATGGGATTTGTTTTTGTCGAAAACGTGACGTCGACTTTTCAACGATAAATTTATGTCCTTTTTTTTAATTTTATTGGCGTTATGATATTCTAAGTTTTAAGAGGACCTTAAAAGCTCAGAGCACACAATTAAAAGTTGACCGTTTCTTGTAGTAAAAAAATAACCTTTTTTTTAATAACTTTTATTAATAATAATAATAATAATGTTAATAAGACGGTTGAGCACTGCGACCACTAGGGTCTGTTGTACCCTCGTCCCAGTGTCTGAGTTATAGCTCCTCGAGCAGTTCAATCGAACACAAGAATGCGATGATGTCACTTGCTCGAAGAGCCCTCATTGGCCCAAGTGGGCCAACCTCAAGTGATTGATAGCTGGATAGCTATGTTAGTGAGCCGTCAGTGTACCATCTAATAAAAAAATTCTGACTTTGCGGTCGATTTTTAGGTAAAATATGTAACAGACCGTCATGGTTATGGTCTCTATCGAAAAGGTCATCAAATCTTAATAAAACCAAGGTAGAATAAAAGTACTAATTTACACCTATTTTTCAAGTTTGATGGAATGTCAAAAATGGCAGTTTGGTTTATTTTGGGTTTGGCGTGTGAGGTGTTGTTCTTGAATGTGTTCTTTATCATATTCAAAAAAGATCGGCTGCCCGTACGAATTTCCAAAGCAAAAGATACTTTTAACTCTGCGTAAAAAACGCTCGGCTTCGTGCAAATTCAGCTTCAAGCACAGTCGCTGCGCAGTACCAAATTGTAAGGCGGGCACAAATTTTTTCCTGTATTGGCGGTTTTTTTTAATTCCTGACTTTGCAAGGACACTTAATGAATTGAAATGAATGTATAGGGGAAAGGTGGCAGTTGTGGACACAGTTTTTTTTTCCACTTATATCTTATTAACTGGAGCATATTATGCGGAGAGGTGCATATCAATGGAAAGCTAGAGACCCTAGCTAACTAGTTTTTGAATAATTACAGTGATATCTATCACTGAAAGAAAAAATTTTAAGTTTTTGTAAAATAGTCATTTTTGCCAATTTTAGATTTTAAGGGGGGTTGTGGACACCTTTGTAGAATGTGCTAAAATTAGAAAAGTATCAAGTTAAACACAATCAAATGAAGAAAAAATTAAAGTTTATTTATTTGTAAAGCAAAAAAAAATACGCATGACATAATTCCCAATCAGGATCACAATTCGCGCATGTGAAATAGCTGGCACGCATGTCAGCACACTTCAAGTGAACGGAGTTGGAGGCGGTCAATTTTTTGGCAACAAACATCGAAGAAAAGAATATAAACACCGATAAAATATATTTACTTATATAGCTGTACTTATAATTCAATCAACGGCGATATTTTAAGATTTGTCAAACAAAAAATTGGGTGTCCACAACCCCCGACATTTAAGTGTCCACAACTGCCTCAAGCAGTCGTTTTAAAATCATATGAAAAAAATTTTTATTATGAAAATTTTGTCCAAATCCGGTGTGGAATCTTAAACATAATAAAATTTCACGTCAAAAAATCTATTGCACTCACCTTCTTAATTGACACACTTTACACGGCGACACTTTTAAAAACGTGCAATAAAACTTTGGTGATTTTTTTCATGGTGAAAAAATTCATTTTTTCGGGGCACAAAGCAGACTTGCCCGTGCCGTTTGGTATTTGGCACAAAACAATAGAGCTTCAATAGCGCACACATGACATTTGACAAATCCGTCATATCTGACCTGTGTCAAAAGGTACACAGGGGTGTTCACATGACATTTGACAAATCCGTCATATCTGACCTGTGTCAAAAGTTACACAGGGGTGTCCACACACAAATTGAATGATTATTTTGAAAAAAAGTGCATAAATTAATGGAAATTGGTCAACAAATTGGTCAACCAAAAAAAAATTTGTTTTCTTTAAAATTTATTCCATTTTTGTTTTAAAAACATTCAATATGCACCATATTTGCATTTTCAGAGAAAACAAACGAAAAGTATTTTTCAAAATTGGATAAAAATTGAGAAAACTGCCTCAAGAAACATTAATTTTCAAGTAAAAAATCTACTTTTAATCACACCACCTTTCATTAAAAAAGAAAAAGAAAATATCTCAACTGGTTCAAGAGTTATGATTTTTGTAACCCAAAAGTATATAAACTGCCATTGTGCGCTGTTGGGTTGGCTTGTGTATGGCTCGAATGGAGACAAACAGGATGATTTAACACGATTATCATGTCCATGTCCAAAAAAAGATAACTCAAACCTAGGTATTAACAAAATAATTTAAGAATACTTCACAACAGAGAATGTCAGCGAACGAAGCAAGTCTCACTGGACCAAGGACCTGGTATTTACCCCACTTTGGCGTCGTTAATATTAATAAACCCAAGAAAATGCGATTGGTTTTCGATGCAGATGCAACGATTGATAATGTTTCCCTGAATAACATGCTATTAAAAGGACCTGCCATTGACCCGCCATTGACTTGGATTCTTTTCAAATTTCGCCAAAAGAAAATGTACCGTATGTGCTGATGTAAGGGAAATGCTTTTGAAGATACAAGTTCAAAAAGAGGATCAGGATTCTTTAAGATTCGATGCCATTCAGAGGAAGCATTATGTAGATGACTACGTTGGATATCAGTCAGGAAGTTAAGAGAGTACTTAGAATGGAGGAATTTGAGCTCAGAGGCTTTGTATCTAACTCCAAGTAAATTCAAGAATTGTTAAATGACACAACGGAAATCAGCACGGTGGAACAAACCGAGAAAGTTTTAGGAATGGATTAGGATAGTAATTCGGAAAATTTTTTTTTCGATCTCAAATTGAACCGTGTCGACAAAAAAATTGTAAAAGGAGAGAAATGTTTGTGGTCTTTTCCAGGTGTACATTCCAGTTTAGCCTAGAGTCAAGTGTGACTCCTAAGTAGTTGGCCTCAGATGCAAAGTCAACGATGGACCCACTTAGGGATGGTCTTGTTAGAGAAATAGGCCTTTTCTTTATTTTAGCCCATTTGCTAGGTATGAGTCCAAACAAGAGACTAGTTCTGAATAGACGGACCAGGGGGAGTGCGAGTCGGTGCGGTCCCCGCTGGAACAAGCATGGATAAATTCCATCTGGTCCAGGTGATTTGAATGGGCTGAAACTCTGTAGAGCCCATTGTACGCTATTTTGATGAAACAATCTATAAGGCATATTGCCAGCATGGTCTGAGCTATAGGGGGATTCCCTTACCTCAGCCCAATTGGAGTCTGACACCATAGCCACGCGCAGGTTTGGGCACTCTCCAGTCCCAAAGAGGTAGGTTGGTGCCTCACTCTCTGAGATTGGTTGCTCCATAGCCTCGCACCCAGAAAAGTGAGTAGCCAGGAGTAGGCTGCTCGTTTCCTTTGTATGTATGTTCCATCTGGCTTTTTCAGTGTGCAGACGCCGTTTAAATGGTCATTAGAGTGGGCTTTTTGTAGCCTGACAGCTTCCGGGAGAGATTAAATCTGCCCGCAGTGTTGACGCCACGTAGCCCGTTTTGACATTCTCAGCTCTTTAATATAGAGCTTTAAAGCCGATTTGTAGGAATCCCATGTGGCGCTCCCACTCTTCGCTTTATTGAGGAGCCTTCGCGCAGTCTTTTTTAGATCGTCAAGGCTTTTATTCCACCAGGGAACAGCCCTTCTGACTTTGCGAACTTTTTGTTCGTAGCTGGCGTACTATGCTGATTCAATATTGGTATGAAGCACATTAGCTTCAGGTTCTAACTCGTCTATGGATATTATCGGACGGGTGGAGCAGTCTCTGGATAGCTCAATTTTAAACCTGTTGGTGTTTTTGTGATTTCTAGTAACTAGGCTACATTGCAAGGAGCATTCTATATCAAATCTAATGTGCTGGTGATCTGACATAGTGATCTCACTTGCGACGTACCAGTTTAAGACAACGGACAACATATTTATACTACAGAGAGTCAGGTCAAGGACTTCCTCTCTAATGGCATTAATAAATGTAAGTTCGCTGCCCTGGTTTAGTAATCCTATGCTATTACTATTAATGTATTCAAGAGTGGAGGCATTGCTGGCCTCCGCTTACCTGCCCGGAGACTCGGAGGATGTGCCAACGGCTACCTGTGCCCTGATAGAGTACTTCCAGAGGAACCGGCTCAGGTGGATAATCGCCTGCGTTGCCAATGCGCATCACACGGTCTGTGCTTAGCCACTCGGCTGTCTCCGCGTTCCCGCACGTTACAGCCATCCAGCTTGGTCGGAAGGTGCAGTAGGAGAACAACGGCTTTACGGAGCTGTGTCTTAGGGCCATCACCCTCGACAGAATGGCTCCGTCGTCACCGTTTGGATCATCGGCAGAGAGTATTGCTATCTTAGGCGAGCTGGCAACGTCCCTGTAGGAGACCATGACACCGACTTGGGGTGGGTGCTCCAGTAGTGCTTGCCCAGCCACAGTTGCGGCTGTGGAGGCTACTGGAGCCTCCGTGGAGGCAATACGCTTGCATCACCCTTCGTCTGGTCACTAGGTGCCGCGGTTCTTATCATGGCCCTCTTTGTCGACACCTCATCTGGGGTCGTGTTGGCCGATTCTCTACGTTTTCCGGTCACGTCACTCTTGCTGGGCTGCCCTGGGAGGGTTAATAGGCTTCTGACCGAGCCTTTTGGCCTCCTTTAAGGGTATGCCGTTCACAAGGTGTCTGCGGAACCTCTTCCTTGCGGCGCTCGATAGAGCGATCCTCTTAGGTTTGTCACCCTTGGGAGAGGCGAGAAGGGCTTTTTCCTCTTCCTTGGTGATGGTGTCGGTGCCAGAGCCTTGTGAACAGATGTCCATGGCTTCTTCGGGCTCCCGAGTGGGTTCGATCCCAAATGATTTAGAGCTGCTAGAGCACTCTGTTTCATTTATACTGTTGTTGGTCTCCATATGTTGGTCCCACGAGTATTGAGGAAGGAAGTATCCCCCGGGGCAGAGCCTCATACCCCGGATCGGGCGCTTATACGACCGGAGGTGCCAGGTATCCGGAAGCCACCGTTAAAAGACACACTAACGTAGTGCCATTCATCACAGGGGCACGGTACGGTAACACCGGTGATTACGGGTTTTTTCGAGTTGTCATCTCTAGATCCGTCATATTTAGTCTAGAGCAGGGGCACCTCGAGCAGGATTTGGCTCTTCGCCACGTATGGTCGGTCCTTAGTAGTACCACTGGCTGAGTCAGATCGGAGCGGCGACAGACACACACTGTTCGTTAACAAATCCTTAGCCCCCAACAAATTGGATAACAATTGGAAGAAAAAATATTGCGGCAGCGGCTTACAGTTTGGCGAAAAGCCTCCATCGATACCAAAGCTATTTTTTTTATTAAATAATAAAGTAACTTACAATACAAAAATTTAATAGAATTCAATTTATGATAAAAACATTTTCTGTGTAAATCAAGGTGTTGGAGCAGTAGTTTAAGTTGTCATTGTTAAATAAGTTAAATATAAGCCTAGTATTGTTAAATATGAATTCGGTATGAAATGTAAACAAGCGAATGTAAACAATGAAGTGTAAAAAGCTTATCAGTGCACTCAAGCAGATTTGAGTGGCTGAGATCAAGCTGATAAGCTTTCGCCCGTCGCAGCATCACAATGTTCGGATGCTGCTCGTAAAAAGAGTCGTCAAACTGAGATCGAAGCTGCTGGCTGCGCCCGCGCAATAAATAATTTGGAAACGATTTCGAGCTCGTCTTCTTCTTCGCCTGCCCAGTGGAAATTCCCCAGCTTGGCTGATAGCCGCTAGTCTCAATTGTAACATATTTTCTTCGGGAAAACTCTCCCGATTTTCCATGGCGCCCGAACAGGGACTACGGCTATAATTTTGATAATTTTCGCGAGTGAAAACACGAACAAAATAGTGCATTTTTCGTCGTCTCGGCACTTGTTCTGTTTTTCTTGTTGTTGGCGAAAAAACCTAGCTGGTGGAATTTGGCGAATTATTGTGGATTCGGCGAGCGTACATTTGGAGTGGACATCGAAGGGAAGTTATTGGAAATTATGCCAAATAACCAGGTATTCAGTGCCAAAAATTAAAAATCATAAGCACTCCACTTTATGTGTGTATTGTGTGCGTTAAAAATTCTTGGCATATGTGGTAAATTGGAAAACCAATTTAAATCCCAAATAAACCACCACCCCCAATAAAATAAAATAAAAGAGTGAACTGCCTTTGACAAATCTTATGGTGTTAATTTCTGTGAAAATTTTGGGAAATTTATGTGCGTGACATACATACGGTCAAACTGCAAAATTACAGTAAACCTACATACATACATATACATAACTCCAGTTTGCCGCCAACGTCGGTTCCCTTTTGTGCAGTTGCAGAGCAGTTATTTGTCTGCTATATACACGGTGTCAGTGGCCAACCATATATACCTCGCACATTGGTTATTTCAGCAGTACATACTGTGGCAGTGGCTCTCAAACCGTACATAGTGGAAAGTCCTGCAAAACTCGGCAGTGAATTTAAGCCCTGCTCACATTTGTATGTACATTTATGCATTTGCGTGGACATTAATTCGATTTATATGGAGATATTCGTACTTAAAAAATTGTATTACATTTTTTGAATTTTTCGGCGGTGTTTGTGGGCATCTTTAACCCGTATGGGATCCACTTAAATATTTCGGACAGTTTATGTGTCAAATAAAATTCAAATTTTGTGCATTTTTGGCTTTGGTTTTACCCATCAACGGAACATACACATACAAACCACATATTTTGTGAATTTCGGTGGTTCTTGTGCACCTTTAACCCTTGTATAACCCAATAAAATTTATTGTTTGAATTTAAATTTGGAAATCATCAAATTTATTATATTTGGTCATCGATTAAAAATTGGATAAGTGCCCATATAATTACGTGCGCATCTACAAGGGAGATTTAACCATTGTTTCGGAAATTTACTGGTATTTGGATTACTTTTATTTAGTCCAATTAATTTCAAAATGGAAAAAGAAAAGGAAGTATCGGCAAAGCTTAATTCTAAATTAATAGTGGCTATGCAAAAACACGATAGGGTTATGAGCGATATTGGACGTATGAAAACTGCATTTGAGGAAAAAACTATTTCGTTCGATAATTTTCAACTGGAGTACCGAATGCAGCTTCTCGAAACATATTGTGAAAAATTAATGGATATTTAGTCAGATATCGATGTGCTAAACCCAGGAAATGATTTAAGAGCGTCTGTCGAGGATATGTGCATAATCACAAAAGCTTTATATCGGTCCGCAATTAGTCGAGTCGAGGCTCCGAGACATAGTCAAGGGGATAACAGTGGTTTTCGTCATTCGTCCTATTTACCAAAAATGAATTTGCCCAAATTCAGTGGAAAGCATTCCGACTTTAAAAATTTTATAAGTCTTTTCGAGAGCTTAGTGCATAACGACCCGTCTCTAACAAATATCGAAAAATTCAACCATTTGCTAACATGCCTAACCGACGATGCATTAGGAACTGTCAAGGCGTTTCAAATTTCGGATTTAAATTATGAGAAGGCATTGGCTAGTCTGAAGAATGTTTACGACAATAAATGCTTGATTTTTTTCGACACAATTTCTCAATTGTTTGACCTCCCTCAAGTATCGAAACCATCTGCATCAGGCTTGAGGTCTCTTATTGATGAAATATCGGCTCTATATGCGTCGTTGCAGTCATTGGGTAGTGAAAAGGACATAAATAACGCAATTTTTATTCACATTGCAATGTCCAAGGTAGATCACACTACAAAATCCAGATTTGAGGAACAGCTAGATTATAATACGCTACCGACATGGTCCGATTGTGCGATTCAGTTGAATCGAAGATACCAGCATTTAGCTGCTGAGGAGTCAACCAAAAGTAAAGGGAAGCCTAGCCAAGCTTCCAACAAGGGATATTCCAAATCCTCCTTCTCTTGCACACAGACAGACCGCAAACCGGAATCAAAGTGTCGATATTGCTCTGCCACAAATCACAGTTTAGGCAGTTGTCCTTTCATGGCTTTATCGGTGATTTAGCGGTTCGATTTTACCAAACACAATCGGTTGTGCATAAACTGTTTAAGTCCAGGTCATCCAGTGAAGAAGTGCAAAGCAACAAAGTGTCGTGTTTGCGCTAAACCTCATAACACACTTCTTCACAGATACGGGGTAGAGCAGCAACCATTTTCGTCTGGATCAGTTCCTCAAGTGCATGTTCAGGCACCTTCAGTAGCAGTTGATCATAATAATCAAGCCCATTCTTGTCATGTTGCTAGTACTGACCAAGTTATTCTTGCTACTGCTGTCGTTAAAGTACGGGATAGATTCGGACAGTTTTAATTAGCACGAGCGCTGTTAGATTCAGGATCTCAAATCAATTTTATGGCAGAGGACTTAGCACAGCGTTTGCGGTTACACAGACAAGAATCATATCTGAATATCACTACTGTAGGGAAGAACGACTCGGTTGTACGGCACAAAGTCCACACGTCAGTCCATTCTCGCGTCAATGCTCATAGTAATATAAGTAATGCTCATAATAATAATTCGCTACCGATTTTTGGGTGTTAAGATCAATTTCATCGTATCAACCCGATCACGAAGTCAATTGTGCCCAATGGAAAATTCCGGCTAACATCGGACTGGCAGACCCTCGTTTTCACAAGCCCGCAAAAGTGGATTTACTGATTGGCGCAGAATCCTTTTTCGATCTTTTGAGCGTAGGCCAAATAAAATTGGGTTCTGAACATCCTTCACTGCAGAAAACTTTACTAGGGTGGATTGTTTCGGGAAAGTTCACTCAACGCACATCGAAGAACGCTCAGGTATGCAGCGTCTTTGGCAATGAAAATGTAAGTTCTCTCGACTCTTTGGTGGAACGATTTTGGGAGTTAGAATACGTTCCTGAGAGATCGAAGGCTGGTTATACAGCTGAACAAATTGCTTGCGAACAGCACTTTGAGCAAACCGTACACAGGCTTTCGTCTGGTCGTTTTGAGGTGAAGTTGCCATTTAAAAAAGATCCAAGTGTCTTAGGCTTATCCTTCAAAACGACAAAGCGCAGATTTCTTGCATTGGAACGCAAGCTTGCAAATAATCGCGAGTTACATGACATGTATCAGGAGTTCATGAGAGAGTATCTTAACCTTGGGCACATGTCACTGCTTCCAACACCTCCTCCAGAGAAACACTATTACATTCCACATCAATGTGTCCTGAGACCTGATAGTAGCACCACAAAGTTGCGAGTTGTTTTTGACGCTTCAAGTAAAACGTCAACCTCGATTTCATTAAATGAGACGTTAATGGTGGGTGCAACTATTCAGAGGGAGCTTTACGCTATTCTGGCAAGATTTCGTTTGCACAAATATGCCTTGACGGCTGATATCTCAAAGATGTATAGGCAAGTTAACATTGCAAAGAAGATAGAGATTTCCAACTTATCGTTTGGAGAGAAAATTCGACGCAAGTTCTCCAAACCTATCGCCTCAACACTGTCACTTATGGGACAGCCTCTGCTCCGTTTCTGGCCATCCGCTGCCTCTTTGAGCTATCAAAAATCTACGCTGAGTCACATCCTGTTGCATCAGAGGTGATTTCAAGCGACTTCTATGTCGACGATATGCTCACAGGAGCGAACAGCCACAAAGAGTTGGAGTTAATTCGCAAAGAAGTGACGAAGGTTTTGGAGTTAGGGGGTTTTCATCTAGCCAAATGGGCAACAAATCACCCAAGTTTGATGAGCAACCAGGGATCAGAAAAATCGCTTATATTTAACACTTCTGAGTCCGTTAAAACGCTTGGGATGAGATGGAATCCTCAGAATGATGTGTTTCATTATAGCTTGGAGGATTCGTTTCAGTCCTTACCACCAACTAAACGCAACATTTTGTCCGTCACAGCTCGTTTGTTTGACCCTTTGGGATTATTATGTCCATTGATTACACGAGCAAAAATCTTGCTTCAGGAACTGTGGCGACAGAAATTAGATTGGGACGAATCGGTTCCCATGAACTAGCACACCAGTTGGAACGAATTTAAGCAGAATTTACTAGCAATTGACAAGATCTCCATTCCTCGATATATCTGTCTGTCTGGCTATGACACTGTTCAAATCCACGGATTTGCTGATGCATCGAGCCACGCCTACGGCTGTTGCATTTATATTCGTACCGTGGCTGGGACAAATAGTTTATCAAGGCTGCTAACTGCAAAGTCTAGAGTGTCCCCACTGAAAACAATGTCAATTCCAAGGCTCGAACTCTGTGCAGCGCATCTGCTGGCCAAACTTTGGTCTCAAGTATCTCCTTTGCTTAACAAATTGGAGTTTGAAAGCATTAACTTCTGGTCGGACTCACAAGTAAAGTGACTACTGGTTAAAGAGGGATCCATCCACTCTAGCAACATTTGTTGCAAATAGAGTTTCTGAAATCCAAGAACTCACAGAGAATGTAGTTTGGCGTCATGTGCCCACGGAAGAGAATCCGGCTGATTTAGACTCACGTGGAACAGACATAGAGGGTTTGAGGTGTACTCTATGGGAAAATGGACCGGATTTCTTACTCCGAAGTCCAAGCGAGTGGCCTCGATCCCATCAGATTGAAGTCTCAACGGAGTTACAGTTGTCTGAGAACAAAAAAAGCGTGGCAGTATGTGCCGTCACAACAAACACACCGAATGTTTTTATTGAGCTTGTTGGAAGATGTTCATCATTTAGTAAGCTCCTACGGGTCATGGCCTACGTAAATCGATTTATTCAAGGGAAGAAGCGTCAACGCGAGGTCGTCATTTCGGCTAACGAACTGAAGTTGTCGTTTCTTAGGATGGTCCAAATAGTTCAAAAGGCGGAGTTCAGTTCGGAATACGTCAAGTTGGAAAAGTCTGAAATTTTAAGCCCACATCTACAACGTTTAAATCCTTTTATACACACCAGCGATTTAGAAGGTGTGAAGTTCAACTTAATCCGAGTTGGGGGGAGATTGCTAAATGCACCAATTCCGTATGATGCCAAATTTCCTCTATTACTGTCCTCAAAGTCAGAATTTGTTTCGCTATTTCTTCGCAACCTGCATCGGACTCATTACCATGCCGGTGTCAAGGTGATGGTTTCACTTTTAAGGCAACAGATATGGCTGATCAATGCGCGAGATGCATGAACGAAAATTGTCCGTAGCTGCGTTCACTGTTTCTGGTATAAACCAGTGCTGATGAGCCAGATAATGGGCAATTTGCCAGCCGATAGGGTCCGAATGGAGCGCCCTTTTCTAGTTTGCGGAGTAGATTTTTGTGGTCCATTTTATGTGTCCTTAAAGATCCGCGGTAGACCTCCAATCAAGACTTATGTGGCCGTTTTTGTGTGCTTTTCGTCAAAGGCTGTTCACCTTGAACTTGTTGTCGACTTATCCACTGACAGCTTCTTATCCGTCCTTAAAAGGTTCGTCGGGAGGAGAGGGCTGCCGGAGAAGATTTACAGCGACAACGCAACGAACTTCGTAGGAGCGTGCAACGTATTGAAGGAGCTGAGCGAAGCGTTTCACCGCAGTCGGGACGAGCTGAGAGGATACGCGGCTCAGAGAGGCGTCGAGTGGTTTTTCATACCGCCGAGGTCACCACACTTCGGAGGACTTTGGGAGGCAGCCGTCAAGTCCGCCAAACAACGCCAAGCTCACAGCGGACGAGTTGAGCACCCACCTGGTCGAGGTAGAGGCGTTGCTCAATTCGCGTCCAATCGCTTCGTCGGGCAACGATCCCAACGATGGAGAGGCCCTAACGCCAGGACATCTGCTAATAGGGCAGCCTCTGATCACGCTGCCGCAAGAATCCGTCATAGGAGAAGTCTGCAGCAAGGCCAGTTGCGCGTATTTGAAGCGGTGGCGAATGCTGTCCGCTCTCAAGCAGCAGTTCTGGGACGGCTGGTCCAAGGACTACATCGCCAGCCTGCAGCAGCGCAGCAAATGGAGCGTCGGATGCCGCGATCTGGAGGTCGGTTGCCTAGTAGTAACAGGCCGCGTGGTGGCAACAACAGCAGGCGAGGACGGTAGAGTGCGTGTGGCCGAAGTACGGACGTCAGGAGGCGTCATCAAGCGCGCCATCCACAAGTTGGCATTGCTGCCAGTGCACACTGCTCCTGTCGAGGAGTTCAAAGTGCCGGAGGCCTTTAACGGGGCCGGAATGTTGGAGCAGTAGTTTAAGTTGTCATTGTTAAATAAGTTAAATATAAGCCTAGTATTGTTAAATATGAATTCGGTATGAAATGTAAACAAGCGAATGTAAACAATGAAGTGTAAAAAGCAGATTTGAGTGGCTGAGATCAAGCTGATAAGCTTTCGCCCGTCGCAGCATCACAATATTCGGATGCTGCTCGTAAAAAGAGTCGTCAAACTGAGATCGAAGCTGCTGGCTGCGCCCGCGCAATAAATAATTTGGAAACGATTTCGAGCTCGTCTTCTTCTTCGCCTGCCCAGTGGAAATTCCCCAGCTTGGCTGATAGCCGCAAGTCTCAATTGTAACATATTTTCTTCGGGAAAACTCTCCCGATTTTCCACAAGGATTGCAAAAAGGAGTTATGAGTAAAATAAAAGTTATTACCAAAAAATTTAGCTTTATTGTTGACAAAATGTTGTTTACCATATTTATTAAAGGAGTTTTTAAAAACAACACCCTCTAAATATTTATTTATTGTCAAAAAAACGTTTTTCGGCACTTTTTCGCTTTGAAAAATTCCTACTCTATTTGACCAATTTGAAAAACTCCTGGCGTTTTTTATAGCTTTGTTAAGTAGTTTACAGGAAAAAAATAACTCATTGTTTGTTTCGAATGAGAAAAACAAAATTTTTGCTTGGAAATACGAAATTTTCGTGTTTATTCGACTTTGACGCCATTTTTTAAAACAAATCACCAATATTTCTCAATAATGCACACCTATTGTTGTTGTCACAATTACAAATAAAACAAGACAAGTTTCATGAAAAAATTACGAAAATTTATGAAGCTAAGACGATTTTTCCCCTAAAAAAAAAATTATCGTTCACAGCGCTCTACAGTTACAATGTGTAAAGTGAACGAATGAGGAATATGAAAGGGTAATTCAGAGTTTAAACAACAAGTTGACATTCTGGAATACATTTTTATTAATACCATAGTTCTGTAAACTTACTTTTTCTCTCGTTTCAAATTTCTTATATTCTAAATTTCAACTCAAAGTAGAAAGACAGTAACAATTCGTAAGTCAGTAAAAATTTTTTTAATAAGTATTTGTTCGAAAAATAAATCAACTAAAAATGTTTTCTGGATCTTTTGCGTTTATAAGATGAGTCATCACCAGATGTGATGTGTAGTTATTCTACAACTTTTTTATTAAAATTGAATAATAATAATTTATTACAGTTTTAACAATTACAAATAACTTGTATTTTATGATTTATATTTTAAAATTTATAACTGATACGATCCCTGGTGTATACATATATTTTTGAAGCGAAAAGAACGTGTGTAAATACTTTTGACAACTTGCATGCATATATTTTTTTTCTTTAAGCTTTGTCCTATGAACTGTTATCTTTCGCATTCCTTTTCGGGTAGCGTCTTCGTAGATCAAGCTACGCGATAATAACTATCTCATGGAAATATTTCAACAACAACAAGAATAACAATTAAAATAAGTTAGAATGTGCAAATAATTGTTCGTTGTGAAAACTCTTTAGACAATGAGTTTATATATACATATATACTTTCATATAATTTAAGATGTGGCCATTTTGTATTATTCTAGAATTTCGCATTTAATTTCACCAAGATCGGACTACTATATAATATAGCTGTCATAGTAACGATAATTGATAATTGATTTGCCGATTTTTAAGATATTTTATCTTTAGAATTTCGCTTTTAATTTTATCAAGATCGGACCACAATATCATATAGCTGTCATAGAAACCATTGTAAAATTTTGAGGAAAGAAATTATAACTTTGCCAATTGTCAACATAATCTCATATAATTTAAGTTATGGCCATTTTGTATTATTAATTTGATCAAGATCGGACTACTATATCATATAGCTGCTATAACTTTGCAGATTTTCAATACCTATATGTATATTCATATAATTTGAGATGTGGCCATTTTGTATTTGTTTATGTAGGGGGGTGGCGAGGATCCTCCGCTAAAGGATTCCAGAAAATATTGTATGTATATCCCACGAAGAACAAGGCATAGAAAGATATTCGGGGTCAAGAGTCGACATTGGCATAGAGCGCCCGTAGTGTTTATTGAACATTCGTTTTGGAACTAAAAATAGCTTACCCTAACGGCCGCGCTCCGCGCGGGAGAACGGAAAAGTGGAGCGGATTAGCCGTCCCTAAGTTCGATTAGCACCGAGCGACGATCGGGAACACCGGTGCGTGAGAGCGGGAATACCGAGGAGCGGAGAGCGAGCGAGCATTGGCACGCCGGACGGACTATGCACGTAGGTCCGACAGACGGGAGCGCAAGAGCGGCCGAGCTTTTGGAAGCTCTGTTGGTTAAGAGGACAAACAAAGGCCTTTTGACCTGAACATTCCGCCCCCCTTGGAATCACTCGGGTTGCAATAAATCCATTTATGACTGAAGCCAGGTGTGTTGGTGTTGAAGACTCTCAACCCGCAACACTGTGGTGCACAGGACGTTGATGCTGCTACGCTGAATAGTATCGTCTGACGGCCTGTAGAAGGCTAAAGAGTGCCGTGGCGCGGCGGAATTACGTTGTGAAGAGGCAGCTGTGCGGCGATTGGGCCGCATCACTGGGCGTTGAGACATCGAAGCTGTGTGGAACGGAGCGTAACGAAACTTTGATCTTCCCGGATGGATTCCGGACTTAGTACCTCTGGTACGTCTGCCTTTAAAATTGCGGAACGTGGAAGTGATGACATTGGATCTGATTTGAATGAAGAAAATATAACGTTAGTGATGGTCAATGATTTCATCCGCCCATTGCGAACTAAGGGGTCACCACTGCGGCAGGTTCCCTCGGAGTGCTCGTGGGCCAAACAGTTGGAACAATAACTGTTAACTATAATCGCGCGGAACCTCTCTGTTGACATTTCCGATGTGGATGGATTCCGTCGCAGACTCGACAACAGTAGGACTGAGTGCGGTTGGGAACCTTGCCCCTTAAGGCTGCAGCACTGCGAGTGCCAAGGCGTTGGTCCAACGGACCTTTGGATTCGTAGGAAAGTCGCGTGGAAAATACTTGCACATTTAAGTGGTCTCCCAATGGGAGCGAGTCGTGGACTAGACGGAGCGAAGGGTGTTAAGACGATAGTAATTGTCCAATTGTCGTGGTGCATCAGAGTATGATGCCGACCCTGGCCTCGAGCAAAATAATTTAAGCAGAGTTGCTTTCTTCGGATGAAATCATTGACATTCATTATCAGGAAACGTAGACAAAAACGAACAAGATGGTTCTGGTCCACCTGGTGGTGGGTTATTAATTGACGTCCTTGGTGGAAAATGCCCAAAGACGCTGGGCCTGACGTCATCGATGGCTTCCAACGTGGGATGGCGATCAGTAAGAAATGTATTTAAATCGTTCCAAGTTGGGATTTCGGATTTATTGTGTACGGACTGCTTCCACATAGGAAGTATGAGCTTCGGAAGCTTGTAAACGAGAAGACAGTTCCAAGCCTCAATTAAAATGGCTGACATTTCCAAAGCAGTTAGACAACTCTGTATAGTGCTTTGAAGCTCCTTTAAGGCAGCCCCGTACTCTTGGGGGATTGTATCATACAATTTGTATGTATATTGAGAATCTTCAGCTGACTGTTCCGTAAGGCTGCGCCACGCGGAAATAAACCCTTCGTTGGTCCGAGGTGCCTTGGAAACAATGGCATGCGCATCACCACTCGTTTTGGAAAGTAGGTGGAATAACCTTTCCGCCGGCGTAAGTCTCGATTTGTTGATATAAATCGCAGTGAAAAGGTCCCTTAAAGTGGGCTACCGTAGATAACAGCCTGAGAACACTTCGGTGTCCACTGGTGGCAAGCGACAGCCAGTAGAAGTGGGCGGTTGGATGTTTGCGGACGATGGAATGGACTGGGGGACGCCCTTCTCTATGGCATCCTGAAGCTGGGCGATACATCTTGAAAAGACGGAGTAGCAAGCACTGTCGCACTTCTCCACCTTTTCCCACATGGTCCGGATCTGGTCCCGATGGACTTTGCACATGGAATTATTACGGAGCCGGAAATGTGAAAAAGAAAACCTTGGCTTTGGTTCGGCCGAGAGCTCATTGTTATGCCCCCTTCCCGTCGGACTGCAGATATAATGACTGCAAATATAATTGGCACCCAACCAAAGAAGAATTCACGACCCCCAAGAATGTAAGTGGGCTGATCAAACTCAAAACAGCTTCAATTACACAGGGAAAAAATAAAAAAATCCCTACAATTAATTTACCAAAAATTTTAATATATAAAATTGTCAATAAAGTGCTGGTCAATGGCAAACTAATATCAAATTTGTCAAAATAAATATTTTCTATTAAAATTATTTATCCAATATTTTAACATATAAAATTTAAATAAAGTGTGACTGTAAAGGTGACTCACAAATAAAGGCAAATGAATATCAGCCATCTCTAAAAACATATTTTCATACTCCAAGCACCCGGTTATTAATATAAATATACCACAGTGAAATTACTTTCTGTCGAATTAAAATATTCGGCCTCTCTATACTTGTGTTTAGTGTTAACCAGTTAAGGGCCTTATGAGTTTTCCAGGCCCATATAGGGAAACTAAACATGAATTGGAAAGTGATAGTGAAGAAGAGTTCGTCCGAGAGACCCTCAGGTACCCAATAGCAAAGGCAGAAAAAAATACATACACCATGAACGAGGCCCAAGTTGAAATATTAATTCAGTCCGCATTGGCTAATCAAGAACAGAGACTTAAAGCCGAATTTGCGAAGCAAATCAATTCAACAGTTAAAAAATTTGCTTATAGAATCGCCAGAGGTAGAAACCTACCAGAGGATAGATGTAAAACCGGGAACAAAAGCGTGTGATACACCTTTACACATTGTGAAGTCAATTCCAGATTTTACTAGTATACAGGATGAATACGTGGCATGGAGGCAATCGGCCACCGATGCTTTTGAATTGTTCAAAGATTATCCAGACAGTAGTGAACATTTCCAAGCTGTTACCATTATTAGAAACAAAATTAAAGGGCCAGCGCGCGCGCTGCTAGTTTCACATAACACTGTGCTTAATTTTAACGCCATTTTGGCTAGACTAGACTGCTCCTATGCTCCTATCTTGAGTCGATCCGTCAGGGCGACGAAACCCTAATGCAGTACTACGATGAGATCGAACGAAAATTGACCCTCGTTACTAACAAAATCGTCATGACATATGATGAAGAAAAAGCCACATTGCTTAATACAGAGGTTAGGGCTGATGCCCTACACGTATTTATTTCGGGTCTAAAAAAATCCCTAAGGGGCGTTGTGTTTCCAGCACAGCCCAAAGATCTGCCAGCAGCACTGGCATTAGCAAGAGAGGCAGAGGTCAGTATCGAACAAAGTATGTTCATACACATACATCAAGGCAAAAGTTTTGGTGCCGACCGTGGCCCAAAAATAAACCCCCATTATTTCAAAAAGCCAAACAAGGATCAAAATACCGGTTCATGGCGCAAACATGTCGACTGGGTAGGGATCTACCCAAACAAAATCAATCCCCAGAACCAATGGACATAGATTCATCGTCTTCAAAACTTCGACAACCCACGAACTTTAGGCAGGGAATTAATAAACATGCCCTTAAAAGATCAAACGGCAAAAAAAAAGAGCGGCAAAAAATTATGTAAAACCCCTAAAGGAGCTGAAAAACATAACTCATGTCGACTCCCCATTCACTGTGAGTTCCATTCATGGCTCCAGTAAAGGAAAGAAAAGTGTCTAATGCACATATTTGGCCTAACGGCCCTATTCTTTTTACTTGATACCATTAGTACATTTGATGCCATAATAGGTTTCGACTTGCTAACACAGGCCGGAGCTGCATTGGATCTACGCAACAGCGCAATCAGGTATGGAAACGTGTCTGAAAAACTAACATGCCACGAATGCGATAATGTGAACTTCACAAATATCGATGACGTGGAAGTCCCAAGTTCAGTGAAAGCTGAATTTACAAAAATTATCCTTAAGAGGAAACAAGTGTTTTCCTATTCTAACGAGGCGCTTCCATTTAACACCTCGATCATTGCCACGATTCGTACGGAGACTAACGAACCCGTATACTTCAAGCTATATCCTTATCCCATGGGAGCAGCGGATTTTGTTAACGCAGAAATCAAACAGCCGGTAACGGATGGCATTATTCGGCCTTCTAAGTCGCCATTCAACAGCCCAACATGGGTTGTTGACAAAAAAGGGACCGATGCCGACGGCAACAAAAAAAAAACGGCTGGTGATCGATTTCAGGAAACTGAATGAACGAACCATTGCCGATCGGTACCCTATGCCAAGTATTCCTATGATTCTAGCGAACTTAGGAAAGGCAAAATTTTGTACTACCCTAGACTTAAAATCGGGGTACCATCAGATTTATCAGGCCAATAAAGACCGCGAAAAAACTGCTTTCTCCATAAACGGAGGAAAGTATGAATTTTGCCGTTTACCCTTTGGACTAAAGAATGCAGGAAGCATCTTTCAAAGGGCGATTGACGACGTGCTTCGGGAACAAATCGGGAAAATTTGTTACGTCTTTGTAGACGACGTGATAATTTTCTCCGAAAATGCTGCGGACCACGTCATACACATTGGCACAGTTCTTAAATGCCTGTGTCAAGCCAACATGAGAGTGGCTCTAGAAAAAACCAAATTCTTCAAAGAAAGTGTTGAATTTTTAGGTTTTATTGTCACATCTAACGGAGCCAAAACAGATCCGGAAAAGGTAAAAACCATACAAGAGTACACTGAACCAAAAAATTTTGTCAGCCTCAGGTCTTTTTTTGGATTAGCAGCTACTACAGAAGTTTTGTCAAATACTTGGCTTCTATAGCTAGACCACTTACCTCCATACTTAAGGGAGAGAATGGCACTGTCAGTAAACACATGTCAAAAAAGGTCGCTATTGAAGTTGACGATACCCAACGCAGAGCGTTTGAGCGCCTGCTAGATATTCTGTCATCTGAGGATGTAATACTGACATATCCAGACTTTAAACTTCCTTTCGATTTGATTACCGATGCCTCAGCAAGCGGCATTGGTGCGGTACTATCCCAAAAGGGCAGACCGATCACAATGATATCTCGCACATTAAAAGACTGCGAGATTAATTTCGCAACAAACGAAAGGGAATTACTAGCTGTTGTATGGGCTATTGGGAAATTGCAAAATTAACTATATTGCACCAGAGAAATCCGGATTTTTACGGACCACCAGCATCTCACCTTCGCTGTGTCCGAGCGGAATACAAACGCTAAAATAAAACGATGGAAAGCATTCATCGAAGAACACAACGCCAAGGTGTTCTATAAACCTGGAAAGGAAAATTTTGTGGCCGACGCCTTGTCCCGTCAGAAAATTAATGCCTTGGAAAGTGAACCCCATTCCGACGCAGCTACTGTACATAGTGAACTGTCGCTGACCTACACGGACGAAACCACCGATAAACCTTTGAACTGCTACAGGAATCAAATAATCCTGGAAGAAGCAGTCCAACCCTCACAGCGTCATTTTATTGTTTTTGGAAACCCTCACAGCGTCATTTTATTGTTTTTGGAAACAGAAACCGACACATTATCAACTTTGATAATAAAGATTTGCTGCTTGGATTGATTAAAAAGGTTGTAAACGTAAATGTTGTCAATACTATTTACCGCAACCTCCCCACATTAGCATGCATCCAGCATGCCTTAGTTACGGAATTCCCAGCAACCAAGTTTTGACATTGCAAAAACTTCGTAAATGATATCTATGATGCCAATAAGCAGAGGGAAATTATTACATGCGAGCACAACCGCGGCCACT
This sequence comes from Drosophila aff. chauvacae BK-2020, assembly GCA_018903765.1. NCBI lineage: Eukaryota > Metazoa > Arthropoda > Insecta > Diptera > Drosophilidae > Drosophila > Drosophila aff. chauvacae BK-2020. The sequence goes on along the minus strand of JAEIGO010000024.1, from coordinate 2,580,735 downwards.
GGCATGCCCAGGGAAATGTTAAGCAAGTCCTTCAGGACTACTATTTTCCAAATATGGCTAGACTCGCCAACGAGGTGGTTATAAATTGCAAGACATGCATCAAGGCTAAGTACAACAGGCACCCCAAGAAGCAAGATTTGGGTATCACCCCAATTCCCTCATATGCAGGCGAAATGCTGCATATAGACATCTACTCCACGGATAAAAAGTTATTTTTAACCTGTGTGGATAAGTTCTCAAAGTTCGCCGTAGTACAGCCATTAAATTCCAGGGCCAATATCGACGTACGCAGCCCCATTCTACAATTGGTAAATTTTTTTCCAAATACCAATAAAATATACTGTGATAATGAGGCATGTAACGACCCTCTCTTGGGTTGCGCGGCTTAGCTCGCCGAGGTCGGGGTTCACACAAATTTATAGAGTTCCGGCCCCTTGAGTCCCCAAATATACCCAGTAAGAACGCGAAAAGTTTACTTGAATTCTAGTTTATTGATAAGATAACTTCCTGAAAGAGCAGAAGATAAGAAAAGATTGACTCCGTGGTACTCTCGGTTTGACCCTGTGTCACTGTGTGTGTCTCTCCGTGCGACTCTGTGTCTCTGTGTGTGACTCTGCGCCTCTCTGTGTGACTCTGTGTCTCTCTGCGTGACTCTACGTTTCTCCGCGTGACTCGATGTCTCTCTGCGTGACGTTATGTCTCTCTGCGTGACTCTACGTCTCTCTGTGTGACGTTATGTCTCTCTGTGTGACTCTACGTCTCTCTGCGTGACGTTATGTCTCTCTGCGTGACGTTATGTCTCTCTGCGTGACTCTACGTCTCTCTGCGTGACGTTATGTCTCTCTACGTGACTCTACGTCTCTCTGCGTGACTCTACGTCTCTCTGCGTGACTCTATGTCTTCCTGCGACTCTGTGTCTCTGTGTGCGACTCGGCACCTCGGAGTGTTACTCCGTGGATCTCTGTGTGCTCCCGTGTAACTCCGTGTGCGTGTGCGTCATGTTATTCAGGTGGGGCATCCGCGTACCTGAGGCGGTGTAGTCGCCCTGTCGATACCCTGGACTGGGTTTCCTCCAGGCATGGACTTCACGGTGGGTGGTCGCGGAGGTGATTCGGGCGGCGAGTCCGGGGAACGGTGTGTCGCGGCGACGATCGTCGGGACCTAAGCTCGCACCGTCGACCCTACCTGTTGCTACCCTCGATTCCTTCCTCTCGCAAGATCTTGCTATCACGAGCTAGACCTTGGCCCGTCCTACTCTCTCGCATGCGCTCGGTTACAGGAACCTTGCTCTGCTACCCTGTTCTCATCAAAACCTCGCTATCAAGAGCAAGATCTTGGACCCTCGGCTAGGCTACTGTGCTTGAGCTCGGTTGCAAGAACCTCGCCCCGCTACCCTGTTCTCATCAAAACCTCGCTATCAAGAGCAAGATCTTGGCCCCTCGGCTAGGCTACTGTGCTTGAGCTCGGTTGCAAGAACCTCGCCCCGCTACCCTGTTCTCATCAAGATCTCGCTAGCAAGAGCAAGACCTTGGCCCGGTTCTAGTACTACTGATTAATTACTTGTTCAAAAACTCACCCAGATGTTGTTCGCTCGGCTGCTCGCCAAAAGTGAACTTGCCCTCCGCTGTGCGTCGCCTTATATAGGCCGCGATCAGCTGTGTTCCCCGTTCGATATTCGATTCCTATCGATAGGCACCTGGGTTGCCATATCGTTCACCGTGGCCGATATCCATCAGCTGTTCAGGGCTGGTGTCCCTATCGGTGCTGGGGTTGCCAGATGTTGCCCTTGTTGTTGTTGGCGTTGCCAGAATGGCGGACTATCGCTTTTTTATTTATTATTCATTAATTCATAACAATTCCTACCAACTAATAGTAACAATTCAGGATGATAATATAATAATAACTTTTCATAGTAATAACCATGCTAATATAACATAATAATAACAATTCAATCTATTTAATTCAATAATAACCGTATCGAGATAGTAATAAGTATTAAATGTGTAGATGTAATAATCGTATAAAAATATAAACAATTGTAATAGGTAATAATATGGCGTAATAGGTATTAAATGCGGCGCGGGGCGTCGCATCTCCCCCTCCGTTACCAGATCAGGCCTTCGTGGTGGTGGTGGATACTTGGCCGGCCGCGTTTATTTTTACATAGTATTGGATTCCGTCCACTACCATTTTGAAATTTACCCGCTTCTTTGGCGGCCGTGTCTCCAGTTTCCGTGTTGTTTCGTTTTGTACTTTTTGTGGTATGTTTCCCATGTCCGATGATGTCGCCGGTTCTAGTTGGTCTACCTTGTCCGTGTCAATCTCCAATATGTCCTCCTGCTCGCGCTCCCAGTCTAAGATCTTTTGTGGTGTTCTCCATGGAATTTGTTCGGTCTGGTCGTCCCATAAGTTTTCTCGTTTTGTTTCCTGTTTTGAGTTGTTGGTTGAGCCTTCCTTTTTCGTTTTCAGTGGTCGTTCCGTGTTTGCGTCTTGTGTTTCCTCCGTTGTTTTGTTTCGTCTCGGTTTCGGGTTCCATCGTCTAGGATCTGCTGGGGTTGTGTCACGTTTTGGTATTGTTTTTGCCGTTATCGCTGTTCCCCCTTTGTTCGTGGTCTTCTCCTTTATTGGTGTCTTCTCGTTGTCCTTTGTCGCTGCTTTGGTCGTCTCCTTTGTTGTTGTCTTCTCGTTGTCCTTTGCCGATGCCGTGGTCGTTCCCTTCGTTGATGTCTTGCTCGTGATTATTGTTGCCAGTACCGTTCTGTTCCATGTTTTCGGGGTATGCGCTATCCTTTGCTTTATCCTGGGGCCTTGTCCTGCGTCGTCGTCTGGTTGTTGGGGTGCTTGTTGTGGCTTGGGGTCTCTCGTGGCTTGTCTTGGTGCCTGTCGGCCCACTGGGGCCGCCATTGGTCCTCTGCGTCTCTGCCGCATCGGTCCTGCCTCCACTGTTGCTGCTCTCCGTTTCTGGCCATTCAGCTCCATTATCCGTTTCCGGTAGGCCTCGCACGACTTTTGGAACTTGACCTTGTCCATTCTCCGTTTTGTCCTGTGGGGTTGTAATCGTTTCGTTATGATGTTGTGTGCTACTTTCTTCCTCTTCTCCTACGTAATCCTTCATATGATTCACGTAAACCCTTTGCACCTTCCCTGACTTAACGTGCCTAACTCGTGCAATGACCGGAGATATCAACTCCACCACCCTGAACGGACCCTCGAACTTTGGTGCGAGCTTAGCCGAAAATTTCTCGCACGCCTTTGACAGATGGTGTTGTCGTACCCAGACTACATCGCCCTTCTTCGGTTTCCACTCGCGTTTCCGTAGGTTGTACGTCCGTGCTTGGTCCTGTGCCGCTCTTTCCATGCTTTGCCGTGCCAACTCACACGTCTCTTTGATCCTTGCTATCCTTTCCTCCGGGGTTTCTTCTTTTATGGCTGATCCCGGTGTTGACTCGTCGAATAGGTTTCCTGCCAGTCTTGGTTCCCTACCATAGGTCAGGTATGCTGGGCTGTACCCCGTCGACTCCGATCGGCTGCTATTGAACGCCAGAGTTAGCTCGGGTAGTACTTCATCCCATCGGTCATGACGTTCTCCGGCGAATTGTGCTATCATTGTTTTTATTGTCCTGTTCGCCCGTTCTGTTGGGTTTTCTTGCGGTGTGTATGGGGCCGTGAACTGTTGGTGTACCCCCATTTTTCCATCTGCGCTTTGAACTTGTGGCTCGTGAATTGTACTCCGTTGTCCGAGATCAGGATCTTCGGGGCTCCGATTCGTGCCAGGATTTTTTCTCTGAATGATTTTAACACCGCCTCCGTCGTTGCTTTGCGCACTGCGGTTAGTTCCACCCATTTTGAGAACCTGTCAATGAATACCAGTAGCATGTTGTTTCCATGGCTTGATCTTGGTAATGGTCCGACAAAGTCCACGCAGATCGTTTCTCCAGGTGCATCTGCTACTTTCGTTAGCATTTTTCCTGCTGCTCGTCTCTGTGCTACCTTGTACTGTTGGCAGACTGTGCATTTGCTTATGTATTGCTTGATTTCTCTGTGCATTCCTGGCCAATAGTATCGGTTCGCTAATCGATGTTTTGTTCGTCGGATTCCTAGGTGCCCCGCCGTGGTTGTTGCATGGTTCTCTTCCAGTACTCGTGCTCTTTGGTCTCTGCTTACGCATAGTTTCCATGGTTGAGCGTCTTCGTCGGCCGCCCACGATGGTACATGTCGATATAACCTTCCTCCTTCGAAACAGTAGTCTGGTAGACTGCTCGGGTCCTTCCGGATTTCCAGTATTTTCTCTCGGATCCATTTGTCTTTCTCGATGTCCGTACTCTGGGCTTCCTCGTGAGGTTGTCTTGATAGAGCGTCCGCCACTACATTCAGCTTGCCTCTTCGGTATCGGATCTCGAAGGAATAGGGCTGCAGTGCTAATGCCCATCTTGCCACCCGCCCTGATGGGCTTTCGATGGAATTAAGCCATTTTAAGGCGAGGTGGTCTGTGATGACTACGAAGTGATAGCCCTCTAGGTACATCCTCATGTCTTGTGGATTCCCCAATGGATCGCGAGACATTCTTTCTCGGTTGCGGAGTAGTTCCGTTCCTCTTTCCGAAGCGTTCGGCTTGCGTATGAGATTACGTGCTCTCCTTCTTCGTCTTCCTGTGTCAGTACGGCTCCTAGTCCGCAATCGCTTGCGTCAGTCTGGAGTATGAATGTCTTAGTGAAGTCCGGGCAAGTGAGTACTGGTGCTTCTGTTAGAGCCTTCTTTAGTTCTTGGACTGCGTTTTCCTGTTCGTCCGTCCAGTGGAACCTCGAGTTTTTTTTGATCAACTCGAATAGTGGTTTTGCGATCTCAGTGAACCCTGGGATGAATTTCCGGTACCATGATGCTACCCCTAGGAAACTGTGTACTTGTTTCATTGTTGTTGGTCTGGGCAAGTCTCTGATGGCTGCTACTTTATCCGGGTCCGTGTGGATACCCTGTGCGCTTACCACGTGCCCTAAGTATTTTATTTTGCTCTCGAAAAAATGGCATTTTTCTGGGTTTATCCTCAGGTTCGCCTTTCGTAGTCGCGCCAGCACTTCTTGTAGCTTCTCTAAGTGTTCCTGTTTCGTTCTACCGATGACCACTATGTCGTCGAGGTAAGCGAACGCGAAGGGTTCCATTTCGGCTCCTATCACGGAGTCCAATGCCCTTTGGAACGTTGCCGGTGCCGTATGTAGCCCAAATGGCATGACTTTCCACTGGAACAATCCTCGTCCGGGTACCGTAAATGCTGTATACTGCTTGCTCCTGTCTTCCATGGGTATTTGCCAGTAGCCGTTTTTCAAGTCCAGCGTGCTAATGTACTTCGCTTCCCGTAGCTGGTTGAGGATATGGTCCATTCGTGGGACTGGGTACGCGTCTCGTTCCGAGTGTGTGTTTAGCTGCCTGTAGTCTATACATAGCGTCCACTGGTTGTTCTTCTTTCGTACGAGCACTATCGGTGAACTGTACGCAGAGTGTGATGGTTCAATCAGGTCTTGTTCGATCAGTTGGTCGACTTGTTCGTGCATTATTCTTTGCATTGCTGGGTTTTTCGGGTAATACCGCTGTTTTATGGGTCGGTCGTGTTTCATGTAAATTCTATGTTTTGCTATGTGACTCGTCCCTTTTATTTCTTCCATTAGGGCTAATTCCCTGTTCAGAAATTCCTTGATTTCTGCGTCCGTTGGTTCGTTTGCTGCCGCACTCTTTAGCTCCTGCTGTTTCCCTTGCTGCCTTGCTCTTGGTTTTATTTGGGTTACGAGGCCTCCGCACTGTATTGTCGTGTTGCATTGTGATATAAAGACTATCCCTAGTAGCAGGTCCCCGATCACGTCTTCCATCACTAGCAGTGCCATCTTTACCGCACTCTCTCCGAGCTCTATATCGAGTACGAGTTCTCCCGTGGCTACTGTGGATGTTCCATCCGCCAAATGTATCACCTCGTCCGTTGGTTGGACTTCGCCGTATTTCTGGAGCCGTTTGGCTAGCTTCTTGCTAATAAATGTTCTTGTTGCCCCTGTGTCCAGGACGCCGTTTACTTGCTCCTCTCCTATTCTGACCTTGGCGGTGATCTTCCGGCCGTCGAATTTAATTATTGTTGCTGGTGGTTGTTCTGTCTTGGCTCCGGGTGTCCCACCTGCCCTCCGGCGCCTCTTCCGTTTCCCTGCGTTCTTCTGCAGCAGTTGATTGTCCGGATGTCGTCTCTACCGCATATCCAGCAGAATAGTCTGGCTGGGTTGGTGCACTGTCGGGCTAGGTGTCCCGGGTTTTTGCAGCGTAGGCAGAGGTTGCTAACGCTGAATGCTATCGCCGCTGCATTTTGCTGTCCATACTGTGTATTTGGTTGGTTCGTGTTGAATACTCTCGCCCTTGTTGGCTGGCTCTGCTGTAGCTGTGGTGTCGGGGCGTATGCTACCGCCTCGTATTCTTCTGCCAGCCTCATATAGTCTAGCAATGACCGTACTTCGCTTCGTTTCGCGTAGTATCTGAACCCTGGAATACTATTTCTGTACGTCCATTCCAGTTTCTGCTCCTCGCTCAGTGTGGTACATTGCATTATCTTTCTGAGTTCCCGTACGTAATCTTTTGCTGGCTCTTGTACGTATTGTTGTCTCCTCGTGATCTGTTCCATTGCCCGCTCCTGATAGTCTGCTGGCACATAGTACCTCTTTAGCTCTGTTTTAAGCGTCGGCCAGTCCGGCATTTCTACTGGGCTTGTACGCCACCAGTCTAAGGCTGCCCCTTTCAGTATGACTACTGCCGCTGCCGTTACGTGGTCGAGCCCTATATCGTACGCCTGTGCCATTTCCTCGATTCTAGTTAGGAATTCTAGGGCGTTTCCTGTTCCGTCGAACGATTCGTTCCACCCACGAATGGTGTTGATGGCCGCCGCTCGTTCTCCCGCTCTGTTTCTGTTTTCTTCTTTGCGGGGTTCTCCCTCCCTCGGCTCGTATTTCGGTTCATCGTTTCCCTGTTCTTGTGCCGGTGGTTGTCTGACCTCGAGGTGTACCCCTGCTCCAGGGTTGGGTGAGATTCCTCTTGTGTGTTTCTGACTTAATTCTCGTAGTCTCTTGCTTCTTTCTTCGTTGTGGTTTCCGTTCTTGATGAATTCGGACAGTTGTCGTCGGAGCTCTTCTACCAGTTGTTCTGGTTCCATTCCGAACTCCCTGACGTACCCCTCTAATTGGGTTTTACTCAGGCTTGTCACCCATCCTCGGGTTAATTTATCCGTCGCGGACATGGTATACCTTGGGTTTTTTTAAGGACTCAGGAATTCAGAACGTTGGGCGCCAGTGTAACGACCCTCTCTTGGGTTGCGCGGCTTAGCTCGCCGAGGTCGGGGTTCACACAAATTTATAGAGTTCCGGCCCCTTGAGTCCCCAAATATACCCAGTAAGAACGCGAAAAGTTTACTTGAATTCTGGTTTATTGATAAGATAACTTCCTGAAAGAGCAGAAGATAAGAAAAGATTGACTCCGTGGTACTCTCGGTATGACCCTGTGTCACTGTGTGTGTCTCTCCGTGCGACTCTGTGTCTCTGTGTGTGACTCTGCGCCTCTCTGTGTGACTCTGTGTCTCTCTGCGTGACTCTACGTTTCTCCGCGTGACTCGATGTCTCTCTGCGTGACGTTATGTCTCTCTGCGTGACTCTACGTCTCTCTGTGTGACGTTATGTCTCTCTGTGTGACTCTACGTCTCTCTGCGTGACGTTATGTCTCTCTGCGTGACGTTATGTCTCTCTGCGTGACTCTACGTCTCTCTGCGTGACGTTATGTCTCTCTACGTGACTCTACGTCTCTCTGCGTGACTCTACGTCTCTCTGCGTGACTCTATGTCTTCCTGCGACTCTGTGTCTCTGTGTGCGACTCGGCACCTCGGAGTGTTACTCCGTGGATCTCTGTGTGCTCCCGTGTAACTCCGTGTGCGTGTGCGTCATGTTATTCAGGTGGGGCATCCGCGTACCTGAGGCGGTGTAGTCGCCCTGTCGATACCCTGGACTGGGTTTCCTCCAGGCATGGACTTCACGGTGGGTGGTCGCGGAGGTGATTCGGGCGGCGAGTCCGGGGAACGGTGTGTCGCGGCGACGATCGTCGGGACCTAAGCTCGCACCGTCGACCCTACCTGTTGCTACCCTCGATTCCTTCCTCTCGCAAGATCTTGCTATCACGAGCTAGACCTTGGCCCGTCCTACTCTCTCGCATGCGCTCGGTTACAGGAACCTTGCTCTGCTACCCTGTTCTCATCAAAACCTCGCTATCAAGAGCAAGATCTTGGACCCTCGGCTAGGCTACTGTGCTTGAGCTCGGTTGCAAGAACCTCGCCCCGCTACCCTGTTCTCATCAAAACCTCGCTATCAAGAGCAAGATCTTGGCCCCTCGGCTAGGCTACTGTGCTTGAGCTCGGTTGCAAGAACCTCGCCCCGCTACCCTGTTCTCATCAAGATCTCGCTAGCAAGAGCAAGACCTTGGCCCGGTTCTAGTACTACTGATTAATTACTTGTTCAAAAACTCACCCAGATGTTGTTCGCTCGGCTGCTCGCCAAAAGTGAACTTGCCCTCCGCTGTGCGTCGCCTTATATAGGCCGCGATCAGCTGTGTTCCCCGTTCGATATTCGATTCCTATCGATAGGCACCTGGGTTGCCATATCGTTCACCGTGGCCGATATCCATCAGCTGTTCAGGGCTGGTGTCCCTATCGGTGCTGGGGTTGCCAGATGTTGCCCTTGTTGTTGTTGGCGTTGCCAGAATGGCGGACTATCGCTTTTTTATTTATTATTCATTAATTCATAACAATTCCTACCAACTAATAGTAACAATTCAGGATGATAATATAATAATAACTTTTCATAGTAATAACCATGCTAATATAACATAATAATAACAATTCAATCTATTTAATTCAATAATAACCGTATCGAGATAGTAATAAGTATTAAATGTGTAGATGTAATAATCGTATAAAAATATAAACAATTGTAATAGGTAATAATATGGCGTAATAGGTATTAAATGCGGCGCGGGGCGTCGCAGGCATCCTTCAATTCGGAGACCATAACTTTGTTATTGAAAAACCAATATGACATTGACATCGTCAATGTTTTGCCCAGCAGCTCCAAAGGGCAAGTGGAGCGATTCCACAGCACCCTAACGAAAATAGCTGCATTAAAATTGACAAAAAAGTTGACGACACCGTCGAGCTCATCATGAGAGCCACGGGTAGAGTGTAACGAAACGTTACACTCAATAACAAATTTGCAACCTAAATATGCCTTACATTCTGCCAGCGACGTTCAAAGACTGGCAATAAAAACCAGCATCATAAAAGCGCAACAGGCTAACCTAGATGGGTGTAACCCTACTAGGCAAAAACGAATTTTTGAGGTAGGTGAAAAGGTCTACCTCAAAAACAACAAAAGGTTAGGGAATAAACTAACCGCACTCTACACAGAAGAGCGTGTAGAAGCACACATGGGAACGTCTGTCCTCATTAGAGGGAGGGTGGTCCATAAGGACAACCTTAAATAAAAATCCCTCCCGAATTTACATCTTCCACAATTTTTATACCTTTGTTCATGCACCTTATACATACAGCATACTTATTTTTATTAGACGCACATTCTTATTCTTCCACTTTCTTACAGGATTGCCGGAATCATATTAATTACGTTAACTATTAACTAACTATTATTAGATGTCGATGCCGACCATCTCAGAAGTTTATTGTCCGTATTGAAAGTACATCATAGGATTGCCAGAAGCCTAAACTTTCTAGGCACCGCACTTAAGGGGGTCTTCTACCTTCGCGGTTTGAAAAAATCGATTTTTTTTTTAAATTTTTTTTTAAATACTAGAGGATCTGAGGAATACGCCATATAAAGGGTTTTGTAAAATTCGCATTCCTTCATGGGTAAACGAAGCCCGAAAGATTGCCACCTCCATACGTTTCGACCATTTTTCCTATCTTTAAACGCGTTTTCCCAAAAGTAGTGTTTTTCAAAAGTTTTGGCACGATTTTGACGAAACCATAGAAGCTATCCAAGATCTGTAAAGCGTTACTTATTCACAAAACATCTCGCTAGGTCAGGACACAAGCTTTTTTCGAAAAAATTTTTTTTCAATTTTTTACAGTCATTTTTAGGTTGAAAAACATGGTCAAAAATTAAATTTTTTCTTCAAATCGCTGCCATTTTGTGAAATTTTCAAATATTAAAAAAAGCTTGTGTCCTGACCTAATCGACGTTCTTAAAATTAAGTTAAAAAATATGTTTTGTTTTTTGCACGTTCTGAAGCTGAGATTTCTTGCCAACCGTTTGCCTCTTTCGCGCCGGCAGATGCTAATTCGACGACGCGACAATGGCAAACGTTATGATAAATTCATATGGTTTTTTTTTTTTTCAAGTTCAAGCTTTTGTTAATCAAATAAAAAAAATTTTGTTCGGATATCATGTGTAGTTTTTTTGCAATCCATTTTTGAAAAATAGGCCCCAAATTTGAGCGCGAAGGTAGAAGACCCCCTTAAGATAATAGCGGGCACCCCCGATGCCGCCGATTTTGAAATGCTAAAAATGTCCGTATCTCGACTAATAGAGTCGAATAATAGGCAGGTGGTCATTAACACACAAACTTAATACAAAATTAACGAGTTAACAGAAGCAGTTAACAAAATACTTCGAGCGAAACAAAATAATATGGTTGACACTCCTCACTTGTACGAGGTACTCTTGGCTAGAAACAGAATATTAATAACCGAAATTCAAAATTTAATGCTTACCGTCACACTGGCTGTTGGCTAAATCCAGCTCGTCGTTTATTGTTCATTGTTATTGTTAATTTTTGAAGAAGATATGTTTTAAAGTCTAGTGTAAGTTAGTTTAGGGCGAAGGCGGGAGCATAATAAAGCTCTCTCTCGCTCTTTGCGAATTCGACCCTCCTTCGTCAACCTATGTTAAGCTAGGCATAAGTACATACATGTTAAATAGAAGATTATGTTGGAAATTGAAGTCGAATCAAGCGCACCAATTTTTTCTCTCGTTTTCGTCGTTTACGAAATTAAATCAATTATTCTTGCCCCCAAAGTCGTTCGGTCTTATTTAATAAACCAATTAAAAACTTCATGGCGCCCCCGGGTGGACAGTGATAATTAATTTAAAAAAGGCAACAAATTAAAATTAAAGTGACAGTGACACATATATATAAAATACATATATATTTATACATACACCATAAAAGTGCAATATAAAAAATTGTTTTTTTTGGTGAGTGCTTTGTCTGCAAATAAATAAATATATTGTTGCCCGCGACGCGCTATTGTGTTTAAATAAAAATATATTTAACATATTTAGTGTCGGTCGCGAAATACCCTGCTTCCAGAATTGCCGTCACCACCGAGGGAACTTCTAAGGAAAGCGGCCGCTAAAATTAGCAAACGGAAATCAGAGGAATTTGTACAAAAAATTTAATGCTAGATCTCTAGACAAATTTAATGTTAATTGTCTTGTGATAGAATATTGCACCTCTCTTTCAGTTCTTGGCACATATGTACGTATCAATTTAGTAGAGCTATATTGCATGCTAATTATCCTATTTATATTGTTGATAAAATACATACATATGTACATATTGAACCTCTCTTGGACGCAACATTTATTTATTGTTTTGTATTGTATTATTGCAATCACTGTCGCCCCCTTCCCCCTCTCGATCGTTAAACTAGCATTAATAGTTGGGAAGTTAATCCAAGCTTGCGCACTAATACAGAGACAGCCTTATATACTAGCAGCTGCAGCGGTGAACTTTTCGTTTTCGCTTTCGCCTTTGCACCGCTACCTGCGTTGTTGTTGTTTGGCCCTTTTCGTTGGCGCGCTTAGATTAGCGGACCGCCAAGTGACGCGCTACCCTATATTCTGCGGGTATACCCTTTTCGGCGTCATTTCGCACCCACTATTAATTGACACTGCGTGACTTGAATTTCAATTCAAATAATTTGTTTTCGTTGTTCTCATCAGGAAAAATATTTAATATATATTTCAAACAATAAATTAATAATTTATTAAATTAAGAATAACCTAGTTTTTTGGTTTAATAAATTTCTAATTATTGATTCGAAGGTTATTAATTATATTGTCTGTCTGATTTGAGATAATTTGTTTCGGCCATTTATTAATTTAATTTATTTAATTTGGAAATAGCATTTAATTAATTTAATTTAATTAATTTAAATATTTAATTTAAAATGAGCCTAGAAACCAAAAATAAATCGATTCTGGAAGTGCTGAAAAGCAAGCTCCAAAGTCGGGTCAGAACAATTCGCCGATTAAATGAGCGATTAGACACGGGATCGATTCCGATATTAGATTAGAAAACTTAAATGCTTCAATTAATAAGGCAAATCAATTACCAGAACAGATAGAAGACGTAGATTGTGGCGGTGAATTTGGCGACGAGTTGGAAGAACTTTGTATAGTAACCAAAGCAAAAATAATGTCCCTGTTGTCTGCCTTGAAGGTAGCAAGCGTCAGCGAAGCTCCGGGACCAGCTGCTGTAGCTCCAACTTGTGCGCGACTTCCGAATTTGGCATTGCCAAAATTCAATGGAGATTATTCGGAGTTTAAAAATTTCATCAGCCTTTTCGAAACTTTGGTTCATAAAGACGCCAGCATTCCAGTTATCGAAATATTTAACCATTTAATTTCATGTCTCTCTGGTGAAGCTTTAGGAATAATTAAAGCTTACCAAGTCACCGAGAGCAATTACGAAAAGGCACTAGCCAGTTTAAAAAAAGGTTTACGATAACGAATGCCTCATCTTTATGAATAATATATTAACATTGTTTAGTCTTCCTAAAATATCGCATCAGTCCGCTTCCTCCTTGAGAAACCTTATCGATACTGTTTCGTCGATTTATGGTTCTCTGTTATCGATAGGAGATGATACAAAAATTTCGAATGCAATGTTGATATATTTGGTATTGAATAGAGTCGACCCAGTGACCAAACAAAAATGGGAGAAACAGCTCGATTATGAGACTTTGCCGCTTTGGGCCGATTTTGAAAAAATGTTAAATCGCCGATATCAGTATTTATCAGCTGAAGAATCGACAAAGCCGAAGCAAGACAAAATTGTGTCTACTTGGTATTGGCGGGTCCAATTCTCAAGTCAAGAAAAAGGTACACACAGTGGTGAAGTCGCGAATAAATGGTAGTGAGTTCTCGTTCGATTTCTGGATCTTAAAATCGATCTCCGGTTACCATCCTGATCAGTCGGTGAACGTCAGTGATTGGAAGATCCCGAAGAACCTACCATTAGCAGACCCATATTTCTACAAGTCACTAAAAATTGATATGTTGATCAATGCGTGTTAAGGCTCCAGAGTACGTCAACAAAGTTGCGCGTCGTGTTCGATGCGTCCTGCAAAACATCATCTCAGGTGGCCTTAAACGACATCCTGATGGTGGGGCCGACAATTCAAGAAGAGTTGTACTCCACTCTACTCCGTTTCCGGCTGCACAGGTATGCCCTGACTGCCGATGTAAAAAAGATGTATCGCCAAGTAATAGTTAATGAAGCGGATAGGAAGTTTCAACTCATAGTGTGGAGGAGAGACCCCTCTGAATCCTTGAGATTATACAAGCTCAACACCGCCACATATGGTACTGGACCAGCCCTATTTCTGGCTATTCGGTGTTTAAAGAGGTTGAGTGAATCTGCTAAATTTTCATTCCCTAGAGCTGCCGACGTAATTGGATCCGACTTTTACATCGATGACATGTTAACTGGTGCTGCATGCGTAGAGGAGCTAAAGATTAAGTCTGAAGTGTCTCAGGTTCTTCAAACAGAAGGTTTTGAATTGACAAAGTGGTTTTCAAACTCACCTGAGGTCACTGCATCTGAGAGCACAGTTAAGTCGATACCTATCTCGGATTCAGAGTCAACTAAGGCGTTAGGAATATCGTGGTTGCCTTGGGAAGATGCCTTCAAGTTCAAAATTGACACTTCTGTCATGGGTCTCCGAGCGACAAAACGGAACATACTATCGGTGACATCGAAGCTGTTTGACCCCCTCGGCTTATTAAGTCCCATTGTGATTAAAGGAAAGATATAGGAGATGCAGGAACTCTGGCTTAATAAGTTATACTGGGATGAGTCTATTCCTATGCATTTGGAAACAGCTTGGGATATGCTAAAAAGCACTCTGTCTCAACTGGATAAGATATATATTCCTCGGTTCGTGCATACCGACCCGATGTCACCGGTACAGTTACATGCCTTTGCCGACGCCTCCATGAGAGCTTATGGAGCTTGCGTCCATATTCATAGCAAAAATGCCGAAGGTTTTAAATTATCGTTGTTGACTTCAAAGTCGAAATCTAGCCGCTGATAGACTCCGTGCTCCCCGCCCATTTGCGATATGTGGCGTTGATTTTTGTGGCCCCTTCTATACGACATTAAAAATTCGAGGAAGGCCTCCGTATAAGTCCTACGTTGCCTTATTTGTTTGTTTTGCGTCCAAGGCGGTTCACTTAGAGATTGTCTCAGATCTAAATACTGACTCTTTTTTATTGGCTTTTCAAAGATTCATTGGTCGACGAGGATGTCCGCAGACGGTACATTGCGACAACGCGACGTCGGAGCAAGTCGCCACTCCCTGGCTCTTCGCGAACGGATCGAGGAGCAGGCGGACGCAATTCGCGAGTTCGCATCAAAAAGTGGATGCGAATTTGCGTTCACACCCCCTCGGGCTCCGCACATGTGCGGACAATGGGAAGCAGGTGTGAAAACTGCAAAGCACTTACTCCTACGAGCGGTGGGCAGCGCACTCCTCAACGCCGAAGAGCTGGCAATAGTCCTCGTCGGGATCGAGGTAGTAATGAACTCGCGGCCCCTCGGAGCTCTCAGCCAGGACCCAAGCGACGGAGGGGCGCTAACTCCCGGGCACCTGCTGACAGGTGGGCCGCTCATCGCAGCACCAGCACCCCGGACCCCGGACCAGGCGGGTCTCAGTTGCTTGCGGCGATGGCGGCTTGTCTCGTGAGTCAGGCAAATGTTCTGGTGGCGATGGTCTCGGGAATATGTCCTGGGCCTTCAGGTTCGAGGCAAGTGGCACGATGAGAAGGCCAACGTCGAGGAGGGCCAACTCGTCGTCGTGGCAGAGGACAACCTGCTGCCTCAACAATGGCTCCTGGGACGGATCGTCGCGACGCACGCAGGAGAGGACGGCAAGGTCGATGGAGCGATGGAGCCATCTTCCGGAGGGCGATCCACAAGCTGGCGCCGCTGCCAATTTGTTGAAGCCGTGGAGGCGTTCAACGGGGCCGGTGTTGGCTGAATCCAGCTCGTCGTTTATTGTTCATTGTTATTGTTGTTAATTTTTTAAGAAGATATGTTTTGAATTCTAGTGTAAGTTAGTTTAGGGCGAAAGCGGCAGCATAATAAAGCTCTCTCTCGCTCCTTGCGAATTCGCCCCGCCTTCGTCAACCTATGTTAAGCTAGGCATAAGTACATACATGTTAAATAAAAGATTATGTTGGAAATTGAAGTCGAATCAAGCGCACCTATTTTTTCTCTCGTTTTAGTCGTTTTCGAAATTAAATTAATTATTCTTGCCACCAAAGTTGTTCGGTCTTATTTAATAAACTAATTAAAAACTTCACTGGCTAAAGCCAATATTATAAACACTGCCATTCTTAACCATAACGATTTGAAGTCTGTATTAATTGATCACCCCACAGAAATCCCCGTTATAAGCCTAATAGAGGCATCTAATATCAAAGTCTTCCAGTCCGATAGTATCATCCATGTGATAATTGCATATCCCAATATTAAAGCCACTTGTAGAAAGGTCATAATTTTCCTATATCACACCATCACATCATTCTGCAACTAATGGAGAACATAGTAGCGGAATGCAACAACGACGTCCTGGCAGTCACCGATTGCTTACCAACAACTTACTCTTCGTATTGTAAGCTGGTTACCCACGATACCTGCGCTCGAGGCCTGCACGCGGGGATCACTGCACGATGCAAAGCGCAGGCCAGCCATTTAAGCCCCATCAGACTGGTAGACGACGGCGTAATAATAATCAACGAGTGCCCAGCTAAAGTCAGCACTGACGACGGCCCCGAAATACTATAGATACCAACGGCTCACATCTAATTATGTTCGAGCGAGTGGCTTTCATCAACGGCACCAAATACTCTAACCAACGTAAAGCCATAAGGAAAACATCGGGCATGGCTGCATCCCCATTGCTAAACATTATCGGCCACGATCCCAGGCTCAGCATACCACTTCTCCAAAGGATCAACAACGAAAACTTGGAGGTGATCGAAAGGCTTAAGGAGGAGGTGACAGCGGCTGGAACCACGAACATCTGGTTTGCGGTCGGCGTGGGAATCAGCGTCTTCATTAGCTGCTCCATCGAGATGAGAGGGAAATACAACAAGTCGTTGATAAGTTCCAGATGACCGAGGACGGTCACACTTCTAAGGGGAGAGTAGTTAACACCGTTAATGAGTAGACTTAAGTCGGTATAAGTCTGGGGTTATTACCCTAGTATTTTAAATGCAGATTTAGCATTAAAGGCTTTTAGGGGCCGTGTCTGGTTCCCATTGGTTTCCCAGTATGGTTAGATATGCAGTTTTTGCTAGTATCAGCACTTTGCACTTTGCAGCTTGATTTCATTTATAATAAAGAGCACTTGCTCAGGAAACATACTCCAGCGAAGGCTGTATTTTTTATATTGGTTGTCTAGCCTTAAGAGCAGACAGTAAAGGAGAAAGTTCTCCCAGCATATACTAAACTAATTCAAACCCCGAGCTGCGCAGCGAAGCGTCTGCGCACCTCTAGCGGAGAAGATCTCCGCTCCCCTCCCCGAACGAGAAGCCGGCCACAGCGGAGCTGACGTCATCACACCTTCCCGTCGGACTGCGGTGCGGGACGACCCAGGGCGATACATAAAATATAATTTGTATATGATAAATGCTAAAAACTAACCAAATTTGTTTAACTATAGGAGCAAAAACAGAAGGAGCTGTAGCAGCAACAACATCAGGCTGATGCCAATTAGGATGCTTTCGAGCCTAACACTCAGTAACACAATAGCTCAAGAAGCGCCAAAACGAGCATTTTATAAGGCAACCACCAATTCTATTTAAGATTTTAGCTTTATTTTGTATAAGTTGAAGAATATAGTTTGACTGTCATATAAAATTAAATGTTAAACATGTAAATGAATATAGCTTTATAATTTTACATAGTTAGGCATCATTACGTCTTTTCTCTTCATAGTGAACGGTCTTGTTTTTGTTTTGCGCTCCGAATATTGTGATTTGCTTTTTAAACCACCGGGGTTTTTATTAAAATCATCACAAAACTTCTCACTTAACTTCAGCCGTTGGCTACCGCGTGTGCATGAGCTTTTTTCGTGTTTAATTTGTATTTAATTACACTTTTAGTTTTTGTGGTAAGACGGTTTTCTGCATTCTCTTTTGTGCCTATCCCTCTTCTCCCCGCTTAGTTCCGTTGGTGTTTAGCTGCAGCTAAACGGTTCTAAGCTCTCTCGCCCTCGCTATTTCCTTATCGCTCTCACTCTCCCGCTCACCCGCGTTGACGGTTCTTCTCTTTGCACAGTGGTCTAAGGTTTGTGGAAATGTCTTTTATTATTGTCTGCGGAATTAAAAACTGCCAAAAAACCGTTTTGGCAGACCAACTAAGAGTATATTGCTGGCTTTGTGATACGGTCGTACACGCTAAGTGTGTCGAGTTGTCGGGCCGTATTGCGGATGCAATTTCCAGTAAAATGGGAATACATTTTTGTTGCCAGTCCTGTCGAGAGGTTGAGAAGGAAATGAAATCCTTCATGCGGCAGACCAGAAACGGATTTAGTGAGCTCACGGTCAATTTTCGCAAAGCGAATGATCTGTTCACAGCGTTAGACGCTCAGTTTAATAGTCTGAAGCTATTAAACGAGTCGCCAAAGCGCAAAAAATCTGTTGCTGGTCGTCAGCAACTGTGTGAATCCCAGCAACCTACCATCGGGATCACCCCTTCGGCACAGCCACTGACCCCGATACCAAGCCCAATGGTCTTGAGATCGGGAGCGGTACTAGATTCGGTAACCGAATGTACAGGGGTGGAAATGGCAACAGGTCCGCCAGTAATTTCCGTTGTGTCCGCTGCGGTGTCCCAAACTCGGACTCCGCAGACTGCCCAGGGCGAAAAAACATCGGGACTACCGACTGTCGGTAACTTAGGGTTACCAAAGACCCTAACTGCTGTTCCACCGTCGAAAACAATATTTGTTTCGCGGCTTGCCCCTGACCTCGCATCGGAAGATGTCCTTGCCTATATTCAAGGCAAAACCCAAGCCGAAAATGTAAAAGTTGAAAAGTTTAATTTTTCGTATGTCAGACACATCTCGTCGTTCCAGATTAGCGTCAATCCGAATATCTTTGACACAATTTGCTCTGGTGACTTCTGGCCCGAGCACGTTGTAGTTAAAGAATTCGAGGCTAAAACAAAAGCGGCCAGTGGGAGTACGCCTCCCTATACCGCCACAAACCGCAAGGACCACCGCTAAGACCACCTCAACACCTTCAGTCCCAAAAAACTAACCACTTCCAACTTTCCTATCAGAATACTAGAGGCTTACGCAGCAAGCTCTCGAAATTGTATTCTGACAGTTTTTCCTTCGCATGCCAGGTAATTGTATTTCCTAAGACCTGGTTAAAGCCAGATATCCTTAGCTCGGAGATTCTCCCGGGTAAATATACAACTTACAGGGTTGAGCGACTAGTCCAGCGTGGAGGTGGAGTTTTAATTGCCGTAGACTCCTCCCTCATCTCAGAACTTGTTGCCCTTGACGATATCACCGATATCGAATTTATTTGTGTTAAACTTTCATTTCCAGGTAGTCTTATTTACATAACTTGCTCCTATGTTCCACCATCGGCTGAGGAGCCCATTTATTGGAAACACCTTGCGGCAATTCAGGCCGTTTCCAACAGGCTTTCAGATCGAGACCAACTCGTAGCGCTAGGGGACTTCAATATACCTGGAGCTCGTTGGTCATCTGATGGTGTGGCAAATGTCCTTCAGACTATGGCACAGCATGACCTTATTGATGGCCTGCTTGACATATCCTTGTCTCAAGTTAACCATGTCCTGAATTCCTTAAACCGCTTATTGGATCTTTGTTTCGTCTCTGATCCTCTAGGTGTTGACTTAGTTAGAGTTCCTCCATTGACGCTACCTGAAGATCCTTACCATCCAACTTTCGAAGTGACTATCGATACGGGGACGGTTGTAAAGAACGAATCTGATTGTTTAGCCAATAAGGTTCGCTGTTTTCGTAAAGCTAACTTTCATGCGCTAAATAATCTTATATCTGAATTCGATTGGTCAAATCTGTACATGTGCACTGACATGGCAGCCGCCGTGGACATTTTTTACAATGCCATGAACTCGTTCTTCTTATCCTGTGTTCCGTTAACCTATCCGTCTGTCTCTAGCAAACCACCTTGGTTTAATAAGGAGCTGACACGCCTAAAAAATGTTAAGTCTAGGCTTTATAATAAATATAAACTTACTCGTTCTAAAACTGTCCTTTCTAACTATCTCAGTGCTCGGTCGAAATTTACCGGGCTTAACGCTCGGTCTTATAAAAATTATCTGAATCGTTGTAGGGTTCAGTTCACACCAGAGCTTGCAAAATATGCTCAACCAAATTTTTTTCTACATACATATATTCGCAGAGCGTGGAAGGGGAAGCGAGGCAGAGAAGATTATTATAACAAATTTAGTAAAACTACTAAATAATAACTTCAATTATGAATTTAATTTTACTATTAATAAGGAATTTATGTTCTCAGGAGTCAAAGCAGTGCGTTTCTCATTTAATATAAAATTAAGGGCTGAGAAGGATCTTTCCACCATCACCTGAGTTGCCGGTGTGGCTAACACCACTTGCGCCAGTTCACTCATTTGGGGTGACTTAAATTTCAACTTTTGAAAAAATTCTTGAATGTCACTAATCGGCCATGAATAAGTATAAAATTATCAATATCCATATATATTTTGGATATTTTGTCCAGTACCCCACATCCTTTTACTTCAGGAACCTGAATGCCATCTAAGAATGAATCGAAGACCGATTTTTTCGTGACATCTATCTCAATCTTTGGAGGGGACACTTCATCGACATGGGAGGATTCCGCTTCAGATTTAACCTTAACATTTCGCTAAATAAAAATATCAACAATTACACAGGCCGATAAAATTTTGACCCAGAAACCAGTATATACTTTTCCGAAGGTTTTCGGTGCCCTGAATCCAAATCCGAGGTCGAAATTTCCGAATTGGCTCTGGTTTCCGAGATATCCTAACCTAAAAGTGCAAAAACAGCGTTTTTTGCCTATATTTGAGGTTATATAGCATCGAATTTGTTCTTTTATTGAAAATACTAAACAAACCATCTTAAAGTATATCCCTTGCCCTTTCAAATGCTGTTGAGTTTGATTAAATATCTCTTTTTTTCGCTGAGATATCGTATTCGGATTCGGATTCAGCGCACCGAAAACCTTTGGAAAAGTATATACTGGTTTCTGGGTCAGAGGGTCGAGCTGATTTTGTCGGCCTGTGTTATCTTCCACTTTCCTGTGCATCTACAAAAATTGTAGCAACAACGATCGAAATAAAAGATATACAGGCATGCTCCCGATTTCGATTTGGCCAAAATCTTTCGATTTCGATTTTATTTCCTCCGGTTTTCGTAAAATTTTCGCTATCGTCGATAAACAGCTGTTTGAGGTCAACAGTAAACAGCTGTTTAAGCTGATTTCCACACAAAAGGCCTGCCACATTTTTCACAGTCTTAATTCCGATGTTTTCAATAACTTTTTTCTGTATTCTTACCATAAAAGTAATTAAAATAAATATCAATATTTATAAACAACTCTTGTGGCCCTCCTTTAAATATATTAATGAATTCATTTAAATTTTATAAGTATTTTTACCTGGCTGTTTCATTCCACCAAAAGTATGGCAACCTTCGCGATAACTTTCGACCATATACTTTTCAACATTTCGCCAAATCGAAATTGCTTGTTGCCGACGGCAAAATTTGGTCTGTCAAATTTGAGGTGGGGTCAGAAATAAATTTTTTATAAAATGACTACGTGCCAGAATGATCTTGTGGTGGTGTGGAATAAACATCAATAGACACTGAGTAAACTATTTTTTTCCCTTAGTAAAAAAGGTATGATTTGACATATAAAATGGAATTTACTTTTCATTTCGGCCAGACAAAGATGCCCGTTTTCCAAATCGGTAAAAATTTTACGATTTCGAAAACCGGAGCACCGATTTTACGATTTCAAATCGAAATCGTAAAAATTTACCGAATTCGATTACCGGAGCGTGCCTGATAGATCGATATTGGGAAGTTGAAGAGGAAAGACATAAGGTTGCCTATATATTTCTTAACGCACCAGGCTGTGATTCGCAATTCAAGTGTGACGACCAAATTAAGAGTAGTTTTTGATGCTTCAGCAAGTGAAAAAATGTACCGACAAATAAAAATAAACAATGCTGATCAAACATATATATATTAATACCGTTAAAATAGTTGAGGAGGTTAAGAGAGGTTGCCGCTGAACAACATTTTTGCCACCTTGCTTGATTTTCACCAGACTTTTTTAAATTTATTTTTGAAGAATTCTGCTGAAAGAAATTATGAGATCGTTGATCGGTACACGAGGAGAGAAAACTGCAAAACGCATATCAGAGCTACAAGAGATTCACCGTTAGGAAAGTTAAAATATTTAATTTAAAAGCAAGAGAGATGTGCAAAGGTACAAATTATCTAAAAATAAGTAACCCAACCATCCAAACTACCACAACTCTCTCGGAATTTCAATACGTAGGAAACTAAACAAATATAATTTTTTTAATGGTCGCAACTTGAGAGAAAGCATCGCTACGTTGAATTGGATATTTGCTCTGTAATTTTTATCAACGAACGTATCAGGCTATGAAATGTGAAATATGATGCGTCAAAAGTTTCAGGGCAAGTTACACTCTAGCTAACAAATTCAGGCAGACGCATTCAATCTAGCCAACCCCTTTAAATCGACTTTTTTTTTGTCACTTTGTCCTGTATCCGAAATTTTCTATGCACTTGCCCTTGCAAGAGACAAGAAACTAGATAGGTGTGTCTCAAAAACTAAGGAAAAAGCACCATCAAGGCAGCAAAAATAAATAAAGCGTCTCATACTGGCAGAATCCCAATAGAGTTACTTAATTACCCCAGAATGTTTTCAGATGTTGACAGCAACGTTTGACCCCATTAACCGTCTCAGGAGTTTTTTTTTTTAATTTTAGCAATCTGAAGTATGTTGGATGGTTGTTAACTCCCCGAGGAAGGGGAAATTGGAAATACGGGTAATATCATGGTAATTTCTCGAAGTGTTTTAAAATATGAATGCTCTATATACGGTTTACCATGAATACTTCTAACAATACGAAGGCAGGCCCGTAGCAACCCAGGGGCTAGGGGGAGCTTTGCCCCCCACGTATCTTAGTTGCCCCCCTACGCGTTTTTCCAAAAATTAAATTAAATAAAAAGTTAAAATCATCAAGAAAATATTACAAAAGAAAACCCTCAATTATTTAATTTTTTATAGTTTGCACAGTGTCAACAAAATTTGTTAATATAACAATCAAATCAATCTCTATCTAAAATAACAGCACTTTGCGATCGTGTAATTTATTGAATCTTTTCAAAACCATTTCGAGAGCTATATTTTCCAGTCGTATGTGCTCAAAAGCGAGAAAGGATAAATTATTCAATCTTTTAGTGGACATGCCTATACGTTGTGGCCGCATGATTCGCGTTAATGCTGAATCCGTTCCTGACGGGAATGTTTCTATGGCTGCATAGAGATTGTACACTTTTTCCATTCCTTGACGCACTTTATACAGCCTTGTCAACACAACCGTCTTCGCTTTTTTTAGCTTCCAACTTTTTCACCTTGTTCAACTGCTCATTCTTTGCATGGATTAAATCTATGTATTCTTTGGCAATGTTGAGTTCAATTTCACTCGGTAACTGAATGCCCAAATCGGACTATGGCCGCAGCTTTTCCAAATACATCTCATCATCTGTATCGATAGCTGTAAGAATGGTGTCGTTTTTTTACAAACGTAATTTCAAGTAAAACAATATTGCAATTGCAATACATTCGCCGATGCCATTTCAAAGACAGATGTATTGCCCAGCCCATTTAGATATGCTTTCTAAATTCATCGCACAATTCTGATGTTTTTTGAAGTCCCTATTTGATTCAAAAGCACTTTTCCAATGAAAAAAAACAGTAAATTTAAATACGTTGTCTCTTTCATGAATTGGAGAAAATTTTCGAACTGGATAACAAAAAGCGGCATCGTTCGATATAGAATATTCCAACCAGATGTAATTATTTAGCCATTTTTCATTAAATCTTCTTTTATTTGTCGCGGGAAATGCATATCAAACGGGTAAAACTTGAGGCTGAATATTCTTCAAAGTACCATTCGGAGAAATGTTAAGAGGAGAATTCGACTCGGTTTTGGCATCAACAATAACATTAACATCAATATCAACATCAGCGAACGGGCTTGATAAGTCAGCTTCGATGCTTTTCGGTGGATCAGTTGAAACGATTGTATTTTGCTTACCAATAAGGGAAAACAAGACAAATAAAACGAGTTTTGCGTAACAAGTTTATACTTGTCGAGCTGCAAGGAAAACCCAAGATGTTAATCATGATATTTGTTCTGTTTTCAAGTGAAAACGCTCCAACAAAAATCAAAATTTTGTTTGTTTATCATACCTGATGATGTTTTGGTCAATTGCTTTTGAAAAAACGTTGTGAGCTTTGGCTGCTTACACTTTTCAAGTGCATTTTCTTATTTCCTTTTACTTATTATTTCACACAGAGCACATATAGAAACTGAGAACTGAGGCTCACTTTTTATCAAACGAATGATCAACATGACAGTGTACAATATTTAAACATACACACATAAACTTTATCGATTGTTTCGAACCTGTCGAATCCCTTTCACGTGACGTTGTCACAAGCGCAATAAGGCGCCGGAAATTCAAAAGATAAAATTCAAATAATTGGTATAATACAACAATAACTATAGGAAGTTTTTTTAGAATGAAAAATTAATAATATGACGTATTTTTATATTATCTGCCCAAATTTCTTTGCCCCCCACACGAGTTTAGTAAACTAAGTTGGATACAATGAAATATTTAAATAGCTTAACAAATGATAAAAATAATTATTATTTTAAATTGAAACCGCTGAAAGAAAAAAACATATTGCACACACAATTATCTTATTTGGTGTAATATATTTTTTATTTTATTATATTTTTTTTTTTATTAAATTAATACTACAAAGAAATATTTGTTGGCTCATATGTAGTAATTTGTGAGGTGTGCTGCGCACTCCCTTCAACTGTGCGTAATGGACATAAACAAGCTAGATGAGATCAGCGAAAAAGTTTCATCATGTCGCAAAATTTGTAAGTTATTGTGTACTGAAACGAATAGAAAAATGTTTGCTTCATAGAGCCTATCCATAATGTTGTTTTTTTTTTTTTTGAGTTAAATTCATTAGCATGAAAATTTCAAAGTACGATATCTCAGCGAAAAAAAAGATATTTAATCAAACTCAACAGCATTTGAAAGGGCAAGGGATATACTTTAAGGTGGCTTTTTTGGTATTTTCAGTAAAAGAACAAATTCGATGCTACATAACCTCAAATACAGGACAAAAACGCGGTTTTTGCACTTTTAGGTTAAGATATCTCGGAAACCAGAGCCAAATCGGAAATTTCGACCTCGGATTCGGATTCAGCGCACCGAAAACCTTCGGAAAAGTATATACTGGTTTCTGGGTCAGAGGGTGGAGCTGATTTTGTCGGCCTGTGTTATTAAGGCTATATTAATAGCCAAACTACATTTTAAAGTGTCTTACTTGTTTTAAATTAAAAATACGCAATGCTATTTTTTTTTAATTATGTTTGGCCAAAATTGTTTGTTGCTCAGTTAATACCAAATTAACTCTAGGGTCCGTGTAAATCGCTGCCAATAATGCTTCATTTTGTAACAATTTAGTTTCCCGAATTTTTAGTTGAACTAACAACTTTTTTGTTAGATAGTTTTGACTTTGTTCGCATTTTAGCTTCAGCTCCATCCACAATATAAAAAAATCGGTGTAGGTAAGTTGCTCCTGTTGGAGTCTTAGGGTTGCTTCATACGCATCTTTAAAGGCTTCTACATACATCTCAACCCAGGCTCAATCAATGTCAGCATCGAGAGTAGTTTCGGTATTAAATATAATCTTTTAAATTTAATAGCTTTTGAAGCATTACATAAGTCGAGTTCCACCTTGTGGTAACATCAAGAGTTGGAATCTGTTTTTTGTTCTCCATTATGCCACGTCTGTTTCAAATTTTTTACTTATTATTATTTTTATTTGAGCACAAGATGTCTAAATTCATACCTATATTTTCCGGTGCGCAAAACTTTGCTCATTTGTCGACAAGCACTAATTTTTCGGCAGACCTCCCTTTGCTTGTTTACATCATAAACACACAATTGCAGTGTATGGGCTGCACATCGCACAAGATGCACATTTGGGAATGTCATTGATTCCAGCAATTCCATAATATGTTCACCGTTGTCGTCATCATTTATTTGTTCGTCTGTGGCATCATCGTTAATGAGCTCAATGGCTTTCACCATATTTTTTCCGTTGTCAGATGTTATGCTAAGCACAAAAACAATTTATATTAATATATTTATCTATTTAAATGAAACCATTCTTACCTAAAAACTTGGTCAATCTGGATACCATATTCCTGAAGAATTTCCAAAATTTTACTTTTTATAAACAGTCCAGTATGTGACTCAAATAACTGGATCATCCCAAGTGTTTTCACTACGATCTCAGTTGATTTTTGAAACAATCATTTGTAAATTGACTCCCGAGATTGATTTTTCTAGCCTGGTTGCCACATCAATTTTTAAGGATAATAGCTTTCCTTTTACGGAAGCCTTTATGCCTTCTCTTATGGAATGTTCTTTTTTTCATTACATGTTCCATTACATTTCGTGATGTAATTGGAGACATTTGCAGGGCATTAAATATGGGGCTTACTATTTCTCAAAACCCTTCGCTGTCTAATAATTTAAAAGGTCTACCGTCACTGGTAACAACTTTTACTATTGAAAAATATCACCATGTTTTGCAGTCATGTGCCGTCTTAAATTTGTAATGTGATGCCCTGATAATTTGGAGCCACATACGCTGCATAAGAACGTATTTGATTCCTTGTCAAAATTAAAAAACAAATGCACTTTTTTTTCATTTTAACAACACGCTTTAAAAAAAACTTTTAAATAAAACACACGCTCAGCAAAAGACACTTTCAAATCGGAAAGGTGTCCCAAGTGAACAAATATACGAAGTGAGCGACAATGCTATGCTCACTCGTTGAGCATAGAGCGAGCCGAAAAAAACGAAGTTGAAGTGTCATTTCGATTTTGTTTTCAATCGTGCCCCCGTGCGACAGCCCGTTTGCTGACAGTTTGAAAAAATTGAGCATATTTTGGGAGCTCTGGTTCACACAGGACCCGAAACAGTTTTATAATTTTGTTAACACCAAGCGTAAACCAAACCTATACCCTTCCTCGCTTTCATTTAAAAATTCTTCAGCAAAATCGGATCAGGCAATCGCCGATCTCTTTACAGAGTTTTTTAAAACTACTTATTCTTCCTCAAACCAGATAAACCAGACGTATTCTTTCCCTATGCCCAAATCAAACTTAATTTTCAGTCCTATCTTAGACGAAAGCTCTCTTCGGCTGGATCTTCAACGTCTAAAGCCAGTTTATGCACCGGGTCCCGATGGTATACCGGGCTGTGTTCTCAGGTATTGCGCCGAGGCTCTGTGTAACCCCCTTCTCAAACTATTTACCATATCTTTGGAAACATCAGAATTTCCCCTTATTTGGAAGGAATGTTTTATTATTCCTCTCCATAAAAAAGGTAGCAAGTCGGATGCTGGTAACTACAGAGGAATCTCTAATCTATACGAACTTTAGTAAAGCTTGGTTAATCATTTTCTTCTTATAAGGAAGCTCGATTTAATATGGTTTCCTACCGATCTCCTTAATTGGCTTCAGAGTTATTTGAGTCACCGGACTCAAAAGGTTCTGTTCAAGAATTCTCTTTCCAATTCCCTCAATGTCACTTCTGGCGTCCCACAAGGCATCCATCTTGGCCCGCTGCTATTTACCTTATTCATCAATGACCTTCCTCTAGTGCTACCCAACTCTAGGGTACTTATGTACGCAGACGATGTCAAACTGTGCGTGCAGTATAACGACAGCTCATGCCAGTCAGACTTACAATCCGATCTTGACAACTTCCAGGCATGGTGTAGTGTTAACTTATTAAATCTCAACAGCTCAAAATGCAAACTGATGACATTTTCACGTGTCACTCCCCAGTATGCAACATATACGCTTAATGAATGTGCATTGGAAAGAATAACTCTTGTTGACGATCTAGGTGTCCGTCTAGATCCTAAGCTTTCGTTTTCAGAACATATTTCTTGCATGGTTAACAAGGCCAAAGGCATGCTTGGATTTATTAAAAGGTGGTCGAAAGAATTCGATTCCCCTTACGTAACTAAGACTCTTTTCACTTCATTAGTTCGTCCTATTTTGGAATATGGTTCTTGCGTTTGGAGTCCTCAATTTGGAATTCATATTGCCCGCATTGAATCTGTTAAAAAAAATTTTCTGCTTTTCGCCCTACGTGGCTTACCCTGGGATGCCGACCTAAGATTACCGTCTTATTCTAGTTGACTTCTATTAATAAACCTACCTTCCCTATCTAACCGTAGAACTATGCTTGGTGTCGTCTTTCTAAACAAGCTAATTCACGGTGACGTAGAGAGCCCCTACCTGCTAGGACAGCTTAACTTTCACGTTCCTCGACTAACATCTAGAACCTTTATCCCCTTAGCAATAAATCACTGTAGGAGGGAGTTTGAGGCACATGAACCTTTTAGGGTCTTATGTGCCGTTTACAACCGACTTTTTAAATTTATAGAGGGACCTGAGAGCCTCCCTCGCCTTAAAACTGTATTGCTAGTAAAATTAGCTCGTAATGTTGCATGAACCTAAACCTAACATTCCTCGTTATTTTCCTTCTCACGCGTCTATCTAGAACGCGATCGAGCCGTACGTCACACGGCTGCGCCCCTCGGTCGGTTGGGCGGGAGGTGGGCGTGGGACTCGCGCGAAAAAAAAAAAAATTTGTATATATATGGTACCCAATTAGGTACCCTGAGCATGGGTAGATAATTCCCCACCCTTAGCATATAATATATGGGTATCCATTTAGGTACCCCTAACATCACCACCCTTTTCACTAGTTCAAAAACATTTCAAACAAAAACGGAAATGATAAAACACATTGGCTGGGAGGGCTTGGTGGGTACCCATGCCCACCTTGTGTGTAGTATTTTCGCCAGCGACGAACTAGTCGCCAGTACTGCAGGGTACGGTTGCACGCTGTAAGGTGCTTTGCGTGTAGCACAGTGGAACTTCGGTATAGTGGACTGTAATTGGAATTGGAAAAACAAATGTGTGTGGCAAAAAAACACAGAAACTCTGAATTACCCTTCCATTGTCCTCATTCGTTGCCTTTAAACATTGTTACTCTAGAGCGCTCTGAACGATAATTTTTTTTAGAGGGGGAAAAATCGTCATAACTTCATCAATGTTGGTTATTTTCCGTGAAATTTGTCTTGTTTTATTCGTAATTGACTAAACAACAACAACACGTGCGCATCATTAAGAAATCGGTGTACACGATACCTACAAATCTACTTGACCGACTGACGTGAAATTTAGCATGAAAATTCCTAAACTACTTTATTCTACAAGTAAATCTGACTTTTTAAAATGATTTGTTTATTTAACAAAGTAACATATTTTTGAAGTAAAAAATTGGGTTCTTTCTTTCAGTTTTGGAAAATAATCAGGTAAAAATGAAAAACTCCACATAAGTACGAGGTGTGACAATTAACTAGTAAGACTGAATATATTGCTGCCCTCTCCATTGATATATTTGCAAACGTTCTAACTTGTTTAGTTCACCGGCTGTGTGGTGGTGAGTAAACGTGTTTTCATGGTGCTGGCCAGGAAAATGAAAAAAAAGAACGTAATCAACAACAACTTATTGCGATACAATTTAGCGCCAAATTGGGCGAAATAGCTTCGGAAACGTACGCTAAAATTGTAAAAGTGCATGGGGATAGTGCTCTTAGTCGTGCCCAGGTGTTTCGATGCCACAATTAGTTTAAAGAGAGGCGTGAAAGCGTGGAGGACGAGGAGCGGAGCGGGAAACTAGTAGAGGTGCGAACTGACACGAATTCGCAGCGTGCGCGGTATAATCCGTGAAGATTAATGTTTAACAGTTCAAATCAAAACTACTATCGCCAAGAACTCGACAAATTACGAAAACGAGTCAACAAGGTGGATCCTTTATCACGACAACGTGCCGTGCCACACAGCCCTCAACGTGTCCCAGTATTTGGATTATAAAGGAATAGCCGTGGTGCAACAACAGCCTTATTCGCCCGATATATCACCCTGTTCCTTTTTTTGTTCCCTAAAACAAAATCGGTGGTCTAAGGAACCCATTTTAAGTCGATTGAGGACATCCAGGCGGCCGTGACGAGGGTATTCGCTGACATCCTGGGCAACTGTTCTCTATTGCTTATATGTTTCTAATAACGGATGCTTCTGTGAACAGTTAGGATGAACACCGATATTCCTTAAAATTCCTATATCTTTAAATATTTTTTATATTTTATATGTATGTATGTATCTGCTTCTGTGTTACTAATCTTTAATAGCTTTGTGCCGAATAAGTATTTAAAAATTTTTAATTCTAGTTTTTTTTAAATATTGTTTTAATTGCAGCAAAGCTTTACTTCGAATTGGCCTCGACTACTATGGTTAGCAATCGATCAAAAAGGAATTCATTTACTGGAGCATCGTTCAAGGAATATTTTGTGTACTCACGACTACGATTCCATAATATCATTTTCGCCTAATTTAAATTCCTTAATGATATTTACGGGAACGGAAAAGAAACAATCGAAAGTGATATTAAGTACTTCTCAGGTAAAAACAATTAATATTGTTTATATTTAAATATACCATATTTCCGTATAAATGTAAACCATTAATTCGATTTATTTAGATACTAACGAATTTTTGATTACTTCGGGCCAATATACAATATGTTTGTATTTTACAATAATTATAGTTATAAGGTGATCAGCGCTAACCGAGTCAATTTAGACAATGTACAATGTCAATGTCTACCGGTTTATATCTTGGCAGCCAGTATATTAGTTCAAAAGGAATTTGAATCAAACTGTCTATGTTTGTTGCAGATTATAAATAAGTTGAGATATGCTAGACCGGACTGCTTTATTTTGTAAAGCAAATATATGAAAGATAGGGAAAAAAAAGAAAAAAAAAAAAAAGAAATACTTTATTTAAATTTTTGTTTCTAATAAATCGTTTAGTGGGCTAAACAGCAATAGTAGTAGTTTAATTAATTAATTTATAGTTAAACCACATCAAAATAATTTACATTATACAGATTATACAGGATAGGTTATACAGTTTAGGGTATTTCAGTTTAGCTAGTTTAGCTATTGCTTCTTCTGCCTAATAATTCTACCAGCCAATTATTAAATAGTAAACTAGTAAATATAATATTTTAAATAGATGTTCATGCCAAAAGGGCGCTTATTTCCTACAAGCAGTGGGTTTCCGTATACTCTTTTTCTCTCTCCCTCTTTATCCGGATTTCAGTCCATCGAGCTTTTCTCTATCGTCTTTGGCATCCGATTTGCTACTATTTTTGTGAAGAGGAATAACAAATGATTCCCTCCAAATAAGGAGAAAGAGAGAGAGAGTTGCACGCGCCGAACGGTGAGGTTGTGTTTTCCGGGTGCTCCTCCGGGAAGGCGTATAAACTGCCAAACCTAGGACGGTAGTGATTCGTGAGTGTGTGTGAAGGTGCACTGAACGCCAGGCCGTACATACCTGTGCGGTTCGGAAACCTCGGACTTCGGTACCGCCCCCAGGAGAATACAGAGCTTCTAGACGCTGGCCACCTTGGCGGCGTCAGGGGTGAGTGGGGGGACACCTCTCTCCAGGGGCCTGTTCCTACTTTCTCTTCCTTCGCGTTGGTAATTTACCCTTACCTAGGTGGCGACCCGCTCGAAGTGGCATATCATGCCAGCTGATCGCCAGGTCAGCTGTCGGGCCAGTGCTCGGTAGTGGAGTAACCACGTAAGATTACATCTTTCGTAACTCTGAAGCTCCCACCGGTAAGCTCCAGTAGGCGCTTGGCCGACAGGGGGCGCTAGTGAACGTAACTGGGTAGGCTGACCAAAGCTACTCGCTACGTCACGTACTTGCAAAAAGGCAGCATATACGGTAGCATACTGTTATGGGCTGCTTCTCCGATCCTTTGGCAAGGAGGCAGGTTTCGGACGTGAAACTCCCTCCCAGCACACCGGTGGCCTACGAGGTGGTAAAGGTCACGGAGCTGACCAACTGCCATTCCCCCCGCGCATGCGGTACACCTAGAAACGGGGCTCTGGCGACCGAGACGGGGCGGTATAACCCCCATCGGTTAAGTCGGGGAGAAACCCTCGGCCTCCGTTGGAAGCAACTCAAGCCACGATCGCTACGCTCAGCGTCTGTCCCACATTGGGCGGCCGAGCGGTCTGCGTCTGCGCCACAGTGGCCGGCAGATCCATATAGCGACGACCCCCATAAAAATCCACAACGCGTCTGCGCCATAATGGCCGGCGGTCTGGTCTGCGTCTGTACCGTATCGGTCGGCAGTCTATATAACCTGGCGGGAGGTATAAAACGCAACCCGGCAGCAGGGTGAATAGCTGCACCAACAAAAGAAATGTCTGGTAATAACAACAGTACTCCAGGTGGCAACCACTCATGTGGAAATCCAACCGCGGTAAATTCCGCGGCTAGGGCACGGATTCTGGAGGCCCTAACTACCATTCCACCCACCATGGCAGCGCCGGCGGCCCACTTGGCCGACGCCCCATTAAACGCGACAAGTGCAAACATCAGCAGCGACTCTGAGCTGAAGGCCTTCCAAAAAGGCTCAAGGCTCAAGCGAACGCCTCCCGGTGGCGTCCCCCCGACGCCCGCGCCAGCACCGATGCCAATCCCAAATCCCTTAGGAAGCGGGGCGGAGGCAGACTCCGCTACCCCGAAAAGGGCTAGGGACACCCCAAGCCCTACGGGCCGTGCGCACCCAACAAAAAGGGCAAAATCTATAGCGTCCCAAATCGATGAGATGGGTGCTATTCTGGACGACCTTCTCATGAAGGTAAAAGACCAGAAGGCGAGGAGTGTCAACATGTCAATGAGGAATTCTCTCGCCAGACTCAAGGAACTGCAACTGGCAGTTCAGCAGCAGGCGGTTAGGTACGGCGCTCCCCTGGTATCGGAGACTACGGAACGGGGCTGCCAAGTGACCCCGAGGAGTCCCCCGAAGGGCACCTCGTCGGAGAAAAGTAGCCAAACGTCTCCCATGCCCCTGGCCAAACCCGCGAAGCCGAGTTACGCAGCGGTGACTGGTGCAGGCGGGCGCAAGGAACGGTTGTTAGCCGGGACGCAGCGCCCCGTGACTGGGAGAAACCCCAGAGATGCCATAAACGCGCCATCGTCTCGGAAAGGCCCAGTCGGAGAAAGTCGGAGAAAGCAGTCAGACCGACGCAGGCGGAAGAGAAGAGACGAATTGATTCTCAGCTCCTCGGCGGAATCTTCCTACGGCGAGATACTGTGCCTGGTGACTCGCTCCCAGGACGCCAGGATGAAGGCGATAGCCGAGATGGTCTCCACGACCAGAAGGATGGCCAAAGGGGACCTTCTGCTGGAGCTAACTGGCGTAGACCATGACGCCAAGAAGCTCATGGAGGACATCGGCAGTGTGCTGGGGGACAGGATCTCCATCCGAGCAGCCACGCCCCAGTCTCTATTCGTTGTGCGAGACCTGGATGAGCTAGCCTCCGGCGAGGAACTCGCTGAAGCGCTCTCCGAGCAGGCAGGACTCCCGATCAATTCGGTGGCAGTCAGGAGCTTCAGAGCCGGTCGCTTAAGACTCAGATCGCGACGGTCACAGTGCCGACTAACTTGGCGAACCTGCTCACGGCGCTGGGCAAGGTGAAGATCGGGTGGTGCAAGTGCCCGATCAAGGAAGTGGATTCCCGCCCGAAGTGTTTTAAATGCTTGGAGGTGGGCCACATCGCCAGCAGGTGTAAGAGTCCGGTGGACAGAAGTATGTCCTGCTTTAAGTGTGGGCAAGAAGGGCACAAAATTGCAACGTGCACTAACCCGGTTGGACGAGCCCAAACTGGGCGGCCGATAGCTCGGGCAAAGCCGCCCTCTGGACGTGCGGCCTAGGAGCTACTCGCCTCTCCCATGTACTCGCTTGGAGCGGGTTCGTCAGAGCGAAAGTAGGCCACTGGTGGGTCTACAGTGTCTACCTCGCTCCGAGCCTATCGCTGGCAGAGTTCTGTGTCAGGGTGGACCGACTGGCCACCGATGCCAGGGGCCGTCACCCGGATATGATCGCGGGCGACTTCAATGCCTGGGCCGTGGACTGGGGCAGTACGTACACCAACGCCAGAGGCAGGTCTCTGTTGTAGGCCTTTGCCATGCTCGATGTTGCGCTTCTTAATTCGGGGGGGCAACACACGTTCTCCCGGGTCGGTGCTGGTTCAGTGGTCGACCTCACGTTTGTGAGCGGCTCCAGAGCCTCCCAGTGCGTATGGGAGCTCAGCGGGATATACACAGCCAG
Organism: Drosophila aff. chauvacae BK-2020; assembly: GCA_018903765.1. Classification (NCBI taxonomy): domain Eukaryota; kingdom Metazoa; phylum Arthropoda; class Insecta; order Diptera; family Drosophilidae; genus Drosophila; species Drosophila aff. chauvacae BK-2020. The sequence goes on along the minus strand of JAEIGO010000024.1, from coordinate 2,546,725 downwards.
CGACCATGCCGCCATATTCACCAACCTGGCCCCCCACATGACGCCTGCTCCATGGTCCCACTCGAGACCGGTGAGGAGTTACGGGCCGACACACTGGATGTACAGCTGTTCTCGGAGGGCATGGAGAGACTGGATGTCTATGGTTCCGCTGAGCAGATGGCTGAAGATGCCATGCGGCAGCTCCAGGCGGTCTGTAATGGCTGCATGCAAGTCAAGAGTCCCCAAAGCCACCACCGCGAGCCGGTGTTTTGGTGGAATCAGTCGATAGCCGACGCGCGGAGAGACTGCGTCCGGTCCAGGCGACGTTACCAGCGGTCGTATGGTACCCCCTCCCTTCTAGACAAAAGGCGGGAGTATCAGACTTGTCGCAAAGCGCTCAAGGCCGCTATCCGGACGAGCAAATCAAAGTGCTTCCTGGAACTATGCGACTCGGCGGACCACGACCCGTGGGGGAGCGCCTACAAAACGGTAGTTAAGCGCATTAACTGCTCGGGCCAGCGTGCCCCGCTCGCGACCGAGTTCACCAAGCGAATAGTGAACCACCTGTTCCCTAGAATGAACGTGCCACCGTTCTCCAATGCCGGAGATTCCATGGCAGGATTCGCTCCGGCGCTGGAGGTTCGGACGGCGGCAGTCAGAGTAAGAGCGTCGAAGGCCGCTGGCCCCGACAACATCCCCAATAGGGCCTTGAAGCTCCCTCTGTCCCTTCAGCCCGAACTGTTCGCGGAGGTGTTCAGCAGCTGCCTGTCCGAGGGCACTTTCCCGCCTAGATGGAAGTCGCAGAGGCTAGTATTGCTGCCGAAACCTGAAAAACCTCCGAACGACCCGTCATCTTTTAGGCCTATCTGCCTTATTGATGGCGCGGGTAAGGTGCTGGAGCACCTAATCGGCACCCGCCTTGAAGAGGCGATCAGAGCGGCTGGCGACCTCTCGGAGGCCCAGTTCGGCTTCCGGAAGGCGAAATAGATAGTGGATGCCATCGCTAAGGTGGTAGACATTGCCAGCTCGGCGATAGCTGGCAAGACGTGGAAAGGTGGCACAAAAGAGTACTGCCTAGTCGTCACTCTGGATGTACGCAACGCCTTCAACACGGCGAGATGGAGCTGCATCATGGAGGCTTTATCCAGTTTCGGAGTCCCCCCATACCTCCTGAATGTTATGGGCAGCTACTTCACGGACCGCACGTTGGAATTCACCACTCCCGACGGCGCGAATACGGTGGAGCTTTCCTGTGGGGTTCCCCAAGGATCCGTACTAGCACCGCTCTTGTGGAATGCGGTGTACGACTGAGTCCTGCACCTCCCCTTGCCCGGCCGGTCCGAGCTCGTGGGCTTCGCCGACGACATCGCAGTGGTGGTGGTTGGCAAGGTACTTCCCCGTGTTGAAGCTACCTGCAACTCCTGTGTCGAGGCCATCAGCTCGTGGCTGTCCAGAGTCGGCCTGCAGCTAGCGCCCAAAAAAACTGAAGCCGTCCTAATCAGCAGCCGGGAAAAGGTCGAGACCGCATCCATCAGGGTCGGGGGTGCTACAATCACTTCCTCGAGAGCTATAAGATACCTGGGCGTAATGCTGGACACGAGACTCTCGTTTCGCGAGCACCTAGCGTATTCCAGCTCCAAGGCGGTTACATCTCTCCGGGCCCTTTCCCGGATCATGCTGAACCGCCGAGGTCCCAAGCAAGGTAGCAGACTGCTCCTTACTAGTGTGACGAGAGCAACCCTTCTATACGCGGCCCCTGTCTGGGCGCACGCTATGGCGACGCCCTCGTACTGTCGGGGCATGAACTCCACGCACCGGCTTGCCGCTTTGCGAATTTGCAGCGCGTTTCGTACGGTGTCTGAGCAGACGGCGCTGGTCTTAGCCGGGACTCCCCCACTGGATCTCCTGGCCAAGGAACAGGCCACCATTTTTGGGCGGCTCCACGGAAGAGCCCTCCCCGCTGCTGAGAAGAAGCTAGCCCGCGCCGCAGCAAAGGCCAGCACCCTCCAGGAGTGGCAATTCCGCTGGGAGTCATCGACCAATGGGCGGTGGACCCATCGACTGATCCCCATGTTAGAGGCGTGGGTCGGAAGGAAGCATGGTCAGGTAAATTTCCACCTGACCCAAGTCTTAAGCGGACACGGATGCTTCAGAGGATACCTCCACAAGGGAGGACATGAAGACAGCGCAGCCTGCGTTTGGTGCACCGACGGCTCCGAGGAGACCGCGGAGCACGTACTGTTCTTCTGTGGACGTTTTGAGAACGAGAGGAGCCAACTGGAGGAGAACCTAGGCTCCCAGATTGAGGTCGACAATCTGATCGGCTTGATGCTTGCCAGCGATGCTAATCGGCAGGCGGTAAGAATTTATGCAGCGTCGGTGATGTCCAGGCTTCGGGCAGAGGAACGCCGTAGGAGAAGCGCCACAGGCTAATGGGGGCCATTCCTTCGCGAAGCATTGCTTTGCGGCCGTCCCGCGAAAGTTACGTCCCTATTTTTAGCCATACGCTACCCCTCCCACTTGTAATGTAAAAAAGCCGGAGGAAATGAATCATTTGCCATGGGTGGAGGTGCCTGGCGGTTAGGCATAAAACGCACGTGGGTGGTTCCCCGGAAAACTAACCAGTTTATTCTGCAATGGACAAACAAAAGACATCAACCGGGGCTGGGATATCAGCCCAAACGTCGGTGGAAGGCGTGATTGCTACCACCGGCGGGCACGGAGGGGAGCAATCCTCTCTGCGTGTCGTCAGCGGTCACACCTCTAGCATGACGGGAGCAGGTCGTGCCAGTTGTACTGCTACTGCCAAGAAACCAACTCAGAGCAAACTATGCCGCTAGGTGCCGCCGTCGATACAGACACGGGCCTGGAGAGCGCGCAGCTTACACCAGAGGGGGAGGAGATTCTACTCCGCTCGCCAGAACCAGGCACCAGCTCCCCGCTCAGGGACGGGCCGAAACGGTCTAGCGAAAGGAGAAAGGCGAAGGCGCAGTATCGGAATCGGAAGCCGGCTTCGGGCCAAAGCTGAACTCTCCCAAGAGGAGAAGGCAAAGCTAGCCTGGGCCGAGCAGAAGATTGAAGAGGGCAGGTTATACTACGCCAACATACCCCACATGTCCTCAACGGGCGGATTCGCCAACAAAGTGGAGGAGATGCTTGCCAGCAAGAGGCAACGCTCCGCCGAGAGTGCCACTAAAGACGCTCCGGCGAGCAAGCGGCAACGCGGGCCCAATCAGGTAGGCCCTCCACCTAAAGCGAAGAAGCCTCAGAGGACACAGAAAGTCAGTGAGGTGACCAAACGACATCTAATCGTGGCACTCATCAACCGCAACGACGAAAACGGAAAGATGTCCGAAGAACGGTGGAAGACGGTGCATACGAGGCTCGTCGAAGCGCCGTTTGCACGGATGGAGTATGACTCCCTTGGGCCCATGCCCACTTTTGATGGTGCAGGGTGGCTAAATGGGGTCAAAATCCTGAAGTGCATGGACGACCCGACTTGGAAGTGGCTGACGCAAACGGTTAGCCAGGTCGAGGCGTTGTGGGAGGGGGCCAAACTGGAGGTGGTGGACAGGGAGCTAATCCCATCCATACCGAAGGCGAAGGTACTCTTCCCCATCGTCAAGGTGACCGGGCGCTAAAGCTGCTACAGCGTCAAAACCCCCGACCCCGATACCCAAAGAGGGGGGCCAGTGCGCTGTATCCCAGATACGGGAAGATGGTGTGGGGCATGGGTAGTGTCTACCTGCGCCTCAAAAAGCGCCACCCGGGGGCCGCGCATACCCTGCAGGCAGGCGAGGTGGAAAAAGACTTTGGTCTGGATTCCATTGTCGACGCCGCCCAGGAATTGACGCTCGACGTCTCGGAGGAGGACGAAGAGGACGCTGACCTGACAGTCATAGTCAACCCGTCCCGAGCTAACCCAGGTACCCATGATTCTAAGGGTACTGCAGCTCAACCTCCATAAGAGCAAGATCGCGTCGGCGGAACTCCTGATTGCCATGGAGCAAGGGTCCGTCGACATCGCATGGGTCCAGGAGCCGTGGATTGATTCGGGCAATTCCATTGCCGGACTAAAGTCCTCAGCTCACCATGAGTTCTACGCACCAACGGTAAGCAGGAACAGAACCGCAGTACTCGTACGGAAGGGTCTCCATGCTAACCTTATGTCTCATTACAGCACGGATGACCTGACTGTGGTGATGCTTGAAAGCAAGAAGAAGCGCCTCCTGGCAGCTTCCTGCTACATGACCCACGACAGAGCAACCCCACCGGAGGCACTCAGGAGCCTGGTGAAAGCCAGCCCGAACGACCAGCAACTGCTCGTTGGGTCAGACTCCAACGCACATCACTGCGTGTTGGGAAGCCCCGACATAAACGTCAGAGGTGAGTCACTCCTAGACTTTTTACTATCCACTAACCTATGTATAGCGAACGTGGGGGAGGAGCACACCTTCGTAGGTCCCACCTCCTCGAACGTGCTAGACTTAACACTCACAAAGGGACAATGTACAATGGTATCAGAATGGAGAGTCCTTGAGAGACCATCTCTCTCAGCTCATAAGTACATTCAATTCCAATACGACTTCAACCACTCTCCCAAACCAACTGTCTTTAGGAACCCCCGAAACACTAACTGGGGGAAGTTTAGGAAGACAATCTCTACACGACTCGTGAGTGGCCCGGGCCTAGTAAAATCCGCTGAAGACATAGGAAAGTCCCTAGAGACCTTCTTCAAGGAATTACTAGATGCGCAACGCGCAGCATGCCCGACATCTAGAGGTAGAAAGAGGACCAAGCCACCCTGGTGGAACAGTAATCTTTCGCTCCTACGCAATAATCTCAGAGAATTCTTTAAAATCGCCAAAGAGGCGAAAGAGGATGTGATCGATGAGGAATACAAGACCCTACTCAGGAATTACAAGATGGAAATACGCAGGGCACAAACAAGCTCGTGGAGAAACTTCTGCTCCAATATCGAGTCGGCCCCAGAAACGGCTAGACTCCGGAAGTTGCTATCGAAGCAACCCACCATACAGAGTCAGCTCAAACGCGACGACGGACAGTGGACTGAGGGCAGCGAGGAGGCCCTAACAGCACTAATGCATGCTCACTTCCCAGGATGCACTGAGATATCCGATGCAAACAAGCACCAGGATCTCGCACTTGGAGAAGAGAGCCTCCCAACAAATCTAATATCCTTTAGAAGAATCCAATGGGCTATAGATTCCATCGCGGGAATAAAAGCACCAGGACTAGATGGAATATTCCCAGCCATGTTACAGGTGACCAAAGAAGTTACTACCCCATGGCTACACGCTATATTCACAGCTTGCCTAAGAACGGGCTATATCCCCATCCAATGGGGGACCTCTTGGATTGTCTTCCTGCCAAAAGCAGGCAAGTGCAGTAATGTGAGACCCAAGGATTAAAGGCCGATTAGCCCCACCTCATTCTGACTTAAGACGCTAGAAAATCTGCTGGACATATGCATCAGAAACGATGTGGGACGACTGCTGTCATCCAACCAGCACGCTTACACGAAAGGGAAATCAGTGGAGACGGCACTACACTCGTTAGTAGACACCTTTGGGAGAGCCCTGCATAACAAAGAATATGCTCTAGGAGTGTTTGTGGATATATCCGGAGCATTTAACAACGTGACCACAGACGCTATAATGGACCGCCTAGAAGCGGCCAACACGTCCCCCGCCATCAGCTTGTGGATAAGAAATCTACTAAGCTGTAGGCGGGTACCATCCGATTGGGGCACCGCCTCCACGGTGAAAGGAGCACACAGGGGCACGCCGCAAGGCGGGGTCCTGTCGCCTCTCCTGTGGAATCTAGTGGTAGACGACCTGATCAAGAGATTCGAGAGGAAGGGCCCAAAGATAACAGCCTATGCTGACGACATAAGCATAATTATCACGGGAGTCTGCCCATCGACCCTCAGCTCGATTATGGAATCAATACTCAGGGAGATATGTGAGTGGGCGAAGAAGGTAGGACTCAGTATCAACGCGGACAAGACGAACCTCATTCTCTTCACCAAGAGATACAAGGTGCCGCTATGGCTCCCCCCGAAAATTAACTCAACCAGGCTAACCCCGAAGACACAAGTCAAGTACCTCGGAATTGTGTTACACAGCAAGCTGGCATGGAAGCCCAATGTATTAGAGAGGGTAAAAAAGGCCACCATAGCTCCATATGCATCCAAGAAGATGCTTAGCAGTACATGGTGCCTCTTACCCGCTCTAATGCACTGGATTTACATCTCGGTGGTGCGTCCAACTCTGATGTATGGAGTCTTAGTGTGGTGGCAGGCCATGGAAAAGAAGACTTATAACAAGCTCATGGAGAGAACTCAGCGGCATGCACTGCTCTGCATAACAGGGGCGCTGAGATCAACCCCCACAAAAGCACTCGAAACTATAATAGGAGTTGATCCCCTAGACATCCACGCGCAACTGGCTGCTTGAAAGGCGGCACAAGGCCTAGTTGCATCGGGGAATATGTCTCTACAAGGATTCGGGCACAGTTCAATTGGTCGAGACATGAGCAGTATATCTGACTACATGGTTACCAAAATGTGCACGGATGTAAAAACATCTACATTCATGGGACTGGAAAACAGGTCAGGACCATGCTCAACAACTCAATATATACACCGACTCCACCGGCTCCAAGATGGAAGGAGGAGTTGGAGCGGGTATATACTGCACAGACCCTGAAATGAGGCTGTCGTATAAGCTACCAAGCCAATGCAGCATATTCCAGGCGGAAGTATTCGTCATAGGGAAAGCGGCAGAGCTTGCGCAGAGCATAGACCGCCCATATGAAGCGGTCAACTTGTTCGTAGGCAGTCAAGCGGCGATAAGATCCAAGCAATCGTCGGCGGTCAGTTCCAAAAATGTACTGGCAAGCAGGGAGGCACTAGATATCCTCAGCACGACTACGTCAGTGCGGATCTACTGGGTTCCCAGCTTCCAGGGCATCGATGGCAACGAGACGGCCGACGAACTTGCAAAGGAAGGCGTAGGACTGCCGATTGAAAGAATAGAAAACGTTCCTGTCTCCCTAAGGAGACGCTAACGCTCCAAAGCGAGCTAGAGAGCCGGGCCGACACACGAGCTAACAGCAGGTGGAGGAGAAATTCCACAACCTGCAAAACATAAAAAATCTTGTGCAAAGAGCGCAACGCAAAACTTAGTCACTACGTGCTGCATCTTCAAAGGAAATATTGCAGAGTGTTAGTGGGAATTCTCACAACTGCGGCACACGCAGTCAAGCTGGGCATTACCGAAAACGCTAAATGCCGGAAATGTGATGAATCCGATTCATCCGAAACCTTGGAGAATCTTATTTGCATATGTCCGGCCCTAGCAAGGGCCAGGCGAACTACTTGCCTTCACGAAAAACACCTCGATCCTTAATGATTTCGAAAACCGCGTAAACACTCTCTAGGTCCACTCAGAAACTTTCGGACAGCTAAGGGCCATATTGGCCTATGCGTAGCCCCGTGAGGGCCTGCCGACATAACCTAACCTAACCTAACCTAACAGCCTTGCTTCTTTGTTTTTAAGATAACTTAACTCTTTAGTAAACCAAAAAGGCTTATTCGAGGTTGACGGATAGTACAACGGATCACATTAAGTAAAGAATGAATTTATTTATTTTTTTATTTATTTTTTTTTAGAAAATATAGCAAATTACTACTATTGTAGACCCTATCCTTACCTCAGCCGAACTAAGGAGTGTTTTTTAGAGATGTGCTCCGACTCACATCATGTGGGAAGAGGCAAGGACAGGTGTCTTAATACAGTTTGTGGGTTTAAATCTTCAGACAATTCAACATGTAACAAACAGTATAGCTCATTATAAGAAGAACATAAAACACGATAAGGGTCAAGTTCGGAGCAGACCGCCAGCACCTAGGCATTATCTCTTTTCGCCTTCCTCTTCTTTAGTCAAATCTGTCGCGCTTTGTTTTCTCAAGCTACATATTGTCCACTGCTCCCATAAGCAGGTCATGCAACTCGAAGCTTGTCTTATAAAAATCAAGAGCAATCGGACGAAAGTGACGAGGAGGTCTAACAGGAACTGAGAAATTCAATTGACTTAGAAGATAGGACGAAAAAACACGACCATTAATTAATTTAAACAGAAAAATCACTCCGTGGCAGGTCCGACGATCCTTAAGAGTGGGCAGGCTAAGAAGACGCAGCCTGTTGATGTAAGACGGGAGGCGGCGATGTGGGTCCCAGTGCAATCCCCGAAGAGCGGACAAAAGCAATTGTTTTTGAACTGATTCAATAAGGTCTTGATACTTCGCATATTGAGGTGACCATACACACGAACAGTATTCGAGAATAGGACGAACAAGAGAGACATAAAGAAGTTTTGTGGTGTAAGGATCGTCAAACTCCTTAGACCAACGCTTGACAAAGGCAAAAACACCTTTAGCTTTACCAACAATTAAGCCAATGTGTTCGAAAAAGTTCAAATTGTGGGTAAAAAGAACTCCAAGATCGGTAACAGAATGGATGCGCTCAAGATCACTCGTCCCTAAAGAATAACTTGCAGATAACAAATTTTTACGAAAAAATAACATAAATTTACATTTCGAGTTGTTAAGAAACAGCAAATTGTTAATGCACTAGGACTGCACGTTGTTTAGGTCAGATTATAAAAGCATGTAAGAATCAGAGTTTGTCAGTTTCAAGCATAGTTTGACGTCATCAGCGTACATCATAACTTGGGAATTAAGAACGACATTAGGTAAGTCATTAATAAAAATGACAAAAAGAAGTGGACCAAGGTGACTCCCTTGCGGAACACCCGAGGTTACGTGGACGCAGTCTGAAAAAGAACCCTTGAAGGCTACTCTTTAAGTTCGGTTGGATAAGTAGGTGGCGATCCAATAAGTCAACAAAACAGGGAAACCCAAGAGTATAAGTTTTTTCAGCAGCAGCTGGTGATTCACGCAATCAAAGACTTTACTGAAAGACAACGTCAGTTTAGCGTTTCTAATTGTTTGGAGGGGGGCGGCTTCCTTCAGTAGAAAAATAAGTGCAGGAAAGTAATCCAGTGGTGGTGGCGTCTGGACGCAGTCGAATTGAAATAATGGCGAAATAAACGGACACGGAGACGTCGAGTAGCACTTCACTTTATTTGACTTCGGTTTTGAGACTAAATGCTAGCTTACTTACTAGAACCCGAGCTCCCGCCTGCATAACATAATGAGAGTGGGAGAACGAAAAACGGTCGGGGGCGAGCAGTCCCGAAGTTCGCCTAGTGACGGAGACCGACCATTGCCGCGGCAGAGCAGAGAGGAAAGCTTTGAGAGCAGCGGGGGAACAGTGGCTCTTGGCCTGAACATTCCGCCCCCCTTGCAATCACTCCGGTTGCGAAATATCCCTGTCTTCCTACAGTTGATGACAGGCCCCGGAGAGGACCAATCCGAATACGGTCTGGGCCACCGGTTGTCCGACCTGGAACTTCCTGAATCCCGACTGCATCACTTGAGGGTATACATCCGCACCAAGGACTACGGAGATCGTAGCGGGGAGATAGAAATGCTCATCCGCTAAAGTGATGTCCTGGAAGCAGGTCCGCACGGCTTCATCGAGCTCTCGGATCAGAGTGCGGATGCGCACGTACGGCTCAATTTTGAAGAGGACATCGAGGCGGATGCTGGGATCGATCATGGAAAGCACGGCGGCTGAGCAGATCTGCTCGCCCCCTACGTCGGTCGTCGGTAGCCAGAAACTCGCAGCCAGCGAAGCGTCGACGCAGCTCGTGGGTGTGCAAGGGTCGATGAGCGCAGCTGTGTTGAAGATTCGCGTCCCCGTATCAATCCGCACCAGCGCGGTCGGAAGGACGTTGACGCTGAGCCGCTGAAGCAGGCCAGCCAGCGATGGTGCCGTCGGCGTTCCTGTAGCACTGTGCGAAGTGGCCGTAGCATCTCGAAGAGCGATGGGAATGTGCGGCAGCCGAGCGCTTCGGGGCGGCGGAAGGGTGCCTAGCAGCGGCGGTCGAGAGCCTAGGTGCGGCGGACGAGTGCCTAGGAGCGGCGGTCGAGTGCCTAGGAGCGGCGGTCGAGTGCCTAGGAGCGGCGGAAGAACGTCTAGGAGCGGCGGCTGAGTGCCTAGGAGCGGCGACTGGACTAGGAGAGCGAGACTCTGGCCGCTCGTGCATATGCAGAAGCGTGTGGTGCTCCTGTCCGCGCACCTTGCAGCGATCACCCCGGCGACATGCTCCGTCCGAGTGCTCGTGCGCCAAACAATTAGCGCAATAGCGGTTTGCGAGTACCGCGAGAAGCCTCTTCTCCACACTCAGCCGGAGGAATCGATGGCACTTCCGTAGCGAATGAACTCCGTGGCAGACTCGGCATCGGTAGGAATTCATACCTCGAGTACGTCTGCTCTCCAATACGATAGCGCTGCGCGGACGTGGGGACATCGTGTCTGATCTGACAGAAGAAAGAAAATATTAGAAGGAGATAAACTTGCGACTTAGAACTAGGTGCCGATAAGAACTACGGATCAGGGGGTGAGAGAGGCCAGCGCGGTCGTTCGAAGGACCCCCCTGGAAGCAGTACGACCTTCGCGACGGGACGCTTGACTAAACCCCGGGCAGTACGGATGTTCACTACTCGGACATGACCGTCGGGTCCGGGACACACGGAATCGATCCTGCCGAGCCGCCACTCATTGGATGGCATATTTTCGTCCTTGATGACTACCATATCCCCCACGCCGAGGTTGGCTATGGGGGTTTGCCACTTATTCCGTTTATGGAGGTCCTTGATGTATTCTTCCTTCCATCGTAGCTGAAATTGTTGGTGAATAGCCTTAAGGTGCTGCCAGCGATTAATGATGGACGTGGTGGCCCCCTTTATCTCAGGTTCAACGGTGGCGTGGAGTGGCCCACCAACAAGAAAATGACCCGGCGTGAGTGCCAGCAGATCTGTGGGGTCTTCGGACATCGGAGCGATTGGTCGCGAATTCAGACAGGCCTCTATCTTGGCCAGAAGCGTAGCAAGTTCTTCGAATGTGTATTTACGCGTGGCTGTGGATTTGTAAAACAGAGTTTTGAAGCTTTTGACTCTGGCTTCCCACAATCCTCCCATATAGGGAGCTCCCGGAGGAATGAACTGTCACAGGAACTGCTGATGACTATAAGCACTCCTCACTGACTCCTTTAATAATAATAAATGTTGGGGGGGAGGTCTCCCTACAAAGACTTAAGGCACTGCGACCGAGCGATCTTTTGTGCCTATGTTGCTCCCTAATGAGACAAGAGTTGCTCAGCCTCCCTTATGAAGGCTAGCAGGTCTCTGGTCGAGGCTTGCCTGATCTGCGAAGCTGTCAAAAGCTCGCTATGCAGGTGCCTCCTTCTGGGCCAAATAATGGCTGGACACTCACAAAGAATGTGTTTGGTCGTCTCGTCGTCTTCTTTACAGAGCCTGCACTCCGTATCCGAGGACAGACGCATCTTGTGAAGATGGTAGTTTAAGACATGGTGGCCAGTGAGGTAGGCTACCAATAGTCTTAGGTCCATCCTGGAACATCCATCAGTGTTCCTGCCCAAAAGTGGATGTATCAGCTCTTTAGCTTGACGACATCCTGAGCTGGAAATCCAATACCTGGACTTAGCTCCTTTAGCCCATCTTCCCACCATATCGTTGGCTGCGGCCCACCCTAAGCCACAGAAAGGCTCCGGACCATGTAAAGGAGTCGCTGAGCCAACTCTTGCCAGCTCATCAGCGTTTTCGTTGCCGGGAATTCCGGCATGACAGGGAAATTACCCTGTTCCCAGTGGAGAGTTGCTGGAGGCTGGTCCAGCAGTCTGCGACGAGTTTGGAGCTTATCCTCCAAGAGGATAGCGCTTTGATCGCCGCTTGGCTATCCGAAAAGATATTTATTGTAGCTCCTCTCATTCTTTTAGCAAGGATGAGTTTGGAGCAGGCCTCAATGGCATGAATCTCTGATTGAAAAACACTGGGCCATTTACCTAGTGGAATCGAGACTCTGGTGTTAGGTCCAAAGATCCCCGCACCCGCCCCTTGCTCAGTTTTGGACCCGTCAGTGAACCACTGCAGGCTGCCGGGGTCATAGCAAGGGTTGCCATTATCCCAAGCCCTACGGTCTGGGATGAGAGTCCTAAATTTCGCCCCGAAGTAGAGTTTCGTGGTCATGAGGTCTGTTTGGCTACAGATCTCTAAGCCAGAAACATTTTTCAAAATCCTAACATGACCAGCATCGTCTGTCAGTAACCCAGATGTGAGCTTGATTCTAAGAAGGCTTCTAGCGGCTCCTTCTTGTATGTGAATGTGTAGCGGAGTTAATCCAATGATTTTCTCCATCGCCACAGTTGGGCATGTGCGTAGAGCTCCCGATAGAGATGCACACACTAGCCGCTGCAACTTGCTACACTTCTGAATGGCCGAGACCTGCTGTACCTTGGGCCACCACACAAGAGCAGCATAGGTCAAAACAGGCCTGACCATCATGCAGTAAAGCCACATGATGGATTTGGAGTCAAGGCCCCACGTCTTACCATATAGTCTACGACATGCCCATAAAGCATTAGTAGCCTTGGTAATCGTCTTGTTGAGGTGCGAGTTCCAGTTAAGTCGCTTATCTAGAACAACTCCCAGATATTTGACCTCACTGGAGAGCTCTACGGGGGTCTCCCCAATGACAAGGAGGCCAATGTCATTGGTGTACCGTTTGGTAAACGGTACGACAACCGCCTTGTGCGGATTGATGTTGAGGCCCACGTTTGTGCACCAGTCGAGGACCAAATTGAGTGCCCTTTGCATCAATTCGGAGACAGTGTTGCCGAACTTCCCTGTGACTACAATGGCCAGGTCGTCGGCATACCCAATGGCATCGATTCCCTGGTTGTGTAGTATTTCTAGAAGTTCGTCCACCACAAGTGACCATAGTAGGGGAGACAGCACTCCGCCTTGTGGACACCCTCTAGCCGCGTTAATGCGGACCGTTGTCGCATCCAGCGTGGAAGATATTTCCCGTTGTCGTAGCATGGCTTCTATCCAGGCTACGGTTGCCGCGTCAATATTCCTACGAGATAGAGCTCTGGAGATTGACTGATAGCCAGTATTGTCAAAAGCACCTTCCACGTCCAGGAAGGAGCACAGAGCAATTTCCTTGGATTTGAAGGATTTCTCGATCTTGCTGACTAAGTGGTGAAGAGCGACCTCTGTCGATCCGCCTTTGATGTAGGCGAATTGGGTTTTGTGTAACGGCTTGGTGGTCTGGAGAGTGCACCTTACGTGCAAGTCCACAAGCCGCTCCGCAGTCTTGAGAAAGAAAGACGAAAGACTTATCGGTCTGTATGACTTGGGTTGGTCAAGAGCCCGGTTGCCTTGTTTAGGAATAAAAACCACGTTGACTCTCCTCCAAGATTGTGGTATATATCCCCATGCAAAGCTGGCTCTAAGCAGACCGACAAGTGGGGAGATAATTATCTCAATGCTATGTTGTAGCAAGGCTGGAAAAATCTGATCACCCCCGGGGCTTTAAAGGGGCTAAAGGATTTGACTGCCCACCTGACCTTGTCAGGATCGAAGATAATACCGGACAGACTGTTGTCGCGCCTATTCGGTGGAGTGGATAACCCATTTGGTTCGCCATGCGTGTATAACTGAGACCCTGGGAAATGCACCTGAAGCAAAAGCTCTAGCGTTTCCTTGCGGTCCTGGGTGAAAGAACCATCCGTTCTCTTTAAAAGCCCCACCCCATTACTTGAGCCCTTAGCAAAGACCTTTTGCAGTCTAGCTGCTTCCGGTAGTGCCTGCACACTTTCGCAGTAGTTGCGCCAGTTTTCCCGCTTAGCTCTTCTAATATTTTTGTTATACTCCGTGAGAGCACTCCTATAAGTGTCCCAGGAGTTCCTATTCGCTTTGGCTCTATTGAAGAGCCTGCGAACTTCCTGTCTCTGATTCGCAAGCCTATCGCTCCACCAGGGGACCTCGCGGTTTGACCGGTGACGGGTTAGGACTGTGCTGTCCTGGAAGGAAGTGATTAGCACATCATGAAGCTGGTCAGCAGCCATCTCTATGTCACTCACAGACGCAAAGTTGGTGATGAGTTGGTCAGCTTTCATAGCCACAGAGGCTGTGAACATGTTCCAGTTGGTTTTCTTCCGATTGTATAGCGAAGTATTGAGTTCCGTTTGACCAGGTAAATCAAACCGGATGTGCTGGTGGTCTGATAGCGTGGCTTCGTCGGTAACCCTCCAGTTCGTTATGCAATCGGATAGAAAATTACTAGCCAAGGTGAGGTCTAAGACCTCCTCTCGGATAGCGTTTATGAAAGTGGGTTTGCACCCTCTATTGACTATATCTAATTGACTACACAATATATATTCAAGAAGGCACTCACCCCTTTTGTTGACATCACTGCTACCCCATATGGTGTGATGCGCGTTGGCGTCGCAGCCGATAACCAAGTGTTTCCCGGCTGTACGGCAGAAGCTGACGAGCTGCTGGACCTCCATCGGCGGAGCTTCGTCAGTGTCTCCGGGAAAGTAGGCGGCCGCCACCACTACTTCTCGGACGCCTTCCGCTGTAGCCACCTCTATGGCTGTTGCAACCAGATCCCTGCGGATAAAGTTAGTTAGTGGGAAGTGCTTTACGTTGCCATCCAGAAGGATAGCTGCGCGTGGAGCACCTCCACTGCGGTCATATAACAACTTACTTGAACCGCAGTTAAGTCCTCGGACTTGGCCACCGATCAACCATGGCTCTTGGATTAGGGCCAGGTCGATCCTCTTCTCGGCGAAAGTCCTGCACAGGGTGGCCGACGCCCCTTTGGCGTGGTGCAGGTTCGCCTGGAGAACCCTTGTGGTCCTCATTGCTCGTCCTTCGAGCGTTGGACGAGGCTGCCGCATTTGCCTCGTCGAGAGTTGTTCCCTCTCAGTCCCTTCGGCGGTCTTGATGCCGCGACCGGCATCGGGATCTTGGCCGCCGGTGCCATTACCTTGGGTGGCTGGACCTTGCCATCGCCCTTAGCGGGAGCGCTACGCTTTGTAGCACCGCTTGGGGCTCCCTTGGCTGGTGGCTGGACGGGGGTGGCCTTTCTAGCAAGCCCAGCAGCGGCGCTAGTTGAGGGGCCATCCTCGGGGAGAGGTTCCGCACGTTGGGCGGGGGCGGCCTTCCTAGCGAGCCCAGCAGCGGCGCTAGTGGAAGGGCCATCGTCGGGGAGAGAATCTCCACGTTGTGCGACGCTGCTTCCTTCTTCAGACGCGGAGGTCTTCAGAATGAGCCTGGTCCTGCCAAAGCAGTACCAGACTCTGCCGCCGCACTTAGCAAGCGCCCGCAGCGACGCCTGGTCCACCATCATGGCGAGGTGCAGCATCTCACCTTGTGTGGTCCGCTGCACAACCCTCCATTGGGTGGTATCGAGTCCATTCTGCCTACCAACATAGGCAAGAACTTCCTCGTTGGACAACTCCAAACTGTTGGCGAAGTAGCCTCGCACAAGGCTGGCCCGGGGGAACTGGCCCTCCTCCAACAGCTCCACGTCAAGCTCACTGGTAGCCTTGATAAGGCTAAAGTTGCGCCTGACCCACTCGGCTGCATTGTTGTCGTGGCAGACGAGCAACAGCCACCCAGCTCTCGGAACACATCCCTCGAACTGTGGCATCAAACCAGCAGTCTCCGAGGAGAGAGTGGTTTTTAGGATCGCCGCCTTGAGCGTAGCCATTTGCTCCGCAGTTAAGGTCGGTGATCCGCCAGTCGAAGCGAAGCCGAGCTTGACACCACTGGCCATCCGACTGTAGGACGGCGCGGTCGGCTCTGAATGAGCAAATTTCGGCTTCTTTGACAAGCCGGACTCCGGGGTCGTGTCAAGAGATCGCTCCCGCTTGGCCTTGGCCGCGACGGCCTTGGCCGCGACGGGAGGAGGAGCTTTTGCCGCCTGGAGAGCCTCTGCTCTCGGGAGCCCTTTTGCGATGGCTGCCTTAAACAGCTTCTTTTCGCGGCTTGTCAATTTGACGAAGGCGACCTCGGAAACCAGTCTCATCCGCTGGAGCCGAGTGCCCGCATCCTCCAGATCCAACCCCACAGAGGTTGGGCAGGATGCGTCGTCGGACGATGGCGGAGTGACTTCCTTGGAGATTGAGGCCGATACCTCAGGTTCCCCTAGGGTCACCACGTCCTCCGTCGACGAGAAAGAGGCAGAAGCCACCCGTCCTGAGACGGATGGTGGCGCTTCCGGATCCCCAATCGTAGCGGGACCGACATCCGCGCATATGGGGGGTGGGCGCCGGCAGCACATCAGCTGCAGTGCCCTGAATGGCCGTGACCGTGGAGGTTGAGGCCTGGGGTGATGCGGTCAGAGTCACATCAAGCTCATTTTGTAAAATTGTGTCGTCCATAAGATTCCCACGAGTGAACGGGAAGGGAGGTCACCCGCGGCATAGCCCGTCTACCGCGGGAAGTCCACTATTGAAACTGGAGGTGGACAGGTATCCAGAGTCCGCATACTAGCGACCGAGCGCCCCCTCGGCCATGAATCCCTCGGCATATGCTGTTTCACCTTGGATTGGGGAATTTTATAAAGAGTTATCTTCTCTTAGCCCGACTACCATTGGTCAGCACCCTTGGTCGAGACATGACCAACACAAGGGTCTGCTTCCAGCCGCCCTCGCGTGGAGAGTATAGTCGCACTTCCGGCAGTGTGTGCAGATACGGCGCGTACTACCAGAGTAGTTACACGTGATTCCCCTTGCACACCTGTCGGCTGACGGCCCACTGACTCCTTTAGTGCTTGAAGAAAATCGCGGGAAAGCACAGCGGCTGCACCTACAAAGGTTTTCCCTTTATCCGACTGGACTTGTCGAGGGCACCCCCTTCGAGACACGAAGCGTGCGAAAGCAGCGATAAATTTCTCTGTTGTAAGGTCCGATGTTGGCTTTAAATGGATCGCCTTCGTGGAGAAACACACAAACACCAACACATACCCCTTGGTCAGGAGGCAGGCTCGTCCGGTCTAGTTTTTAATGTAGAAGGGGCCAGTATAGTCCATGCCCGTATATGTAAATGGACGCGAAAAGGATGTTCGCTATTTGGGTAGCTCTCCCATGAGCTTGGTTTGTATCTTCTTTTTATGGATTACGCAGACCTTGCATGAGAAAATAACGGACTTAACCAAGTTCTTAATTTTTAGTATCCAGAACTTTGAGCGGATCAGACGGACCATCGTTGGTTACCTCCGTGCAGAGTTATGCGGTGTGTAAAACGAACGAGAAGCCGAGAGAAATTACAGTTGTATGGAAGAATGATCGGATGCCGTTCATCATATTGGAGGGCCTCGGAGGCCGTCACCCGACCACACGCTCTTATGAGGCCGTGTGGATCCAGAAAGGGATTCATATTTCGAAGGGAACTGGATGGAGGAACTGGCTGCTTTTGGATCAAACAGGCGGACTCGAGCGCGAAGCATCTGCGTTGCGTCGTGGAAAGGAGGAGCCGTTCAGCTGCGGCGATCTCTGTATTAGATAGCTGCCAATCACACGGCGCCGCTATTTTCCGCGAGCGCTGAATGAAGCGATACACGTACGCCAGGACTCGTAATGCCTTGTCAAGCTCGGAGAACCGCTCGAGGATATCTTCTGAGGATGCTCTGGCGACATTGACCTTGACCGCTCGCACTTCGAGTTCTGTTATGGGCGGCTCACAACCCTGAGTGGGCCACTCACAACGAGGCAATCGCAACCAGGCCGGACCGTGCCACCACAGTTGGCTGTCTGCGAGGTCTTGGAGCGTTACCTCTCTGCTAGCGAGGTCAGCAGGGTTATGTTCCGATCGGACATGTGCCCATCTCTCAGCTTCGGTGGCCTGAGTGATCTTGGTCACCCGGTTTGTCACGAACGTAGTCCAGTGACAAGCTGGCTTGCTCAGCCATGCTAGAACTATTGTCGAACCTGTCCAACAGCGTAAGCCTGAGGTGGGCGCTGGCATCTTAGAAAGAATCGCCGTGGCCATCTCGGACAGCAGCAAGGCTCTGCACAGTTCAAGCCTCGGTAGCGACACCGTTTTGACTGGTGCCACTCTCGTTTTTGCTGTGAGTAGGTTTACAATTTTTGTGGAACTCACCTCCACTCGGACATAATTGGCGGCGCCATACGCTTTCTGCGAAGCGTCACAAAACCCATGGTGCTCGACCGTCAGTTCTGGTCGGAAAGCGACCCAACGAAGGATTCGAATTTGATCGAGCGCGGAATAGCTTCGTAGGAAATCAGTCCACTTGTAAGACAATTCTTGAGGAAGAGCGTCGTCCCACCCTAGGTCCTGGAGCTAAAAGTTTTGCATAAACATTTTTGATCGGACAATAAACGGGGCGAGCTAGCCTGCTGGATCGAGTAGTTTCGCAATTCGGGATAGGACCAGGCGCTTTGTGAATATTGATTCGGAAGTAAGATCAGGCGGAACAAAGAAGAATTCGTCCGAATTCGCCTTCCACCGCACACCTAGAGTCTTTGCAGTGCTCTCTGCGTCGATCTCGAGGAAGTCAGTGCTAAAGAGATGGTCCTCGGGACCTCGGTCATGTGACCTAGATCCAGGTACTCTTGGATGACGGCCTCATACCGTGCCTTGAGTGAAGGATCCTTCTTCAAGCGTAGTTCGTTTCGCATGAACTGAGACAACGCGAAAGACCTGGAATGTGCCAATCCGGCCCCAACGTGTTCAGGGTTGCGGAAGGGTAGCGTAACCACGTATTTCCCACTGTTGTCTCTTTTTGTAGATCGGATAAAATTTTGTTCACAAACCAACTCAGACTCGGTCATTAGGTTTGCCGGAACTTCCTCCACCTCCCAGAATCTCGGGAAACCGGATACGAGGGCAGATTCTCGGCCAACTTGGGAAGGACGTAAGCTGTAGTCTCTAGCTGCAGCCCGGGTCTGGAAGGGGCTAGAATAGAAAAGTGACAGAGCTTCTTGGATTGAGCGGCAACTGTCTGATTAAGGCCAGAGACTTAGGCTTGGATAGTCCTGAATGGATGTTTAACGAGGTTGAAGAGACGCTCAGTTATGAAGGTCGCCTCGGAACCCGAATCGATCAGCGCCCGCGCTTGAAAGTTGCAGCCTAAATGACATATATTAATGATGGCCGTGCCTAGTAGGACGGCTCTTGAGCTGGACGCGAAGCACACTTGCACATCTGACGGATCGTCGGAGGCTGCAGCACCGGCCGGAGTAGGAGCAGAACGTGGCCTTGACGGCGCCCCGTGACTGGGCTCTCTCGCAAAGGGATTACCGCGATGTAAAAGCGAATGATGCCGGCTATGGCGCGTAAAACAGCTATGAAGGCTCGTGCAATCCCGCTGCTGATGGCCTAGGGCAAAACAATTGAGGCAGAGCTGCTTTCTTTTTATGTAGTCTGACCTTGCATTCACGTCCATCTCTAGAAACCGTGGACATAGACGCACAGGATGATTTTCCCTGGATCACAGGTCACACCCTTTTGGTGCTGGAACCACCCTGGCTTCGTACGCGTTCAGCTTGCGTGCAGGCCCGTTGGCGTTTGACAGCTTCGGCGGAACATCATCAATGGCTTCCAGTGCACGATGGCGCTCCGTCAGAAAGGCATCAAGCTCTTTCCAGGTCGGAATCTCGGCTTTGTTATGAAGGGAATGCTCCCACATGGAACGTGTGAGCTTGGGCAGCTTGGCGGAAATCATGAATACAAGGATGGAATCCCATGCCTCTATCTTAATGGCGGACATCTCTAAGGCTGTTAGACAACTTTGGAGAGTGCTTTGCATTTATTTTAGGGCGCTTCCTAACTCTTGAGTGATAGCCTGAATATTCAGAAGGATTTTCAACTGGCTATTCACTAACAGCCTCCTGTTATCAAAGCGCTCCGTTAGGCTTCGCCACCCTTCGTTGGTTAAAGGCGCCTTGGACACAATGGAGTGCACATCGCCACTAGTCTTGGAGAGTAGATGAAACAATCTCTCCACAGGCGTGAGGCGCAAACTTTGGATATAAATCGCCGTAAACAAATCCCTAAACGTGGGCCAGCAAAGATAGTCGCCTGTGAAGACCTCAGTATCGACGGGGGGTAGCCGACAATCAGTAGACGGCGGTGCGGACTCACTGACGGAAACCTGAGTGGATTGGGACTCAGCCTGCTTTATTATGTCCTGAAGTTGAAATAAACGGAGTAGCAGTACCTTTACTTGGATTCTAGTTCAGTTGCGGCGGTCGTACTGTCAGCGGACTCAGAAATAAGGTCGGAGCTTTTCTCCACCTTTTCCCAAAAAACACGGATTTGGTCCAAATGGAGTTGGCACATGGACGTGGACAGATTTGTAGCTTCTGAGGTGCCTGGTGTGTGGCTCACACGATCCGTGGTGGCAATAAATTTCCTCAAAGCTATATCGACGGTGGATTGAGCCATTTTTGTAGTCGACCGAGTGACCCTTGACGAAAGACCTGCGCTGTTATCTAAGGATTTTTCGCTACTCGCTCTGTGTTGGCCAACTGTGGACGTTGATTTCGGCTGAAAGGACCGGGGAGATGCGGACTTGGATCTGTCTAGAATTAATGGAATCGAATGTTTCTTATCCTCTCCTATTGGCATACTCAGACTCTGACTGCGCGGATGACTAGAGAGCGTTGACAAGGTTGGAAAAAACGAATATTAATGAAGGCGGTCACACTAGACCTCGTGAAACCACGATTCAAAAAACAATTGACCGTTACAGAATATATGTATGAAGAAATGACTGTTCCAAATTTAAACGTTGACTTTGGATAATCGACACCGAGTGGAACAAAAGGAAACGGTTTGAACGCCGGGAAGAAATTAGCGAACTCCTGGGAAATACCGAACAACCCCGCGAGAGTATGGTCACTCTGCGGTATCCGTTGCGTAGCGTTAGTATGAAGAAGAAAATAAACCCAAACGAACTGGAAGCAAACGACAAGGTGAAGATTTTTAGCAGGTGAAAGACAGACTGGAATGTGTTTTGGTACGTATTAAACAAAATAATAAATTGTGCGCAGATATATGTATATAATGCGTAGTTCGGAGATTCTGGCTTGATATTTGTTTAATTAATAATTTAAATTAATTAAAACTCTGTTAAATTTCAAGAAAAGATTAATTCGATAATAAATTAATAATTAAAAAATTATTAAAAAATTATTAATTTACTTCCTTTGTTTTGGACTGGATTTAATTTAATAAATTATTATTAAATTTATTTAATTCAATTACTCATATTATTATAAGTTGATTAATTTTAATTTAGACGGAATATTTTAAATGATTGAATTAATAATGAATTTTATTTTATTGTTATTGACTTTTTAATTTTTTGTTCCAAAAGAATGACTGTTGGGACAATGTGCAGGACAGTGACAGACGAACAGGTGGAATTAGTTTACTTCCTTTGTTTTGAACTGGATTTTACATTTATTTAATTCAAATCGGAATCTTATATATAAAATTCTGCTGTCACACTTTTTGTAAGAAAACTCCTCCGAAACTACTTGACCGATTTGGATGAAATTTTGAGGGGATATACGGCTAACATCTATTTTTCGTACCCCTAACCGATAAGGGTAGTCCGCAAATACAGCTTTAGTCGCTGACTGCTGACTGTAAGATTAGAAATTTTGATTCTATGGATGTGGTAGCCATGAAATTTACGTCAAGTTTTGTATTTTGAAATACCCAAATAATATTTATGTGGCATTGCTGTGGCAATTCGGAATGATATTTTTGGGTATTGGAAAGGAAGAGGTTTCTGTGGCCGACCTGTGAGTTTCTTTTAAAAAGTAGATTCATGATTTAAAGTGATTCAATTAGTTATATTTATATGTGTTTTTTAAAGAAAAGAAAGCCAACAAAACGCAAAGGGGCTGATTTGAGCCAAAGCTCAAGTAATTCTAGAATATTTCGAAGCAGAAGAGACGAAAGAACAGAGTAACAGATCCAGCGTGCGTCTTGCATTCCGGTATGAGCCCGATATTGAATATTATTTTCTTTCAAAAGTTATAATTGGTGCTATGGACAAGGAATGACCGCATTGTCATGCTCTCAAATTCACAAATGAACCAGCCGGGATGTGTTGCGCGTCTGGGAAGGTGCAACTACCTGATATTGAAGCTAGAATTGAATTGAATTGAATTATCTGCGTATTATTATCTTTCTACAACTATATAAAACAACAATAAGGGGCGAGACAAAGTTCGCCTGGGCCGCTAGTATTATTATAAGTTGATTAATTTTAATTGAGACGGAATATTTCAAATGATTGAAGAATTAATACTGAATTTTATTTTGTTGTTATTGACCTTTTAATTTTTGTTCCAAAAAAATGACTGCTGGGACACTGTGCAGGCAAATGCAACGGTCTTATATGAATGTATGTGTATGTAACGGCAGCAGCTGGACACGACGGAAAAAAAATAACACACAGGCGGACACAGGTGGAACGGACTGTAATGAAATGTCGGCAATGTGTTCTATTGTTTCTTCTTGATTGATATTCCCCGTCCGGCAATGCCCACGGCCCACTGAATGCTTCGGATGGTATGTGTGTGTATATATGGCTGGGCGAAAATCAAGCCGGCGAAACCAAGAGCACAGCAACCAATAACAATTGCACTGCCGCTGCTGATGATAAGCGAGATAATGGAGATATATATGTACATGTATGAATGCACAGACAATTATGAACAGCGTTGAGTGGTTTTGTTTCAGAATTTGAATATTTTATTTTTGCAGTTGCGGAATAAATATTTGTATGGCGAAAAGTTACAAGACGGTATGTGTGAATTTGTATGGGCGTTAGATAAATTTGCAGTGGACTGTATTTAATGTAGATAAATGTAGAAAAAATGTAGAATTCCCGCGGAGTCGAAAAAAAAATATGTATGTATGTAGAAATGGACTGATGATGTACATAGGCCGTTTATGATGTTGATGTACGCAAAATGAATAAGGAAGATGGCGGCGAGAAAGAGGAGACGGCGTTGGAAAAATGGACAAATGTAAAAACTTCCAAGTTGCCGTGATGTCGGAGACTTGGAGTTGACAGGAAAATCTTGCAGCAGCCTGAGCGAAATTGGATATTCGAACAGCTGCTGAAGACCGGCACTTTGGGGTGAAGGGATGGAGTCTCGTACTTATCTTATTTTTCCTGACAGAGAAATAAGCGGAGCTGCTGGTGTATGGGCTGATCCGGCTCGAAGGACCAATGTTTGGAGGGGGGTTGCTTCCTTCAGTAGAAAAAAAAGTGCAGGAAAGTAATCCAGTGGTGGTGGCGTCTCGACGCAGTCGAATTGAAATAATGGCGAAATAAACGGACACGGAGACGTCGAGTAGCACTTCACTTTATTTGACTTCGGTTTTGAGACTAAATGCTAGCTTACTTACTAGAATCCGAGCTCCCGCCTGCATAACATAATGAGAGCGGGAGAACGAAAAACGGTCGGAGGCGAGCAGTCCCGAAGTTCGCCTAGTGACGGAGACCGACCATTGCCGCGGCAGAGCAGAGAGGAAAGCTTTGAGTGGCCCTTGGCCTGAACACTAATAACAGTACAAAACTCAAGAAGGTTTGTGGAAGTTGACCTGTGTTTCATAAAGCCATGCTGGTAGGGGGACATTATAGAGCGGCATTGGTGCTGAAGTTGAGCAGTAACTAGCGATTCGAAAAGCTTAGGAATCGCACTAAGTTTTGCAATCCCTCTATAGTTTTCAATGTTGGGGGAAGGGGAATTATACAAGATTCCTTCCAACTTTCGGGAAAAAATGAAAGCAGAAGGGATATCTTAAATAGTTTAGACAAAGGACTACATAATGCACTGGCACAATATCTCAAGACAGGTAGGAACAAGATCAGGACCAGAAGAGAAGGATAGCTTAAGTGTTTTGAGATGCTGAAAAACATCGTTTTCGCAGATTGTGGGCAAAAAAAAATACTGTCTGAGTGCGGAAGAGAGTATGGATATTGTGAGGTTAAGTCAAAACTGATAGATGTATAGTAGTCCGGAAAAATTTTGCGAATAAGTTCGCGATACCGCGATTCGAGGCGGACTCATTATGGAGGTGAAGACAGGACGGATAAATGTGTGACTTTCGTTTCGAATTAACAAAGGCGTAAAACTGCTTGGGATTAGCCTCAAACTCAGTTCTACAGCGATTTAGGTGGTTCTTGTAAAATTCAGAGTTGTGAGTCAGAAAGTCAGAGCGGGCTATTAAATATCTAGCACGATCGACTTGCAGCCCGGTTCTTTTGAATTTTTTTAAAAAGTCTGGACTTCAAGTTTTTTAAATAGGAGAGTCGACGAGAAAACCAGGGAGTCTTATGCGAAACGTCGGGAGAGGGAAACGATGGAACAAACATATCAAAACCATATCATATCAACATATCAAAACCATATCATAAAACCGTTCAACCATGTGCAAGGGATCGTCAGTGGAGTCAAGAAAAGTCCAATCGATTGAAGATAAATAAGAGATCATGTCAGTGAAATTAGCTTTACGAAAGCAGCGAAAAGTTGCTGGCTCATCTAAAGGACACGGCAGTAGTGGAGTCGAGGCTTCTAGAATTATCTCCAATGTGGGATGATAAGCATCTTCAGGGCTGGAGAGAGGGTCGATTCTAGAGACGTAAGCATTGGCAAACTCCGACGAAAAAATTAAGTCTAAGACTTTGTCTCCACAGTTCTTAATAAAATTTAATTGTCCCAATGAAAGGTCGATAAGGCCATGAATAAAATCGTGAGGGGCATATATCAGTGTCAGACCGGTGTGGTATGTAGGAGCATGAGACATAAACAAAATAATCGTGAACATGGATGCGAACTGCAACAAACTCTAAATTACAATCCGTGTCATTTATCGGAAGCAAGTTAGAAACAAGATCAGACTTAACAGCGATAAGAACACCACCGCCGATACGCATAAGACGATCACGTCTATAAACAACATAGTTTCCTGCAAAAATAGTTCGCTATCAGAGACAGAGGAGTTGAGCCACGTTTCAGTAAAGGCAATGACATTGGCATCAAAGAAGACACTATTGACGTGTAGTTTACTAAGTTTACCTAGTAAGCTGCGAACATTCTGGTATTGAAGGATAATGGAATCTTTTAGTTTTTTGGAGTTCTAGCCGAGGGAGAGCGAGGCACGCGAGCCCGAGGGTCACTCTTTTTGACGAATTCATGAACAATTGCGTGTTCAGGCCATACGGAAGTATCAAGAACCCTACGAAATAGTACATCACAAATTCCAATTTTAAATGAAGATATATCACGTCTTTGCTTAAAATTTAATTTAGTGACAGTAAATTCGGTACCAGAAACGTTAAACTTGTTACTCAGATGGGTCCTTACATCGATTTCAGAAGCTCCTGGATTGAGGCAGGAAACAAAAGTGAGCTTCTTTGGAGCAACGCCGGCTAAAGGTGCCGGACTCCGTTGTGCAACTCCTGAAATTGCCGAAGATTGGAGTGCACGGCTGGTGACTGGCGGCACTGAAAATGAGACCGCCGGAGGTACCCAAGGTTGGGTATCCAAGTCCGACGACATACAGGCAGCGGCATGCGACTTGACGGGCTGATGATCCGAAGGCATGTCGACGTTGGCGAGTTGAATATCCGAAATCATGTAGAAATTTGTACCGCCAGAAATGGGGGCATCTTCACCAGAGCCGTTGACTACGGCCGCGGTGTTATCAGCGGGCTTAGTACGAAGACTGAACCGCATAAGAGGGCTCGCAGGGTCTGGAACAAATAGGAAGCTATTAGTAAGGTTGCTCATATGTTGATTTGCGTAGTCAATTAGGAGCTTAAGCGATTTAAAGTGCTGCTCCGCCTTCTGGAAACAGCTTGATAAGTCCCTGAAGCCGGCAGCCAAGTACTAAAAGTCGAGGTGAGTTTGCCTCATAAAACCCCTCATGTCCGATTTGATATGAAGGCAGCCCGGGCACGTCCAGTCCAATCCAGAATTGTTCCGTATGGGATCAGCAATACGCGGGCCAATTTGTCCAAGATCGGCCCTTGCAGGGTGGGCGATATTGTCGCAGAGCCAACAATAAACAGTGGCCTGCCGCGCGGTAATTGCCCCGCCGCTCGAACACGGATTGATGCAACAGGTTGCCATTATTTCAAAATAATTAGCAAAGCGGCGGTCGAATCGAGCAATACAATTGAACAAATTTCGCGGCGAAGGAACCGATCAAAACAAAAGACCGAAAATCACATGAATAAAAGCTTTTTCGGAGTGCAGAGAAGTGATAAGTTTGTGTGGTTGATTTGGCAACAACATTTGGTATGCAAAACACTTGCACCAACAACAAGCACTAAGGCAATGCAGCGATAAGCGGTAAACACAGAGCGCAAAAACAGAAAGGCAAAGCAATCTGATAAAATGTAAAACCGAATTAGTTTTACATAAATAAAGTCACTATCTTTGTTTAAAATGAACCAACTGTTTATGGATATTAAATATCACAGAAACACTGACCACTTGCCAAAAATTTGGGCTGAGTAGAATAAATTTTCACTATGAAAACTTTAAAAAAGGAAGAGCGGTAGAAAAACACGTCCGACACACTTTAAATATCGAATTGTCTGTGAATTCATTGCACTGTAAAAAATATCATCGACTTCAGCCATGTCAGTGCACATGTATAAATCGGTCAAATTAAAATCTGATCAAAAAAATAAGTGACGCGTGCCGAGCACAATTATGATAATAATAATAATACATGGGAAAATTACGAATTCAACTCGCAAAGGGTCACAGTGGACCAAGCAATCCTCACACAGCGACCGGCAGTGACTGGGTGTGGTAAGTCTATTTTATAGTGCTTATCTCATAGCCAACATCGAAGTCTTTTTTGGGGAACCAGTTTAAGTGATCACTAATACATCGTAGTAAGCTCTTTTCCCCAAGAACCGTTCTTCCTCCGCCGACTTCAGGGTCGGACAACAACAACCTTTCCTCCGCCGACGTCAGGGTCCGATAACAACAACAACCTTCCCTCCGACGACGTCAGGGTCAGATATAAACAACAACCTTCCCTCCGATGCCTTAAGGGTCCGAGAACAACATCAATTTCTTATCTCCGACTTGAGGGTCCGACAACAAAACTAACAACAATACTTCCTTATGCCCGACTTAAAGGTCCATAGGTTAGGTTAGGTTACGTCGGAAGGCCCTCAGGGGGCCACGCATAGGCCAATATGGCCCTTAGCTGTCCGAAAGTTTCTGAGTGGACCTAGAGAGTATTTACGCGGTTTTCAAAATCTTTAAGGATCGAAGTGTTTTTCGCGAAGGCAAGTAGTTCGCCTGGCTTCTTCCTGGAGGCATCTTCTAGCGATGCCAGAACCGGAGCGCCTAGGTATTTTATTCTTGCCCTTGCTAGGGACGGACATTTGCAATTGAGATGCTCCAAGGTTTCAGTTGCCTCGGATTCATCACATTTCCGGCATTTGGTGTTTTCGGTAATGCCCAGCTTGACTGCATGTGCAGCAGCTAGGCAGTGACCTGTGAGAATTCCCACTAACAGTCTGCAATCTTTCCTTGGAAGATGCAGCACGTAGTGACTGAGTTTTGCGTTGCGCGCTTTGCACATGATCTTTTATGTTTTGCAGGTTGTGGAATTTCTCCTCCACCTGCTGTTAGCTCGTGTGTCGGCCCGGCTCTCTAGCTCTCTTTGGAGCGTTCTAAGGGAGACAGGAACGTTTACTATTCTTTCAATCGGCAGTCCTACGCCTTCCTTTCCAAGTTCGTCGGCCGTCTCGTTGCCATCGATGCCCTGGTGGCTGGGAACCCAGTAGATCCGCACTGACGTAGTCGTGCTGAGGATATCTAGTGCCTCCCTGCTTGCCAGTACATTTTTGGAACTGACCGCCGACGATTGCATGGATCTTATCGCCGCTTGACTGTCTACGAACAAGTCGTCAGCATAGGCTGTTATCTTTGGGGCCTTCCTCTCGAATCTCTTGATCAGGTCGTCTACCACCAGATTCCACAGGAGAGGCGACAGGACCCCGCCTTGCGGCGTGCCCCTGTGTGCTCCTTTCACCGTGGAGGCGGTGCCCCAATCGGATGGTACCCGCCTACAGCTTAGTAGATTTCTTATCCACAAGCTGATGGCGGGGGGCGTGTTGGCCGCTTCTAGGAGGTCCATTATAGCGTCTGTGGTCACGTTGTTAAATGCTCCGGATATATCCACAAACACTCCTTGAGCATATTCTTTGTTATGTGTAGTGCCGTCTCCACTGATTTCCCTTTCGTGTAAGCGTGCTGGTTGGATGACAGCAGTCGTCCCACATCGTTTCTGATGTATATGTCTAGCAACTTTTCTAGCGTTTTAAGTAAGAATGAGGTGAGGCTAATTGGCCTGTAATCCTTGGGGCTCACATGGCTGCACTTGCCTGCTTTTGGCAGGAAGACAATCCTAGAGGTCCTCCATTGGATAGGGATATAGCCCGTGCTTTGGCAAGCTGTGAATATAGCGTGTAGCCATGGGATGATCACTTCTTTGGTCACCTGTAGCATGGCTGGGAATATTCCATCTAGTCCTGGTGCTTTTATTCCCGCGAAGGAATCTATAGCCCATTGGATTCTTCTAGAGGATATTAGGTTTGTTGTGAGACTCTCTTCTCCAAGTCCGAGGTCCTGGTGCTTGCTAGCATCTGATATCTCAGTGCATCCTGGGAAGCATGCATTAGTGCTGTTAGGGCCTCCTCGCTGCCCTCAGTCCACTGTCCGTCGTCGCGTTTGAGCTGACTCTGTATGGTGGGTTGCTTCGATAGCAACTTCCGGAGTCTAGCCGTTTCTGGGGCCGTCTCGATATTGGAGCAGAAGTTTCTCCACGAGCTTGTTTGTGCCCTGCGTATTTCCTTCTTGTAATCCCTGAGTAGGGTCTTGTATTCCTCGTCGATCACATCCTCTTTCGCCTCTTTGGCGATTTTGAAGAATTCTCTAAGGTTATTGCGTAGGAGCGAAAGATTACTATTTCACCAGGGTGGCTTGGTCCTCTTCCTAGCTCTAGATGTCGGCCATGCTGTATGCGCGTTGCGCATCTAGTAATTCCTTGGAGAGGGTCTCTAGGGACTTTTCTATGTCTTCAGCGGATTTTACTAGGCCCGGGCCAGTCACGAGTCGTGTAGAGATTGTCTTCCTAAACTTCCCCCAGTTAGTGTTTCGGGGGTTCCTAAAGACAGTTGGTTTGGGAGAGTGGTTGAAGTCGTATTGGAATTGAATGTACTTATGAGCTGAGAAGGATGGTCTCTCAAGGACTCTCCATTCTGATACCATTGTACATTGTCCCCTTACGAGTGTTTTGTCTAGCACGTTTGAGGAGGTGTGACCTACGAAGGTATGCTCTTCTGCTACGTTAGCTATGCATAAGTTAGTGGGTAATAAAAAGTCTAGGAGTGACTCACCTCTGTCGTTGATGTCGGGGCTCCCCCACACGCAGTGATGTGCGTTGGCGTCTGCACCCACCATCAGTTGCTGGTCGTTCGGGCTGGCTTCGACCATGCTCCTGAGTTCCTCCGGAGGGGCCGTTCTGTCGTGTGCCATGTAGCAGGAAGCTACCATAAGGCGCTTCTTCTCGCTCTCCAGCATCACAACAGTTAGGTCATCCGTGCTGTAATGAGACATAAGGTTAGCATGCAGACCCTTCCGTACAAGTACGGCGGTTCTATTTTTGCTTACCGATGCTCCAGGGCGATGAGGAGTTCCGCTGACGCGATCTTATTCTTATGAAGATTCAGCTGCAGCACCCTGAGTGGCATGGGTACTGGGCTCATCTCCATTCGACGGGTTGACTGTTAACGTCAGGTCACCGTCCTCCGCGTCCTCATCCAGCGAGAGTCCCTGGGCGGCGTCCACGATGGTTTCCAGACCTAAGTCCTTCTCCACCTCGCCTGCCTTCAGGGTGTAAGCATCCTTATCCCCGGGATGGCGTTTTTTGAGACGCAGGTACAAGCTCCCCATGCCCCACGCCATCTTCCCGTATCTCGGATAAAGGATGTCCTCTGCCTCTTTGTTTATCTGAAGGACTGCACTATGGCCCCCCTCCTTGGGTAATGGGGTCGCAAGGTGCAGAACCTTCCAGTCCGGAGTTGGGATGTCCGGATTCTGCCGCTGCAGCAGCTTCAGCACCCGGTCCCCTTGGATTGCGATGGGGAAGAGTACCTTCACCTTAGGAATGGACGGGATTAGCTCCCTGTCCACCACCTCCAGCTGGGCCCACTCCCACAACGCCTCCAATTGGCAGACCGTTTGTGTCAGCTACTTCCTCGTCGGGTCATCCTTACACTTCAGGATTTTGACCCCGTTCAGCCACCCGGCACCATCAAATGTGGGCATGGGGCCCTCGGTGTCTTCCTCCATCCGTGCAAATAATGACTCAACGAGTCGCGCATGCACCAACTTCCACCGCGGCTCGTGAGTGCCACGATCAAGTGTCGTTTGGTCACCTCACTGACTTTAAACTTCCTCGTCTCGGGCTTCGTCGCTTTCTGGGGGGGAGCGCCTGCCTCCTTTGGCCCGCGTCGCCACTTGCTCCCCGGTGCGTCCTTATTGGCGCTCTCGGCTGAGCGTTGCCTCTTGTTGGCAAGCGACTCCTCCACCTTGTTGGCGAATCCGCCCGTTGAGTTCATGTTTGGAAGGTTGGCAAAGTGCAGCCTGCCCTCTGCGACCCTTTGCTCGACCCAGGTAAGCTTTGCCTTCTCCTGTGGGGATAGGGCGGCTTTTTTCTGGAGCCGGCTCAGGATGCGAAGGGCGGCTTTGTATTGCGCCTTAGCCTTCATCCGTCGGCCCGTCCCTGCGCGGGGAGCTGGTGCCTGGTTTCGGCGAGCGGAGAAGGCTTTCCTCCTCTTCTTTAGAGAGCTGCACGCTCTCCAGGTCCGAGTCTGTGTCGACTATGGCACCTGAGCGGCAAAGCTTCCCTTGCGACGTTATGGCAGTAGCATAACAACTGACATGACCTGCTCCCGTCAAATCAGAGGTGTGACCGCTGGCGACACGCAGAGGGGATTGCTCCCCCCCGTGCCCGCCGGTGGTAGCAGTCACGCCTTCCACCGACGTTTGGGCTGATGTCCCAGCCCGAGTTGACTCCGTTTTTGTGTCCATATCAGAATACACTGGTTGATTTTCCGGGGAACCACCCATTTACGTTTTATGCCTAACCGCCAGGCACCTCCACCCATGGCAAAGTGATTCATTTCCTCCGGCTTTTTCAGCGGAAGGAATTGAACCGTTGCCTTAGCTAGACACTGTATTACCGCGGACGGAGCAAGCAGCAGTGCATTACCGGTTGTCCGGGATAATACAGTGCCCATTGCTCAGCCGGCGCCCTCTTGGAGAGTTCAGATGGAGGATTTTCGCCAGCCTAAGGGTCCATGTCAACAACAAGATTTCCGTATCGCCGACTTAAGGGTCCGAATCACAACAAAAACTCGGCTACCGACGACTTACATGTCCGCAACGAATATAACCCGCCGCAGCCGATTGTACCTTTGTTCTGCAGGACGCCAGGGCATAAAACGCAGCATTATCAATGGGAACTCGGAACTCTTACAGCAACCACGCCTGAACCAAATAAATTTTCTGAACGAACCCTGGCCGTCCCTGACTACCCGAGGCACGACAAAACGTCACCAGATATCCGTTCGAAGTACGTCTTGCGAAAACAAAGGACTTTCTTGACTGGACGGTCAGATATATTCTGTAATTCATAGGAATCTTCTGGTAGCATCAGCGGCGCCACTCTGGCTAAACCGACTCTAGCCGGATCTAAGACAAAACAGAGATCAAGCAAGCGCTCTAGGGAATTTCGTACGTAGTTGACTTAAGACAACGAAAAGTCGTGCAATAAAATCATGCTGTGCTGAGGTAAGGAGTGTATTAGTGGAATTATTTGAGGACCAAGTAGCCCCTGGGATATTAAAATCACCAAGAACTTCTAAATGATCATTATCCAAAAGTCGATTGGAAACCATCTAGATAGCGGAAAGATGGTTTCAATAAATAGGAAGTTCCGACAAAGAAGGAATGTAGGAACAAGTAATGAAAATGAAGCTACAATTGACTGATAACTCTACACAAAGGAATTCAACATCGTTTCACTGCTCGAATGTTATTAATTCAGACGCGAGACTGCAGGAAAAACTTCGGACGCAGAATTTCCGGCTTTTTCTGAGAACACATTAAACTAGGATGCAAACGAGAGACTATCAGAATACAATTTGGGAAGCTTACTACGTAAGCCTCTTGCATTCTGATACGAGATAGAGACGGAATTTTTTCGTTTTTTGGAGCGGATGTCGGAGAGGGGGCAGTGGTCTGGTCCGGCCTGGGAAGACTAATTCCTACAGGCCGCAGTTTCTTTTTCTTGGCTTTGAACTCTTTGATGACAACATATTCAATACAAATTTTGTAAAGCATTTTGTGTCAAAGAGCGCATTAGAGACATTTATTTTATATTATACTAGCGGCCCAGGCGAACTTTGTCTCGCCCCTTATTGTTGTTTTATATAGTTCTAGAGTGATAATAATACGCAGATAATTCAATTCAATTATATTCTAGCTTCAATATCAGGTAGTTGCACCTTCCCAGACGCGCAACACATCCCGGCTGGTTCATTTGTGAATTTGAGAGCATGACAATGCGGTCATTCCTTGTCCATAGCACCAATTATAACTTTTGAATGAAAATAATATTCAATATCGGGCTCATACCGGAATGCAAGACGCACGCTGGATCTGTTCCTCTGTTCTTTCGTCTCTTCTGCTTCGAAATATTCTAGAATTACTTGAGCTTCGGCTCAAATCAGCCCCTTTGCGTTTTGTTGGCATTTTTTTCTTTAAAATAACTATAAATATAACTAATTGAATCACTTTAAATCATGAATCTACTTTTCAAAAGAAACTCACAGGTCGGCCACAGAAAAAAAACCAAAAAAATAATTCCGAATTGCCACAGCACTGCTACATAAATATTATTTGGGTATTTCAAAATACAAAACTTGACGTAAATTTTATGGCTACCACATCCATAGAATCAAAATTTCGAATCTTACAGTCAGCAGCAACTAAAGCTGTATTGCGGACTACCCTTATCGGTTAGGGGTACGAAAAATAGATGTTAGCCGATTCTCAGGCCTACAGAATATCCCCTCAAAATTTCATCCAAATCGGTCAAGTAGTTTCGGAGGAGTTTTCTTACAAAAACCGTGACAGCAGAATTTTATATATAAGATTTATTTATTTTGCCTTGGATAAAGGCGATGACATTTTCCGTAGTCTAAGCATTGGAGAGTCGCGAAATAAATATCAGCTTCGTGAGTGGTATTACTATAAGGGGTTTCGGCGATGCACACTTCATGTCTGCGTTGCCAATATCGGCCGGTAGTCCGGGCCGGACACCCTGAGCATATAAATTAACGGTGCTCTGAGCGGAAGACTGCTGTTGGCAGTCCGCCGCTGGTGGTTGGGATCCGCTGCTGTTTTCATGAGCCTAGGAGACTCATTTAATAGCTTAAGGGTATTAAATTGACTTTCTAGCGCTAAGAATGTATAATGAGTTTTACGAAAACTCGACAGTACGTCCTTAAAACCACCCTTGGTTTGACGCATAAAAGACTTCACAACCTATGCACTTTGCATGCACAATATTGTCGCACAGTTAGCAGCCAAGAAAGCACAAAGAGGCACAAATTGTGAAAATAAAATCAATTAAATACACAAAACAGAAAAGCTGCATGCATGCAAAGTGAACGGGAACTTTAATATTCACAATATAGAAGATTTATATAAGACTCCGGTTGTTTTTATGCAAAATTAACACAAAACGAAAGGGCAAGCAAAAAAATACACGTCCGTTCGCTTGGAAGAGAGAAGGATCTATGATTACTTCTTTACACTCTGTGTCTGGATCTTCAGCCTTTTAAGCCAGTATATTGACCGGGTCCCGATGGCAAATTGTTAACTTTATTTATAGAAATATTATAATTTCCCCTTATTTGGAAGGAATCATTTATTATTCCTCTCTTCAAAAAAGGTAACTGTAAAGAAATCTCTAAGTTGTCGGAAATTCCAAAACTCTTAGATAACACAGGCCGACAAAATCAGCTCGACCCTCTGACCCAGAAACCAGTGCGCTGAATCCGAATCCGAGGTCGAAATTTCCGATTTGGCTCTGGTTTCCGAGATATCCTAACCTAAAAGTGCAAAAACAGCGTTCTTTGTCTATATTTGAAGTTATGTAGCATCGAATTTGTTTTTTTACTGAAAATACTAAAAAGCCATCTTAAAGTATTAACCCTTGCCCTTTCAAATGCTGTTGAGTTTCATTAAATATCTCTTTTTTTCGCTGAGATATCGTATTCGGAAATTTCGACTTTGGATTCGGATTCAGCACACCGAAAACCTTCGGAAAAGTATATACTGGGTCAAAATTTTGTCTGCCTGTGTAATTTAATCACTTCTCACTTGTAGCATTTATGTAGGTCATTTATTTCTTCATGTTAGCATGGATTTTTGGGGCGAAGAACGACCACAACAAATCTTTTGGAACTTACTTCATTTGTTATGAGTAACATTCAAACCGATGTGTTTTACACGGACTTTAGTAAAGCTTTTGACTCGGTTAATAATTTTCTACTGGTAATAAAACTCGACTTAAGAATGCTCTATCCAACGCCCTCAGTGTCACATCTGGTATTCCACAAGGCAGTCATCTTAGCCCACTGCTATTTACATTGTTTATCAATGACCTTCCGCTAGTTCTAACCAACTCTAGAGTACTTATGTGCACTGACGATGTTAAACTATGCCAGCAGTTTAAGGACATCTCATGCCAGTCAGACTTAAAATCCGATCTTAACAAAGTTCAAGTGTTGTGATAACTTATTATATCTTAATAGCTCCAAATTCCAAATGACATTTTCACGTGTCACTATGCAACTTATATGCTGTCCGCTGTCCGTCCAGATCGTAACCCTTCCTGTTGTGAACATACTATATCTCTTGCATTGGCCAAAGGTGCTTGGTTTTATTAAATGGTGGTCGATGGAACTCGATTATGTAACGAAGACTCTCTTTATTTTCTGCATCATATTTTTGAGTATATTTCTTCCTTTTGAAGTCTTCAGTTTGGGGTTCATGTTAAAGACATTGAATTTGTTCAAAAAAACTTTTTGCTTTTTGCCCTACATAGCTTAACCTGGGATGCCGACTAATAATAATAATAATACATTTTGGGGAGATCTCCTTAGGCACTGCGACCGAGTGATCTTCTGAATTTCTCCCTATTGTGACAAGAGTTACTCAACCTCCCTTATGAAGGCTAGCAGATCTCTTGTCGAGGCTTGCCTGATCTGCAAAGCTGTCAAGAGCTCGCTGTGCAGGTGCCTCATTCTGGACCCAATAATGGCTGGACACTCACAAAGAATGTGTTTGGTCGTCTCATCGTCTTCTTTACAGAGCCTGCACTCCGTGTCCGAAGACAGACGCATCTTGTGAAGATGATATTGCAGGACATGGTGGCCGGTGAGGTTACCAATAGTCTTAGGTCCATCCTGGAATATCCATTAGTGTTCCTGCCCAAAAGCGGATGTATCAGCTCTTTAGCTTAACGACATCCTGAACTGGATATCCAATACCTGAACTTAGCTCCTTTAACCTATCTTCCTACCATATCGTTGGCAGCGGCCCACCCTAAGCCACAAAAAAGCTCCGGACCGTGTAAAGGAGTCGCTGAGCCGACTCTTGCCAGCTCATCAGCGTTTTCGTTGCCGTTAATTCCGACATGACCGGGAACCCAACACAAAGTTACCCTGTTCCCGGTGGAGAGCTGCTAGAGGCTGGTCCAGCAGTCCGGGACGAGTTTGGAGCTTATCCTCCAAGAGGTTTTGATAGCCTCTTGGCTATCTGAGTAGATATTTATTGTAGCTCCTCCCATTCTTTTGTCAGGGATGAGTTTAGAGCAGGCATCAATGGCATGGGCCATTTGGGCCGTTTGCCCAGTGCAATCGAGACTCTGGTGTTAGGTCCAGCGATCTCCGCACCCACCCCTTACTGAGTTTTGGACCCATCAGTGAACCACTTCAGGCCTCTAGGGTCACTTTAAGGGTAGCCATTATCCCATGCCCTACGGTATGGGATGAGAGTCCTAAATTTTGCCCCAAAGTAGACCTTCGTGGTCATGACATCTATTCAAAATACTGACGTGACTTGCATCATTGGTCAGTAACCCAGATGTGAGTTTGATTCTAAGAAGGCCTTTAGCGGCTCCTTCTTGAATGTGAGTGTGTAGCGGAGTCAATCTAATAATTTTCTCCATAGCTGCATTTGGGCATGTGCGTAAAGCTCCAGACAGAGATACACACGCAAGCCGCTTCAGCTTGATGCACTTCTGAATGGGTGTGACCTGCACCTTGGGCCGCCAAATAAGAGCAGCATAGGTAACAATAGGCCTAACCATCATGCAGTAAAGCCACAGGATGGATTTGGAGTCAAGGCCCCACGTTTTACTAAACAGTCTACGAGTTCCAGTTAAGTCGCTTATCTGAAACACCTCCCAGATATTTGACCTCACTGGAGAGCTCTTCGGGGGTCTCCCCAATAACTGTAATGCTAGTGTCATTGGTGTACCGTTTGGTGAACGGCACAACAACCGCCTTGTGCGGATTGAAGTTGAGACTCACGTTTATGCCCCAATCAAGAGCCTAATTGAGTGCCCTCTGCATCAGTTCGATGACGAACTTCCCTGTGACTACAATGGCCAAGTCATCTGCATACCCAATGACATTGATTTCCTGGCTGTGTAGTTTTTCTAGAAGTTCGTCTACTACAAGTGACCATAAAAGGGGAGACAACAGTCCACCTTGTGGGCACCCTCGGGCAGCGTTAATACGGACCGACGTCGCGTCTAACGTGGAAGATATTTTTCGTTGTCGTACGAAGCTGCGTCAATGTTCCTACGACATAAAGCTATGGAGATTGACTGATAGCCAGTGTTGTCGAAAGCACCTTCCACGTCCAGGAAGAAGCACAAAGCAATTTCCTTAGATTTTAAAGATTTCTCGATCTTGCTGACTAAGTTGTGAAGAGCGACCTCTGTCGATCCGTCTTTGATGAAGGCAAATTGGGTTTTGTGTAGCGGCTTGGTGGTCTGGAGAGTGCACCTCACATGCAGGTCCACTAGCCGCTCCGCAGTCTTGAGAAAGAAAGCCGAAAGACTTATCGGTCTGTATGACTGGGTTGGTCAAGAGCTCGGTTGCCTTGTTTAGGAATAAATACCACGTTGACTCTCCTCCAAGATTGTGGTATATATCCTTATGCAAAGCTGGCTCTAAGCAGACCGACGAGTGGGGAGATAATTATTTCAATGCTATGTTGTAGAAAGGCTGGAAAAATCTGATCGCCCCCCGGGGCTTTGAAAGGGCTAAAAGATTTGACTGCCCACCTGACCTTGTCAGGATCGAAAATAGTACCGGACAGGCGCGACTGTTCGGTGGAGTGGTGAACACATTTGGTTCGCCGTGCGTGTTTATCCGAGACTCTGGGAACTGCACCTGAAGCAAAAGCTCTAGCGTTTCCTTGCGGTCTGGGGTGAAAGAACCATCTGTTCTTTTTAGAAGCTCCACCCCATTAGTTGAGCCCTTAGCAAAGATTTTTTGCAGTCTAGCTGCTTATGGTAGTGCCTGCACACTTTCGCAGTAGTTGCGCCAGTTTTCCCGCTTAGCTCTTCTAATATTTTTGTTATACTCCGTGAGAGCTCTCTTATAAGAGTCGCAGAAGTTCCGATTCGCCTTGGCTCTATTAAAGAGCCTGCGAACTTCCTGTCTTTGATCTGCAAGTCTTTCACTCCACCAGGGAACTTCGCGGTTTGACCGCTGACGAGTTAGGACTGTGCTGTCCTGGAAGGAATTGATTAGCACATCATGAAGCTGGTCAGCAGGCATCTCTATGTCACTCAGAGACGCAAAGTTGTTGATGAGTTGGTCAGCTCTCAAGCCACAAAGGCTGTGAACATATTCCAGTTGGTTTTCTTCCGATTGTATAGCGAAGTATTGAGTTCCGTTTGGCCAGGTAGATCAAACGGGATGTGCTGGTGGTCTGATAGCGTGGACTCATCAATTGCTAGCCAAGGTGAGCGTTTATGAAAGTGGCTTTGCACCCTCTATTGACTACACCTAATTACTGCTACCTCATATGGTGTGATGGGCATTAGCGTCGTAGCCAATAACCACGTGTTTCCCGGCTGTACGGCAGAAGCTGACGAGCTGCTGGACCTCCATCGGCGGAGCTTCGTCAGTGTCTCCGGGAAAGTAGGCGGCCGCCACCACTACCTCTCAAACGCTTTCCGCTGTAGCCACCTCTATGGCCGTTGCAACCACATCCCTGCAGATAAAGTTGGTTAGTGGGAATTGCTTTACGATTCTATCTAGAAGGATAGCCGCGCGAGGAGCGCCTACACTGCGGTCATATAACAACTTACTTGCCGCAGTTAAGTCCTCGAATTTGGCCACCGATCAACCATGGCTCTTGGACTAGGACCAGGTCGATCTTCTTATCGGCGAAGGTCCTGCACAGGGTGGCCGACGCACCATTGGCGTAGTGCAGGTTCGCCTGGAGAACCCTCGTGGTTCTCACGGCTCTTCCTTCGAGCGTTGGACGTTGCCGACCGTCTAACTCTAGTAGACTTCTATTAATTAACATGCCTGGTGTCGACTTAATACACGAATAATTCAAGGTGCCGTGGAGAGTCCCTACTTGGTAATACAGCTCAACTTCCACTTTCCTAATAACATCTAGAACCTTTATCCCCTTGGCAATAAATCACAGTTGGAGGGAGTTTGAGGTACATCAACTTGTTGTGGTTTTATGTGCTTGTTTACGTGAGGGGCCTACTGTACCCCCTCTGCCCACCGAAAGCTCGGACGCTCTTGCCCTCCGGTATTTCGGGCTCGCCCGCTCCTCGCTCTTCAGCAATCTTCGACCTATACGAAAAAGAATTAATTATTATCGACCAACCGGTGTGCACTGTTTTCTTGAGTTTTACTTTTCGTCCATATTTGTTATTCTTGTGTGTGCCAATTTTTTCTCCACATAATTTTTCTGTCCTTTCAAATATAGTCTACTTCTCGACGCTTTACTGTGCCAACCCGTGCCCTTACACATACATACCAACATATTTTCATGTATGCCATATATTTTCTGCCTCGGAACCCAGGAACTGTTGTTGTAGCTGTTTTTTTTTCATTCTTGCGTCCCTTACGGAGGCACTGCATTGCCGACGACAATTCAGTGGACTTTTCACCCAAACCAAAGCCAAGGTTTTTATGCCACCATTCCGGCTCCGTAATAATTATGATAGAAAATTATTAATTATTTACGGCGGACAATTTTCTAAATTATTAATTAATTAATTTTGTATTAACGCCTTTTTTTTTAGTCAACAAAAATATAAGCGAACCCAAGTCGGAGCCACACAATATATATATATATATCAGAGCTCGCAAATAACTGTTAACCGTTACGTGCATTCGCAAAATAAGACACTTCACTCGAACATTGAGTGAAAAGTCCGAGTGCGTCGTATAAACATTTTGCTCGCCCTCAACAAACGAACAGTTTTTTCATTTTCCTTTGCTCGGCTTACTTTGGGAAGGTTTGCCTTTGAATGACGATGCAAAAAGTTTTTTGGGCAAGTATGTGTACCATATATATGTGCTGTCAAGTGTGTTCTACTTGTCATTTGACTTCGAGAAATTTCCTTGTGCGCAACTGCAGCTATCCAATATCCAAAATGGGACCATAATGTAACGAAAAAGTTCAACAATTTTTTAATTTTAATTCCATAGAAAAGAAATCAGTGTGCAAAGTGTGTGGAATGAAATTATCAGGCTTTCATTCAACATATTTGAAACGCCATTTAACAACAATAACGAGTGCGACAGCGAAGCGGAAAAGGAAATCAAATTTGCGAAAAAAACAAAAATTGGATATCAAATGCTGAAGAAACTATTGCAAATTCGCTTATAAAAATTGTGACAACTGAGGGAAACCCATTTTTATTCTTGGACAAAGGGTTTTAAAGAAATTGTTAATCCAATTTATAATGCCCTTGGTATGAACCCAATCACATCGAGGAACATTATAAGTTTCGTGTCCCAAAGAAAAGAGACTATCAAAGACGGCAAAAGGGCTTTAGTCAAGGGAAAGCTAATATCGCTAAAAATCGACGTGGCAACAAGATTGGAAAAAGCTATTCTCGGTGTGATTCTGAAAAAGATTCACACAAATATAAAGAAAGAAGAGGTCGTTGTAAAGACGTTGGGCATTAAATGAAGACATATTACATTTTTTTTTAAATGTAAAGCTAAAATCGCGTCACTTGACTGCGCTGGCGCAAGTTGTATTACCCATACCGGCTACTCAAGTCTCCGTCGAAAGAGCATTCTCAGCTTTAATTTATATTTTAAATGAACGACGGAGTTTAATAAGTTCTGAAAACTTAAACTCTTTATTAATTGTAAAACTAAATTAAAATTAAAACGAAAACTACAAATTTTGTATTCAAAAAATTTACCAGAAAAAATTCATGTTCCAAATGTTCACAATGTTACGCAACGTTCCACTGTGCATGCAAAA
Source organism: Drosophila aff. chauvacae BK-2020 (assembly GCA_018903765.1). NCBI lineage: Eukaryota > Metazoa > Arthropoda > Insecta > Diptera > Drosophilidae > Drosophila > Drosophila aff. chauvacae BK-2020. The sequence continues at coordinate 2,506,075 of JAEIGO010000024.1, read as the reverse complement.
GTAAACAAGTAAACACCGTACGCTTAGAGACGAAGTCACATGAACTGCTCAACGAAAAGCGCTCAGTGTAAAACGAAAACGAATAGAAACAAAGGCTGTTGCTCCGAAGGAAAACGAGTGTGCCCGATTCCTGCTGTTTATCGTGCGAGTAAGAGAGAAAGAAAAAAACGGTTAACATTTATTTGCTAGCACTGATTTATATATGTATATTTATATTTACATATTTGTTTCCGACTACATCAAGATCCTTTCCTGTCTACATTTTGGTTCCCAATTCTGCTATCCAATCCCCATAATGCATCATCCGCCCGCAGTAGGAGTCCCTCTTGGTTTCTTTTTTCGCTGTTTGGTATATTTTCGACTGAGCGATTTTTTAACGAACTCTTCAGCGTAAAGTATACAAGACAAATCAACGTCTTATTTTGGCCATTTTTCAGGCCAACATTCTACGTGCCAGTGGCAATAATTTAAACTGTTTCCGATGCCATAATTCGAATAAATTTAATTCTGGATTGAATTTATTCTTCTTCGGCCAAATTTTCACATTTCCATTTGAATCCCTTTCAAGTCTGGACAACTCAGATCAGTTGATCAGCCCCAATCCGGGTAGGTCCATAGACGACAAGAGCAATACAAGTCCCAATCCGCATCTTCGCGCTCGTCTCATCTAAAGGCAAAGGCCGCTGCTGCTATTCCAAAAGCCGGAAACCACAATTAGGACATTAGGTGCAGTTCTTGCCCAGGCTTACTCCGTCTATTTTCAAGGTGGCTCCAAATGCGCTAGACATCGCCTTAAAAAAGTTCACTGCCACAACGGACCGAATTAGCCAATTCGAAGCTGATATCCACACTACGGGGGAACCAGAAACTAAAAGATTTTTCCCGTATATGTGCCGAGTCCATCTGGGCGAAATCCGGACCTTATGGGAAAATGTAATGAAGGGCTATGAGAGCTGCTCCGATCTTCTTGCCGTGTCAACACATCAACACTGCTGAAATTCAAATACAGCTGCTGGTACTTCGCCTATTCGAGGTGGGTTGCCTTAATTGTTTTGCTCGAGGCCACCGACACCGTGCTGCACTAGTGCCAACTCCTGCTATACCTGCCGCGGCCGGCATCACACCCTTCTGCACCACGACACGCCGGTTGCGACCGTTCCAAGATTCTTCACTCCATTTAATCCACGACCAGAGCCCATTGCGAGAAGCGCAACCACTTCCGATGATAAGTCCAATGTTCATTTGTGTTTTACGTCAGGGTCAAGAGCTGTACTGCTCGGCACGGCGATTATTAATATCTGCCATCGTGGTCGCACGAGCCCTGATCGACTCTGGTTCCGAAGCAACGCTTATTACGGAGCGGCTCTCCAATAAACTCTAACTGCCTCCAGACGCGGGTTGCAGTTAGAGATTACTGTTTATGTGCTTCCTCAAATAGCCGGAAAACTTCCATTAAACCACATTTCGAGAGGTCTCCTGAAGGAGCTTCCTGATCACCCATTGGCATATTCGACGTTATTCGAGAGCTCCGACATCGACGTCCTGATAGGAGCTGACATTCTTCCGTCTGAACTCTTGGCCTTAAGCGAAACATTTTAGGCTCTCTTCTGGCACAAGAGACAATTTTTAGTTAGGTGCTCACAGTTTTCTGCGCATTAGAAGATCCGTTGGACCAACTCCTTGCCACTGGCAGTACGGCCGCCTTAAGGGGCAGGTTTCCCAAACGCACCCAGCCCTACCGACAGACTCCGCAACGGAATCCATTCCATTAGGAAATGCCAACAGTTCTTCCTGCTTATTGCTGAAAAGAGACTCCGCGTGGTTATCGTCCACCGCTACTGCTCCAACTGTTTGACCCACGAACATTCCGAGGGTACCTGCCGCAGTTGTGACCATCGGTCAGCACCCCAATCAATCAGCAATCCGAACTCGGCAGTCGGCCGCCGTCGATCTCCCGCTCTTGCTTTAGCGGAGTAAAGCTGGCGAGAGCACGGCTCTATTTTTAAGCATGAAGGTCAGTACCATGTATGCAGCCGAATAAAGCTAAAGCACCCCGATTGATCCTACGACGCCACTTTAACATCTTGCCCTGCGCCGTGAGAATTTTCCACCAACTTCCAGGACATCTTTAGCGGAAAGACGCCCCTCTACAAACAGTGCTGATTACAACTTCCTCTTTAACAGTATAGATTGTTCAATTGTTCTACTCCCGCATAGAGCGGACGTGGTCTCGCGCGAGCTCCGGGAAAACAATTTAAAATAGTGGATGAAATAGTGAAAACTTAAAGAATATTATACTGGAGTAGTCCAAACAGTGCGAAAAGACGCTAACAATTAAAAAAACAAAGAAAAATATTATCATAACTACTGTTATGATTAATACAAGTGCTTATTTAATTTAAACAAATAAGTGCCACGCATTACAAGCTCAAAAAATGAGCAGCGATCAAAAGAATGAGCGTAGAGCTCCGTTAACCCAAGAAATGCTTGGTACTCTTATTTCTCAACTCGCGATATAGATCAAAATCAGAAGTCGACAAAGAGCAACTCGGATCTACTGACCGTCGACAGCAAGAGAGCCAGCTCTTGCTCACCCTCTCTGCTCACCCCAACTCCCGCATCATGGAGTTACCAATGTCAAACCCCACCACCGCCGGCTTCGATGGAAGAAGCTCCAATAACAAGCAGTGCTACAATTTCTGTAGTCGCAGCATAATCACCACCAATAATTAAACCAACTACCAATATTGCGAATTCGGTCCCAACGGCTGCGCAGCAAAATAAAATGGCAACAAAAACAGTTAGCTTCGATAAGCAACAAGCGGTCCCGGTTATACAGACCGGTATGGACCGCTACATCCAGATTAAGCGTAAGCTTAGTCCACTCAACACGGTTGGTAATAAACCAAAGATCAACCGTACCAACAAAAGCAACGACCAAACCAGGAGTTCCTATGAAAACCGTTTTCCATCTTAGCAGAGGCGGAGAACAACCAACCAGAGTTGGGACAGGAGACCGAAGAGAAACCAAAGCCCCCACCTATTTACATAAGGGAAAAAGTTCAAGCGCCCTGGTCAACAAAATTGTTGCGCTGGTCGGGACGAGAATTTCCATAATTAATTATTAAAGGGAACATCCACGAAACAAAAGTTCAAACGAAGTCCGAAGAACACTTCGGAGCTGTGTCTAAGTACCTGGAGGACACAAAAAAGATCTTCTACACCTACCAACTAAAAAGCAGCAAGGGTCTGCAAGTTGTGCTAAAAGAAATAGTACCTGACGTCACCCCCTCTGAGATTCAAGAAGCCCTTAAGGCCAAGGGCTTCTGTGCCAAAAATGTTAGCAACATTGTTAACAGAAACAAAAAACAGCAACCACTTTTCAAGGTCGAGCTCGAACCAGATAGCAAAGCCTTAAAGAAAAACGAAGTTCACCCGATCTACAAGCTGCAGCTCTTACTGCATCGAAGAATCACCGTGGAAGAACCCCACAAACGCAACGGCCCTGTTCAATGCACAAACTGCCAAGAGTATGGAACACCAAGACATACTGCACACTTCGGACGGTCTGCGTAGTCTGCGGAGACTTCTACAACTCCGTAAACTGCCCCGCAAACAAAGAAGACCCCCCAAATGAAAAAATGTGGCAACTGTGGAGGAAACCATACGGTATACTACAGAGGCTGTGCAGTCTACAAGGATCTGAAGAGTCGCATGCGACGAGCGACAGCTCCGCAATAACAACATACGCAAAATGTTATTACAACTCAAAAAGTGCGCCAGAGTTAGTTCTGGAGTTCCTCCATTGACGCTACCTGAAGATCCTTACCATCCAACTTTCGAAGTGACTATCGATACGGGGACGGTTGCAAAGAACGAATCTGATTGTTTAGCCAATAAGGTTCGCTGTTTTCGTAAAGCTAACTTTCATGGTCATTGTTCAAATCTGTTCATGTGCACTGACATGGCAGCCGCCGTGGACATTTTTTACAGTGCCATGAACTCGTTCTTCTTATCCTGTGTTCCGTTAACCTATCCGTCTGTCTCTAGCAAACCACCTTGGTTTAATAAGGAGCTGACACGCCTAAAAAATGTTAAGTCTAGGCTTTATAATAAATATAAACTTACTCGTTCTAAAACTGTCTTTTCTAACTATCTCAGTGCTCGGTCGAAATTTACCGTGCATAACGCTCGGTCTTATAAAAATTATCTGAATCGTTGTAGGGTTCAGTTCACACAGGACCCGAAACAGTTTTATAATTTTGTTAATACCAAGCGTAAACCAAACCTATACCCTTCCTCGCTTTCATTTAAAAATTCTTCAGCAAAATCGGATCAGGCGATCGCCGATCTCTTTGCTGAGTTTTTTAAAACTACTTTTTCTTCCTCAAACCAGATAAACCAGACGTATTCTTTCCCTATGCCCAAATCGAACTTAATTTTCAGTCCTATCTTAGACGAAAGCTCTCTTCGGCTGGATCTTCAACGTGTAAAGCCAGTTTATGCACCGGGTCCCGATGGCATACCGGGCTGTGTTCTCAGGTATTGCGCCGAAGCTCTGTGTAACCCCCTTCTCAAACTATTTACCATATCTTTGGAAACATCAGAATTTCCCCTTATTTGGAAGGAATCATTTATTATTCCTCTCCATAAAAAAGGTAGCAAGTCGGATGCTGGTAACTACAGAGGAATCTCCAAGTTGTCGGCAATTCCAAAACTCTTTGAAAACATAATTACTCCTCACCTGCAGCACTTGTGCAGATCCGTAATTTCTCCATGTCAGCATGGATTTATGAAACGAAGATCGACCACTACAAATCTTTTGGAACTTACCTCATTTGTGATTAGGGGCTTCCAACGTAAATCTCAGACCGACGTGATCTATACGAACTTTAGTAAAGCTTGGTTAATCATTTTCTTCTTATAAGGAAGCTCGATTTAATAGGGTTTCCTACCGATCTTTTTAATTGGCTTCAGAGTTATTTGAGTCACCGGACTCAAAAGGTTCTGTTCAAGAAATCTCTTTCCAACTCCCTCAATGTCACTTCTGGCGTCCCACAAGGCAGCCATCTTGGCCCGCTGCTATTTACCTTATTCATCAATGACCTTCCTCTAGTGCTACCCAACTCTAGGGTACTTATGTACGCAGACGATGTCAAACTGTGCGTGCAGTATAACGACAGCTCATGCCAGTCAGACTTACAATCCGATCTTGACAGCTTCCAGGCATGGTGTAGTGTTAACTTATTAAATCTCAACAGCTCAAAATGCAAACTGATGACATTTTCACGTGTCACTCCCCAGTATGCAACATATACGCTTAATGAATGTGCATTGGAAAGAATAACTCTCGTTGATGACCTAGGTGTCCGTCTAGATCCTAAGCTTTCGTTTTCAGAACATATTTCTTGCATGGTTAACAAGGCCAAAGGCATGCTTGGATTTATTAAAAGGTGATCGAAAGAATTCGATTCCCCTTACGTAACTAAGACTCTTTTCACTTAATTAGTTCGTCCTATTTTGGAATATGGTTCTTGCGTTTGGAGTCCTCAATTTGGAATTCATATTGCCCGCATTGAATCTGTTCAAAAAAATTTTCTGCTTTTCGCCCTACGTGGCTTACCCTGGGATGCCGACCTAAGATTACCGTCTTATTCTAGTAGACTCCTATTAATTAACCTACCATCCCTATATAACCGTATAACTATGCTTGGTGTCGTCTTTCTACATAAGCTAATTCATGGTGACGTAGAGAGCCCCTACCTGCTAGGACAGCTTAACTTTCACGTTCCTCGACTAACATCTAGAACCTTTATCCCCTTAGCAATAAATCAATGTAGGAGGGAGTTTGAGGCACATGAACCTTTTAGGGTCTTATGTGCCGATTACAACCGACTTTTTAAATTTATAGAGGGACCTGAGAGTCTCCCTCGCCTTAAAACTGTATTGCTAGTAGAATTAGCTCGTAATGTTGCATGAACCTAAACCTAACTTTCCTCGTTCTTTCCTATATTTTCCTTCTCACGCGTCTATCTAGAACGCGATCGAGCCGTACGTCACACGGCTGCGCCCCTCGGTCGGTTGGGCGAGAGGTGGGCGTGGGACTCTCGCGCTAAAAAAAAAAAAAAAAAAAAAATATTTTTCGCCAAGGCAGCCAGATCATCATTTGGGCAGCTAAATACAACCAAGGGAATCTCCTACGCCGAAGCACTAAGAACAGGCATGGAAAATCCACCCCAGCCTCACTCAGAAAATGCTCAGCAGGTTCCAGGGCAGCCGCAAAGCAAATTGGAATCTATGATGTTCACCATGCAACAAAGTATGATGGAACTTATGTCATTCATGAAAACAACCATGCAAACCCTTGTTCAGAACCAGAACATGGTGATTCAGTTGCTTGTAGCATAACAGTCCAAATAAAAAATGACTAACCTACGTATATGCATGTGGAATGCCAACGGCATTTCACGTCATAAACTTGAAATAACTCAATTCCTACACGTAAATCACATCGACGCCATGCTTCTGGTTAAAACGCACCTCACAGGGAGATATAACTTCCATATTAGAGGTTATACCTTTTACCGCACAGATCATCCGGATGGCAAGGCCTACGGCGAAACGGGCATCTTAATCAGAAAACGCATCAATCACCACTTTCATCAAAGGTTTGCAACAAATTAACTGCAAGCCACGTCCATAAAAGTGCACTCAGGAAACGGCAACCGCTGTTTACTGCCCACCTCGATTTACTATCTCTGAAGGTCAATTCATGGACTTCTACAACACTCTGGGGGATCGCTTCATAGCCGCAGGAGACTACAACGCCAAACACACGCACTGGGGATCACGCCTCGTGACTCCCAAGGGAAGGCAACTGTATAATGCACTTATAAAGGTGAGCAATAAACTGGACTACTTTTCTCCTGGTAGCCCCACATATTGGCCTGCAGACCCAAAAAAGATCCCAGATCTAATTGATTTCGCGGTGACAAAAAACATCCCACGCAATCTAATAAGCGCCATAGCACTACCGGATCTCTCATCTGACCACTCCCCTTTGTTGATAACCCTTCTTCAAAGACCAGAAATTACGGACCACCCCTACAGGCTGACGTCGCACAACACTAACTGCATGAAATACAGAAAGTATGTGAGTTCCCACATTGAGCTAACTCCCCAACTAAATATCGAAGCGGACATCGACTGCTCTACAGCCGCCCTGGAAGGGGTACTCGTCACAGCAGCCAGGATCTCAACCCCTAAACGGAAAGATGTGGAAATTAAGAAATTCAAAACCAACCGGCAAATTGAACAGCTGGTTCTGGAAAAGAGGCGTCTGCGACGAGCGTGGCAAACCAGCAGATCGCCATGCTCAAAGCAACGTCTTACTGAAGCCACCCGCAATCTAAACCGGGCCCTGAAGCAAGAAGCTGAAAATGAACAACTTAAATATATTGGAAAACTCTCGCCATCTAGTACAAAGCGTCCCTTGTGGAGGGCTCACCCAAATCTAAGCGAACGAGATCACAAATGTCATCAGGGAGCTAAAACCAAAAAAGGCTCCAAGCGGTAACCTAATAACTACAAAAATGGAGCTTCCGTACTGTGCTATTGAGGTCATCTGTAAACTCTTCAATGGAATCATAAGTCTCGGCTACTATCCAAGTAAATGGAAAAAATCAATTATTATAATGATACCGAAGCCCGGAAAAGATCACACGATTTCGTCATCTTACAGACCAATAAGTTTATTATCATGCCTGTCCAAATTATTCGAAAAATGCCTTCTAACGCGCATAATACCATATATGGGAGCCCACAACATTATCCCAGCCCATCAATTTGGCTTCAGAGAAAAGCACGGAACAATAGATCAAGTAAACAGAATAACATCAGAAATTCGCACAGCCTTCGAACATAGGGAATATTGCAGCGCGATATTCCTCGAAGTATCTCAAGCATTCGACCGCGTCTGGCTCAAAGGTCTCATGCATAAAATTAAAACACACTTGCCCGGGTACATTCATAAACTTCTTGAATCCTACCTCTACAATAGAGCCTTCGCAGATGTAACACAACAATTTCCGAATGCTACACTATCGAAGCTGGGGTCCCACAAGGTAGCGCACTTCGGCCAACTTTATTCGTCCTTTACACAGCAGATATTCCCACGAGTGACCGACTAACAACATCCACCTTCGCCGACGACACTGCGATCCTTAGCCGCTCCAGATGCCCAGTCCGTGCAACAACCCAACTCGGAAACCACCTCGTGGTAGTCGAGAAGTGGCTATCTGACTGGCGTATTAAAATAAACGAACAAAAGTGTAAACACATAACGTTTACTCTTAACAGACAAACTTGCCCGTCGCTTTGCCTGAATAGCACGCAGATCCCCCAAGTTAATGAAGTAACGTATCTCGGCGTCCACCTCGACAGACGTATAACATGGCGAATGCAAGAAACTGCACCTAAAACTGAAAGCCTGCAGCATCCACTGGATTATAAACTCCCGATCGCCCTTGTGTCTGGACTACAAGGACCTGCTCTACAACTCTACTTTTAAGCCAATCTGGACGTATGGCTCCCAGCTTTGGGGGAACGCGAGCAGAACAAACATAGACATCATACAGCGCGCCCAATCAAAGATCGTGCGAACTATCACTGGGGCATATATTCGTAACCATATATTCGTGGTATATTCGTAACCAAAACATCCACAGGGACCTCGGCATTCTCGCAGTAAAAGATGAAATAGACAAGCAAAAGCGTCCTACAATGAATAACTCTCTGTCCACCCAAATCCTCTAGCAAGGGTCTTGACTCGGGTCTCCAGCCGAACCCGTCTGCAACGTATAGACCTTCCAACCCAGCCATAACTTGTCAGGGCCACTGTCTCAGTCTACTTGACTCCTAGTTAGGTTATAGTATAAGATTTGATACACTTATTGTTAGTCTCGAAAGTGAGAAGATTCAATAATTGTATTTATGCAATTCATAACAAAAAAAATAAAATAAAATAAAAAAATATTTTCGCTACGTGTCCTATTTTTGACCTGAGATCCAGATACCAGAAACCTGATTACGGTTTTTTATGACTATGTAGCTCCTTGCCCCTATTGCAATTGTAAGGCTAGAATTTAGTTTAAAACTGGCCAGAAAATCAGTTTTTGATGAGGAACTTTAGATGTACCTATGTATAAATAAACATTTTCTTTGAACGGTTTCATGGCAGCTGTTGAGTTGGCTTAAAACATTAAAAAAGTTAATATATATAATTTACAAAAATGTTCTAAAAGCTTAATGACATGATAAAGTAAGTAAGTAAATCTGAAAACAAATAAAGTAAATAAATGTTAACAAAGAAACCTATTGAAGTTGCGTGGGTGAAAAAATTTCGCTCAATAATTTAAAAAAAAAAACTCAACCGACCAATGCACATTGGGCAAAATGCCCGATTTTTTGGAAAAAACCCAAAATTTTCATGGAAAGCTTTTCGTGTTTTGATTTTGTATTTTGTAAGTAGATACCCTAAAGATACCCTAAAGATATGTAAAGATACCCTATGCGGTAAATTAAAGTTGTATAGTAGCAACCCTGGTTTTGTACCAGGGCGTCATAGTCAAACATGTGTTCAGCGCTTTGTTTACATGTGGAACAATTAGAAATTTCGCTAGGTTTAAACGCCTATAACTATTGGAAATAAAAACTTATAATTATTATTTTTAATGGAAAATCTAGATCCAGGTATGTTTAATATAAATTGTATGTTAGAATTGTTTATTATATGTTAATTGCTTTATGTGTGTCTTGTGTTGTAGACCGATTTTATGTTCATAACTAAACCCGTGTGCTCGTCTTTCATGGAATAGAACTTACACGGCGCGAATTTGCGCCAAAAATGAAATGTGTTGCGTTTTAAATAAAATTATACAGTTTTAGAGGGTATGATTTTCATTTGCGCATTTTTGCGCATTTTTGCAAAAATTGAATGTGTTTGCAGGTGCTTTTGTCTTTAGCAATTTACAATTACTTGAAGCATGGAGAAACATCCGCACGGAAAATATTAATAAATATGTTAATAATTTGATAAAAATATTATATTTTGTCATATTGTTTCTTAATTACACAATTTTGTTATCAATAGGCTTCTCTGCAGACTTTACAAACTTTAAAATTACGTATACGCCATGTTGCCTTATTTGGTCGGTAAGAGTAGGCGTGACCAAAGTCGTCAAACATTTTATTTTTTAATTAGCGGCCTATAAATATAATGTACGCCAAGTTTCAGCTTCCTAACTTCATTATTTTAGTTTTTTCCAAAAATGTGGGCATTTTGCCCAATGTGCAATGTTAGCACTGTCTTTAACTTGAAATTTTAACATATGATTTCTTATAGTCACCACAGCCAGAAATGGGTCCAAAAACAGATTATTCTGACATTAAACATTAATCAAATGGGCTATTTTTAAACCACTGCACTTCAACATGTTTAATATAATTGCTAAATCTCGCACACACTTTAGGAGAATCTTTCAACGAAAGCGCTACAAAGATAATGTCGCCAATCTATGGAGCAAAAAAATTATTCCCAAAACAAAAAAACGTCACTGGGCACATTTCTTTCGGGGACAGTCAAATTTGTAATGTAATAATGGGGAGATGATCGCCGTTGGATCCCCATTAGTCCCGCCTCGTCTTTCTTTCTATCGCTTATCCGAAGAACTGATAGGTCAGTTTGTTGCCTCAAATGGCGCTGGCTAGTATTAAATAGTATGAATATACAGATGGGACATCCAGGGCCGCAGAGAGAAAATTGGGGCCCGGGTGTAACCATGTGACGGCTCCATGTCTCGGGCCCCTTTTGAAAACTACGGGTTCCAGCGATAGAACCCGCAATTTACTCGTGGAACCAGCAATGCACGATTCTTCTTCGAATCTGGTCGCCCGGTCGCCTGGTTGCCGTCTGGCCTAGTGGTTAAGGCATGGGATCAGCAGAACGACGTAGTCCTCTTCGCGCATTTTTGTTTTCCGTTTGCGAACAGCAAACGTTACCCTTGAACGGATATCTTCTCGATGCAATTCACGCTGCTCATCTGTCATATTTTGACGAAGATTTGCCAACCGCCGCGCTGTTCTACTTCGAGTTGCAAGATTTGAAGGTTGTGGTAGCGGTATTGGTAAATTTGAATGAGCGATATTGCACTTCTGATCGCGTTGAAATTTACATCATATATTAAGACAATTTTTCTAAGAAATATGGTGAAAGCCTTATTCTGTTTTTTTTAACGATTTTTAAAGTTTAATTATTTTTTATTATTTAAAAAACAAATTTGGAGTTTTCGGTGTGTGACCAGACTTAATGGTCATCTTTTGGGATTTAGTTTTTTTTTTAGCGTTTTGGTCTGCATGAACTCTGGTCACAATGCATGCAACGCCCGCATTTTGTATTTCTCATAATTGACGAAGTCACAACCCTAAAGTTAGATTATAAGTAAAATAGAGTTAGGTCACTCACTCAGCCCCGCACATGCACTCACTCAACCCCGCGTATCCACTCAGCCATGCGCTTCCACTCACTCAACCACACAACCACGCACTCACTCAAACACACACACACCTAAGAACACCCTCGCTCCGACACACAGACACACAAGACACAAAGGGACACGTGTGAGCTTCCGGGTCGGCTCGACCACCATCGAGTCTAGCCCTGCGGTCAAGTACCTTGGAGTTCTGATCGACCAACAGCTGAACTACAAAAGTCGCCTGAAGTACGCGGCGGGCAAGGCGGGCCAGGCGTCCAAGGCCACTGCCGCCATCTCGAGGATGATGGCCAACACGCGTGACATAGCGACAGTGGTGACCTCCACCATACTGTATGCCGCGCCGATATGGGCGGACGCAATGTTGACTGTGAGCTACAGCCGACACTGCAAGTCGGTATATAGACGCTGCGCTCTGCGTATCTCCAGTTGCTACTGCACTGGTAGTAGCCGGAACAATCCCCATCGACTTACTGGCAGAAGAGCGCAGAACTGGAAGGTCTGGAAGCTGAACCCAGCGGAGCAGCACGGTTTCGAGGTGACAAACGAGATGGGACAACGCGAGCACTGGACGCTGGACGCACAGATTAATCCCCGAACTGGATCCCAGGTTAAACCGACCCCACGGGCAGGTGGACTTCTACACGTCGCAGCTTATCACAGGCCATGGATGTTTCAAGGCATACCTACACCGCTTTAAACACGACGCAGATCCATTCTGCGACTACTACTGAGGCGCAATCACAGAAGATGCAGAGCACTCATTTTTTGTGTGTCCACTTTTCAGCGCAGAAAGAGCTGCCTTGGAGGCAGCAACGAACTGTCGCCTCACACCCGACAATATAACCTGGTGTATGCTGGAGACCCCATCCAACTGGGATGACAGCAACCGTCCTGAGGGAGCTGAGACGCCGGGAGCAGATCCGACACTCGGTTGGCGAAAGATGAGCGGCACCCGACCTCCTGCCACCCTCGCGAAGTATAGCTCTGCGGCAGTCCCGCAGGAGTGGACTCTTTCTACACTTCTTCCTATACAATTCTCTATATTGTAAATCAATTTCATAATCTTTGAATTAAAAAAAAAATAAAAAAATAAAACACACTCACAACTCCTGAGTCGCTGAGAGCGACGGCGCATGCGCTTAACTGATAAGCCGATCACCACCAAAGGCGTCGATGCGAGCCGAAGAGGGGAGCAGAGCAAGGCCCGACGATCCGAACTGCACCCCGACGACGTAAAAGTACAGCGCCGTTGGCAGGTATCAGCCGATAAACTGAGAGACGGCGCATGCGCCTAACAGATAAGAGAGCCAAGCCGCCCTACGATTGGCCGATAGACACGCGCCAAAAGTACGACAATCGCTGCCGGCAGAATTCTCAACAGAACTAGGCGACAGCCAAGCCGATCGCGGAAAAACTTGGCATTGAGTTCTCGACCGCCGAAAGTGACAGACGCGAAAAGTGCAAGCGCCCGAAAGTACAAAGTAAAAACTTGGTCGCCGCGGGTGTACAAAGGAACCCCGCTGCGAACAAGGATCAGCCGCAGGATCACAGCCAGGAGTCGCCGGCCAGGCGCACGGGTGAGCAATGGCCGCGCGTCAGAGTATGCGTGTGTGTGTGAGGGGCGCTGCGTCCGCCTAGGGATAGGGGCTCTTCTCCTTCCCCTCCCTACCAAACGTGCCGGCCAGCCGGTTATATATATATTTGTAACAAATTATAAGTGAAAACACCCAACTCGCACCAGCATTACTGGTTTGTCTGTTTCCCTGACCCACTTTTCCCTCTTCCGTCCCGCCCGCCGTCTGGAAATTCCTCCGGGCGTGGCGTGGGCAGAAAGGGCGGCTGGAAACTCTTCCGGGCCCAGCTTAGAAGGGGAGCGCGCCGACGACTATAAATCCCTCCGTGCGGAGCGCAGGCAGAAGGGGCCGCTGGAAACTCTGTCGGGCCTAGCTTAGAGGGGGAACGCGCCGCCGACTGGAAATTCCTCCGGGCGGCCACCAGGTCCGAATCCTTGGCCAACAATTGGCTTCTTTCCCTCCTTCTCTATCTCTTGGCCCAGTTTAAGGGGGTCTTCTACCTTCGCGGTTTGAAAAAATCGATTTTTTTTTAAATTTTTTTTAAATACTAGAGGATCTGAGGAATACGCCATATAAAGGGTTTTGTAAAATTCGCATTCCTTCATGGGTAACCGAAGCCCGAAAGATTGCCACCTCCATACGTTTCGACCATTTTTCCTATCTTTAAACGCGTTTTCCCAAAAGTAGTGTTTTTCAAAAGTTTTGGCACGATTTTGACGAAACCATAGAAGATATCCTTGATCTGTAAAGCGTTACTTATTCACAAAACATTTCGCTAGGTCAGGACACAAGCTTTTTTCGAAAAAATTTTTTTTCAATTTTTTACAGTCATTTTTAGGTTGAAAAACATGGTCAAAAATTAAATTTTTTGTTCAAATCGCTGCCATTTTGTGAAATTTTCAAATATTAAAATAAGCTTGTGTCCTGACCTAATCGACGTTCTTAAAATTAAGTTAAAAAATATGTTTTGTTTTTTGCACGTTCTGAAGCTGAGATTTCTTGCCAACCGTTTGCCTCTTTCGCGCCGGCAGAGGCTAATTCGACGACGCGCCAATGGCAAACGTTATGATAAATTCATATGGTCTTTTTTTTTCAAGTTCAAGCTTTTGTTAATCAAATAAAAAAAATTTTGTTCGGATATCATGTGTAGTTTTTTTGCAATCCATTTTTGAAAAATAGGCCCCAAATTTGAGCGCGAAGGTAGAAGACCCCCTTAAGCCGCACGCCCCTTTAGAAAAACCCCTAAAATTCTCGGCCCCGCCTTTTGAGTCCCGGTCGTCTCAGAAAATAAATTCTGTGGGGACTCTGGACCGCTGAGAATCACCCCGGCCAGAGTCACTTCTTCACATATACATAATTAAACTTTAAAAATCGGGGGACAAAAAAATTGAATCTGCCCCCAAAGAAGACTTTCACCACAATTCCTACAGTTCCTTGCTAAAAACAATTTTTTCTATTTTTCGGTTTTTCTAAAGACTTTCCGGAATTTTCGCATAGCCTTTGTTTTGCTCCAAGAAAATACGAATCCATCAAAATAGGACGTCAGGAAGTCGAGTTTTTACAGTTCTTACAGGCACCAATTTTGTTTTATTTATATATATAGATAAGATATTAACGCGATTTAAAGCTTTTCTGCTTTAATAAACCACTCACCCGTTATTTTTCGATTTATAAATGTGTTAAGCTTTAAGGGGGTCTTCTACCTTCGACTTTTTTTATTTTCGATTTTTTTTTTAAATTTTTTTTAAATACTAGAGGATCTGAGGAATACGCCATATAAAGGGTTTTGTAAAATTCGCATTCCTTCATGGGTAAACGAAGCCCGAAAGATTGCCACCTCCATACGTTTCGACCATTTTTCCTATCTTTAAACGCGTTTTCCCGAAAGTAGTGTTTTTCAAAAGTTTTGGCACGATTTTGACGAAACCATAGAAGATATCCAAGATCTGTAAAGCGTTACTTATTCACAAAACATCTCGCTAGGTCAGGACACAAGCTTTTTTCGAAAAAAATTTTTTTCAATTTTTTACAGTCATTTTTAGGTTGAAAAACATGGTCAAAAATTAAATTTAATGTTCAAATCGCTGCCATTTTGTGAAATTTTCAAATATTAAAAAAAGCTTGTGTCCTGACCTAATCGACGTTCTTAAAATTAAGTTAAAAAATATGTTTTGTTTTTTGCATGTTCTGAAGCTGAGATTTCTTGCCAGCCGTTTGACTCTTTCGCGCCGGCAGTGGTTAATTCAACGACGCGCCAATGGCAAATTTTATTATAAATTCATATGGTTTTCTTTTTCTTTTCAAGTTCAAGCTTTTGTTAATCAAATAAAAAAAATTTTGTTCGGATATCATGTGTAGTTTTTTTGCAATCCATTTTTGAAAAATAGGCCCCAAATTTGAGCGCGAAGGTAGAAGACCCCCTTAAGACAAACTGAAATAATAATTTTAAAAATTAATCACATAAAAATATTTATTACGTAATATAGAAACAATACTGAGAAAGACCTTTTTGAGAGGGATCAATTCCTTAAGCTAAGTATCCAGATAGACCAAAACTGTGGCAAAGCAGTGAGAGAGAGCGAGACGCAAATAGTTTGAAACAGCTTGTCTCCTAGGTCTGTTTCAAAGGGTAGTATCCAGTTCAGGTTCGAAAATACTAAAACGGTGCAGGCGTTCGGAGATTACTTGAGGGCGCGCCTTTTAGTATTTCCATAACGCGTAGCCAAAAAGAATAATAATATTAATAAAACTGGCTGTCACCAATGTTTGCCGCTCGCTCGGGAAAATGGGCCACTTTTGCATCTCGTTATGCAACTGGCATAGGACAGCTCCTCCTCCATGGGTATCCTACCCTTGCCTATAAGAGCCCATCATCAATGTGATTAATATAAGGTATCCAGTTCTTAAAGTTGTCACGCAGCGCAAAAATGTTTATTCTTTTGAAGTGTGACCGCTCTTTCTACTCGTTGCTCGGCATTTTTTGGAGCCAATGATGAGGTCATACTTTGTTGACAACCGGCAATATTTAAAACAACACACACATTAATCTTTTTATGATTTGTTTTAGATTAATAATTGTCCCAAAGCTATTGACATGCGTTCCGGCGGCGGCGCCTGCCTTGGAACTCGGATGATTGTATATGGGCTCTTTTAGGCATGGGTGGGGGTTCCGTTTAGGGAGAAACATGATGGAATCAGTGCCCATACCCATGGAGAAGAAGCTGTCCTTTGCCAATTGCATAACGAGATGCAAAAGTGGCCCATTTCCCCCTCGATAGGCCTGCATCATTATTTTTATACCATGTACCGTAGGTACACAGGTATATTAATTTTGTGCAAATGTATGTAACAGGCAGAAGGAAGCATTTCCGACCCCATAAAGTATATATATTCTTGATCAGCATCAACAGCCAAGTCGATATAGCCATGTCTGTCTGTCCGTCTGTATGAACGCCTAGATCTCAGCAACTATAAGAGCTAGAGCCACCAAATTCGGTATGTAGGTCGGAATGTTTTGCACGCAGATCAAGTTTGTTTCAGATTTAAAAATTTCCCTCCCACTCCCCCGCAAATCAATAAAAACGTTTTGCACCCACAAATATTACCATAGATCTTTCTTTTTGTGCATAAGCATGCATATGTAAAACATGTATCAATACCGAAAATCTGGTAAAGATCGGGTGAAAAACACAAAAGTTATTTACTTATCAGTGTGTTATCTATTTGGCAGCTAGCAACAGGTGCATCCCAAAAAAAACAACAAAACTGATGAGCGCAAGAAACTACTCCCGTGCGCAAAAAAGAGATAGGGGTTATCTCTTTCTCTGTCTTGCACACGCAAGTGCATGAGATGGTGGTGGTTTTGCAAAGAGCGAGTTTGTTTACATTTCTCTAATAGGCAAAAGTCGCGATCAGCTGATCAGCTGTGGTGTTCCCTGGTTACCGATTTTATTTATAATCGGGAGATAATTCGAGCGGCGATATATTTTGGTACATGGTATATAACAGTCGTTCACGAACGACTGTAGCTTTCTTACTTGTTAATTTTACTTTTTCGTCCCAGGTCTTTTAATGCAAAATTCATTTTATTTCCCGATTCCCAAAATATTGTATTTCCCTTTATCAAGTAAATTAGGACTGTATTCGGTCTTTTACTTCGACTTTTCCACGCATTTTTATTCATGGCGGGAAATATGTGAAGGGCAGAGCGAGAGGCAAACATTAGTGACAGCCAGTTTTAAGCACGGTATCCAGAGAGAAGAAAACTGTTGCAAAGCAGTGAGAGAGAGCGAGAGAAAAATAGTTTGAAACAGCTTGTCACCTAGGTCTGTTGCAAAGGGTTGTATCCAGTTCAGGTTCGAAAATACTAGAACGGTGCAGGCGTTCGGAGATTATTTGAGGGCGCGCCTCTTATGGAAATACTAAAAGGCGCGCCCTCAAATAATCTCCGAACGCCTGCACCGTTCTAGTATTTTCGAACCTGAACTGGATACAACCCTTTGAAACAGGCCTAGGTGACAAGCTGTTTCAAACTATTTGCCTCTCGCTCTCTCTCACTGCTTTGCCACAGTTTTCTTCTTTCTGGACACCCTAGCTTAAGATGTAATTCAAAATAAAGTATAAAATATTAATAAATTAAAGAAAATCATTTCTGATAACTACTTCGTATTGTCGAAGATAGCTTTTTTAATATATATTTAATTTATTATTTATATTTTATTCTTTTGCAGGCTTTTCATATCGCAACACTTATAAGGGAATATTCTGCAGTATCAAAAGCCACGAAGTAATCTTAGCCTTAAGAACACGAACCCATAAAATGTAACAACCATTTAACAATACAAATATTTATCCTGATACCAATACAACATGACCTTCATTTGTTAAACCCACACAAAAAAACTTTTATCGTTTAAAATCCCAAATATAGTTAAAAAACCCTTATAGTGGTCGTTTTTGGTACTTTTTTTAATGAAAATCTTATAAATTTAAAGATCTTTAATAAGATGAACTTTACAGGTGTACAAAAAAATAAAATACTTAATATGGAATTAAATAGTTAAGGTGATTCGAACAAGGAAGAAAGCCAACTTCGGCACGCCGAAGTTTGTATAGCCTTGCAGCTTACACTTGGATCATTATGTATTAACCAAATTTAATCAAATGAAATGAAAAACTAACAGGAATTGTATAAAATATTATATTTATACTAGTTTTTCCATAAGTTTCTTAAACGTACCCATGGCAGCTAAGTGATATGTGGTCCTTTTTTAATGAAATTAAAATCGAAATTCTAGAATACAAAACGGCCATGTCTTTAATTTAAGGAATTTCAATATTTTCCTATCGTTCCTATGGCAGCTGTATGGTATAGTTGTCCGATCCGGCCCCTTCCTACTTACATATGTATGTACATGATACAATCATAGTAGGTAGTCTCGTCAGAAAAATTTGGTCCCACTTCAATCATTACAATGAGTGCGGGCTCAACCTAGTAAGTGCGAGCGAAACGACAATAGATGTGTTGATTAACCCTTATATGGTGTATGGGGCTTTAAGTTTCCTTTCATAATAAAACGAGTTGAATTTTTTTTTATAATTTTATTTTTAAAAATTTCGAATTGGACATGATGCGTTGTTTTTGTTTTTGTGTTGCTAATCTTTTCTTTAAATTCTTAATTCTAAAATATATTCTAGTCTTAAAAAATATTTTTTAACAGTTAAGCTAATATTTACATTTTCGGCCGCTTTTATCAATTTTTATTTTACATTTTTTGTTACTGTAAATGTGTCATTGACAAAAGATAAAAATATAAGTTCCAACATCTTAATTTCTTCTATGAACTGTATAGATGGTTTCTTGAGCTCTCCGTGAGACACTTCATCGGCATAAGTGAATGTCCCATTTTCGGCTAACTCATTTGAGAGGTGCAATTTTTTTATGATATAGCCCGCGACATACTAAAGCATCCTCTGTAAGCTCATCAAATATGTGCACTCCCTCTGCGATGTTTGAAATATCAATAAAAAAAATCATCAGGTTCGTTTTCTTTGATAAAAATCATTTTACACAAGGGTTAATTTTGTATAAAAATTTGTCCGTAGCCTGACCGCTCACTACGAAAGGCGAACACGCACTGAATCAAAACCCGAGCTGTCACAACCGACGAGACTACCTACTATGATTGTATCATGCATATGTACTAGGGCGGGTCGATTTAAAAATCGCATAAGCGGCACGGAAATTCATGTTCTGGGGATCAAAATAAGCAACTTTGCCCAAAGAACCACACCTCTAAAATGCATTCTGATGTTCCCCTTTTTGATGCGAAGAAAAATCTCTTTTGATCAGTAGAGAAATTCCGTTTTGACCCATTTAGAGAGCCCCAATCGAGTCCAAATGTATGACCGACCCCCACTAATTTTCGATGGCCGATCCACTCATGCTAGTGGCGTACCCCCTAGACCGCCCCTAGACCCCCCAATAGACCACCCCCTACAAAGATGTTCCAAAATCACCATTATTAGCACGGTGCATGAAAAAAAAAACTATGAAATACCTAATTTAGGGAAGAAAACATTATTTTTCAAGAACATACTTATGTAAATGCAAAAATTAATTGAAACACGCATGGATTTTTATGGGTTTTCTCCTACATTTGTCAATGAAAACAAGAAAGGAAGCTAACTTCGACAAGCCGAAGTTTAAATACCCTTGCAGTAAGTATTTAAAAATTAATATACATTTAAGGATTGCGGTTCCTTTCGCTTTCGCGTGTTTTTCGATAATATAAATGTTGAGCGAAACATGTTGACAGTGAAAAATGTTGCGCAACAACTAAATGTTGTTAGCAACAAAGCTTTCAAAATAAATTAATTGCACATATTCCTATGGCAGCTATATGATATAGTAGTCAGATTTTGATAAAATTAAAACCGAAATTCTAGAATAATACAAAATGGCCATATCTCAAATTATATGAAAATTTGTTGATAATTGGCAAAGTTATAATGTTGGAGAAAAACCATTAAAATCCATGCGTGTTTCAATTAATTTTTGCATTTACATAAGTATGTTCTTGAAAAATAATGTTTTCTTCCCTAAATTAGGTATTTCATAGTTTTTTTTTTTCATGCACCGTGCTAATAATGGTGATTTTGGAACATCTTTGTAGGGGGTGGTCTATTGGGGGGTCTAGGGGCGGTCTAGGGGGTACGCCACTAGCATGAGTGGATCGGCCATCGAAAATTAGTGGGGGTCGGTCATACATTTGGACTCGATTGGGGCTCTCTAAATGGGTCAAAACGGAATTTCTCTACTGATCAAAAGAGATTTTTCTTCGCATCAAAAAGGGGAACATCAGAATGCATTTTAGAGGTGTGGTTCTTTGGGCAAAGTTGCTTATTTTGATCCCCAGAACGTGAATTTCCGTGCCGCTTATGCGACTTTTTTGCCTCCATACAAATCGACCCGCCCTAATATGTACATATATACAGGGGTGCCACAGAAACCACTTCCGCTGGAAAAACCCTGAAAAATGATTCCGAGGTGCCACAGCACTTCCACTCAAATATTTTTCGGCTTTTGAAAACACACAACTTGACGTCAATTTCGATGCCTACCACATCGATAGATTCGAAATTTAGATGTCGGGCTTAGTAGAGCTGTTTAGCTAGTTTTATTTATTTTCGCGCCAACATTTTAAACTTTTTTTTTAAATAAAATTAAAAAAAAACAGAATTAATTAACAAAATAGGTTAAATCACATTATTTAAAGAATAAAATTACCCAAAACCTACCATTTTACAATAATTTAAATAAAATGTTTGCTAAAACACATGCGTGATTTCATCATGGCAACCCTGCCAGCCATTTCGAATGGTTTGTGAAAGAAATAAAAACACAAAACTTATTCGATGTTGTATGTCACCTAGAAATGGGTTTAGCGGAAATGCCTTTTTGTGGAAATCAAAACAACTGTGTTTTGCATGGCACCCCTGAATATTTTTGTAAAACTAATGTTTTCCAAAAAACCAACAGCTTTTGACCGCTTCGTGATAACAACAGTTGTATCAGAATTTAGCCAGGCAGCATGTTTTCGTTCGAATTGTTTAAAATTCCGTTTGCATTTTTGTCAATACTTCCAAATCCTCCAACATAGGCCTTTGCTTGTTTCTTTTAGAACTTCTTCGACGTGCTCAGAACAATTTCCGTGAATTAAAGCTTTAAAACAATTAATAATAGCATTCTCCTTTGTACTGCTCGTCGTCCCTTTGTTCCATTGCACGAACAACTCGATGTTTTTCACTTTGAGGTTAGAACCTTAAAAGTTAAATTTTCAGGTTAGAACCTTAAAAGTTAAATTTTAGAGAAATTGCGCAAAAGTGCACTTTTATACTAATAGCATATACTAAGAATTGATAACTCTACAACATATAACAAGTTTTAGAAGTGCAGAGAGCTGCACTCACTTTGTTGCTCTAGTTAAAAATTAGAATACACAAACATTTTTTTGTTTTATTAGGGTTGGAGCTTACGGAAGATTATTGGGACACCACAGCTAATTTCAACAATCGACGATCACAAACACATAATACAAACCACAGAGATTGGACTGCATGTTAAAAAAGAGACTCTTATTAATTGTTTTTACACTTTTTTTCAGTTTAAACTTTCAAGATTTTTCTGGTTTTGGCCCCATAGTGCAAGGGTATAAAAAGTTATACGCTATATTTTTAGTACATTTTTCTTATAGTCTAATTTTGTGTGTTGTGGTTTTAGGTTCCAATTATCATATGTAGATGTGTGTTCCTTGGAATGGGGTTAAGGTAAGTCAAATAAGAATGGAAGCTTACTTCGGCAAGCAGAGCAAGTGAATACCCTGGCAGCTTACAATCGGATCATTTACCAAATTCGGGTTTAACGTTTACTTATTAAACTACATTTACAACTGTAATACAGTTTTGTATTTTCTTCTACATTTAACGATCATATGACAGCTATATGATATAGTAGTCCGATTTTGATTGAAGTAAAACTGAAATTCTAGAATAATACAAAATGGTCATGTCTCAAATTATGTATATAAGAATATATTAAAAACTGGCAAAGTTATAATTTTTGTCCCAAAAAAATGTCCTATCGTTTCAATGGTAGCTATATGATATCTATATCATATCCGTCCGTTCCGGCCCCTTCTGACTTATATTGGAGTGAGAGCATATTTCATATTGGACGTTGATGCACTACGATCAGTACATTCAAGTGGCCCATCTGACACCAAGCACGTGCCGTTCGTGTTAGGTGTTAGTAGGCGCGACATATGAAAGTATAGAAAAGGAATACGAGGAAGTGACTACTGGCGTGCTGCCAGATTGTTTGCCTGCATGCGTACTAAGTGGGTTAGTATTAAGGTTTTTAGTTTGGGAAGGCTTTCTACGTTTGATGTTATCATGTACAAATCGTTATAATTTGCTCATAAGACTCTTAATTCAAAAGACGTTCTACAGTGGCGCAAAACTAAGGGAATATAGGATCTAGTATTTCTACTCGGTACGTGAAAATTAAGCTTTTTTTTTTTTTTAATTCATGCTTTATTTAGTGGTGGGGAGGGGTGGTACGGTACGCAAAGCATTGCTTCGCGAAAGCATAGCCCCCATTAGCCCGGTACGCCTCTCCTGCGCCGTTCCTCCTCCCGGAGTCTGGTCAAAACCGTCGCAGTATAATTGCTCACCGCCTGCCAATTGGCATTGCTGACGAGCATCATTTCGACCAGGTTGTCCACGCTGATCTGGGCGCCTAGGAACTCCACCAGTCGCCTCCTCTCGCTCTCGAATTGCCCGCAGATGAACACTACGTGCTCCGCGGTCTCCTCTGAGCCGTCTGCACACCAGACGCAGGCAGCGCTGTCTTCATGCCCGCGCGTGTGGAGGTACCCTCTGAAGCACCCATGGCCGCTCAGAACTTGGGTCAGGAAGAAGTTTACCTGGCCGTGCTTTCTGCCGATCCACGGCTCGAGCCTGGGAATAAGCCGGTGGGTCCACCGTCCCTATGTAGAGGACTCCCATCGGGTTTGCCAGGATTGGAGGGTGTCAGCCTTCAATACCGAGCGTGCCAGCTTCTTCTCCGCCGGTGGGAGTGCTCTACCGTGCAGCCGCCCGAAAAGGGTGGCCTGTTCCTTGGCCAGGAGATCCAGGGGGGGGGGGGTCCCGGCTAGGACCAGTGCCGCCTGGTCAGACACTGTTCTGAATGCGCTGCATATACGCAGAGCGGCGAGCCGGTGCGTCGCATTCATTCCGCGGCTGTACGAGGGCGTCGCCATGGCGTGCGCCCAGACCGGGGCAGCGTACAGCAGGGTTGCTCTCGTCACGCTCGTTAGGAGTAGTTTACTTCCTTGTTTTGGGCCTCTGCGGTTTAGCATGATCCGAGACAGCGCCCGGAAGGATGTAGCCGCCTTGGTGCTGGCACAAGCGAGGTGCTCGCGGAACGAGAGCCTCGTATCCAGCATGACTCCCAGGTATTTAATCGCTCTGGACGATCTGATCGATGCGCATCCCACCTCGATGGTTGCGGTTTCGACCTTCTTTCTGCTGCTTATCAGCACGGCTTCCGTCTTTTGCGGCGCTAGCTGCAGGCCTACGCTCGACAGCCATGAGCTGACGGCCACGATGCACGAGTTGCAGGTCTCTTCGGCACGAGATAGCACCTTGTCCACGACGACCACCGCAATGTCGTCGGCGAAGCCCACGAGCTCAGACCAAACCACCAGACGTGACTAGACGTGAAAATTAAGCTGACCCAAAAAGTCTGCAATTTCCACGTCAACGTGTATAAGGTTAAAAATGAAGGTATGTCAAGCATGGTCTATGGTTAGCTAACGAAGTTAAGTTAATTAGGAGTACGAGGGTAACCTCTGGTTTGGATCCCAATTCAAACCGCGTAAAGCGAAAAGTAAAAATTTCTTCTGAACCCCCATACTGAGGGCTCCAGACGCAAGATCCATATTCTAAGATAGGACGAACTATAGAAATATATAGGGATTTTGTAACATAGGGGTCATTGAATTCTTTCGACCACCGTTTAATGAAACCAAGCACACCTCTGGCTTTATTCACCATGCACGAAATATGATCGATAAAGTCGAGTTTAGGATCGACTATAGTAATTCTCTCCAAAGAGCAGCACTTTAGCGTGTAAGTCGCGAGCTTGGGAGCGACACGAGAGAAAATCATCAGCTTGCATTTAGAGCCGTTTAGGTTTAATAAGTTTATGCGGCACCATGTTTGGAAATTATTGAGATTTGTTTGTAAATCAGACTGGCAGGAAGCGTCCTTATATTGCACGCAAAATTTGACGTCGTCCGCGTACATAAGTACTCTGGAGTTAGTCAGAACTTTTGGTAGGTCGTTGATAAATAATGTAAACAACAGGGGACCCAAATGGCTCCCTTGCGGGACGCTAGAAGTAACCCTGATAACATTAGGTAAAGAAGTTTTAAATATGACCTTTTACGTTCTGCCATTCAGATAACTTGAGATCCAAACAAGAAGATCAACCGGAAATCCCATTAGATCGAGTTTCCGAACAAGAAGAGAATAGTTAACAGAGTCAAATGCTTTACTGAAATCAGTATACATTACGCCGTTTGAAAACTCGTATGAAAGCCCTTAATTAAGAAGGAAGTGAACTCTAAAAGATTGGTTGTCGTTGATCTTCGCTTTAAAAATCCATGCTGACATGGAGTAATAACTGATCTACACAGGTGCTGCAAATGTGGAGTAATGATTTTCTCGAAAAGTTTTGGAATGGCCGACAACTTAGAGATTCCTCTATAGTTGCTGGCATCCGATTTGCCACATTTTCTGTGGATATGAATAACAAATGAAACCTTCCAAATAAGAGGGAAATGTGAGATTTCTAAGGACAAGGTAAACAATTTCAGAAGAGTATTGCTCAGGGCGTCTGCAAAATTCCCAAGCACACAGCTAGGAATTCCGTCGGGACCAGGCGAATAAACGCGCTTAATGCGATGAAGATCTGAAAGAATAAAGCTTTCGTCTAAAGTAGGACTGAAAATAAAGTTCGATTTGGGCATGATGTAGGAATAAGTCTGATTAGAGTCAGTGGAAGTTGAGTAAGTGGTTTGAAAAAACTGCGATCGGCAATAGCCCGATCGTTATTTACGGTTGTATTTTCAAACGAAGTCGAGAAAGGATGCGTAATTGGCTTACGTTTAGTGTTAAAAAAAATTATAAAACTGTTTTGGGTCCTGAGAGATCTGGACCCTACAACGAGTCAAATAATTTTTCTAACACTGCGCGTTCAACACGGTAAATCTTGGCCGAGCCGATAAATAAAGGGATAGGGCAGAGTTTGAACCGATATATTTAAATATTGTATGCAGCCTAGATATTTTATTTTTAAGGAGACTCAACTCTATAAAAAACTGTGACGGTGTTCTCTGGCCGGGGTGAGTTCTCAGTCGGGGCCAAGGAACCTACACAAGAAAATTTGTATAGAAGGGTAGGACCTGTAGTTAGGAATTTGTATACTCGAGTGGAGAAACCGACAGCGTTATTGTTGTGGTTATTTAGTTGAATTCCACGCTGCTTGGCGGCCGACAGTCGGTAATTAAATACGCCCCCTGGCGGCGACGGATGGCACTGTGCTGTGTCTCGGCTAAGCAGTCTCTGGTGTAGCCAGATCGCACCGCTTGGCGATTGGTCCGTGTGGGTGTCTTGGCGAAGCACAGGGGCAGATTCGGCGGGACGCGGGTTTTGGGCGTCGGGGCTCGCGACGATCCCAAAGCGACCGAAAAGGAGGGAAAATAATGCGAAGACACATGGGGAATCCTCTGGGTACTCGCAGAGGTGGTCAGGGCTACTGCTCCGGGTGACGCGGAGGCTACGGGGGTATCAACTGCTCCGGCTGACCTCGGAGGCTACGGGAGGTTTTACTGCTCCGGCTTGGCGCGGAGGCTGCAGGGACATCAACTGCTCCGGCTGATCTCGGAGGCTACGGGAGGTTTTACTGCTCCGGCTTGACGCGGAGGCTACAGGGATATCAACTGCTCCGGCTGATCTCGGAGGCTAGGAGAACTACAGGAGGGTGCATGCAGGAGGGCAAGGGGAAAGGGGGAGAAAAGAGGCGCTGATTCCTGATTTCTCGCACGGATGAGAAGCCAAACGTGCAAGTTCTCGCGGACCAAGCTGGGATTTTTCATGCGGGGAGAAGAGGGGGCAGGATTAGGAATAGCGGATGCAACTAGGAGATATGTCAAAAATGCAATGAATGATGCTTAAGTATTTCAGTTTATTTCGTAATTCAGAGCTCCCTGGCTGCTGCGGCCGGGATTTATTTCTATGCTTACACTGGGTTCTGCTCGGGATTCGTTGTCTCGCGCGCGCGTGCAGCGGAACACGTGTCTAAGGTCGGGCTTTGTGTTTTTTTCTTTTTGGCAAGAACGCGTCTGCCCCCGTGGGCTGGCCAACCGGAAAGAGAGCGAGCCAAAAAAACTAGAGATCGCTCATCTGTTCGGCTTCGCCCTCGCTGAACTGGTTCTACGTTATCGAAGCTAGTATCGATAGCGTGGATCTAGTTCGGTGATCATGTTCCGGGAAAGGTTTGCGTCTCGGGTTATGTTTACTTAACTTATATTTCAGAGAATGGCAATGACGGACTTGGCTTAGTTTGAACTTATAATATAAATTATAAGTCGGTTGGTTAGTTTATTATCATTATTATTTTACTCCCCCGTTAGGGTGAGAGATTAATATTCGGTTATTACAATAAGTACAGAGCGTAAGCCCTGGAGTACAATTATTTACTGAACTTAAGTTTACGATCTAATGCAACTCCAGGCCTCTGGTTAGTTGCAGCGCTGCCGGCAGAGGGCCAGGTCAGCACTTCTTCTCGGACTCCGGGCAATTGCGCAAGTGCGGGATCAGCGGTCTTTTCAATGCGCGTGCAGGCCACCGGATATGCCCCGCAACTCGGCAGTTTCACTCCGTGAAAACTGCTGGTATAAACTCCTCCCACCTTTAAGAGGTCGCCGTCTCGGGGACCCGCTGGCTCTGCATCAGTGCTGGCTCCTGGCTCGGCGTGGCTTCTGGCCCGTAAGAGGTGGTAGGCAATCCCAATGGTACAGCACAATAGGAGGGCAGCAAGTAAGGCGAAGGAGTTGCTGAGGAGGGACCCCATGGTACATTTTTCTCTAAGGGCCCCAATGTGGTGGAGGTTCCTCAGACTCAGCTCGTGGAGGAGTGGAAGGCTTAATCGGTTCTGATGAGACGTGACGTTTACAACAGCCATGGCCGACACAGCCGGTTTCTTCTTTGAATTTCCCAGCTGATTGATGAACCAAGTACCATTCAGAGCTACCTTGCTGGAGAAGGTTACTAGGTAGGTGCCGGATACCCTTTGCTCTCGTCCTTGGTCGTCGGTTATGGTTACATTGGCGTCGTTCACGATGAGAGTGCCGTGATCCACAATCGTCACTGGGTCCAGATGACCCGGGAGTGTGGAGCAGTGCGCAACAGCCCCGGAAACTATCTGTTGGGCGCAGGTGCCATTTTGAAGTTCCCTGCAGAAGGTGGCGCCGACCGTCGTCTTGCAGTGCCCGATATTGAGGTTTCGGGTTTTGCATTCGGCCACTAAGTCTCCGTCTTCGAAGTTTAAGATCTTGTTGCTGCGCTGGACCGGAAAGACAGTAATTTTCTTACATATAACCTTAGGGCTAGGAAATTTAATTAAAAAATGTAAAATTTCAAAATTTTGAAAAACGCCTACGCTAGATACTTCTAGTAATTCTATTAAACTAACGTCAATAAGCTGTCTGTCCCTAAATTCGCCAATATCGGTTTCGTCCAAAATTGCCGGACTTACAATGTTTAATTTTGCTAGGGTTAAGCCCATAAGAATATTTTCTAAATCTGTAATAACAATTCTATTTTTTGCCAAAATGATTTCCAGGAGGTGGGTCTCTCTATTTGTTTCAGTTTTTTTAATTTGGTTTAATGAATTAGTGATTTCATTCAAGCGTGTTTGATATTTGATATTTAATTCCGTTTGACCCTCTTCGGTTCTTTCTAATTGTTCCTGATTGAATTTAATCTTTTCCCAGTCATTGAAGTCGGGGGTGCCGGCGATGACCTTTAATGCCGTCCCGATCAAATTTAGACTCCTAGCAGCCCTATGGTGGAATCTTAAGGTGGCTACTAATTTGCGAATGTGTGTTAAGTCCGTCATTATTACCGGAGTCCTGTGGTCGTCGGTGAACGTCTTTGTCATCGTCTCTGTCTGGTCGGCGTAGTCTTCGTACGTTGTCATGTTCGTCGAGTGTTGTAAGTATCCGTATGATTCCTAGATGACAATTTCATTGTCTTCTATTGGGATGTAGTTTACGTTCGTATAGTCATTAAGTCATACCGTCGCCTCCGTCCTAACAGTCGTTAGTATAAGAACTAAAATGTAGTATCGTAACCTAAAAGAATATAAAAAATGGAAATCGGGGTCAAGGATCTTGCGAAGATGTTTATCGTAGATTGTCCTTGTGGACCACCCTCCCCTTTATTAGAACCGTGGTCCCCAGGTCTGCCTCTATGGTTTCTTCCGAGCATAGTGGGGAAAGCTTGTTTCCTAGGCGTTTGTTTACCTTTAAGAACACCTTTTCGCCAACTTGATAGTCCTTATAGGTCCTATCTTTATTCACTTGGCCAAGGGTCTTTTCCTGGGGCCGTTTGATTCTTTTGCTAATCATCCCTTCGAATTCCTTAGACTTCGAGTGGATAATTTCAATCGGTTTTTCGTTAGTAACCGAGTGAATTGAATTGTTGTACCTGTTAGTTGCCAACAGAATCAATTCGGTCGTGTCGCTCAGGTTGGTCTCGAGTTTCAAGCATCTGGCAATTTCTGCCAGGGTACTATGAAACCTCTCTACTTGACCGTTTGATGTGCTATGTAGAGGCGGGGCGTTGGAAATGGTTATATCAAAGTGGTTTAGCAGGATCGTTTTGATGGTTTCAGAATTTAACGATCTTTCATTATCGCAGTAAATTTGTTTTTATCTTCGGAAAGAAATTTACTATGTGCAATAATGGGGATTTTACGTCCACAATAGCCCTCGATGCGATGGCTTGCACTGTGGCGAATTTTGAAAATTTGTCAATGCAGGTGGGAAACAGGGTTCCATCCGTTGAAAAAATGTCAACGTGGAGGATTTCAACCACAAAGGAGGGTATCGGTGTTTCCGCTACCTCTTGCTTGGATGGGTGACGTTTGTACTTCGCCATTGCACAGGTCTTGCAATTTGAAGTTGCTTCTGTTGCCAGCCGAAGCATCTTAGGGAAAAAGTAGTCCCTCAAGATTTGTTTTACGTTTTCCTGTGCGGCTCGGTGGGCCCTGTTATGTTCTGCTATAACGATTTCTCGCTGTTCGGTTGCATCGGTAATATCTTGGACAAAGCTCTTCGTATGTTTGAAAGAAGTGCCTGGGAACAGTTCAACTAGTCGGTGTTGGATAAATGCCAAGATCGGTAAGGAGCAATATATTGCGTTCACTACCTCGGCATTTACTACATCTTGTAGAGCATTAAGAAGATTTTCCCGACTAGGGATTCTTATTATGTGTCTCACCTTGCTTTTAAACAAGATGAATGTGTCCACCGAGAAGCTGTTTCCTTCTTCAATTACTATTTGGTTCCTAAAACAGTTTACCGGGTTTTCTGTTGAGTCGATGGTGTACGTTAGTGATTGTTCGCTGTGTATGGTCGCTACGTCCGAATCTTGTTCGTTTTCGAGGGCATTTATGTTTTAGCGAGACAAAGCGTCTGCCACAAAATTTTCCTTCCCCGGTTTGTAGACCAATTTAGCGCCATGGTCGTCGATAATTCCCTTCCAGCGTTTAAGTTTCGCGTTAGGGTTTTTGTCCGAGACGGCAAAGGTAAGTGGCTGGTGATCGGTAAAGATCTGCAGGCCTTTTACGCCGTACAAGTAGTTCCGGAGGTTCTTTAATGCCCAAACTATGGCGAGGAGCTCTCGCTCGTTGGTTGCATAATTTTTTTCATTATCCCGCAGGGCGCGTGATATCATTGTGATTGGGCGACCATCTTGAGATAGTACCGCTCCCAGACCAAAGCCTGACGCATCCGTTGTCAAATCGAATGGTTTCTTAAAGTCTGGGTAAGAAAGCAAAACGTCTTCTGATGCCAAGATTTCTCTCAACCTGTCGAACGCTTCTTTCTGTTCCTTAGTCATATCGATGTCAATCTTTCTTGACTGATATTTGCTTGCTTTTCCGTTTTCGCCTTTTAGGATGCTCGTTAAAGGCCTTGCGATTTTCGAAAAGCGTTTTTGGTAGGGGGAATTGTTTTATGGCCTTTACCTTTTCAGGTGAAGTTCGCAATCCCCCTTGCGACACAATAAACCCCAAGTACCAAGTACTCAACGCTCTTTTTAAAGAACTTTGATTTTTCTTGAGATACTCTCATGCCTGCTTCCAAGAGTTTTGTTAAAACCCAATCCACGTCTTTTACGTGTTCTTCTTTAGTTTTTGAGAAGATTATGACGTCATCGACGTAAACGTAGCATATTTTCGAGATTCCGTCCCGTAGGACATCGTCGATGGCCCTTTGGAAAATGCTTGGGGCGTTTTTAAGCCCAAATGGCAATCTACAGAACTCGTATTTGCCGTTGTTTATAGAGAATGCTGTTTTTTCCCTACCTTTTTCTGCCAGCTCTATTTGGTGAAAGCCTGACTTAAGGTCGAGTGTCGTAAAAAATTTAGACTCGCCCATGTTTGACAGTATTGTCGAAATTGTCGGTATAGGGTACTGTCCTCTGATTTAGTTTCCTAAAATCGATAACTAGTCGCTTCTTTTTTACCCCATTTTGATCTGTCCCTTTTTTTATCTACAACCCAAGTCGGGTTGTTGTAGGGAGATTTGGATGGCCTTATCACGCCGTCCGCAAGAAGTTGTTTAACCTCTGCATTGACGAATTCGGTCACACCCATGAGATGCGGGTATGATTTAGAATATACCGGCTCCCCGTCAGTTTTTAACGTGGCGATCGTGTTTATATTAAATGGTAGGGCTTCATTTGGGTCAGCGAAGGCCCTATGATTTTTAAGAATCATCCTATCGAATGAGTTCTTAATTGCAGGAGGGACGTCTTCATCATCAATTTTGATGAAGTTAACGTTTTCTGCTCTAGTGAACTGGATCTTTTCAGCTCTGTTACTAGTATTTATTATATTTCCAGTAAAATCGAGTTTCGCATTTACTTGTTTAAGCAAGTCGAGCCCGATAATGCCTTCAAATTCCTTAAGACTGTTTAAAATAAAAAAGGGTGTTTTTACGTTAAACACCGAAACGAAACATTTTTTTTCGATTTTGGTAAAGCCATGAATCGACCTTACCGTGAAAGGTTTTTCCGCTGCCACGACGCCTTTCAGCCCCGGGAGTGGAGAAATATAGTTTTTGGATGTGCCGGTATCGAGTAATAATTTTATTTCTTTTCCTGCTACCGTACGTGTTATGTAGGGAAGCAGGGACTTTACCCTAAAAAATTGCAGGAGTCTTCTGCATCCAGCTCATCCTCTATTTCGGTGGCGTTCGTTTGGGCAAGGGAGTCGTAATCATCTTCGTCGGAGTTTTCATCCGGCAAAAAATTGATTTTCTGTCGAGACCGTGTCGACTGCCCCCTTTGCCACTTGGCATTGGCTCTGGTGCCGGTTGGCTTTGGCCATTCCCTGCGCTATTGTGTGGCCTTTGTTTAAAGGAACCACCGTGGTTGTTTGCTCCTTTTGGAGTCCTGACAAAATAAGGGTTTTTTTTTATCTCCCCCGAATTTTGATTTTGTTCGTAATATGGCACAGCTGCCGCTGGGCCCCTCACTTTGTTCTTTAAAATGCCCACTGCCTGATAGTGCCTACTGCTGCCTTCGTAGGCTTCGAATACCTTATAGGCTGCAGTTGCGGCCTGCCTCCAGGAAACGTACCTTTCTTGTTTCCCGTCGAACTCTGGCACAGACTTAACCATGTCCAGAGGCTCGTTGCATACTACTTCTGTGTCTATTTGTATCTCCTTATATGTGCGGACTTTCGGTTTTTTGTCCCTAAGTAGGCTCAGCTCTCCCATAATGGAGGTTAATTTTGCCTCGAATAGCTGTTCCTGTTGTTGGAGTGCGCCTGCTATGGTGGCCTCCATACTTGTTCTGCCTGCATTGTTGCCGCCCTGCTGGTTGACGGTCTTTCAACTTGATTTGGAGCTCTTTTATGTAGAAGTTCTAGCACCTCTTCGTCTGATGAGATGTATTCGGTATCCCTATACATGGGACAGTTTAAAAAAAAATGTTTCAGGGGCCACAACATTAAATCGAGAATATTTGCAGACTATTTTGCAGGGTATTTGTATCAAACATCGAACACTCAAAAACCAAGACGTTATTTTTGTATTTTTTTCTGTCGAGAATATTTGTCGAATATTTGCGGGGTGTTTGTATCAAATATCGAACACTCAAAACCAAGACGCTGCTTATTTTTTGTATTTCGTTTTTTTTTTTCAAGAATAATTGCAGATTTATTTGAGGGGTATTTGTATCAAATATCAAACATTCAAAAACCAAAACGTTATTTATTTTTGTATTTCGCTATTTTTATTTTTTTCTGAATATTTGTAGACTATTTGCACCAAAATCAAACACCAAAACGTTATTCATTTTGTACTTTGTTTCTTTTTATTTGCATTTAATTTCTCTTATTATTTTTTCTGAATATTTGTAAATTATTTTCATCAAGTATTAGACACTCAAAAGTCAAATTCTTATTTATTTTTGTATGATATTCTTTTGTTCGGCGAGTTTTTGGACAAAAAGCTTACTCACATGTTCCTATATTAGTTTTATTATCGAGGTGTGTTTTGCCGACGGCTTCCTTTCGCCACCGATACTGTCGCAGTCGCTGCCGCTGCCGCTGCCGTCGCTGCTGCTGCCGTCGCTGTCGCTGCTGTCGCTGCTGTCGATCGAAGTTTGTGTTTTGCCGACGGCTTTTTTACGCCCTCGGTACGGCTGTCGTCGTTGCTGCCGTCGTCGTCGCTGCTGCCGTCGTCGTTGCTGTTGTTTTTTAGTTTCCCTTCTTGAAGGGAATTCTTAAAGCTCCTATTTCAGTTTTTTGTTATCTTGAAGATTTTTTTCACTTTGTTAGAAGCAAATGTATTTATTTGTGTGTTTTTGGTTTATGGTTTGGTTTTATTTCTTGTCTTGAATTTTTTACTTTGTTTAAAGCAAATTTATTTATTTATGTTTTTTTGTTTATGGTTTGCTTTGGTTTTTATTTCTTATCTTGAATTTTTTGTTTCACTTTGTTTAAAGCAAAATTTTTTATTTAAGCCATTCGTTTGGTTCGGCTTTTATTTATTATCTTGAATATTTTTTACTTTGTTAAAAGCAAAAAAAAAATTTTTCTGTGTTGTATTTTTTATTTTTGCACTTCGCACTTTTTTTTTCGTTGCGCCGTATTTTTTAATTCGGGTTCACTGTACCGTTTTTGCATGAGACTTCACTGTGTAAATTGTTTTTACTCGTTTCGCGTGAGTCCGACCGCGTTGGGCGACAATTATAAGTCGGTTGGTTAGTTTATTATCATTTATTATTCTACTCCCCCGTTAGGGTGAGAGATTAATATTCGGTTATTACAATAAGTACAGAGCGTAAGCCCTGGAGTACAATTATTTACTGAACTTAAGTTTACGATCTAATGCAACTCCAGGCCTCTGGTTAGTTGCAGCGCTGCCGGCAGAGGGCCAGGTCAGCACTTCTGTATCCGGCCGATCACTCGCTCCGCGAATGTTTGGCTCGGACTCCGGGCAATTGCGCAAGTGCGGGATCAGCGGTCTTTTCAATGCGCGTGCAGGCTACCGGATATGGCCCGCAACTCGGCAGTTTCACTCCGTGAAAACTGCTGGTGTTAACTTATATGAATATCGACTGCCGGGTGGTGTGGGTAGGGGAATTTGTGCGCCCCTATAATAGGGTCGTCACAAAACCAACGAGGATTATTCGAGGTTGACGGATAGTATGCCGGATAGTATGACTGAACACATTCGGTAAAAAACATTTTTGGCTAAAAAGCCAGATATATTATGTAAGTCAGTCGAGTCAGTGTCGAGAGTCACATCGAAAGTAGGATGATAGGGATCTTCAAGTAGCGTCAACGGCTAAGCTAACTCTTGCTGGATTTATGACAAAATCCGCTCTGCGGAATTTCGTACATGATTATTTTGAGATAGCGAAATGTCGGACAAGTCAGCAATAAAATTATGTTGTGTGGAGGTAAGAAGTATATTAGTGGAATTATTTGAGGACGAAATAGCCCCTGTGATATTAAAATCACCAAGATAAATTAAATGGTCCTTATCCAAAAGTCGATTGGAATCCATCTGGATAGCAGAAAGATGGTTCCAATAAAAAGGAGTTTCCGACAAAGGAGGAATGTAGGCACAAGTAACGAAAATGGATCTACCATAGACTGATAGCTTCATACAAGGGAGTTCAACTTCGTTGCACTCCTCGAAAGTTATTAAATCGGACGCGAGACTGGAGTCAACCGCTATAAAGACACCACCCCTACGTCTGATAGACCGATCCCGGCGATATGTCGTATATATGCACAGCTGGAAAAACTTCGGAGCTCAGAATCTCCAGCTTTAACCAAGTTTCTGTGAACACAATAACCTAAGATGCAAACGATATACTATCAGAATACAATTTGTGAAGCTTACACGTAAGCCACTTGCATTCTGATATGAGATAGAGAGGGAATTTATTTGTGTTCACGCCAGAAGGGCGTTGATTTTCCGGAGGGAGTGTGATCCCCTACGCTCGCTCTCTCTCTCCCTCTTCCACTGCACTTTCGTGCAGAGAGTTTCTAATCCGCTCTTCCCAAGCTAGTTTTAATTTACTAGTACTAATTTACCTTTACACAAATAAAGACACGTCGCGTAATACCCCGAAAGTTTTCTACCGTGTTTTTCTTATCGAGTGCATTTCAGCTTAAAGCCATCCCCCTCCGAACATTGGTCCTTCGAGCCGGATCATTATATCTCCAGCAGTTCCGGCGCCTTTAACACCGCACAAGATAAGTAAACATTTTTACTTTGCTGCCGGTCATTTTTATGATTTTTGTCTAAATCCGAGCCATCCGTCCGATTGATCCGACACTACGGCAGCTTCCACATCCGAATCGCAATTAATTTATATTAATTTTCCGCGAATTCAACATTCAAAAAGTGTGTGTTTAAATATATGCCATAAGCCACAGCGACACTTCCAAATTCGAATTTCTCTTCGTTCGCTGTGATCCGCTTGCATTTATTTCCATTTCCTACACCTACGTACATACATACATATGTCCAATACATACAGTCCACTTCACTTATCTACAATCGGCACCAACAATTTACGCAATAAATTTTCGTATCCTGGATAATAATAGTAAATAAACATTCCAAAATCCACAAGTGTAAATTTAAATATATGTACGTATGCTATACGCCACAGTGAAACTTCTAGTTCCGAAATTCTAACCGTTCACTGTGTTCCGCTTGCATTTACATATTTACACTCTCCGATATACAATACAGTCCACTCCACTGATCTACGAGCGCCAAAAGCAATTTAAACAAAATTAAATTAATATATACCTACTTACAAATATTTCGGGTTTTTAACACATAATTTAAATAATTTAATCCACAACTGAAAATAAATATACTTATATTAATTTCTAAACTTTAAACTCCAAATACAGTCCACTGCTCTAAAGAATAAATATATTTATATCCCCAAAATCACGGCACAGAAACGCCGAGTTAATTTGTACATTCATTTATTTACTCCCCTGGTCTATCCTGTACAGAGCTAAATCGAAAGAAACATATATTTATTGTCTTTTCTTTGCTCTATCCTGAGCTGAGGATACCTACATACATTGTAATTACATACATATTCGACTGCAAGTCGAAGCTCCGGTTTTTTTGGCAATTTTTTCCGCCTCTCGTTGTCTCCGCTATTCTGCATTGGCAAACGGCGAATGCACATTGTACATTGCACAAACATATTCTCACGCACGCCTTATCTTCAAGAACAGTACCGCGGAAAATACAGCAACGGTCAACTGAATAAATCCAGGCACACAAAATAATTTTAAAATTATTTTTTATAAAATCCCAACTAACTAAATCAGTTAGAAATTCAAGTGCGCTTCCATATCCGCATTAGTGTGACCGTACATCTCCGTACATCTCCGCCACTACACAATAAAATTCATAAATTCATTCCTTCTATATTCCGATTGGTTCCTAAATTCCAATTCCTGCGTCGACACGTATAACTAATTAAACAAATATATATCCATAAACAGACAATCCAGTTTGTTTTTTAAATATCCAGAATGAGTTCTTCCATTTTAAATAAATTCATTTCGATCTGTGACCGTCTAAGTCACTTCGATTCCACAGTCTACAATCCGGCAGCACCCAGTCCATCCAAATACACTTGCCAAATCCATCTCGACCAAGTCAGAGAGCTATGGAATAAGGTCAAAGAAGAATATGAAGCTTGTTCAGACCTAATTTCAGTTGGCTTAGAGGGCGAGGCGGACACCTTACTCACTCTGAAGGCAAAATACGAGTATGCCTATTTTATTTACGGAAGGTGTGCCGCCCAGCTCATGGAACAGATCGATACGATCTCTTCTAACGCAGCTCCAGTCCAATCCCCTGCGCCCCAAAATTCCTTTCCGTCTGGCTGTCGGCTTCCTCCGTGCGATACCGAAATTTTCTCGGGCGATTATATTCGCTGGCCGACTTTCCGAGACCTTTTCACAGCGGTCTATATAGACAATCCTACGTTGAAAAGTTGTTCTATCTAAATGCCAAGACTAGTGGTGAAGCTCATTCCATAGTTTCCAAGTCGCCACTCACCAACGATGGTTTCCGCTCAGCCTGGAAAAACCTATCTGAGCGTTTCGAAAACAAACGAGCGCTGGTTAACAGCCAACTGAAAAAGTTGTTAAACATGCAGTCAGTTGCACAAGAATCTTCGGCAGCCTTGAAGGAGCTGCAAAATACGATCCAAAACTGCCTCACATCCCTAAATTTGTCCTGCCTTCCTACGGATAATTGGGATTGTCTCCTGGTGTATGTGTGTTCCACGAAGCTTCCAAAACTGACGCTCTCATTATGGGAGCAATCTATCCCGAACAATACCGACATTCCTACGTGGCTAGCACTTGACTCTTTCCTGACTGAGCGCCATAGAACTCTGGAGGCCATAGAGTTTATACATCCTACTACGTTGCGCCTCCATCCGTCCGAACCGACACCCCACGAATACTGAAATCCTTCAGTACGAGGATCGTTCCGATATCCAAAAGATGCGATGTATGTTCCAAAGAGAACCATCCAGTGCGTTTATGTCCACGCTTCCTTCAGATGACAACAGAGGATCGGACCGCTTACATCCGAAAAAAGCAGTTGTGCTTAAATTGCTTTGCAAGCAATCATCAAATTCGTAATTGCACAAGCGCCCACAAATGCTTCAAGTGTCACGGTCGGCATCACACTTTGTTGCATCCAAGCAACTGCTCCTCCAGTGAACCGACTGCTCCGGATACTGCTTCTGCTCCGATCCAAAGGATTTCCTCGTTCTCCACACGAGTGACTACCGCTCCCGATTCCTCCAATTACTGGGTTCCATACGACGATGTGAAATGCAGACGTTCCCGAGGTATATTATCCTACCCATGCCGAGTCTGCCAAGGGAACCACCCTCTTCGGAAGTGCCACCGTTTTCTTCGGCTTCCACTGCACTTTCGTGCAGAGAGTTTCTAATCCGCTCTTCCCAAGCTAGTTTTAAGCCTACTTCTGCTAGTACTAATTTACCATTACACAAATAAAGACGCACGTCGCGTAATACCCCGAAAGTTTTCTACCGTGTTTTTCTTATCGAGTGCATTTCAGCTTAAAGCCATCCCCCTCCGAACAATTTGTTTTATGGAACAGATGTCCTAGAGGGATTAGTGCTCTGGTCGGGCCTGGGAACACTTATTAGGCCTGAATTTGGTAGAGCATATTGACTCAAAGAGCTTATTAGGGACATATATTTTAAAAGATTAAATACCAGCAGAAGAAAATTTGAATTTTTCCAACATTATTTTTATTTTTTCGGCTCTAGTTTTTCCTTGGATAAAGGCGATGACATCTTCCGATGTCTGAGCAGGGGAGAGCCGCAAAACAAATATCTGTTTCTATAAGGGGTTTTGGCGATGCAGGTAGGTTAGGTAGTTTAGGTCCTTATAGAAAAATATGAAATAATATTGATAAAAAGTCATACGGAATCCATGATAAGAAAAAATACAAATTATGAATAATCATTATTTTTGAATAATTTTTGTTTCCATA
The DNA here is from genome assembly GCA_018903765.1 of Drosophila aff. chauvacae BK-2020. Lineage (NCBI taxonomy): Eukaryota > Metazoa > Arthropoda > Insecta > Diptera > Drosophilidae > Drosophila > Drosophila aff. chauvacae BK-2020. The sequence goes on along the minus strand of JAEIGO010000024.1, from coordinate 2,467,492 downwards.
AAAAATAATTTTTTATTAAAAATATATTTTTTGTTTACTTAAATTTAATGATTATGTTGAAGAACTGGATAGGTTATATTAATATATGCTTTGTTTATTTGTTCTCGCGTTTATTCGATAAGAGCAATAAGAGAGCCTCGAAGAACGCTGTTGGTACCCGAATTCTGGCGGTCTGCTCCGAACATACTTCCCCATTTGGAAGAGTCACGGTTCAAACTATGTCGGAATCGATGGGCAGAACTGCTAGCTTGGCGACGGCTTTTTTTGTTATACCCGTAGCTGTACGGACCATAGCTACTTTGAAGACGCCATCCACGCCGGATATGACTTTCTGGATGCACCCAAGCTACCATCTCAACGGTTCTTTCAATGGTGCTTCCAACCTTGATGTTAGACCTTTCGACGCGCCACTTGCTCCTTTCTTGCAGTAGGAACGAATACTCGCTGCTCCATCTCTTCCAGAAGTATTGCTTCATCTGGGTCACCACTGCCATCTGCTGTGGCCATCTGTCAGGCTCAGGAAACTTGGTGTAGCCTTAGGAAATGCGCCAAAGTTAGAACTTCAAGGCTTTCAGTAATTTCGAAATTGAACAGAGTGGACGGGAGTTAAGGATAGCAGAAATCTCATAGAAAATCTGAAGAGTTCTTAATTCATCGATGGTTAAGGTGGATGCACAGAAAATTTGCCGACTTAACAACAGCCTCCCATAAACCACCAAAATGACGGGCACTCGGATGGATGAACTTCCAATCGATCTCATCAGCTAAGCAGGCGGAAGATATCGATGACGTGTGGGGTTCACTGGGTAGGTTGTCATTCCAAATGGTTCGCCTACTGCCTGATGAATCTTCTCAGCGCTATGAAAGAATCCGTCGTGAGATCCTGAACGAACTAAAAATGAGCTGCCTTCGTTGAAAAGCAAACAAAGACGGCGATGTAGCCTTGTTTCTGGTCTCTGCCTTATGATAGAATGGTCCACAATAGTCCACTCCTGTGGTATGAAATGCTGGATTAAGCTGGACTCGAATCGCTGGCAGGCTACCCATGACATGATTTCAAGTCGCAGGCTTTATTCCGAATTACACAGGCCGACCAAATTAGATCATCCCTCTGACCCAGAAACCAGTATATACTTTTCCGAAGGTTTTCGGTGCGCTGAATCCGAATCCGAGGTCGAAATTTCCGAATTGGCTCTGGGTTCCGAGATATCCTAACCTAAAAGTGCAAAAACAGCGTTTTTTGCCTATATTTGAGGTTATGTAGCATCGAATTTGTTCTTTTTACTGAAAATACTAAACAAACCATCTTAAAGTATATCCCTTGCCCTTTCAAATGCTGTTGAGTTTGATCAAATATATCTTTTTTCGCGGAGATATCGTACTTTGAAATTGATATAGAGTATTTATTGTCGAGTGAGCTGTCTGACATTCCCCGCGATTTCGTTTATGATCGTTTTATGGTCGCCATATTGAATTTCTTACGTACAAAACATAAAAATTTAACATCAAATCTCAGAATTTTATCTCAGTTTGGTAAACAGCGACCCCGAAGACCCCCATATACCCAGTTTCAGCTTGATCCATTAACTTTTTACGAATTTGGTCCGCCATATTGGATCCGCCATCTTGAATTTTGAAAATTTGAGTTCGGATTCGTGATCATCGACCCCAAAAACCCCCGAGTAACATATTTAAGCTGTTTTATGTGCAAAGAAAAATGTTTGCTTCATAGGGCCTATCCATAATTTTTTTTTTGAGGTAAATTCATTAACATGAAAATTTCAAAGTACGATATCTCCGCGAAAAAAATATATATTTAATCAAACTCAACAGCATTTGAAAGGGCAAGGGATATACTTTAAGATGGTTTGTTTAGTATTTTCAGTAAAAAGAACAAATTCGATGCTACATAACCTCAAATATAGGCAAAAAACGCTGTTTTTGCACTTTTAGGTTAGGATATCTCGGAACCCAGAGCCAATTCGGAAATTTCGACCTCGGATTCGGATTCAGCGCACCGAAAACCTTCGGAAAAGTATATACTGGTTTCTGGGTCAAAATTTTGTCGGCCTGTGTTATTATATTTATTTATTAATTGATCTTTTTATACCATGTACCGAAGGTACAAAGGTATATTAATTTCGTGCAAATGTATGTAACAGGCAGAAGGAAGCATTTCCGACCCCATAAAGTATATATATTCTTGATCAGCATCAACAGCCGAGTCGATATAGCCATGTCTGTCTGTCTGTCTGTCCGTCTGTCCGTCTGTATGAACGCCTAGATCTCAGCAACTATAAGAGCTAGAGCCACCAAATTTGGTATGTAGGTCGGAATGTTTTGCACGCAGATCAAGTTTGTTTCAGATTTAAAAATTTCCCCCCCACTCCCCCGCAAATCAATAAAAACGTTTTGCAGCCACAAATATTACCATAGATCTTTCTTTTTTTGCATAGGCATGCATATGTAGAACATGTATCAATACCGAAAATCTGGTAAAGATCGGGTGAAAAACACAAAAGTTATTTACTTATCAGTGTGTTATCTATTTGGCAGCTAGCAAAACAACAACAAAACTGATGAGCGCAAGAAACTAACTCCCGTGCGCAAAAAAGAGAGAGGGGTTATCTCTGTCTCTGTCTTGCACACGCAAGTGCATGAGATGGTGGTGGTTTTGCAAAGAGCGAGTTTGTTTACATTTCTCTAATAGGCAAAAGTCGCGATCAGCTGATCAGCTGTGGTGTTCCCTGGTTACCGATTTTATTTATAATCGGGAGCTAATTCGAGCGGCGATATATTTTGGTACATGGTATATAACAGTCGTTCACGAACGACTGTAGCTTTCTTACTTGTTTTTATTTATTTAAGTGTCATTTTTTCAATGTGCCAGTGCTAAATTGTTCTCGAAATTATGTGATCTATTTGCCTGTGTGTTTTCCATTTTTATTTATTTATTTTATTTGGCTCCGCAACATGCCATAAAAACAGACACAAAATTAACAAAAAAAGCATTACCCTGCCGCGATAATTATAAAAAATGGTACTGAGGTGTAGCTAAGCGGTCCTTATACAAGAATATGAATTAATATTGGTAAAAAGTCTTACACGGAACGCGTTATTTGGTTTTGAGTTTTACAACAAAAAAAATAAAAATCATGAATAATCATTATTTTTGATGAAAATACAAAACTTTCAAAAATAATTATTATTATTCATGATTTTTATTTATTTTTTACTCAAATGTAATGATTACACAGTGTAACAAATTTTAAAAAAGTGAAAGTACTTTTGAAGTGACCTAGTACAGATTGTTAAGCAGGTCGAATATAACACAAAACCATGTTTGAAATTCTTCACACACACTAACACACTAACAAAATCTTGAGTTATGGTCAAAAAACCGTTTTTCGGCTCTTTTTCACTTTGAAAAATTCCTGCTCAAAAAGTTGTTGACCAATTTGAAAAACTCTTAGAGTTTACAGAACTATGGTATTTATAAAAATATATTCCAGAATGTCAATTTGTTGTTTAAACTCTGAATTACCCTTTCATTGTCCTCATTCGTTCCCTTTACACACTGTTAGTATAGAGCGCTCTGAAAAATAATTTTTTGAGGGGGAAAAATCGTCATAACTTCATACATTTTCGTCATTTTTTCATGAAATTGGTCTTGTTTTATTCGTAATTGACTAGGCAACAACATTAGGTGCGCGAAATATTGGTGATTTGTTTAAAAAAAATGGCATCAAAGTCGAAAAAACACGAAAAAAAAGTGCGAGTTGCATATTTCGAAGCAAAAATTTTGTCTTTCTCATTCGAAAGAAACAATAAGTTATTTTTTCAAAAAATCACTTTGATGAAATTGAAAAAAAATCAAAATATAATCATTATTATTTGATTTTTATAATAAAACTTATAATGATTAGTTATCATTGATTACGGTCCCTGATATTTATTAAAAACCACCCGACCCGTCTCAGCCCCCATTGGAGGTCCATTTAGGCAGGAAAAATCTGAAATGAAAATGAGGGTTAATTTATTGAAGATGAGAGACAGAGAGAGAGAGGATGAGCCGGTAGCCAGGAGAAAGCCGATGGAAACATGGCAGTGAGATCCCAAGACGGAATTAATCCGGATCTCAGGCAGGGAGGGTGCGTCAAGGGGTTGTTAACATCCACACCCCGAGTCCATTTCCGAGAGACCGAGGTTCTTATGTTTGATGTATTTCGCGGCTGATATGTCGTTTGTTGTTGTTTTATGGATTCCGAAATCAGCTGGAATTTATGGTGCGATCTGTGGGCTCCTGGGGGAAAATCCGCCCTGAGGTAACTGGCTAACCGGCCTTGCCCCTACAAAAAGCAGGCCGTAACATAATGGAGCCCAAACTAAACCAGAAGTGGGGTGGCGAATATAAATTTAAAAATATTCAGTTGAGGGCTGAAATCCCAGTGGTTCCGGCATTCCAGGTTTGAACGCGTATCGATGGCTTATGTCGGCAATCGAAAGCTGAACATTATTGCTGGCAGTGGAAAGTCCTGGGATGCTAAAAAAATTGACCACAAAGTAATTTTTTAAATTTTTGTTGACTCACCTAAGAGCAGAGATCCTCCAGAGAAATGATATGGCAATACCTCTTTGGTGCCTGGTGGCGAACGGAGGCCTCGCAGCAGAATGAGTAACGGTAGTAAGCTTCTGCTGGTTACGGCGTGGGTGCGTGTGAGGAAATGGCTGGACTCCGGGAGGCCCATGGGAACACAGTGTTCACCATGCGATGCATCCGGAGCGGCCAAAGAACTCATCAGCGCATCCGCGGCGTAACTGGACGTGAAGCAGGATAGGTACGTGAGCACCCTCGATGCCCTATCTTCCATGAAGAAGATAGCGGATCCGACGAAGCTCGCGAAAATATATAGGATCGATCTCGGAGTTGGATGGTGACGCAGATAAGCGTGTGGAAGTTGGCTCCGGTTCGACGTCACTCCTTTTCCCCCTTATTGTGGTCCAATTGAGTGGTTTTTTGAGCATGATTAACGAGGTTGTCTAGCCGTTAAAGCAAACGGCAGCCGCCGTACAAATGCTGCAACCGCAGTCGATGCAAGGCGAGGCCGGAGTTGGCCACGGGCATGGAGAAGCGAACGAACGCCCGGAGCCGACAGGAGCATACCCCAAGGCCAAGCCAGAGGGGGAGAATAACTGGACTTCTTCTGCTTGGAAAGTGGTGGAAATAAAAGTGTACCTAATGAAACTTCACAAAAGGAACAAATGGAAGTTCCCAACGCAAGATCTCCCAGGTGGGACAAATGGTAGTGTTCAAAGAGGAGAACTTGCCATCCAGCGTGTAGCGGCTGGGTCGTATCCAATTGGTCAGTCCTGGCGTAGACGGCAAGGTTAGAGTGGCAGATGCGCTCACAGTGCGGGCGTCATCCGACGATCTGTACCAATGGACAGGCCTAATGAGTCTAATGACTCCTCCATACATTAGTATTTCCAACTGGTATTGACTAGTCCTAAGTCTGTGTCATTCTATGTCGTCCGTACGTCCATGTGTCATTATCATCCGTTTCCATAACACCTTATTTTCATGATTTACCCATTTCTTTTATATACAATGGCTCCAGCGACCCGCCAAGTTGTCCGTCGCTCAGCGTTCAACGATATATACAGAAGTCGAGCCTGCAGATGTGTTTACCCACTGAAGAGCTGCCAGCGGTTCCTACAACTGCCGGCTCTGAAGCGGCTCCGGGCAGTATTAATCAGCAAATACTGCTCGAACTGTCTGGCCCACGAGCATTCGGACCGGTCATGTCGCAGTAAAGCGAGGTGACACTTCAGCCGAGAGCCCCACCAAACCTGCTGCACATCCACGCTGAAAAGCTGCGCTCTTCGAGACCTCAATGAAAGTGTAAACCACGCGCAGCGCCTCAGCAGCTTCAGAAGGCAGTTTCGACCGGATCACGACGCTCAGCCTCGAATGATGAGTCGCCATCCCGCAATTCACTGTCAACGATGACGTACGCGCCTATCCTGGTGCCCCCCTTGCTGAACAAGGGGGAGTCAGCTATCCCGCCAGCGGAACATCTCTGTGGACGGAATGTACCTCAACCCGTTTGCCATATTCCTGTATGAAATTACTCTAAAAATAAACCCCAAGCGAGAAAGACGCTTTCCGTACGCTCCAACACCAATTGAAATCTTTTTTTCTTCACTTTTTCGATTATAACAGAGGAGTACGAAATAGGGGGAAATAAATAAATCAACACCGCTGCCTCTGAGAAATATAACACCTTTATTGAAGTATATTATTAAAACTTGCCCAAATACTGAATTTATCTTTCCCAGGAAATAAAATAATTAATATGTATAAATAAAACGCTTTATCTCTGTAAGAAATCAATAGACAAGAATTTATTTAAATCACATTTTTGGTAAATTTTCAAGGTTGTTTGCATAATTTAAGGGCTAAAACACATTTAATAATCAATTAAACTATTTAATGTATGCTTATATTATTCGATGTAATTATAGACTTATATTGGCAATAAAATCATTTTAGAATTGGTCCCAATAAGTATTCACAATAAATTTCTAAAGAAAGTAAACTGATTTTTTATTGAATCGTATTTTTAAAATGAAAAACTAATTTAGGCCAGCCCTAATTACACATTTAGCAGCTCTTAGGGTAATTATAATTAAACTTGCTTGTACTTTGCATATTATATGTATATAGTAAGGTTAAGATGTATTGACTGGTTAAATAAATGGTAGATCATTATCATCACTATCATCATCATCACTATCATTAATTTCGTTTTTGAAACATCTCGTTTGATAAGACTCCAGAGGCAGATTTAAATCTAAAAATAGAAAAGCTTATTTTCTTATTATTTATGTAAATTCAGCTAAATTATAAATTTACTTCTAACCAAATTTAATTTTTTTCTTAATTAAAGTAGGGGAAAGTGGGGAGTTATGAAACATGGGGAGTTGTGAAACATGACCATAAATTTGGCTAATGGCTTGTTTTTTTTTTTTGTCAACATTTTATTAACCCCAGTGCTTAATTTGATAGAGCACTTACACCGATATCACCCTTTTTTATATATATTCCCACACACTGTGTTTAAAATTCGTGAAAAAAGTTTTTTTTTTTTTTGTTTGTGATTTTTGTGAGTGGCATCTTGATGAACAGTTGCAAGTGAATCTTTAAAGTTAGTATGCAAAATAATCAGCATTCATTAAGCTTTTAACTTACAGAAAAATTTGAGAGAAAATATTTTTTGTTTGCTATGTCGGTGCTATTTTTAAGAAAGTAACAAATGGGGGTGTTTCATAACTCCCCACGATTTTTGAAAACTGAAAAAAACAGTGTTTCGGGAAAACGAGCTAAAGTCGCCCAAAATGTTTGATTATAGGCGATTCCTTTTACAAGGTAGTAGTTTATTGATTGCTCTAAATATTAAATTAAAAAAAAATTTGAAGAAAAAAAAACGTAAATTTTAGAAGTTTTGGGCCCTTTAACAAAGCGTGTTTCATAACTCCCCACTCTCCCCTACAAATTACTATTGCTTTTGCAAGTAATTCTTAAAGCAAATCAAGGACAACTTGCCCCAAACATGTATTCATGGCAATTGAAAAAAGGATGGGAAAAAGTTAGTCGAACTTTGGAAAATGTATTGGCTTTGTGTGTTACGAATAGTCTGAATGGAGCAGTTCGTAAGCATATTTTATGGTAAGTTGAGTATTTTTTGTAATTTTTATTTTTTTTTTTTAAGGGGGGGGTCTGGTTTTGAGGGTTAAAAAAAAGTGGTTTTTGTTTTATTGCATATTATGAAAGTATAGTATCTCAAGAATGTTGTCCGTAAATATGAAGTCAATCGGAGCAAAACTCACAAAGATATAGCTTTGGAAGTAGGCGGGATTTACCAGGGTCTTACCGCTACGAAAAACTTTAAACGCGTTTTTCTCAAATCGATGTTTTTTGAGTCGGTGCACACTGTATCTCAAAAACTATTCAACCGATCGTTCTCAAATTTTTTACAGTATTTCCTTACATAATTCATGAGGTATTGACGTCGAGTTTTTTTTTTTTTGTTTTTAGTTTTTTTATTATTAACAACAATAGTCATGAATTTTGGCCAAAAATGTGGTATTTTCACTTTCAAGTCTTGTAAAAAATTCAAAAAATTAAAAAAAATTAAAAACTCGACGTCAATACCTAGAGGGACATTTAAATTGATGGAAAAACTTTGGTTGTTTCATTTCGGATGATCCAGTTCTGAGGTATGGTGTGCACCGCAAAAGCTTTTTTTTTTTTTGACGCCTGCGAAGAATTGCTGCCATTCGGTCAATTTTTAATATTTTTCAACCAATATTTCACAGAATATAGTTCAATGTATACTCTTTAACGTACAATAATCAGAAAAAAATTTACTTTCCCCGTACGCCCAAAAAAAAATTTGAAAAAACCTGTTATTTTCTGCCTTCAAACCCAGACCCCCCCCTTAAGTTTTTGGTAAAACGGATACCAATTTTTTTTTTTTTTTTTTTTATTGAAATTTTATTGCAAAATTTAACTTAACACTGGCCAGGTGTCAGGCACCGGTAGCGACAGCGGCAGAAGCATAGCTGATATCGGTTAGTTGCTTCAACAGTTCGATCAACCGCTCAGTGGGCGATTTGGCTGCAATCATAATAAGCATTTCCAGCGTTTTTTCATGGTAATTCCAAAATTTAACTTTTACCCTTATCGAAGATTTTTTTTTTGTTTTTACAAGAAGTCACTTTTATTACATTTTTGTATTGCTCTTTAAGTTATTATTGCAATACAAATTTATTTATTTTTTTTTTGAGTTATTAATTTTCTTTCGCTAGATTGGCCAAATCGCCCATTGTGAACCGGTCACTTTTCACTTGTCAACGGACCGAAGGCACGAAGACAACCCTGGAGATCGGGTGCGACGCAAACGAGAGAGGTGAGTTACTTTTTGATCATATTATACATACTATGTATGTAATAACAAGTAATAACAGGAATACATCAACATTTCTATTTCCTAGCACGGAGGTTTCAAGGGTGGGAGGAGATGCTAGATCTCACCTTACTCATAAACGAATGTACAGAGGTGGAAATGGCAACTGGTCCGCCAATTATTTCCGTTGTGTCCGCTGAGGTGTCCCAAACTTTGACTCTGCAGACTGCCCAGGGTGAAATAAGATCTAAACGACCGGCTGTTGGTAACTCAGTGTTACCAAAGACCCTCACAGCTGTTCCACCATCGAAAATAATATTTATTTCGCGGAATGCCCCTGCCCTCGCATCGGAAGATATTCTTGCTTACATTCAAGGCAAAACCCAAACCGAAAATTTAAAAGTAGAAAAATTAAAATTTGTATGCCAGAGACAATCATCTTTTAGGCCGTCAGCCAATGGGCAGACAGGGGGAACAACGGGTGAGAAATCACCTGCCGTAACTGTCTGCACCACTGGAGGTGCGACTATACTCTCCCCGTGAGGGCGGCTGGAAGCAGGTCCCAGTACGGTCATGTCTCTGCTGAGGATGCTGACGAATGGTAGTCGGGCGGGGAGAAGAAAACTCCTGCCCAAAAAATTACCCCAATCCAAGGTGGAACAGCATATGCCGAGGGATGCGTGTCCGGGGGGTGCTTGGACATTAGTATGCGGACTCTGGTGGACCGGCCGACCCATCAGTTTTAACTAGGCTTACCACGGTATGCGGGCTCTACCGTGGCGGACCATCCCCATCCCCCAACAAAAACGTAGGTGACCGTCAAACCTCAAAGGCGGTAGGGGAAACCCCCTCACAAATAACTCGAAGACGCTAAGCGGTCGAGTGCTGAAGAAGGAAGAGGAGAGCTCCTCGGAGCGCCTTAATCCGGGGACCGGTGTCACTGGGAAGGGTGAGCCAATGGGCCCACCTAGCGGCGTGATCGGGGGCAAGTCCCTCGACGTGACCGCAGGGGGCTCCAGAGTCAAACCTAACCCATGAGGCTCGGCCCAGCAGCAGCAGCAAAGGAAGAAGAAGACGCTATACAATGAGCGGAGGAGAGCGGCCTTCATCCTTTCGCGTGCTAACTTAGCCATGGAGGCGGACCCGGACCAAGCGGGTCTTATAAAATGGGCGAAAGGCGTACTGCCAGATTTCCAGCCTGTCAGACGCGGGCAGGAGCACCACTAAACGTCAGCGGTCTACGGAGGTTCAACCTCCGCAGCCGAAGCGTTCCAGAGTGCAGCCCCAGCGGTCCTTCGCCGAGGTGACCAAGGGAAAGATCCTGATTGGAGTGGTGGATGAGGGCTCCAGTGACGGACAGATCCCGAGGGACCGATGGCGCTGGATCGTTGGTGAGCTGCACAACAGGTTCGTGGAGGAGCTGTTGGCGTCAGGTGGGGCACTGCCTCGTTGCGAGGATGCCGGTTGGCACCAAGGAGGAGTGAAGGTGATCGCGTGCGAAGACGCAGCGTCGGTCACCTTCTACAAGAGAGCGATCGCGGGATTGGGAGAAGTATTCCCAGGCGCGAAGCTCGTGGCTCTAGACTGGGACAAGATTCCCAGCAAGCCAAGGGCCAGGGCGTGGCTTACGCACAAGCCGGCAGAGCCTGAGAAAATTCTCAAGCTTCTGCAGCTGAGTAATCCCGACCTCCCCTCCTCTGATTGGCGAGTAGCCAAGGTTGAGGAGGCCGTTGGTCCGAGGCGCCAGGTTGTCCTGACTCTCAATGAGGGGACAGTCGAGGCGCTGAAGAAAAACGGGGGGGCGCTCAGGTACGGCTTCGAGAGCGTAGCCGTCCGCTTATACAAGGCAGACGCAAAGGCGGGCCTGAAGGAGGAGGACCCTGATATAGGGGAGGCGCCCGAGGGATTGTCCGACGAGGAGGACATCCTGGAGGGGTACGTCTCTGAGGAGAGCGAGCTCGCGAGGGGCTTGCGCGACGTCGGGATGTCCGAGGATGAGGACGGGTTGGACGAGCCGACCTCGGACGCCGCCATCACTGTGGTGAAGGTCAAGATCAAGCAGCAGAATGTCGCTGATGTTCTTGCAGATCAACCTCCACCACAGTAAAGCAGCTTCCGCCGCCCTTCTAGTCCACCTGTCAGAAGGTGGTACCGACGCTGTCCTCATCCAGGAGCCCTGAGTCTGTGGCGACAGAATCCTAGGGCTGAGGGCAGCCGACTATAGGCTGTACGCAGCCCCAACAACAGGTAAATCGCGAGCCTGCATACTCGCTAGGAAAGACCTAACTCTTTTCTTGCTTCCCAATTTCAGCAATGAAGACATTATAACCGCATGTCTAGAGGGACCAAACGGTTCCCTCCGGATATGCTCTGCATACCTAGGGCACTATCAGGACCCCATCCCCCCAACCCTGAAGCATGTAACCGAGTACAGTAGAAGACTGGGCCTGGGTCTCATCATCGGGTGCGACGCGAACGCCCACCACCATCAGTGGGGCAGCACTAACACCAATGACAGGGGTGAGTCCCTTTTTGATTTTATCCTTGCATCCAACTTGCTGGTGGGAAACTCAGGTAATGAACCCACCTTTATAATTAAAAATCGCAGGGAGGTATTGGATATCACCCTTCTATCTGAATCCCTTAGGGATAACCTAAAGTCATAGAGGGTGCTGGAGAAGCACTCTTTCTCTGACCACAGATACATTTGGTTCACGCTAGGCTTCGACAGGTTCAACCCAGTTACCTTTCGGAACCCCCGGAGAACCGACTGGGAGAAATACAGGTCCCAACTAAATAGGATCCTCAAACCCCCTCCAGCCCCAACCCACTCGGACTACTGTCCAGAAGGGCTGGAGCGCCTCGTAAATACCTTTACCGATGCTTGTAGCAAGGCTCTGGATAGGTCCTGCCCCCAAAGTAGGAAGCGGGGGGACATTGGGAAAAAGCCACCGTGGTGGTGCAAAGAACTAGGCAGCCTCAAGAAGACCGCGAGGCAGGCCTTCAACCTAGCCAAGAACGTCAACACAGACGAATCGTGGCGCCTCTACAAAACCAACCTGTCCCTATACAACAGGGAATTAAGAAAGGCCAAAAGGAGGGCCTGGTCCGACTTCTGCTCGGGAATCCAGGACCACTCTGAGGCGTCTAGGCTGCGGAAGGTCCTCTCGACGACGCCCTCTAACCCGGGCTTCGTCAAGCGCCCCGACGACAGCTGGACGACCTCCAGCGAGGAAACCCTCGGGGTTCTCCTGGACGTCCATTTCCCCTCTAGCTCTTTCCAGAGCAGCCCACCTAACCCCCCGACTCGGCGGGGTCCGTCGGAAATGGCATACCTTCTTACTGATAGGAACATTAGATGGGCAATCAACAGCTTTAGCCCATACAAATCCCCAGGGGTGGACGGCATCATACCTGCACAGCTTAGCTACGCAGCTGAGCGCTCCACGTCCTGGCTTCGCCTCGATTACACTGTGTGTAATTTTCGAAGACATGGAAAAATAACCAATGTTCACGATGTTCCCGTGATAGTACACAAAAAAATAAAATATACGTGTCTTCCAGTTTTTCTCCAACACGTCAAACTTTTTTTTTTAACGTATCCAAAGTTTTTGGCCAAAATACGAATTTTTCGGAAAAATTCTCATTTTATCAAGCTCATATTTTGCAAACCGTTGGGAATTTTGAATTTCTCTCTGAAGCAAAGTTGTAGCACTTGCCACGGCCAACAAAATATATATACACAAAATCGAAAAAAAAAGTATCTTTAAGGTCAAAATCACAAAAATGCATAAAAAAAGTGCCTTTCTTCCCCTGTTTAGGTCAATAGGTAGCAAACGGTTCAAAACTGAAGCAAACAAACGTGCATAGAAGCTCTGGAACTCCTTCTAGAAGATTCTAGGCTTTTTTTGCATTTTTGTGATTTTGACCTTGAAGATAATTTTTTTTTCGATTTTGTGTATATATATTTTGTTGGCCGTGGCAAGAGCTACAACTTTGCTTCAGAGAGAAATTCAAAATTCCCAACGGTTTGCAAAATATGAGCTTGATAAAATGAGAATTTTTCCGAAAAATTCGTATTTTGGCCAAAAACTTTGGATACGTTAAAAAAAAAAGTTTGACGTGTTGGAGAAAAACTGGAAGACTCGTATATTTTATTTTTTTTGTGTACTATCATGGGAACATCGTGAACATTGGTTATTTTTTTTAGTGTTGCACTGTGTTATTATTCTCGATTATTCTAGACACAGTCATTCCAAGTGGATGGCTCCGCTCAAAAGTTGTTTTCATCCCCAAGGCGGGCAAGCCATCGCATTGCACGCCTAAGGATTATAGGCCGATAAGCCTCTCCTCGTTTCTACTCAAGACGCTGGAGAGACTCATCAGTCTGCATCTTAGAACTAATATTCCCCAATCATCCTTATCAGGATCTCTACACGCGTACAGGAGGGGCAGGTCGACAGAGACAGCACTCCATTCGCTTACCACCATCATAGAAAAATCGCTCCACGAAAAGGAGTTCACACTCGCCGCCTTCTTGGATATAGAGGGCGCTTTCAACAACATCCTTCCAGGCTCAATCACATCAGCACTGACTAAGCTGGGGATTGATCAACACTCGGTGGATCTCATTGACCGGATCTTGCGCAGCAGAACGGTGGAGGCAACACTGGGGGGGTCAACCATCTCCAGACAAGTCAGCAGAGGCACACCTCAGGGCGGAGTCCTCTCCCCTCTTCTATGGAATGTGGCGGTCAATGAACTGTTCCAGGGCATAGAAGAGGGCGGCTGTCGTGTCGTGGCCTACGCGGATGATGTCGCCTTGGCGTTCACGGGAAAATTCCCGCAGACACTCTGTGACAGGATGAGCGAAAGTCTTCCGTTTCTGACGGACTGAACCGCAAGGTCTGGTCTGGGAGTAAACCCAGCGAAGACGGAACTAGTCCTTTTTACAAGGAAATACAAAATCCCCAAAATGATACCCCCTAAACTCTGCGGGGTACCTCTCACCCTTAAAAATCAGGCCAAATATCTAGGTCTTATCCTATACAAGAAGCTCGATTGGTCCCTTAACACGGAGGAAAGGGCCAAAAAGGCTACAATCGCGCTATATACCTGCCGTAAGGCTATCGGGTTAAAATGGGGTATGAACCCAAAAATTGTCCGTTGGCTGTATACGGCTATTATTTGCCCAATACTCCTCTACGGGGTGGCTAATTGATGGCCAGCTCTAAAGCGGTCCACCTGCCTGGGCACGTTTAGAAAAATCCAACGCATGGCCGAGATCTGTATGACAGGCGGCCTGCGCACGACCCCGGGAGACGCTCTGGACGTTCTCCTGGATATCCTCCCAATAGAAATAATGGGAGAGATGACCGCGTCACTCTCGGCACTAAGGCTGAAGGGCGCGGGTCTGTGGAGGAGTTCGAGTTTCGGGCACACGAATCTCGGCACTGCCCCACACCTTACTGAGGGAAACACAGACTACTGTGTCCCCGCTGAACACCCTACCACACCCTTCCAGGTTTACATCCCCGATAGAGAGGAATGGAACCTTGGACCTCCTGGACCTCTAGGGTCCCTTCACATTTACACGGATGGCTCCGAGCACCTGGGAGTTAGCGTCTCTTTTAGGCTACCCGATCACTGCAGCGTCTTTCAGGCGGAGGTTTACGCCATCAAAGAAGCTATTGATCAGCTCCCCCCCACCAGGGTCAGAGCTCCCATATGCATATTCTCCGACAGTCAGGCTGCCCTGAAGTCACTTGAAGCCATCTCTTCAAGGCAGGGTACAACCTCCCCTCTTCTCCCGGAGAGGGAGTCAGTTGACATGCCCTTGGCCACTCGCAGACTTCTCTGTAAGGAGTACTTCCATCTCCTCGCGGACAGGAAATGGGAAAACCTAATCACTTGCCACCACGCTAGAATGATCTGTCCACGCCGATCAGCGAAACGCTCAGTGGAGCTATTTTCATTAGGCAGGGAAAGCTGCGCCCTTGCCGTCAGGGCTCTCACTGGTCACTGGCTACTTGGAACACATGCGTCCAGGCTGTCAGTGCACCATAACGACTTCTGTAGAAGCTGTAGGGACGAGGAGGAGGAGGAGACCGTTCTTCACCTCCTCTGCCACTGCCCGGCCCTAAGCAGACGAAGACTGCAGTTCTGGGCTTCCCCACCCTTGTGGATCTCGCAGAGCTAAGCGAGACATCACCGAGGCAGTTAACCCGATTCATCGAACAAGGATCGGGTTGGTCCTCTCTTACGTAAGGATTCGTTATCGGCCCATGAGAACCTGCACTGGACGGGGGATCTAAGCCAACGCGGCATCACAAGGAGCCTCCTTAGGCTCAAGTGGATGTACCGGCTCTCTTGAGTCGGCCATCACCGCCTTAACCTAACCTAACATAATCATCTTTTAAGATTAGCGTCTACCCGAACTTCTTCGACAAAATTTGCTCTGGTGACTTTTGGCCCCAGCACGTTGTAGTAAAGGGGGGCACCTAGTTTAGGTTCAAAAAATCGATTTTTTTCATAAATCGTTAGTAAAACTATTGAAGAATATATTGACGACGTTTCAAATCAAAATTCCGATTTTCCAGGAAGTTATGGGCAATAACGTGAGTGCCCGCCAGTCCGACGCTGAATATTTCGAATATTTCAAACGCGTTATTCTCGAAACCACTTTTTTCCAATTTGCGGAAACTGTAGCTCGAAAAGGTACTGATCAATCGCTCTAAAAATTTGTGGGAATATTGTTTATACAATTACCAATTATATAAACCAAACTCCGGGAGAATATGATTACACAGGCCGACAAAATTTTGACCCAGAAACCAGTATATACTTTTCCGAAGGTTTTCGGTGCGCTGAATCCGAATCCGAGGTCGAAATTTCCGAATTGGCCCTGGTTTCCGAGATATCCTAACCTAAAAGTGCAAAAACAGCGTTTTTTGCCTATATTTGAGGTTATGTAGCATCGAATTTGTTCTTTTACTGAAAATACTAAAGAAACCATCTTAAAGTTTAACCCTTGCCCTTTCAAATGCTCTTGAGTTTGATTAAATATCTCTTTTCGCTGAGATATAGTACTTTGAAATTGATATAGAGTATTCTTTGTCGAGTGAGCTGTCTGACATTCCCCGCGATTTCGTTTATGGTCGCCATATTGCTTTTTTTACTTACAAAAAATAAAAATCGAACATCAAATTTCAGAATTTTATCTCAGTCGAATTTATGCGTTCAATTAGTACGGTCGTGTCAGCTCCAAATCTAAACCGAAGAGTGATCTTCAACTTCTTTTGCTTGTGTTTATCAGTGCGCAATCTATTTTTAGACACCGTCTGCCAAACGGTGTCTCTGTGGCCTTCGCAAAAACAGTAAACACCAGAGTGAAACTGAAAACTTAGTGTACGACCCTACCCATTGGGCTGGTGTCTTGTCTCTCGCTTGTTAACGCACAGGCCGGCGAGAGATAAGAAAATACAACTTTTGTCTCCAAATGATTTTTTTTTTTCCGAGTTGAAAATTTAGTTAATTATTAAATGGATAAAAACACACCTTCTAATCCGCCGCTCTCGGAAGAGCTGAACAGATTCGAGAAGATGAAGAAAATCGCTGGACATACTCCAGCAGAGATACGAGCCATGATTGCCTCAAGGCAATACGATTCTCTTGGCCTTTCACAAGCAAGCCTTGGTAAAACCAGCTCTGCTTCAACAGTAACAAATACAGTTACCACTTCTTTGTTTGTTTGTCTTGTTTGTTCAACAACAACATACACTTTGGGAGCTTCGACAAGTACTGCTCCGACAACTACTGTTTCGACAAGAACTGCTTTAGTTAATTCCTCTGTAACAATTATATCCACTACTTCACCAGAGGTTCCCCGTCTGGGGTGCTCGTTTCAGACCCGCCCCCCTTCTGGACGCAGGAAGTGGAACCTTACCGATTCTGGAAAAGATCCTACAATATTGAAAAAAAGCAAAGAAATCACGCTCGGGAGTCTATGGGAAAAACAAAACAAGCTTCGCCCTCAACTAGTCGGAGCAACAACCGTTTCGCACCTTTCGCTGAAGAAATAAGCCTTACCGAAGATATGGAGACTAATGAGGAATCAATTAAATTTAGCGCTGACAACTCAAGTAATGACCAGCCGCGTCAAACGGCAGCTCCAAAACCTCCTCCAATATGTGTTCCTAATGTTAACAGTATCAGTAAGCTAGAAAGCACCCTCAACCAGATAATCTCTGAAGATAAATATGACATACGTACTTCCAGATCAGGAATTTCTCGAGTCTACACAGCAGATTCAGAGGTGTGGTCCGTAGCTTGACTGCCCTGAATTGCCAGTTTTGGCATCATCAACTCCGTGAGGAAAAACCATATAGGCTGGTGCTGAAGAACATACACTCAACTGTCCCAAGAGAAGAAATAGAGCGCTGCTTCACAGACAAAGGCTTCGTTGTACTGAACATCTACTCCCCAAGGAAGCCTGGCTGGAATGAAATCTTAGACAAAATCTGTTCTTTGTCAATCTTAAGCCGACTCCGAATGCGGCCGAGTCTCTAAAAGTAAACCGTATTGGAAGGCACAGGGTTACAGTGGAGAAGGCTACTCGCAACAAGGACATAGCTCAATGTTACAATTGTTACAAATTTTGGCCACACCCGCAATGGCTGTCATATAAGCCCAGTTTGCGGGAATTGTGCGGGAGAGCATCCTACCAGTTCAAAATCATGTGAGGCACACCTAAACAATCAATACGTATGTGCAAACTGCATGGAGAATCACCCTGCCAGTTTTAAAGGCTGCAAAGTCAGAATAGATTTGAGTAAAAAATTAAAGCCGGGGCCTAGACCACCCAACTACACCATTAACAGAGATACTGAAATACGCCATGTACAATACGCGTCGACGTCAGCTGTCAGAAATGGAGTTTCCTATGCTGACATGACAAGAACTAAAGCTGAAAACAACTACAGCGTTCCAGCTCGGGAGGAATGCAACTCTAACAAGAACCTTGTCACTCTCGAGAAGGCAATCTTGGACATTAACGCCAGATTGGATCAACTATTTAAATTAGTCATGGAAACGATTGAATCCAACAAAGCTTTTCGTGATCTAGTCCACGTTCTGATTTCTAAAAAATGATAGTCTCAAACCTAAAAATCGGATTATGGAACGCAAGAGGATTAGTACAGAAGAATGAAGAACTTCGACTTTTTCTTATTGCCCACTCTATAGACATCATGCTAATTACTGAAACTCATATGCGCCCTGGACTAAAAGTATACACTCCTGGCTATGAACAATATTATGCCAATCATCCAAGTGACAACGCCAAAGACGGTTCTGCAATCTTCATCAAAGCCAATATTCGCCACAGTCAAAATAAATCAACAATGCGCACTGATTTACAAGTCACCAGTCTCGAGCTACCAACGAGTGGTAGTATTATCAAAATAGCTTCTCTGTATCTTTCTCCAAATAAGCCTTGGACTAAAAACGACTTTGATCAGCTACTGATCACATTCGGCCCCAAGTGTATAGCAGGAGGGGATTACAATGCTAAGCACCAATGGTGGGGCAACCTAAGGGCATGCAGTCGAGGAAAACGACTACAAAAGGCCATCGTAACTAGTTCTAGCGAAGTTCTAGCTACAGGTCAACCTACCTTTTACTCATCTAACACTAGACTGACGCCAACAGCTTTGGAGTTTTTTATCGTAAATGGGGTGCCAATAAATAAACTTTTAATTGAAACAAAATACGATCTATCTTCGGATCACCTACCTGTAGTAGCAACATTAAGCCACACTCCCCAATATAAATCCAGAAAGAAATCCTTACTAGCTCCCGGCTCCTCTATCGAAACATTTAGGAATGTCCTAGACAGAAGCATTAACCTAAACATTGACATAAATTATCCAGAAGACATAGAAGATGCTATAGTGATGTTCATGGACACAATTCACGTGGCTGCGACACTTGCTACACCAGGAAGCAGAAATTCTCCTACCCAGAGTAGACGTAGTATACTTCCTCAAAACGCTTCAGTTCTCATACAACTCAAACGAAGAGCTAGACGAGAATTTTCCAGAACAGGAGACGCACGCGCCCACAACATATACAAAAGGTTATCATATCGTCTTAACAAAGTTCTGGTGAAAAACAAACAAGACCACATTGACCAAATGCTGGAAAATGCAAGTCCTGATGCATCGACTAACTACTCGCTGTGGAAACTCACGAATAACCTTAAAAGACAAGTTATTCCAAAGGCTCCTATCAGAAATCCGGCTGGTGGTTGGTGCGGCTTCAGTCAGGAGAAGGCCGTTATCTTTGCAAGCAGCTTAGAGGATAGATTTAAGCCATTGAATCTCACTCCGGCAGAACACCGAAACAGGGTGCAAACACTTTTGGACCAACCTTTTCAAATGGCCCTCCCCACAAATCCTGTTACGTTGGAAGAGGTAGTAACGCAGATCAAAAAAGCTCAAACCTAAAAAATCGCCTGGTGAGGGCCTCCTAGATAACAGAACGCTCAAACTCCTTCCCATCAAAGCTGTACTTTTCGTAGTCCTATTGTTTTATAGCGCCCTAAGGCTGGGACACTTTCCAAGCAAATGGAAATCGGCAATCATAACGATGATTCCGAAGCCTGGAAAGCAACCCACTGAAGTAGATGCATATAGGCCCATTAGTCTTCTACCCGCCCTAGGGAAAATGTTGGAAAGGGTAATACTAGAACGCATCCTCAAACTTCCAAGTGTAAGCCAAGGTATTCCAAAGTGGCAGTTCGGTTTCCGAAAAAGTCATGGCACTCCAGAACAGCTACATCGAGTGACAAACTTTGCTTTGGAGGCAATGGAGGACAAGATGTATACAACCGCGGTATTCATGGATATACAACAAGCCTTCGATAGAGTATGGCATGATGGTTTTCTAAGTAAGCTTAAGACCCTTTTGACGCCACAGCTATTTCTTCTTATCAAAAGCTTTCTATTGAACAGACAGTTCAGTGTGGTTGTCGATGGCGATAAATCTACGCGTACAATCTCAGCAGGTGTACCCCAAGGCAGTGTTTTAGGCCTGACTCTTTATTCGCTGTATACTTCTGATATGCCGGATTCCTGGTGCTGTACAGAAGTTGAAGACGAAAACGTTCTTATTGCAACCTACGCGGATGACACCGCTGTAATGGTCAGGAGTACAAGCATGAGTGATGCAACCAGGGGTTTACAGGAATATGTGACGGCCTTCGAGAAGTGGGCAACGGAATGGAATATCGGCATTAATTGCAGCAAATGTGCTTGCGTCACATTCACAAAAAGGCCTTTGAACTGCTCAGGAATTGCCATGCTCGGCTAAACACTTCGACACGAGACCTTCTACAAATACCTCGGGGTGATTTTGGACAGAGGACTAACGTTTCAAATGCATACGACGATGATCAAGCAAGCAGTACTTTCAAAGGCTGCAAAAATGTCGTGGCTCTTTTCGCCGAGAAACAAACTCTCATTGGCAAATAAAGTTCGCCTCTATAAATCCATCCTGACCCCAATTTGGAAGTATGCGTTGCAAGTATACGGAATTACGGCCAGAACTAATATGAATAAAATAAGAGTTGCTCAAAGTAAGGTCGTTAGATCACTATGTAACTCCCCCTGGTACATGAGAACCAGAGACATAGAAAGGGATCTTAATATTCCAAAGATAGGCGTATATGTAGATAGGCGTGATGTATTGAGGACCCATGCGGAAAGTTATATGCGGCGACTCGGTTCCCACCCCAACACCCTGGCGAGAAGGCTTATCCATCCCCCGCGAAAAAGAAGGCTGAAAAGATTCCACCCACATGATCTCCCATCGAGACTATTATATTATTTTTCAAGAAAACAAATCAATTAAATATTGCTAGAGTAGCTTAATTTGTAAAGTAAATGTATATATTGGTATGCCTATGCTGTAGAATTATGTAAAACCTGGTAAAGCTGCCACATAGGTAGCAGTAATCTTGTTAAGGGGGTCTTCTACCTTCGCGGTTTTAAAAAATCGATTTTTTTTTTGCATATTTCTAAAGTAGACATAACTAAGAACATGCCCTGTGAAGGATTTGATCGAATTCATGCTCGTTTACGAGATATCGAGCTTCAAACCCGGCCCCACCTTGCCTATAGTATTGTAACATTTATCTTTAAACGCGTTTTCCCAAAAGTAGTGTTTTTCAAAAGTTTTGGCACGATTTTGACGAAACCATAGAAGATATCCTAGATCTGTAAAGTGTTACTTATTCACAAAACATCTCGCTAGGTCTAGACACAAGCTTTTCTCCAAAAAATTTTTTTCCAATTTTTTACAGTCATTTTTAAATTGAAAAACATGGTAAAAAATTAAATTTTTTGTTCAAATCGCTGCCATTTTGTGAAATTTTCAAATATTAAATAAAGCTTGTGTCTAGACCTAATCGACGTTCTTAAAATTAAGTTAAAAAATATGTTTTGTTTTTTGCATGTTCTGAAGCTGAGATTTCTTGCCAGCCGTTTGACTCTTTCGCGCCGGCAGAGGTTAATTCAACGACGCGCCAATGGCAAATTTTATTATAAATTCATATGGTTTTCTTTTTTTTTCAAGTTCACGAATTAGTTAATCAAATAAAAAAAATGTTGTTCGGATATCATGTGTAGTTTTTTTGCAATCCATTTTTGAAAAATAGGCCCCAAATTTGAGCGCGAAGGTAGAAGACCCCCTTAAATTCCAATTAATAAAATGTTAAACAAAAAAAAAAAAAAAAAAGAATTTTATCTCAGTTTGGTAAACAGCGACCCCGAAGACCCCCATATACCCAGTTTCAGCTTGATCCATTAACTTTTTACGAATTTGGTCCGCCATATTGGATCCGCCATCTTGAATTTTGAAAATTTGAGTCCGGATTCGTGAACATCGACCCCAAAAACCCCCGAGTAACAGATTTAAGCTGTTTTATGTGCAAAGAAAAATGTTTGCTCATAGGGCCTATCCATAATGTTGTTTTTTTTTTTGAGGTAAATTCATTAGCATGAAAATTTCAAAGTACGATATCTCAGCGAAAAAAATAGATATTTTATACTTTATACTTTATACTTTATACTTTAAGATGGCTTTTTTAGTATTTTTAGTAAAAGAACAAATTCGATGCTACATAACCTCAAATATAGGCAAAAAACGCTGTTTTTGCACTTTTAGGTTAGGATACCTCGGAAACCAGAGCCAATTCGGAAATTTCGACCTCGGATTCAGATTCAGCGCACCGAAAATCTTCGGAAAAGTATATACTGCTTTCTGGGTCAGAAGGTCGAGCTGATTTTGTCGGCCTGTGAAATTATACAAATTAGCTTTGCAAGGCTTTTAGCCTTGCTGAAATTGAGTTTTTAAGGTATGTTCAAATTAAATAGTACATTTATTTCGATTGCAAACAATGGAATGACTACGTGTCTAAAGTCCTTTAAAAATGTTGTACACATCCATCCGTTGTGACATTGAGAACTATTTTGTTGCAGGATATATTCAATGTTTGGAAATACTCCATATTCAGACTGATTTCAAGTGATATTAACGAGTATTACATCACCAAATCAAAAATAAGAAAGAATACAAAATACCTGACAGATCCACCTATCTGATGGGGAGTTCGACCTTTTTCTTCTTATATTATTGGATGGTATATATAATAAATCTATTATAAACGAACCTTGTAATTAATCTGAAGCCAAATAAATGCATTAAACATTATTGTAAGCTCTATAAGCTTTTCAGTATATCCTAAAGAAAATAAATATATTTTTGATTGGTTGACTGGAGTAATATAATTTCTTTTGCAGACAAGTCACTATCCGACATTCACTTTATTTTGTCATCGGTGGAGTGTACTACAACTAGTCTTTATTTATAGTTTTTATGATATTTTTGTGATTTTAGCATGACCAACAGAAGAATCTTTTCTGTTCAATTCAGTTGTGTTCATTTTGCATGACTGAACGTAGACTTATGATCGATTAGATATAAATTTCGCCTATTTTCTTAATTAAAATTATTTTAAATAAAATTGCAGACAAATAAAAAAAAGGCCATGATTAAAAAAAATTAAACTTAAATACAGCATTTTGACTTTTTACGAGTTGGTTCGAGTTTTGGCAAACAATTTCTTCATATTTTGCATACTGGTAATTTTTTATTTTGTTAATTATTCATCCCGACTCTTCTTAAAACTTCAGAAAGGCCAAAACACTGCTATTATTTAAAAATATTAAAAGAACAATAAAATATTTGCCTTGTGTAAAGGCTTTTGGCGCGAATAAGACGTGTGTAAATACTTTTGACAACTTCCATCCATATATTATTCTACTTTTGCGCAGGCATCGTTGGAAACATTGGATTTTACGGAGATCTCGAGTGACCATCGGATTGAATTTTTCATGTATGTGAAACCAACACTAAATCCGAGGCTTAGCTGCTCACCGCAAGTCGCGATTGCCGGCTTCAGCCGCTGCCAATTCAACTTCTATTAACATCACAAAAAATGCGAATTTTTCTTTTTGATCTAGGAAGCCTCGGTTGACAAATGTGGAATTTGCTCCTTATCAAGGATCCTACTCTGATTGGCCGGATTTTCTTGCGACTTTCACCACGGTTGTCGGAAATGATGACGAGCTAAGTGACATTACAAAATTACAATATCTACGGTCGAGTTTAGGCGGCGTGGCTCTAGAGACCATACGCTCACTCGAACCCTTGAATGCCAATTATGAAAAGGCCATTAATTTACTAATTAATAGATTTGATAATAAAGGGCAATATTTGGTTTAAAAGGTATCGAAAAGTAAGAAGGGCCACTAATGAGATGTAGTAAGTAAGCGCGGTATGAGCTGTCCTTATACTTCAGGCACAGTTTAACATCATCAGCGTACATAAGTACCTAGCGTTGGTTAGCACCACCGGTAATTGATAAACAATGAAAATAGCATTCTGCCAAGATGTCTGCCTTGTGGGACGCCAGTTGTGACACTGAGGGACACTGTTGGAGTGAGCGTTCTCAAACAGAACCTTTTGAGTCCTGTAACTTAAATAACTCTAAAAGCGGAAACCCCTATATATAAGTGCAGCCTTACAAGAAGAAAATGATTAACCGAGTTAATGGCTTTGCTATAGTTCGTGTAAATCACTTCGGTGTGAAGGCTACTTTGGAAACTCCTAATTACAAATGAGGTAATTTTGTAGTAGGCGATCTTCGCCGCAGGACACCCCTGTGTAACTTTTGACACAGGACAGATATGACGGATCCGTCAAATGTCATGTGTGCGCTATTGAAGCTCGATTGCTTTGTGCCGAATACAAAACGGAACGGATGCGTATGCTTTGTGCCCCGGAATTATAAATTTGTTCACCGTGAAAAAAATCACAAAAGTTTTATTGCACGTTTTTAAAAGTGTCACCGTGTGAAGTGTGTCAATTAAGAAGGTGAGTGCAATAGATTTTTTGACGTGAAATTTAGTTATGTTTAAGAACCCACGCCGTGTTTGGAAAACATTTTCACAATAAAAAACTGTTTCATATGACTTTAAAACGACTGCTTGAGGCAGTTGTGGACACTTAAATGTCGGGGGGTTGTGGACACAAAATTTTTTTTTTTTACAAATATTGAAATATCGCCGATGATTGAATTATAGGTACAGCTATATAGCTGTATATATATTTTAGTGGTGTTTATTTTCTTTTCTTCGATGCTTGTTGCCAAAAAAATTGACCGCCTCCAACTCCGTTCACTGCAATAACTGTAATCGACCAGTGCACTTGAAGTGTGCTGACATGCGTGCCAGCTATTTCACATGCGCGAATTTTGCTTCTGATGGAGAATGATGCCATGCGTAGAATTTTGTTTGCCTTTAAAAATTAATAAACTTAAATTTTTTCTTCATTTGATTGCTTTTAAGTTTATACTTTCCTAATTTCAGCACATTCTACAAAGGTCTCCACAACCCACCTAAAATTTATAATTGGCAAAAATGAATATTTTACAAAAAAAGTTCTTCTGAACTGACTCAATGCGTTTACTGTGAACCCCATACTGAGGGCTCCAGACGCAAGATCCATATTCTAAGATATAGTAGAACAAAGGGGTAATTGAATTCTTTCGACCACCGTTTAATGAAACCAAGCACACCTCTGGCTTTATTCACCATGCACGTAATATGATCGATAAAGTCAAGTTTAGGGTCCAGTCGGACACCCAAATCATCGACTATAGTAATTCTTTCCAAAGAGCAGCAGTTTAGCGTGTAAGTCGCGAGTTTGGGAGCGACACGAGAGATAATCATTAGCTTGCATTTAGAGCCGTTTAGGTTTAATAAGTTTATGCGGCACCATGTTTGGAAGTTATTGAGATCTGTTTGTAAATCAGACTGGCAGGAAGCGTCCTTATATTGCACGTCAAGTTTGACGTCGTCCGCGTACATAAGTACTCTGGAGTTAGTCAGAACTTTGGGTAGGTCGTTGATAAATAATGTAAACAACAGGGGACCCAAATGGCTCCCTTGCGGGACGCCAGAAGTAACCCTGAGAGCATTAGATAAAGAATTTTTAAAGAGGACCTTTTGCGTTCTGCCATTCAGAGAACTTGAGATCCAACAAATAAGATCAACCGGAAATCCCATTAGATCGAGTTTCCGAACAAGAAGAGAATGGTTGACAGAATCAAATGCTTTACTGAAATCAGTATAGATTACGTCTGTCTGAAAGCCCTTATGGAAGCCCTTAACTAAGAAGGAAGTGATCTCTAAAAGATTGGTTGTCGTTGATCTACTTTTTAAAAATCCATGCTGACATGGAGAAATAATTGATCTACACAGGTGCTGAAAATGTGGAGTAATGATTTTAATGATAGATATCAAAAACTAGACCTTGGCTAGTCTCTAGCTTTCTATTGATATGCACATGTCCGCATAATATGCTCCAGGTAAAAATATTTAAGTGAAAAAGAAAAGTGTATCCACAAATGTCACCTTTACACTACTTAAGATGCTGTAGAAAGTTGAGCATTATCAGTGAAATAGTTTTCAAAATATCGTGGCAACAGTTTGGAAAAAACGTGTTTGGAGAAAAATGCGTTTTCAAGTTGGTGTATGCCACTGGCGCCCTCAGCATAGGTTCCCGTTTTTTAAGTGTAACTTTAAAACGCTTCGAATTTTCAAAAATCCTTTTAACCACGTCTTCTAAACATGTTTTAGAAGTAATTTATAAAAAAAAAAAAAACGATTTTTATTGACTCGTCACAGTAGATGGAGTGAAAGCGGGAAAGGGTATAGATTTGGTTTACTCTTTGTTTTAACCAAATTATACAACTGTTGTGGGTCCTGTACAAACTGAACCCTACAACGAGTCAAATAATTATTATAAGACTGAGTGTTGAGCACGGTAAATTTCGACCGAGCGCCAGGATAATTAGAAAGAACAGTTTAAGAACTAGTGAGTTTGTATTTATTAATATGCCTAGACATTACATGTTTTATGAGTGTCAGCTCCTTACTGAACCAAGGCGGATTACTGGAGGCAGACAGGATAAAAACAACGAGTTCAAGACACTGTAAAAAATGTAAACGTCCGTTGCCATGTCAATACACATAAAAAGATTTGATCAATTAAATTTCAATTAAATCAGATATTAAATTATTTAGCATATGAAAGTTAGCTTTATGAAAACCAGAGCTCGCAAAGTTGACCGTTTCTTGCAGTCACCAAATAACTGTTTTTTGCGCACCACATGCGCAAAAATGTAGAGAAGAGCCGTTTACCAGTGCCTCTTGAACGAACGGTCTTTGCTCAACCAAACACCAATTTCGTGTTTCCCTTTTGCTCTGCTCATTCGCTCACCGAGCGAAGAAAAACGAAGTCTTTTGCATTTGTTTAAGTGTATGTACATACATACATATATGCGAATGAGTCTACTTGTAAATCACACTTCGTTTTGGGGATTCGGTGCGTTTGGAGTGTTTTAATTTTTGTGCCAAAAATGGGTCGCGATCACAACAAAAAAGTGCACTTTTTTTAAATTTGATGCAGAAAACAAAGAGTCTAAGTGCACTGTTTGCGGTGTTTAGTTAGCAGGCTCTCACGCAACAAATTTAAAACGACATTTAATGGCAAAACATGCGGAAGTTTTTAATGAATTCGAGATTGACGACGACAAAATTCAACAATATATGAAAAAAAGAAAAATTCCATATGAAACCAGCGAAGAATCAATCGTCTCTTCGATTGTAAAGATTGTGACAGATGATACAATCTACTATGTCTAAAGCTGAGATTGCCATCAAGACTTTAGGCATGACACAGCTTCGCCATTCGCACACTGGAAAGTACTTTAGAAAAAGGTGAAAAAGTGATGGGAAAACTGGATGCCATACAGCTGGCGAATATTAACCATGTGAGGTGTGCTGCGCACTCCCTTCAACTGTGCGTAATGGACATAAACAAGCTAGATGAGATCAGCGAAAAAGTTTCATCATGTCGCAAAATTTGTAAGTTATTGTGTACAGAAACGAATAGAAAAATGTTTGCTTCATAGGGCCTATCCATAATGCTGTTTTTTTTTTTTTGAGGTAAATTCATTAGCATGAAAATTTCAAAGTACGATATCTCAGCGAAAAAAATAGATATTTAATCAAACTCAATAGCATTTGAAAGGGCAAGGGTTATACTTTAAGATGGCTTTTTTAGTATTTTTAGTAAAAGAACAAATTCGATGCTACATAACCTCTAATATAGGCAAAAAACGCTGTTTTTGCACTTTTAGGTTAGGATACCTCGGAAACCAGAGCCAATTCGGAAATTTCGACCTCGGATTCAGATTCAGCGCACCGAAAATCTTCGGAAAAGTATATACTGCTTTCTGGGTCAGAAGGTCGAGCTGATTTTGTCGGCCTGTGAAATTATACAAATTAGCTTTGCAAGGCTTTTAGCCTTGCTGAAATTGAGTTTTTAAAGGTATGTTCAAATTAAATAGTACATTTATTTCGATTGCAAACAATGGAATGACTACGTGTCTAAAGTCCTTTAAAAATGTTGTACACATCCATCCGTTGTGACATTGAGAACCATTTTGTTGCAGGATATATTCAATGTTTGGAAATACTCCATATTCAGACTGATTTCAAGTGATATTAACGAGTATTACATCACCAAATCAAAAATAAGAAAGAATACAAAATACCTGACAGATCCACCTACAAATCTGATGGGGAGTTCGACCTTTTTCTTCTTATATTATTGGATGGTATATATAATAAATCTATTATAAACGAACCTTGTAATTAATCTGAAGCCAAATAAATGCATTAAACATTATTGTAAGCTCTATAAGCTTTTCAGTATATCCTAAAGAAAATAAATATATTTTTGATTGGTTGACTGGAGTAATATAATTTCTTTTGCAGACAAGTCACTATCCGACATTCACTTTATTTTGTCATCGGTGGAGTGTACTACAACTAGTCTTTATTTATAGTTTTTATGATATTTTTGTGATTTTAGCATGACCAACAGAAGAATTTTTTCTGTTCAATTCAGTTGTGTTCATTTTGCATGACTGAACGTAGACTTATGATCGATTAGATATAAATTTTGCCTATTTTCTTAATTAAAATTATTTTAAATAAAATTGCAGACAAATAAAAAATAGGCCATGATTAAAAAAAATTAAACTTAAATACAGCATTTTGACTTTTTACGAGTTGGTTCGAGTTTTGGCAAACAATTTCTTCATATTTTGCATACTGGTAATTTTTTATTTTGTTAATTATTCATCCCGACTCTTCTTAAAACTTCAGAAAGGCCAAAACACTGCTATTATTTAAAAATATTAAAAGAACAATAAAATATTTGCCTTGTGTAAAGGCTTTTGGCGCGAATAAGACGTGTGTAAATACTTTTGACAACTTCCATCCATATATTATTCTACTTTTGCGCAGGCATCGTTGGAAACATTGGATTTTACGGAGATCTCGAGTGACCATCGGATTGAATTTTTCATGTATGTGAAACCAACACTAAATCCGAGGCTTAGCTGCTCACCGCAAGTCGCGATTGCCGGCTTCAGCCGCTGCCAATTCAACTTCTATTAACATCACAAAAAATGCGAATTTTTCTTTTTGATCTAGGAAGCCTCGGTTGACAAATGTGGAATTTGCTCCTTATCAAGGATCCTACTCTGATTGGCCGGATTTTCTTGCGACTTTCACCACGGTTGTCGGAAATGATGACGAGCTAAGTGACATTACAAAATTACAATATCTACGGTCGAGTTTAGGCGGCGTGGCTCTAGAGACCATACGCTCACTCGAACCCTTGAATGCCATTTATGAAAAGGCCATTAATTTACTAATTAATAGATTTGATAATAAAGGGCAATATTTGGTTTAAAAGGTATCGAAAAGTAAAAAGGGCCACTAATGAGATGTAGTAAGTAAGCGCGGTATGAGCTGTCCTTATACTTCAGGCACAGTTTGACATCATCAGCGTACATAAGTACCTAGCGTTGGTTAGCACCACCGGTAATTGATAAACAATGAAAATAGCATTCTGCCAAGATGTCTGCCTTGTGGGACGCCAGTTGTGACACTGAGGGACACTGTTGGAGTGAGCGTTCTCAAACAGAACCTTTTGAGTCCTGTAACTTAAATAACTCTAAAAGCGGAAACCCCTATATATAAGTGCAGCCTTACAAGAAGAAAATGATTAACCGAGTTAATGGCTTTGCTATAGTTCGTGTAAATCACTTCGGTGTGAAGGCTACTTTGGAAACTCCTAATTACAAATGAGGTAATTTTGTAGTAGGCGATCTTCGCCGCAGGACACCCCTGTGTAACTTTTGACACAGGACAGATATGACGGATCCGTCAAATGTCATGTGTGCGCTATTGAAGCTCGATTGCTTTGTGCCGAATACAAAACGGAACGGATGCGTATGCTTTGTGCCCCGGAATTATAAATTTGTTCACCGTGAAAAAAATCACAAAAGTTTTATTGCACGTTTTTAAAAGTGTCACCGTGTGAAGTGTGTCAATTAAGAAGGTGAGTGCAATAGATTTTTTGACGTGAAATTTAGTTATGTTTAAGAACCCACGCCGTGTTTGGAAAACATTTTCACAATAAAAAACTGTTTCATATGACTTTAAAACGACTGCTTGAGGCAGTTGTGGACACTTAAATGTCGGGGGGTTGTGGACACAAAATTTTTTTTTTTTACAAATATTGAAATATCGCCGATGATTGAATTATAGGTACAGCTATATAGCTGTATATATATTTTAGTGGTGTTTATTTTCTTTTCTTCGATGCTTGTTGCCAAAAAAATTGACCGCCTCCAACTCCGTTCACTGCAATAACTGTAATCGACCAGTGCACTTGAAGTGTGCTGACATGCGTGCCAGCTATTTCACATGCGCGAATTTTGCTTCTGATGGAGAATGATGCCATGCGTAGAATTTTGTTTGCCTTTAAAAATTAATAAACTTAAATTTTTTCTTCATTTGATTGCTTTTAAGTTTATACTTTCCTAATTTCAGCACATTCTACAAAGGTCTCCACAACCCACCTAAAATTTATAATTGGCAAAAATGAATATTTTACAAAAAAAAGTTCTTCTGAACTGACTCAATGCGTTTACTGTGAACCCCATACTGAGGGCTCCAGACGCAAGATCCATATTCTAAGATATAGTAGAACAAAGGGGTAATTGAATTCTTTCGACCACCGTTTAATGAAACCAAGCACACCTCTGGCTTTATTCACCATGCACGTAATATGATCGATAAAGTCAAGTTTAGGGTCCAGTCGGACACCCAAATCATCGACTATAGTAATTCTTTCCAAAGAGCAGCAGTTTAGCGTGTAAGTCGCGAGTTTGGGAGCGACACGAGAGATAATCATTAGCTTGCATTTAGAGCCGTTTAGGTTTAATAAGTTTATGCGGCACCATGTTTGGAAGTTATTGAGATCTGTTTGTAAATCAGACTGGCAGGAAGCGTCCTTATATTGCACGTCAAGTTTGACGTCGTCCGCGTACATAAGTACTCTGGAGTTAGTCAGAACTTTGGGTAGGTCGTTGATAAATAATGTAAACAACAGGGGACCCAAATGGCTCCCTTGCGGGACGCCAGAAGTAACCCTGAGAACATTAGATAAAGAATTTTTAAAGAGGACCTTTTGCGTTCTGCCATTCAGAGAACTTGAGATCCAACAAAGAAGATCAACCGGAAATCCCATTAGATCGAGTTTCCGAACAAGAAGAGAATGGTTGACAGAATCAAATGCTTTACTGAAATCAGTATAGATTACGTCTGTCTGAAAGCCCTTATGGAAGCCCTTAACTAAGAAGGAAGTGATCTCTAAAAGATTGGTTGTCGTTGATCTACTTTTTAAAAATCCATGCTGACATGGAGAAATAATTGATCTACACAGGTGCTGAAAATGTGGAGTAATGATTTTAATGATAGATATCAAAAACTAGACCTTGGCTAGTCTCTAGCTTTCTATTGATATGCACATGTCCGCATAATATGCTCCAGGTAAAAATATTTAAGTGAAAAAGAAAAGTGTGTCCACAAATGTCACCTTTACACTACTTAAGATGCTGTAGAAAGTTGAGCATTATCAGTGAAATAGTTTTCAAAATATCGTGGCAACAGTTTGGAAAAAACGTGTTTGGAGAAAAATGCGTTTTCAAGTTGGTGTATGCCACTGGCGCCCTCAGCATAGGTTCCCGTTTTTTAAGTGTAACTTTAAAACGCTTCGAATTTTCAAAAATCCTTTTAACCACGTCTTCTAAACATGTTTTAGAAGTAATTTATAAAAAAAAAAAAACGATTTTTATTGACTCGTCACAGTAGATGGAGTGAAAGCGGGAAAGGGTATAGATTTGGTTTACTCTTTGTTTTAACCAAATTATACAACTGTTGTGGGTCCTGTACAAACTGAACTTTACAACGAGTCAAATAATTATTATAAGACTGAGTGTTGAGCACGGTAAATTTCGACCGAGCGCCAGGATAATTAGAAAGAACAGTTTAAGAACTAGTGAGTTTGTATTTATTAATATGCCTAGACATTACATGTTTTATGAGTGTCAGCTCCTTACTGAACCAAGGCGGATTACTGGAGGCAGACAGGATAAAAACAACGAGTTCAAGACACTGTAAAAAATGTAAACGTCCGTTGCCATGTCAATACACATAAAAAGATTTGATCAATTAAATTTCAATTAAATCAGATATTAAATTATTTAGCATATGAAAGTTAGCTTTATGAAAACCAGAGCTCGCAAAGTTGACCGTTTCTTGCAGTCACCAAATAACTGTTTTTTGCGCACCACATGCGCAAAAATGTAGAGAAGAGCCGTTTACCAGTGCCTCTTGAACGAACGGTCTTTGCTCAACCAAACACCAATTTCGTGTTTCCCTTTTGCTCTGCTCATTCGCTCACCGAGCGAAGAAAAACGAAGTCTTTTGCATTTGTTTAAGTGTATGTACATACATACATATATGCGAATGAGTCTACTTGTAAATCACACTTCGTTTTGGGGATTCGGTGCGTTTGGAGTGTTTTAATTTTTGTGCCAAAAATGGGTCGCGATCACAACAAAAAAGTGCACTTTTTTTTAAATTTGATGCAGAAAACAAAGAGTCTAAGTGCACTGTTTGCGGTGTTTAGTTAGCAGGCTCTCACGCAACAAATTTAAAACGACATTTAATGGCAAAACATGCGGAAGTTTTTAATGAATTCGAGATTGACGACGACAAAATTCAACAATATATGAAAAAAAGAAAAATTCCATATGAAACCAGCGAAGAATCAATCGTCTCTTCGATTGTAAAGATTGTGACAGATGATACAATCTACTATGTCTAAAGCTGAGATTGCCATCAAGACTTTAGGCATGATACAGCTTCGCCATTCGCACACTGGAAAGTACTTTATAGAAAAAGGTGAAAAAGTGATGGGAAAACTGGATGCCATACAGCTGGCTAATATTAACCATGTGAGGTGTGCTGCGCACTCCCTTCAACTGTGCGTAATGGACATAAACAAGCTAGATGAGATCAGCGAAAAAGTTTCATCATGTCGCAAAATTTGTAAGTTATTGTGTACAGAAACGAATAGAAAAATGTTTGCTTCATAGGGCCTATCCATAATGCTGTTTTTTTTTTTTTTGAGGTAAATTCATTAGCATGAAAATTTCAAAGTACGATATCTCAGCGAAAAAAATAGATATTTTATACTTTATACTTTATACTTTATACTTTAAGATGGCTTTTTTAGTATTTTTAGTAAAAGAACAAATTCGATGCTACATAACCTCAAATATAGGCAAAAAACGCTGTTTTTGCACTTTTAGGTTAGGATACCTCGGAAACCAGAGCCAATTCGGAAATTTCGACCTCGGATTCAGATTCAGCGCACCGAAAATCTTCGGAAAAGTATATACTGCTTTCTGGGTCAGAAGGTCGAGCTGATTTTGTCGGCCTGTGAAATTATACAAATTAGCTTTGCAAGGCTTTTAGCCTTGCTGAAATTGAGTTTTTAAGGTATGTTCAAATTAAATAGTACATTTATTTCGATTGCAAACAATGGAATGACTACGTGTCTAAAGTCCTTTAAAAATGTTGTACACATCCATCCGTTGTGACATTGAGAACCATTTTGTTGCAGGATATATTCAATGTTTGGAAATACTCCATATTCAGACTGATTTCAAGTGATATTAACGAGTATTACATCACCAAATCAAAAATAAGAAAGAATACAAAATACCTGACAGATCCACCTACAAATCTGATGGGGAGTTCGACCTTTTTCTTCTTATATTATTGGATGGTATATATAATAAATCTATTATAAACGAACCTTGTAATTAATCTGAAGCCAAATAAATGCATTAAACATTATTGCAAGCTCTATAAGCTTTTCAGTATATCCTAAAGAAAATAAATATATTTTTGATTGGTTGACTGGAGTAATATAATTTCTTTTGCAGACAAGTCACTATCCGACATTCACTTTATTTTGTCATCGGTGGAGTGTACTACAACTAGTCTTTATTTATAGTTTTTATGATATTTTTGTGATTTTAGCATGACCAACAGAAGAATCTTTTCTGTTCAATTCAGTTGTGTTCATTTTGCATGACTGAACGTAGACTTATGATCGATTAGATATAAATTTCGCCTATTTTCTTAATTAAAATTATTTTAAATAAAATTGCAGACAAATAAAAAAAAGGCCATGATTAAAAAAAATTAAACTTAAATACAGCATTTTGACTTTTTACGAGTTGGTTCGAGTTTTGGCAAACAATTTCTTCATATTTTGCATACTGGTAATTTTTTATTTTGTTAATTATTCATCCCGACTCTTCTTAAAACTTCAGAAAGGCCAAAACACTGCTATTATTTAAAAATATTAAAAGAACAATAAAATATTTGCCTCGTGTAAAGGCTTTTGGCGCGAATAAGACGTGTGTAAATACTTTTGACAACTTCCATCCATATATTATTCTACTTTTGCGCAGGCATCGTTGGAAACATTGGATTTTACGGAGATCTCGAGTGACCATCGGATTGAATTTTTCATGTATGTGAAACCAACACTAAATCCGAGGCTTAGCTGCTCACCGCAAGTCGCGATTGCCGGCTTCAGCCGCTGCCAATTCAACTTCTATTAACATCACAAAAAATGCGAATTTTTCTTTTGATCTAGGAAGCCTCGGTTGACAAATGTGGAATTTGCTCCTTATCAAGGATCCTACTCTGATTGGCCGGATTTTCTTGCGACTTTCACCACGGTTGTCGGAAATGATGACGAGCTAAGTGACATTACAAAATTACAATATCTACGGTCGAGTTTAGGCGGCGTGGCTCTAGAGACCATACGCTCACTCGAACCCTTGAATGCCAATTATGAAAAGGCCATTAATTTACTAATTAATAGATTTGATAATAAAGGGCAATATTTGGTTTAAAAGGTATCGAAAAGTAAGAAGGGCCACTAATGAGATGTAGTAAGTAAGCGCGGTATGAGCTGTCCTTATACTTCAGGCACAGTTTGACATCATCAGCGTACATAAGTACCTAGCGTTGGTTAGCACCACCGGTAATTGATAAACAATGAAAATAGCATTCTGCCAAGATGTCTGCCTTGTGGGACGCCAGTTGTGACACTGAGGGACACTGTTGGAGAGAGCGTTCTCAAACAGAACCTTTTGAGTCCTGTAACTTAAATAACTCTAAAAGCGGAAACCCCTATATATAAGTGCAGCCTTACAAGAAGAAAATGATTAACCGAGTTAATGGCTTTGCTATAGTTCGTGTAAATCACTTCGGTGTGAAGGCTACTTTGGAAACTCCTAATTACAAATGAGGTAATTTTGTAGTAGGCGATCTTCGCCGCAGGACACCCCTGTGTAACTTCTGATACAAGACAGATATGACGGATCTGTCAAATGTTATGTGTGCGCTATTGAAGTTCGATTGCTCGAGCTTGATTGATTACAAAACGGAACGGATGCATATGCTTTGTGCCCCGGAATTATAAATTTGTTCACCGTGAAAAAAATCACCAAAGTTTTATTGCACGTTTTTAAAAGTGTCACCGTGTGAAGTGTGTCAATTAAGAAGGTGAGTGCAATAGATTTTTTGACGTGAAATTTAGTTATGTTTAAGAACCCACACCGTGTTTGGAAAACATTTTCACAATAAAAAACTGTTTCATATGACTTTAAAACGACTGCTTGAGGCAGTTGTGGACACTTAAATGTCGGGGGGTTGTGGACACAAAATTTTTTTTTTTTTACAAATATTGAAATATCGCCGATGATTGAATTATAGGTACAGCTATATAGCTGTATATATATTTTAGTGGTGTTTATTTTCTTTTCTTCGATGCTTGTTGCCAAAAAAATTGACCGCCTCCAACTCCGTTCACTGCAATGACTGTAATCGACCAGTGCACTTGAAGTGTGCTGACATGCGTGCCAGCTATTTCACATGCGCGAATTTTGCTTCTGATGGAGAATGATGCCATGCGTAGAATTTTGTTTGCCTTTAAAAATTAATAAACTTAAATTTTTTCTTCATTTGATTGCTTTTAAGTTTATACTTTCCTAATTTCAGCACATTCTACAAAGGTCTCCACAACCCACCTAAAATTTATAATTGGCAAAAATGAATATTTTACAAAAAAAAGTTCTTCTGAACTGGCTCAATGCGTTTACTGTGAACCCCATACTAAGGGCTCCAGACGCAAGATCCATATTCTAAGATATAGTAGAACAAAGGGGTAATTGAACCACCGTTTAATGAAACCAAGCACACCTCTGGCTTTATTCACCATGCACGTAATATGATCGATAAAGTCAAGTTTAGGGTCCAGTCGGACACCCAAATCATCGACTATAGTAATTCTTTCCAAAGAGCAGCAGTTTAGCGTGTAAGTCGCGAGTTTGGGAGCGACACGAGAGATAATCATTAGCTTGCATTTAGAGCCGTTTAGGTTTAATAAGTTTATGCGGCACCATGTTTGGAAGTTATTGAGATCTGTTTGTAAATCAGACTGGCAGGAAGCGTCCTTATATTGCACGTCAAGTTTGACGTCGTCCGCGTACATAAGTACTCTGGAGTTAGTCAGAACTTTGGGTAGGTCGTTGATAAATAATGTAAACAACAGGGGACCCAAATGGCTCCCTTGCGGGACGCCAGAAGTAACCCTGAAAACATTAGATAAAGAATTTTTAAAGAGGACCTTTTGCGTTCTGCCATTCAGAGAACTTGAGATCCAACAAAGAAGATCAACCGGAAATCCCATTAGATCGAGTTTCCGAACAAGAAGAGAATGGTTGACAGAATCAAATGCTTTACTGAAATCAGTATAGATTACGTCTGTCTGAAAGCCCTTATGGAAGCCCTTAACTAAGAAGGAAGTGATCTCTAAAAGATTGGTTGTCGTTGATCTACTCTTTAAAAATCCATGCTGACATGGAGAAATAATTGATCTACACAGGTGCTGAAAATGTAGAGTAATGATTTTAATGATAGATATCAAAAACTAGACCTTGGCTAGTCTCTAGCTTTCTATTGATATGCACATGTCCGCATAATATGCTCCAGGTAAAAATATTTAAGTGAAAAAGAAAAGTGTGTCCACAAATGTCACCTTTACACTACTTAAGATGCTGTAGAAAGTTGAGCATTATCAGTGAAATAGTTTTCAAAATATCGTGGCAACAGTTTGGAAAAAACGTGTTTGGAGAAAAATGCGTTTTCAAGTTGGTGTATGCTACTGGCGCCCTCAGCATACGTTCCCGTTTTTTAAGTGTAACTTTAAAACGCTTCGAATTTTCAAAAATGTTTTAGAAGTAATTTATAAAAAAAAAAAAACCATTTTTATTGACTCGTCACAGTAGATGGAGTGAAAGCGGGAAAGGGTATAGATTTGGTTTACTCTTTGTTTTAACCAAATTATACAACTGTTGTGGGTCCTGTACAAACTGAACCCTACAACGAGTCAAATAATTATTATAAGACTGAGTGTTGAGCACGGTAAATTTCGACCGAGCGCCAGGATAATTAGAAAGAACAGTTTAAGAACTAGTGAGTTTGTATTTATTAATATGCCTAGACATTACATGTTTTATGAGTGTCAGCTCCTTACTGAACCAAGGCGGATTACTGGAGGCAGACAGGATAAAAACAACGAGTTCAAGACACTGTAAAAAATGTAAACGTCCGTTGCCATGTCAATACACATAAAAAGATTTGATCAATTAAATTTCAATTAAATCAGATATTAAATTATTTAG
Source organism: Drosophila aff. chauvacae BK-2020 (assembly GCA_018903765.1). Lineage (NCBI taxonomy): Eukaryota > Metazoa > Arthropoda > Insecta > Diptera > Drosophilidae > Drosophila > Drosophila aff. chauvacae BK-2020. The sequence goes on along the minus strand of JAEIGO010000024.1, from coordinate 2,429,641 downwards.
CATATGAAAGTTAGCTTTATGAAAACCAGAGCTCGCAAAGTTGACCGTTTCTTGCAGTCACCAAATAACTGTTTTTTGCGCACCACATGCGCAAAAATGTAGAGAAGAGCCGTTTACCAGTGCCTCTTGAACGAACGGTCTTTGCTCAACCAAACACCAATTTCGTGTTTCCCTTTTGCTCTGCTCATTCGCTCACCGAGCGAAGAAAAACGAAGTCTTTTGCATTTGTTTAAGTGTATGTACATACATACATATATGCGAATGAGTCTACTTGTAAATCACACTTCGTTTTGGGGATTCGGTGCGTTTGGAGTATTTTAATTTTTGTGCCAAAAATGGGTCGCGATCACAACAAAAAAGTGCACTTTTTTTAAATTTGATGCAGAAAACAAAGAGTCTAAGTACACTGTTTGCGGTGTTTAGTTAGCAGGCTCTCACGCAACAAATTTAAAACGACATTTAATGGCAAAACATGCGGAAGTTTTTAATGAATTCGAGATTGACGACGACAAAATTCAACAATATATGAAAAAAAGAAAAATTCCATATGAAACCAGCGAAGAATCAATCGTCTCTTCGATTGTAAAGATTGTGACAGATGATACAATCTACTATGTCTAAAGCTGAGATTGCCATCAAGACTTTAGGCATGATACAGCTTCGCCATTCGCACACTGGAAAGTACTTTATAGAAAAAGGTGAAAAAGTGATGGGAAAACTGGATGCCATACAGCTGGCTAATATTAACCATGTGAGGTGTGCTGCGCACTCCCTTCAACTGTGCGTAATGGACATAAACAAGCTAGATGAGATCAGCGAAAAAGTTTCATCATGTCGCAAAACTTGTAAGTTATTGTGTACAGAAACGAATAGGTAAGTCAAAACTTAAAAATTTGTTAATATTATTTTAAATTTTTTAAAATATTCAATCTGAGCAGACGTTGCACTATGGTTCAGAAGACCACTTTTGTTGGCCAAAATTAATAACTCCGTTAATATTAAAGGTATCAACTTGAAACTTTACCAATCGTATTCTTGTAATTATAGGATGATACTGAATAAAAATTATCCGGATCAGAAAACTATATCCTATAGCTTTCATAGGAACGACTGAATAAACTTTGTTCACGCCAGAAGGGCGTTTATTTTCCAGAGGCAGTGTGATCCCGTACACTCGCTCTCTCTCTCCCTCTTCCACTGCCCTTTCGTGCATAGAGCTGCTAATCCGCTCTCCCCAAACTAGAAAAGCCTTCTTCTTTGTTAGTACTAATTTACGATTAACCAAGTAAAGACGCACGTCGCGTAACACCCCGAAAGTTCTTCCGTGTTTTACTTATCGAGTGCATTTCAGAATAAAGCCACCCCCCTCCGAACATTTGGTCCTTCGAGCCGGATAATTCTATCTCCAGCAGTTCCGGTGGCTTTAACACCGCACAAGATAAGTAAACATTTTACTTTGCTGCCCTGCCGTTCATTTTTATGATTTGTGTCTAAATCCTTGTCCGATTGATCCGACACAACGGCAGCTTCCAATTCCGAATCCGATTTGTAGAATCCTAGTGTCGCAATTAATTTATATAAATTTTCCTCGAATTCAACATTCTAAAAGTGTGTGTTTAAATATATGCCATAAGCCACAGTGAAACTTTCAATTTCGAATTTCTCTTCGTTCACTGTGATCCGCTTGCATTTATTTCCACTTCTACACCTACATACATATGTCCACTTATCTACAATCGGCACCAACAATTTACGCTATAAATATTCCTATCCTGAATAATAATAGTAAATAAACATTCCAAAATCCACAAGTGTATAAGCCACAGTGAAACTTGCATTTACATATTTACACTCTCCGATATACAATACAGACCACTCCACTGATCTACGATCGCCACCAGCAATTTACACGAAATTAAATTAATATATACCTACTTACAAACATTTCGGGTATTTTTAACACATAATTTAAATAATTTAATCCACAACTTAAAATAAATACATATACTTATATTAATTTGTAAACTTTAAACTACAAATACAGTCCACTGCTCTAAAGAATAAATATAAATCACGGCACAGAAACGCCGACTTAATTTGGGCATTCATTTATTTACTCCCCTGATCTATCCTGTACAGGGCTAAATCGAAAGAAACATATATTTATTGTTCTTTTCTTTGCTCTATCCTGAGCTGAGGCGAACATATCTACATTACAATTACAATCGACTGCAAGTCGGCGCTCCGTTTTTTGGCAATTTTTCCGCCTCTCGTTGTCTCCGCTAGTCTGCATTGGCAAACGGCGAATGCACAAACATATTCACATGCACGCCTTATCTCCGAAAACAGTACCGCGACAAATACAGCAGAGGTCAACTAAAAAAGTCCATATATGTACATAAAAATAATTTTTAAATTATTTTTCAAATCAATTCCAACTAACAAATTCAGTTAGAAATTTATTTGCGCTTCCATATCCGCATTAGTGTGACCGTATCTGTTTTCTGCTGAGTGAATATTATTCTATTAAAGTCGAACCTTCCGCATTCAAAAAAATAAAATTCATAAATTAAATTCCAAATATTTTTCGATTGGTTCCTAAATTCCAATTCAGCTTCGACACATAAATATTTCGAAATATACACAGATATATATACGACAGTAAATTTTCCTAAAATATATCCAGAATGACTTCCTGCATTTTAAATAAATTTCCGGTCACAACCGTCTGAGTCACTTCGAGTCCAGAGTCTGCAATCCAGCAGCACCAAGTCCATCCAAGTACACTTGCCAAATTCATCTCGACCAAGTCCGAGCGCTATGGGATAAGGTCGAGAAAGAGTACGAAGCTTGTTCAGAGCTAATTTCAGTTGGCTTAGAGGGCGCGGCCGACACCTTGCCTACTGTTAAGGCAAAGTACGATTATTCCTATTTCATCTACGAACGGTGTGCCGCCCAGCTCATGGAGCAGATCGATACGATCTCTTCTACCGCAGCTCCAGTCCAATTATCTGCGCCCCAAAATTCCTATCCGTCTGGCTGTCAGCTTCCTCCGTGCGATACGGAAGTTTTCTCGGGCGATTATATTCGCTGGCCCACTTTCCGAGACCTTTTTTCAGAGGTCTATATCGACAATCCTGCGCTGACCCCTGTTGAAAAGTTGTTCTATTTAAATGCCAAGACTAGTGGTGAAGCTCATTCCGTAGTCTCCAATTCGCCACTCACCAACGATGGTTTCCTCTCAGCCTGGAAAAACCTATCTGAGCGTTTCGAAAACAAGCGAGCGCTGGTGAACAGCCAACTGAAGAAGTTACTAAACATGCAGTCCGTCGCACAAGAATCTTCTGCAGTCTTGAAGGAGCTGCAAAATACAATCCAGAACTGCCTCACATCCCTAAATTTGTGTTCCACGAAGCTTCCAAAGCTGACGCTCTCATTATGGGAGCAGTCCTTAACAAATAAAACCGAAATTCCTACGTGGCAAGAACTTAATTCATTCCTGACTGAGCGCCATAGAACTCTAGAAACTATAGATTCTATTCAACCTCCTAAGTTGCGCCTCCATCCGTCAGAAACGACACCCTCCGACGTGTCGCCACGAATACTGAAATCCTTCAGTACGAGGATCGTTCCGATATCCAAAAGATGGGATGTATGTTCCAAAGAGAACCATCCAGTGCGTTTATGCCCGCGCTTTCTCCAAATGTCAGTTGACGCGCGTTCCGGCTACATCAAAAAGAAGCAGCTATGCCATCAACTGCGAGACTGCACAAGCACACACAAATGTTTGACGTGTCACGGTCGGCATCACACTTTGTTGCATCCAAGCAACTGTTCCTCCAGTGTCCCGATTCCTCCTCATACTGTATTCGATCCGATCCAAAGAGTTTCCTCGTTCTCCACACGAGTGACTACTGCTCCAGATTCCTCCAATTTCTGGGTTCCATACGCCTATATGAAATGCAGACGTTCCCGAGGTATTTTATCCTACCCATGCCGAGTCTGCCAAGGGAACCATCCTCTTCGGAAATGCCACCGTTTCCTTCGGCTTAGCGCTGAGAAACGGCTCCAGGCAGTCATACAAAAGAAGTACTGCGTCAATTGCCTGGCCCACCATCATTCCACGGGATCTTGCCGCAGTGACGACCGATGCCAGTCGTGTGGCCAGGATCACCACACACTTCTCCATGTCCACGAGCGCTCAGCGTATCCAACGCTTTCCCGAGCAAAGGCCTCCTCTAATATTCCTACAGCGTATCCTCGCTAAGGGAGCCTCGAAGGCCTTCTTATATTTTTGCTGCGTATCCTCGCAAGGGGGGGAGAATGTTCACGCCAGAAGGGCGTTTATTTTCCAGAGGCAGTGTGATCCCGTGCACTCGCTCTCTCTCTCCCTCTTCCACTGCACTTCCGTGCATAGAGCTGCTAATCCGCTCTCCCCAAGCTAGTATTAAGCCTTCTTCTTTGTTAGTACTAATTTACGATTAACCAAGTAAAGGCGCACGTCGCGTAACACTCCGAAAGTTCTTTCGTGTTTTACTTATCGAGTGCATTTCAGAATAAAGCCACCCCCCTCCGAACACACTTTAAGATAAATTCACAAAACTTCGGTTACTTGAAGATTATGTAATTTTAACTCAACTTTAAAAATCTCATCGAAATCGGATGAAGAATTATATAGTTTTCATAAGAAGAATCGGAAAATAGTGTTATTTTGCCTTTAATTGTACAAAAAATTGATTATAAAAACTCTACACAGTTCTAAATTTTATTTTGAGATTCTATCTTACCCAAATGACTATATTTAATTCATTTTATTTGATATTTATCAGTTAGCATGAATATACAGACATTATTAAAGCTTTTCAGTAGGTATTTTCATAAAAAATGTGGTGATTCTTTAATTCAAATATTGCGAAATGTGGTCAAATGTGGCATTACTCACTATATGCAATCGAACAAGAATTAATTGCTCTACAACACACAATAGGTATCAAGGTGGGACTAGGTGGGACTCACTACTTATACCTTTTTAATAATTGCATTTCAGAAAAAAAAAATTTTTTTTTTACGACTCACTTTAAAATCAAAGTACAAAGACATCACAAGGAGTACGGACATTTCACAACACAAAACACATAGTACAAATCCCTCTGATTCGAACTCATTGCAAATTTTGACCAGTTTTTTTGTATTTATTGGGTTTTTTTAAATTTTAGAATTGTGATAATTTCCGAATATTTTCTCTTTCCGATTGCTCGAGTAGAAACATCTGACTTTGAAAGCTTCTAGCACGAGAGTGGCGCCACCTATGAAGATTTTGAGTATGGTACGTTGATGGTCACTCTATTCTTTATCGATTGCGGCCAAAATCATATTATTTGGTTAACCTTTAAAAAATGAGTTTTGGCCAACAAAACTAGTCGTCTGAACCATAGTGCGTTGGTTGAACGAGGGCAAAAAAAACGTACCATGTCTCGATGTTGTTACGAGATGGAACTCTACATATTTAATGATAGTAAAATTGTTAGATTTAAAAGAGTTCCTTGCTGTACACCCTAGCATTAGTATTGATGCGGGCTGGGATTGGATGGAGATATATATTGACGCGTTTAAGGACACATTCGAAGCGACTTTAAAGTTGCAGACTAAAAAACTATTATACAGCGAATTCTTCATAATATGGATGGAGCTTAAGCTAAAGTGCGAGAACAGCCAAAATTATATTAAAAAAAAATTACGAGGACAGATCAAAATTCGAGAATATAAGTTACTAGAAAATGATGCGATGTTAGCTGCAATCTACATTGATCCACTCGTCAATTGCGTTTTAAATGACCAGAAAAAATGCTTAGCTAGATCTAAAGCTAAATCTAAAAAAATATCATATTTATTTGAGCTAAAACAAATAAGGTGTTTAAGGTCCTGTTTTTTTCATTGTAGTTAATTGTTGTTATTAAATGTTTTAACAAAGTATATTACCCATGTCAAAAACTCACAATTGTTCTAACATTGCAAAAAAGATGTTCTAATTTAGTTTTTATTTTAGGTGCATTCCCCAACACAAAGTGCGCCATCATGTGAGGTCCAAGACCAGAAGAAGGAGCTTATGCATGGACGTTTGCCACTAAATGCGAACATTTTGCAGTATTTTACTGATATTAAGCTGCAGTCACCACACCTGAATGCGCTCACACACGTTGTACTGGCTACACCGGCGACTTAGGTGTCCGTTGATTGGGCTTTTTCAGCGCTTCATTACATTTTAAGTGAGCGACGAAGCTCTTTAAGTGCAGAAAATATTAATTCGTTACTAATTGTAAGGCTTAATACTGAATAAATAATAAATCTAATGTTGACATTTAATAAATATGTTAAAATTGTTGCTAAGCTTTGTTTAAAAGGCACTGTTTGCTCTTCTGCTGACCTTCAATGAGCAGCCGTTTAGTTGGATTGCTCTCTCTGAGTTTTTGTTGAGTGAGCATAACAAAGGGCCACACAAACTGAGAACAGTTAACCAAACACCAAAAGAAAGAGAAACGAAATGTTATGTTCAGACCGCAAAACGAAAGACAGTTGAGAGTTATTTGCAAGCTCTGATGAAAACAGCGAACTTTATTGGCTAAATCCAATTTATGTAGAAAATAGAGGCCCTGTTTTCCATATAATAAAATTCACGCTTGTATTCGTTACAGTATGATCGGTCTATAGATTTGTCGCTCTCTAACGAATTAGGAATAAGAAAATATGTATACCACTTTTGCCATTTCTTTCCTTTCTTTCTTTCCTTTGTCACGGTGTTTCTTTCTTGGCTCTCTATGAATTCTGCCGCTCAATAATTTAGTCTTAACAACCGGTTACGTATCGATAGTCACTTCGGAAGTAGGATGGTTGAAACCCATAGGATCAGAGACGAAATATCGAGTTGGTCACGATGTGAAGGCCTGTTGGAAATAGACGGAATTGCCGGAAGGTGTTTCCAATAAATAGGCTCTTCAGCCGATGGAGGAATATAAAAACATGTAATGTTAATAAAACTACTTGGAAAAGATAGTTTTACACAAATAAATTGGATATCGGTGACATCGTCAAGGGCAACCAGTTCAGATATAAGGGAGGAGGCAATGGCAATTAAAACTCCACCTCCTCGCTGGACAAGACGGTCCACTCTGTAAATTGAGTACTTACCCGGCTTTAACCAGGTCTCAGTAAACACAATTTCCTGGGATAGAAAGGAAAAGCTGTCAGAATACAATTTCGAGAGCTTGCTGCGTAAGCCTCTAGTCATGCCTCTAGTATTCTGATAGGAAAGTTGGAAGGAAGGGGTTAGTTTTTTGGGACTGAAGGTGTTGAGGTGGTCTTTGCGATGATCTTTGCGATTTGTTCCGGTATAGTGAGTCGTACTGCTACTGGCCGGTTTTTCTTTGTTTTGTCCTGGAATTTTTTAACTACAACGTGTTCGGACAGGAAGTCACCAAAGCAAATTGCTTCGAAGAAGTTCGGGAAGCTCTGGAATACGAAAATTAAATCTTTTCCACTTTTAAATTTTCGGAGAGATTTTTGCCTTGAATATAGGCAAGAACATCATTCGATGGGAGATCAGGGACAAGCCGCGCCTTTTTTGACCCCGGGCAGTTTTTGGAAAGGCAGTCTGCGGAGTCAAAGTTTGGGACACCACAGCGGGTGCAACGGAAATAACTTGCGAACCATTTGCCATTTCCATCCAGGCACATTCGGTTACGGAATCTTTTAGTGTTTCCGACCTCAAAACCATTGGACTTGGTATTGTGGTAGGAAACTGTGCCGATGGTGTTGCTGGAATTCGTACCAAGGGTAAGAGTTATAAGTAAAATAAAATTTACTACCAAAAATTTAAGATGGAAAGATGAAAACATGAGGTAAACCATATTTAATAAATGAGTTTTCAAAAAAAGGATAAACTTTTAAACCCCAAAGTTGTAAAATACAATTTGTATATACAAGTTGAGTAATTACTGTTATTTTCAATTTTTAAAATAATAATTAACAAGAAAGGAAGCTAACTTCGGCATGCCAAAGTTTAAATACCCTTGGAGTAAGTAGAAGAAGAAGAAGAAAAATGTTCTGACTTTCCGCTTTCTCGGAATGATGCTAGCAAAAAATGTTGCTAACGAAATATGTTGCGAAAAAATTAAATGAATTGATATATATATTCCTATGACAGCTATATGATATAGTGGTCCGATTTGAATAAAATTAAAACCGAAATTCTGGAATAATACAAATGTATCAAATTATATGAAAATATATTGAAAATTGACAAAGTAAAAATTGTTTTTCTCAAAAATTTCCGATCGTCCCTATGGCAGCTATATGATATAGTCGTCCGATCCGACATATATAGTAGTGAGAGCATATAGAAGACTATCTGCAAAGTTTCATTCAGAAAGCTTCAAAACTGAGGGACTAGTTTGCGTAGAAACGGACGGACAGACAGACGGACAAGGCTAGATCGGCTGTTGATGCTGATCAAGAATATATATACTTTATAGGGTCGGAAATGTCTCCTTCACTGCGTTGCAAACTTCTGACTAAAATTATAATACCCTGCCAGGGTATAAAAATGTGAAATAGTAATCATATGTCAATTTAAAAAAATTAAAAATAAAATTTTATTAGCAATAATTTTTGAAGGAAAAGGAATATCTTCCAAATTGATATATATAATTGATCTACACTTCAATACCTTTTGATATGTATTTTGACACATTTTTACTTGCATCAAAATGAAGAAATTTGCGAAGTGTGAAATACGAATAACATTAATTACTAACCAGCAATTAATTGTAATTACAAGAAATTTTAGGGAAATTATTTTAGTATATTTGTTTGTTTGGTGAATAAAGAATCAATACTCAAATGCATTTATAAACATGCACCTATTTATGGTAGATAAGCACAATATATGTACATATAAAACAAAAGGTATTATCTATAGTGTAGATTATTATTTTTGTCAATCATCTCCGTTAAAATACTATTACAATTAAACTTCTATTTTAAAAATTAAAAATTGTTTCAAATTAAATTTTATTAAAAAATAGTTTAAATAATTAATATTTTTAAAATTTTTAAATACAAATTTGCAGTGTATTATAATTTTAGCCAGAAGTTTGCAACGCAGTGAAGAAGACATTTTCGACCCTATAAAGCAGAGCTTGCAAATAACTCTCAGCCGTCTTTCGTTTTGCGGTTTGCACACTAACACAACCATAAAAGACGATGCACGTGTCCCCTCGGTATGAACATAACATTTCGTTTCTCTTTCTTTTGGTGTTTGGTTAACTGTTCTCAGTTGTGTGGCCCTTTGTTATGCTCACTCAACAACAACTCAGAGAGAGCAATCCAACTAAACGGCTGCTCATTGAAGGTCAGCAGAAGAGCAAACAGTGCCTTTTAAACAAAGCTCAGCAACAATTTTATCATATTTATTAAATGTAACCATTAGATTTATACTTATTCAGTATTGTAATTTAGAAGTGTGATTTACAAGTAGACTGATCATTCGCATATACAATCATACAAATGCAAAAGACTTCGTTTTTCTTCACTCGGTGAGCGAATGAGCAGAGCAAAAGGGAAACACGAAATTGGTGTTTGGTTGAGCAAAGACCGTTCGTTCAAGAGACACTGGTGAACGGCTCTTCTCTACATTTTTGCGCATGTGGTGCGCAAAAAACAGTTATTTGGTGACTGCAAGAAACGGTCAACTGTTATTTGCGAGCTCTGCAATAAAGTACCAATATATGTATATTCTTGGTCAGCATCAACAGCCGAGTCGAGTCGTACTCAAGTTTTATATACAAAATGGAAATTATAATTGTTCTACAACTTTTTTATTAATAATTGATAATAAGTGTTAAAAGTCAATTCAAAAATAAAAATTGGTTAAAAAGGTTAATCTTATTTTTGAAAACTTATTTAACAAATATGGTGTACGAATTGTTTTCATTTTATCAGCTGAATTTTTTGGTAGTAACTTTTATTTTACTCATAACTCTTATTTGCGGTACCTGATATTTAGAGAACAGGATTATCACGGAAAACATATAAAAAAGTAAGAAGAAATATTATAAAAAAAATATATATATGTCGGAGCATAATTTTGCATGTGTTAGTGTATGGGTAGGCCGTCAGCCAATGGGCAGACAGGGGGAACAACGGGTGAGCAATCACCTGCCGTAACTGTCTGCACCACTGGAAGTGCGACTATACTCTCCCCGTGAGGGCGGCTGGAAGCAGGTCCCAGTACGGTCATGTCTCTGCTGAGGATGCTGACAAATGGTAGTCGGGCGGGGAGAAGAAAACTCCTGCCCAAAAAATTACCCCAATCCAAGGTGGAACAGCATATGCCGAGGGATGCGTGTCCGGGACCAAAATATGAACCAAACAAATAAAAACAAAAACGTAGGTGGCCGTCAGACTTTAAAGTCGGCAGGGGGTGTACCCCCCTCAAATTCCAACTCGAAGACGCTTTGCGGTCGAGTGTACAAGAAGGAGGAGGAGAGCTCTTCAGAGCGCCTTCATCCGGGGACCAGCGCTACTGGTAAGGGCGAACCGATGGGCCCGCCGAGCAGCGTGATCGGGGGCAAGTCCCTCGACGTGACTGCAGGCGGCTCCAAAGGCAACCCCTCCCCAGGAAGCACGGCCCAAACGCAACAGAGGAAGAAGCCGCTCTACCATGAGCGGAGAAGGGCGGCCTTCATCCTCTCCCGAGCCAACCCAGCCATGGAGGCAGACCCGGAGCAAGCGGGTCTCATAAAATGGGCGAAAGGTATACTGCCTGACTTCCAGCCTGAGAAGGCGGGGAGGGCGGTTGCCCCCAAAGCCCCCAAAGCCCAGCAAGCCAGCACCGACGCGGGCAGGAGCACCGCCAAACGCCAGCGGTCTGCGGACGTACAACCGCCGCAGCCGAAGCGTTCCAAGGTGCAGCCTCAGCGGTCCTTCGCCGAGGTTACTAAGGGCAAGATCCTGATTGGAGTGGTGGACGAGGGCTCCAGTGACGGACACATCCCGAGGGACCAGTGGCGGTGGATCGTTGGGGAACTGCACAATAGGTTCGTGGAGGAGCTGTTGGCGTCAGGTGGGGCACTGCCCCGTTGTGAGGATGCCGGCTGGCATCAAGGAGGCGTGAAGGTGATCGCGTGCGAAGACGCAGCGTCGGTCACCTTCTATAAGAGAGCGATCGCGGGATTGGGAGAAGTGTTCCCAGGCGCGAAGCTCGCGGCTGTCGACTGGGACAAGATCCCCAGCAAGCCTAGAGCGAGGGCGTGGCTTACGCACAAGCCGGCAGAGCCTGAGAAGATTCTCAAGCTTCTGCAGCTAAGTAATCCCGACCTCCCCTCCTCTGATTGGCGAGTCGCCAAGGTTGAGGAGGCCGTTGGTCCGAGGCGCCAGGTTGTCCTGACTCTCAATGAGGGGACAGTCGAGGCGCTGAAGAGAAACGGGGGAGCACTTAGATACGGCTTCGAGAGCGTAGCCGTCCGTATCTATAAGGCAGACGCAAAGCCGGGCCTTAAAGAGGAGGATCCCGATATAGAGGGACCTCTCATAGAGGAGGCGCCCCAAGGATTGTCCGACGAGGAGGACATCCTGGAGGGGTACGTCTCCGAGGAGAGCGAGCTCGCGAGGGGCTTGAGCGGAGTCGGGATGTCCGAGGAGGAGGACGGGTTGGACGAGCCGACCTCGGACGCCGACATCACTGTGGTGGAGGTCAAGCAGCAGAATGTCGTTGACGTTCCTGCAGATCAACCTCCACCACAGTAAGGCAGCTTCCGCTGCTCTAATCGACCACCTGGCGGAAGGTGGCACCGACGCTGTCCTCATACAGGAGCCCTGGATCTGTGGCGACAGAATCCTGGGGCTGAGGGCAGCCGGCTATAGGCTGTACGCGGCCTCTACAACAGGTAAAACGCGAGCCTGCATACTCGCTAAGAAGGACTTAACCCTTTTTATGCTTCCTATTTTCAGCAATGAAGACTTCCTAACAGCATGTCTAGAGGGACCAAATGGATCCCTCCGGATATGCTCTGCATACCTGGGGCACGATCAGGACCCCATCCCCCCAACCCTGAGGCAAGTCACCGAGGACAGCAAAAAGCTGGGCGTGGACTTGATCATCGGGTGCGACGCCAATGCCCATCACCATCAGTGGGGCAGCACTGACACCAACGACAGGGGTGAGTCTCTTTTTGATTTTATCCTTGCATCCAATTTACTGGTGGGAAACTCGGGGAACGAACCCACCTTCATCACCAAAAACCGCAGGGAGGTACTAGATATCACCCTTCTCTCTGAATCTCTTAGGGATACTCTAAAGCCGTGGAGGGTGCTGGAGAAACACTCCTTCTCCGACCACAGGTACATCCAATTCACGCTGGGCTTCGATAGATTCAACCCGGTCACTTTTCGGAACCCCCGAAGGACTGACTGGGTGAAATATAGATCCCAGTTGAATAAGATCCTAAAACCCCCTCCAACCCCAACCAACCTGGACTACAGTCCAGAGGGGTTGGAGCGCCTTGTTAAAACCTTTACCGATGCTTGTAGCACGGCCCTGGATAGGTCCTGCCCCCGTAGTAGGAATGGGGGGAAGACTGGGAAGAAGCCACCGTGGTGGTGCAAAGAATTAGGTAGCCTCAAGAAGACCACGAGGCAGTCCTTCAACCAAGCCAAGAGCGACAATACGGACGCATCGTGGCGCTCATACAAAACAAATTTGGCCCTATATAACAGGGAATTAAGAAAGGCCAAAAGAAGGGCCTGGTCCGACTTTTGCTCAGGAATCCAGGACTACTCAGAGGCGTATAGGCTGAGGAAGGTCCTATCGACGACGCCCACCAACCCGGGCTTTGTCAAGCGTCCTGATGACAGCTGGACGACCTCTAGTGAGGAAACTCTCGGAGTTCTCCTGGATGCTCACTTTCCTGCTAGCTCGTCTCAGAGCAGTCCGCCTAACCCCCCGACACGGCGGGGTCCGTCCGAAATGGACTACCTTCTTAGTGATAGGAACATGAAATGGGCAATAAACAGTTTCAGCCCATATAAGTCCCCAGGGGTGGATGGCATCATTCCTGCACAGCTTAGCTACGCAGCCGATCTATCCACTTCCTGGCTTCGACTGATCTTCTCGATCATTCTCGACACAGGGGTCATTCCAAGTGAATGGCTCCGCTCAAAAGTCGTCTTCATCCCCAAGGCAGGCAAGCCATCGCATTGCACGCCGAAGGACTACAGACCGATTAGTCTCTCCTCGTTTCTACTCAAGACGTAGGAGAGACTCATTGGTCTGCATCTCAGAACTAACATTCCCCAATCATCCCTATCTGGATGCCAACATGCGTATAGGAGAGGCAGATCGACAGAGACAGCACTCCATTCGCTTACCACTTTAATAGAAAAATCGCTCCATGAAAAGGAGTTCACACTTGTCGCCTTCCTAGATATTGAGGGCGCTTTCAACAACATCCTTCCAGGCTCAATCACGACGGCACTGACTAAGCTGGGGATTGACCAACACACAGTGGGTCTCATTGACCGGATACTGCGCAGCAGAACGGTTGAGGCAACACTGGGGGGGTCAACCATCTCCAGACAAGTCAACAGAGGCACACCCCAAGGCGGAGTCCTCTCCCCTCTCCTATGGAATGTAGAGGTCAACGAGCTGCTACAGGGCATAGAGGAGGGTGGCTGTCGTGTTGTGGCCTATGCGGACGATGTTGCCTTGGCGTTCACGGGAAAATTCCCGCAAACCCTTTGCGATAGGATGAGCAACAGCCTTCGGTTTCTGGCGGAGTGGACTGCCAGATGCGGACTGGGTGTAAACCCAGCGAAGACTGAACTAGTCCTTTTTACCAGGAAATACAAAATCCCCAATATGGTACCCCCCAAGCTCTGCGGGGTGCCCCTACCCCTCAAATATCAGGCCAAGTATCTTGGTCTCATCTTAGACAGGAAACTCGATTGGTCCCTCAACACGGACGAAAGGGCCAAAAAGGCCACAATCGCGCTCTATACCTGCCGTAAGGCTATCGGGCTAAAATGGGGAATGACCCCAAAAATAGTCCGCTGGCTGTACACGGCCATTATCCGCCCGATACTCCTATATGGAGTGGCAATCTGGTGGCCAGCTCTAAAGCGGTCCACCTGCCTGGGCAAGCTTAGGAAAATCCAACGCATGGCTGAGATCTGTATGACAGGCGGCCTGCGCACGACTCCTGGAGACGCCTTGGACGTTCTCCTGGACATCCTCCCAATTGAAATAATGGGAGAGATGACCGCGGCACTCTCAGCACTAAGGCTGAATGGCGCGGGTTTGTGGAGAAGGACGAATTTCGGACACACGAATCTCGACTCTGCTTCACACCTTATTGAGGGGAACACTGACTACTGTGTCCCCGCGGAACACCCAATCACACCCTTCCAAGTTTCCATTCCCGATAGAACGGAATGGAATCAAGGACCACCTGGACCACTAGGGTCCCTTCACATTTATACGGATGGCTCTAAATTGGACGGCCGGGTGGGAGGAGGTATATTCTCTGAACACCTGGGACTAAGCGTCTCTTTTAGGCTACCCGACCACTGTAGCGTCTTTCAGGCGGAAGTTTACGCCATCAAAGAGGCCCTTCATCAGCTCCCCTCAATCGGGGCTGGCGCCTCTATTTGCATATTCTCGGACAGTCAGGCTGCCCTGAAGTCACTTGAAGCTATCTCTTCAAACTCGAAGACCATCAACGACTGCCGCAAATCTCTTCACGAGATGGCGGAGCAGTACGACCTCCACCTCATCTGGGTCCCAGGACATAGGGACATCGAGGGTAACTGCGCTGCCGATGAGCTGGCCCGGCAAGGTACAACCTCCCCTCTCCAATCGGAGAGGGAGTTAGTTGACATGCCCTTGGCCACTCGCAGACTATTGTGCAAGGAGCACTTCCACCTCCTCGCGGACAGGAAATGGGAAAACCTAACCTCCTGCCGCCATGCTAGAATGATCTGGCCACGCCGATCAGCAAAACGCTCCAAGGAGCTACTGTCACTAAGCAGAGAAAGCTGCGCCCTTGCCATTAGGGCTCTTACTGGTCACTGGCTGCTTGGAACGCATGCGTCCAGGTTGCGGGTACACCACAACGACTTCTGCAGAAGCTGTAGAGATGAGGAGGAGGAGGAGACCGTTCTCCACCTCCTCTGTCACTGCCCGGCACTAAGCAGACGAAGACTGCAGTACCTGGGCTGTTTCACCCTTTTGGATCTCGCCGATCTAAGCGGAACATCACCGAGGCAGATAACCCGGTTCATCCAAGGATCGGGCTGGTCCTCTCTCACGTAGGTCATTGGCCCATGAGCTCCTGCAGCGGACGGGGGATCTAGCCTATGCGGCAGCACAAGGAGCCTCCTTAGGCTCAAGTGGATGGCCCGGCTCTATGTCGGGCTAATCACCGCCCTAACCTAACCTAGTGTATGGGTATTCTGGTAGTGTATTTCATCATAATGGAAATATTGCATCAGCCTCTATTTGCGCAGTTATTGGTTGCCTGTAGTTTGTAGTTTTGGGAAGAAACGGTTCTAGCGCGGCGCCAGCGTGTTGTCGCTGACGCCGAGTGTGGTTCGATGGTAAGCACGTAGAAGAAGTGTGCGACACAAGGCAGTTGTGCGTAGTACTTCAGTGCGATCGAAACTCACTGCGCTACCATTATGGCGAATAACGACGAATCTGCGACATCAGAAGTGGGATCGGGCTCGCTACCTGATATGCCTAGTGAGCCATGGAGGATTTTAATGGAAATGCAAAATAAAAACTTTATCGAGCTTGTTAAAACACTGAAAACAACGGCATCAGAAACAACAAATAAAAATTCGGTAGTGCTACCCAAATTCAACGCAGACGGTGTTGGCGTCGATGCAACGGCGTGGTGCTCTACAGTTGACATAATTTTAGCAGAAAACACCATAAAAGGCAGCGCGATGGTGATGGCTTTGAGTGCAGCGATGGAAGGTAGTGCTTCGCAGTGGCTTGCTCAAATTTGTTTTTTTTTTTTTTTTTTTTTTATGCGCGCGAGTCCCACGCCCACCTCCCGCCCAACCGACCGAGGGGCGCAGCCGTGTGACGTACGGCTCGATCGCGTTCTAGATAGACGCGTGAGAAGGAAAATATAGGAAAGAACGAGGAAAGTTAGGTTTAGGTTCATGCAACATTACGAGCTAATTCTACTAGCAATACAGTTTTAAGGCGAGGGAGACTCTCAGGTCCCTCTATAAATTTAAAAAGTCGGTTGTAATCGGCACATAAGACCCTAAAAGGTTCATGTGCCTCAAACTCCCTCCTACAGTGAATTATTGCTAAGGGGATAAAGGTTCTAGATGTTAGTCGAGGAACGTGAAAGTTAAGCTGTCCTAGCAGGTAGGTGCTCTCTACGTCACCATGAATTAGCTTGTGTAGAAAGACGACACCAAGCATAGTTCTACGGTTACATAGGGATGGTAGGTTAATTAATAGGAGTCTACTAGAATAAGACGGTAATCTTAGGTCGGCATCCCAGGGTAAGCCACGTAGGGCGAAAAGCAGAAAATTTTTTTTAACAGATTCAATGCGGGCAATATGAATTCCAAATTGAGGACTCCAAACACAAGAACCATATTCCAAAATAGGACGAACTAATGAAGTGAAAAGAGTCTTAGTTACGTAAGGGGAATCGAATTCTTTCGACCACCTTTTAATAAATCCAAGCATGCCTTTGGCCTTGCTAACCATGCAAGAAATATGTTCTGAAAACGAAAGCTTAGGATCTAGACGGACACCTAGGTCATCAACGAGAGTTATTCTTTCCAATGCACATTCATTAAGCATATATGTTGCATACTGGGGAGTGACACGTGAAAATGTCATCAGTTTGCATTTTGAGCTGTTGAGATTTAATAAGTTAACACTACACCATGCCTGGAAGTTGTCTAGATCGGATTGTAAGTCTGACTGGCATGAGCTGTCGTTATACTGCACGCACAGTTTGACATCGTCTGCGTACATAAGTACCCTAGAGTTGGGTAGCACTAGAGGAAGGTCATTGATGAATAAGGTAAATAGCAGCGGGCCAAGATGGCTGCCTTGTGGGACGCCAGAAGTGACATTGAGGGAGTTGGAAAGAGAATTCTTGAACAGAACCTTTTGAGTCCGGTGACTCAAATAACTCTGAAGCCAATTAAGAAGATCGGTAGGAAAAATTAAATCGAGCTTCCTTATAAGAAGAAAATGATTAACCGAGTCAAAGGCTTTACTAAAGTCCATATAGATCACGTCGGTCTGAGATTTACGTTGGAAGCCCCTAATCACAAATGAGGTAAGTTCTAAAAGATTTGTGGTGGTCGATCTTCGTTTCATAAATCCATGCTGACATGGAGAAATTACGGATCTGCACAAGTGCTGCAGGTGAGGAGTAATTATGTTTTCAAAGAGTTTTGGAATTGCCGACAACTTGGAGATTCCTCTGTAGTTACCAGCATCCGACTTGCTACCTTTTTTATGGAGAGGAATAATAAATGATTCCTTCCAAATAAGGGGAAATTCTGATGTTTCCAAAGATATGGTAAATAGTGTGAGAAGGGGGTTACACAGAGCCTCGGCACAATACCTGAGAACACAGCCCGGTATTCCATCGGGACCCGGTGCATAAACTGGCTTTACACGTTGAAGATCCAGCCGAAGAGAGCTTTCGTCTAAGATAGGACTGAAAATTAAGTTCGATTTGGGCATAGGGAAAGAATACGTCTGGTTTATCTGGCTTGAGGAAGAATAAGTAGTTTTAAAAAACTCAGCAAAGAGATCGGCGATTGCCTGATCCGATTTTGCAGAAGAATTTTTAAATGAAAGCGAGGAAGGGTATAGGTTTGGTTTACGCTTGGTATTAACAAAATTATAAAACTGTTTCGGGTCCTGTGTGAACTGAACCCTACAACGATTCAAATAATTTTTATAAGACCGAGCGTTATGCACGGTAAATTTCGACCGAGCACTGAGATAGTTAGAAAAGACAGTTTTAGAACGAGTAAGTTTATATTTATTATAAAGCCTAGACTTAACATTTTTTAGGCGTGTCAGCTCCTTATTAAACCAAGGTGGTTTACTAGAGACAGACGGATAGGTTACGTGGCCATATTTCAACATATTGTAGTAAACCGAAGAAAGAAAAAGGCACGCATCAGGTCGTTGACGAACAATAGAAAATATAAATATTGGCAAGTACAAGAAGAATTAGAAAAAGGTAAATAGAATTTAAATGAAATGGTTGAAAATGAAACTGTTGAAAGAGACAGCAATGAAGAGATGGAAAATGAAGCTGTTAAAAGAGACAGTAATGGAGAAATGGAAAATGAAACTGTTGAAAGAGACAGTGATAAGGAAATGGAAAAGGAAGCTGTTGAAAGAGACAGTAATGAAATGATTGAATTATGTTAAAAAGTTTGTATTACTCTAAGAATGATATTGAAATGTGAAATTTAATTTGTTAATGTAAGTGTGATTTGAAAATGGTTTTGTTGCATTAAAGAAAAAGCATTGTTGGTAATATTTCACGGGGTCGTGTAATGGTCAGAATGGCCGTGTCGGAGCATAATTTTGCATGTGTTAGTTTATGGGTATTCTGGTAGTGTATTTCATCATAATGGAAATATTGCATAAGCCTCTATTTGCGCAGTTATTGGTTGCCTGTAGTTTGTAGTTTTGGGAAGAACCGTTTAGCGCGGCGCCAGCGTGTTGTCGCTGACGCCGAGTGTGGTTCGATGGTAAGCACGTAGAAGTAGTGTGCGACACAAGGCAGTTGTGCGTAGTACTTCAGTGCGATCGAAACTCACTGCGCTACCATTATGGCGAATAACGACGAATCGGCGACATATATATATTTATAGGCTGGCTTATTTCTTAAAAGTTTAAAATAAAACAAAAAATATATATTTAATTAATTAAAAAGAAAACAACCATTTTCATTACTTTGAATTTAACAATGCTCTGTTACAGGTGGAAGTAGAACGTCTGCTGATGACTGTCTGTAAATAATTTTAGATGATTTATTTTATTGAAAAAGATTTTAAATAATTTTCTTTATTATACCTGTTTACCGCCATATGATATGAACCTGGTGCTGAGTTTGATCGACCTGCACGAACAAATCTTTCTATCCGTGAGCCACTTGGTCTCAATGACTTTTCGGAATCACCTTTAACGAAAGGATTACCGAAAGAATGCTTTTTTAACATCGTTTTAATTAATATAAGAGTGTCCAGCTTAGGTATGCTGCGGACAACGGAGTTTATGTCTTCATCATCAACTTGAACCAAACAACAATTTTCTTCCTCTGTTGGCAAAGGAAATAGATCACCAGAAGTTACCCAGTTATTCCTCTGAAAATATAAAACTTAATAATGTTGCAATTCAAGTAATTCAAGTAATTGTAATTTTTTTTATAATATACCTTTAACTGTGGAACTGTTATTCTATTATTGACATCTTTGTCCAACATTTGAATTATGCAGCTTTTTAAATTTTCTGAAATATATATATTTTCTGGAAACACAACAGCATCTTGTCTTATTTTGTCATACAATAAGGGTACGGATTCAGCTAAAAACGGTACATTTCCAAATAGCAAAGAATACAGCGTTGCCCCTAACGACCAGACATCTGCTGCTCTTCCACAATATTGGTTCTTGATAAAAAAATATCTTTATGCATACATCAATTTATATATTAGTTAAGCTATAATTATACCTCTCCCAAAATCAGAGTTTCTGGTGCTCTGAAGGCCGGTGTTCCAGCAGTGGATCCATTACTTATTTTCGCATCATCTCCGAAAAATTCGTTGCACACACCAAGATCAGCTATTTTCACATGCCCAAATTCCGTCAGTAATAAGTTCCCAGGCTTTATGTCGGCATGGATAATTTTTTGATAGTGCACTATTTATAAAGATAAAAAAAAACACATATATTAATATAGATAATTAATCATTAGGAAGTTAAAATTTAATTTAAAAAATATGTGATTATCTGTAATTATCACCCCAAATCCATTAAGAAGTTTTCCTTTACCATGCTTTGCTGAATTAAAAAATATACGGAAATGCCGAGCAGCAGATGTTACCGATTATTCCATATGGCTAGCCAGCAAATCACTTGCTCAATGAGCAAGGCGTTTCTACTTACCCTCTTGTAAGTTTTAACGTTGTATTAATGACATCTACTTAGAATAATGCCTCAATATTTTAAACAGACAGGCTAAGAAAAATTAAACTAAGAAACTGTTTTGTTAAGATATTTTTTTCAAAACACCTCTTGGGAATAATCACAGATACTTATTTTATTTTATTTTGTTTCTGACTGCTGGTAAAGGGCCAAAAATAAGAAGAAAACCTAATATTAGGTTAAGTTCAGACGGTATTCAGTATTCTTTTTGATGCGTGTATGATCTGCCTTCTCTTGTTAAAAATGTTGGAAATTAAACAGTTTCCCTATCCGGAGGATAAAACGTATCGTAGGATGTATGATATAAATTAATTGCCATAATCTGGGGCCTCTATGTGGGTTTGCTAGCCCCTTAATTTTTCCTAGCTGCTTTATTGTGCTGTGTTCCTTAATTTTAGTTTAATTTCATCGACTTATTTTTTATCCGACGTAGTACAGTACATTTAAGTGGCCCATTTGACCCCAGGCACGTGCTTGTTCGTGTTAGGTGTTAGTTGGCGCGACAGATGAAAATATAGAAAAGGAATATGAGAAAGTGACTAAGTGTATTTAGTTTAGAAAGGCTAACTACATTTAAAGTTATTATGTACAAATCGTTATAATTTGCACATAAGACTCTAAAGAGTTTATACAATTCCAAAGACGTTCTGTAGTGGCGCACCACTAACGGAATATAGAATCTTCTATAAGTTATTTATCTTGACTATTTCTGCTAATTTGAGGAACTCGGGAAGTGTTTTAAATCCCAATCTTCGTGTATACAGCAGTTAAAGTATATCCGATTCATTTTTTCCTCTTCCGTATATTCTGCGAACATCATCATGTTAATTAGATTTATTGCGTATGCTCTCCTAGATTCCGCTTCTTGCTTAGGCTTCGCTACGTGCTCCTTGAGTTGCCCCTGGTACCTTCGTGGCAAGAAGTACTCACTCCACCATCTCTTCTGTCAGCATCGCCCAATTGTTTATTTTGCTTAGTGTACAGGTCCACCAAACAATCGGAAGATGCCACATTAAATGAGTCTTGGTAATAGAAAATAGTGGAGTTGCACAGTAGTAGTGCAGTTGCACAGGATGAGTAAGAGAGGGGGAGAGTGAAGGATAAGGAACTATTTTGGCTGCTATCGCGACGGCGCAATCAACGGCAAACGGATTAGGCACAAAAGAAAAAGATGCAAACCGAACATGGGCAGCACAAACTAAACTGTGATATTAAATTAAATTAAAACACGCGAAGTGATCCTGAACTTTACAAGACATAATTTAAATAGAACCCAGATAGATTTAATCAAACATAATCACGAAACGCGTAAAGGTAAGCTAAAGTCATTTTTAGACTAAAACCATGTAGAAGGGGAACATCTAAGCGGATGCTGATTAGCCTTACCTCATACCCAAAAAGGGGGAGACCGGAGGGGGAATTGAGTAAACGTACAAGAAGAGATATTCCTCTACACCGACAAGTCTACAAGGGTAAAATCCCTGGCCGCCGCGGAAACCACGCGGAAGTAACACAATTAATATCTGGTACTAAAGAACTAGTGAGATGGTTCTGAGGTGGGCTAGCTGAAGCCACCGGACGGGTCGCAGGTTGCGGATAGCGCAAGACCTCCTGTGGAGGTTAGCTGCGAATAGCGACTTGTCGTGAATAAGCAGTCCCGGACAACAGCGGGTACCACACCGTTGCAGTAACGACAAGGCGCTTGTCTGACCGTCTCTAACACATAGTCTTACACACTCCATACATCCTACACGTCTTCCTACCCACATCCTATCCCCAACATCTCACAAAGGGCAGTGGTGACGTCCTGAGGCAAGGGTGCCACCTCACTCTCCTAAGCCAGGGTGTTATGCGTTTCGTGCCCATTGGCTGGTTTGCAGTCAGGGGTAACCGACTGTATTCGGACGGAGTCTCACCGATACCTGGCCGCCTCGGTGAGTACACCTGGCCCCAGCGTGTTAATGGGGGCTATGACACGCTGGTACTACCTTCCCCTACACTCGTGGGACCAACTTATGGCTAAAAGAAATTTCAAAAATATAAACATGCGGGACTTAACCGCAACAGGGCTAGCAGAGCGGATAGAGTAGGAGGCTCTAGACGATGGTGGCAAGCTGTCGCCGCGCAGGGGCCTGGCCCCCCACCCGAAGAGTGCTGCGAAGCTGAAGGGCTCGACCCCGACGCAGAAGCTGAAGGGCTCGTCCCCGGCGCAGAGCGCCTCGAAAGGTACATAGATTTTCACGTCTCCAGTGGCCGGCAGTGAGGTCACCAAACAGACTGACAGCAGGGAGGGGGTTGCATTGCACGGCACTGCCCCGGCGGCTGTCCCGCAGCCGAGCGACGCCAGCAGGAGAGACCCTCAATACTCTCTTCCGTAAGATCGAGGAAGCAACCGAAGAAGCAGCCGGTCCCGGTAGCAGGTCAGCCCGGAGGACCCGGAGATTCCCTGAGGCAAGGCCTCAGCGGAGCCGGCCGAAAGTGGTACCTCCGGTACCTCGAACGGGGCCCGTAAGAGAGCATTGGAGCACCGTGCGCCGAACGGCCAGGCCGTTGCGGGGACGAATGTGTCTCCGGCCAGGACGTTGCGGAGAGAAAAAGGCTGCTGCAACACAAGTCGCCGCTGGACCTCCCCAAGACCGAGTCCAAAAGTAGTGAAGCGTCCGAAGGCGGCCTCGTTCGCCAGTGTAGCCAAGGGCACGAACCTTGCAATACTGGCGGGGGACTACCCGAAGAGGCTCCTGACGAAGGATGAGCTGTCGGCGGGCCCTCGTCGAGGAGATGAGGAAGGGCTGAACCGCAGCCCTCAACTTCAACGGCATCCAGTTCCGTGATGGTCTGCTATTAGTGGACTGCATGGACAGCGATGCCAGGTAGTGGCTGGAGCTGACGGTCCCCAGCGTCAGCACCAAGGTGGGTGTGCAGCTCCTGCAGGATGACTTGCCGGCGACGAACATCGTCACAGTCTACCTGCGGCTGGAGTCCAAGGGCGGCAAGGTGCTGATGCTCGGTCCGGATGAGGAGGCGCTTACACTCCTCAAAAAGCGCGAAATGCTGGTGAGCTACAGGTTCGGCCAGCTTAAATGCCGCCTGTACAAGAAGCAGGAACCTGTGAAGGCGGAGGTGCCCACGGATGAGAACACCGACGATGTGCCTGGCACGTCAACGGCTGCAGCCAAGGAGGCACCCTCCTGCCCCTCGGGCGAAGCAGCTGGGGCTATGGACTTAGCAGCAGTGGAGGCCGAGTTGAACTCGGTTTCGCTACAGGGACTGTACCTGACGCGCTTGCACATGGGCGGCAAGGAGGAGCAAACCAGCAACGAGGAGCCATCCGATGAGGAGCTGACACCCACCGGGATGCAGTTAGAGGCCTATCTGACGCTCTCGGAGGGTGAAAAAGAGGATGGTGGTCACCAGCGTGGCGCAGAATAACCTGCATCACGCGAAGTCATCTTTGGCTGTCATCCAGGAGCCTTGGGTCGTCATAGGCAGGATCTGCGGCCTAAGTAAAGTGAGTATGCAAACTATTGCAGACGTAAGGGAGGCATCACCGAGAGCTCGTATCTTGGTGCGAAAGGACACTAACTTTCTTTGTCTCTCTCAATTTCTCAACAGAGATCTAATAGCGGTGATGATCACTAGCAAGCACGTGAGTATTTTGGTGGCGCCGGCATACTTCCCAGGAGACGTGTCGGATGGTCTCCTCAGGTCTCCTCAGAACCGTCAGTGTCAGATCACAGGATCATCCTGTTCGACATTCATAGCAACCTTAGTTTCAGAAGGGTTATTAGGAATCCACGAAGGACTGACTGGCCAGCCTATCAGTTCTGTCTGGGATTAAATCTGAGCAGGCTGAACTAGAGTAGGAAAGTATCCTCTCCGGAAGGCTGGCGAAAATCCTCTATCTGAACCCTCCAAGAGGGCGCCGGTTTGCAATGGGCACTGTATTATCCCGGACAACGGGTAATGCACTGCTGCTTGCTCCGTCCGCGGTAATACAGTGTCTAGCTAAGGCAACGGTACAATTCCTTCTGCTCAAAAGCCGGAGGAAATGAACCATTTGTCATGGGTGGAGGTGCCTGGTGGTTAGGCATAAAACGCAAGTGGGTGGTTCCCCGGAAAACTAATCAGTTTATTCTGCAATAGACAAACAAAAGACATCAACCGGGGCTGGGATAACAGCCCAAACGTCGGTGGAAGGCGTGACTGCTACCATCGGCGGGCACGGAGGGGAGCAATCCTCTATACGTGTCGCCAGCGGTCACACCTCTAGCATGACGGGAGCAGGTCGTGCCAGTTCTACTGCTACTGCCAAGAAACCAACTCAGAGCAAACTATGCCGCTCAGGTGCCGCCGTCGATACAGACACGGGCCTGGAGAGCACGCAGCTCACACCAGAGAAGTAGGAGATCCTACTCCGCTCGCCAGAACCAGGCACCAGCTCCCCGCGCAGGGACGGGCCGAAACGGTCTAGCGAGGGGAGGAAGGCGAAGGCGCAGTATAAGGCTGCACTCGGAATCGGAAGCCGGCTTCGGGCCAAAGCTGACCTCTCTCAAGAGGAGAAGGCAAAGCTAGCCTGGGCCGAGCAGAAGATTGAAGAGGGCAGGTTATACTACGCCAAGATCCCCCACATGTCCTCTACGGGCGGATTCACCAACAAAGTGGAGGAGATGCTTGCCAGCAAAAGGCAACGCTCCGCCGAGAGCGCCACTAAAGACGTTCCGGCGAGCAAGCGGCAACGCGGGCCCAAGCAGGTAGACCCTCCACCTAAAGCGAAGAAGCCTCAGAGGGCACAGAAAGTCTGTGAGGTGACCAAACGACACCTGATCGTGGCACTTATCGACCGGAACGACGAAAACGGATGGTGCAGGGTGGCTAAATGGGGTAAAAATCCTGAAGTGCATGGACGACCCGACTCGGAAGTGGCTGATGCAAACGGTTTGCCAGATGGAGGCGTTGTGGGAGGGGGCCAAACTGGAGGTGGTGGACAGGGAGCTAATCCCATCCATACCGACTGGGGAAAGTTTAGGAAGACAATCTTTACACGACTCGCGACTGGCCCGGGCCTAGTAAAATCCGCTGAAGACATAGAGAAGTCCCTAGAGACCTTCTTCAAGGAATTACTAGATGCGCAACGCGCAGCATGCCCGACATCTAGAGGTAGAAAGAGGACCAAGCCACCCTGGTGGAACAGTAATCTTTCGCTCCTACGCAATAATCTCAGAGAATTCTTTAAAATCGCCAAAGAGGCGAAAGAGGATGTGATCGATGAGGAATACAAGACCCTACTCAGGAATTACAAGATGGAAATACGCAGGGCACAAACAAGCTCGTGGAGAAACTTCTGCTCCAATATCGAGTCGGCCCCAGAAACGGCTAGACTCCGGAAGTTGCTATCGAAGCAACCCACCATACAGAGTCAGCTCAAACGCGACGACGGACAGTGGACTGAGGGCAGCGAGGAGGCCCTAACAGCACTAATGCATGCTCACTTCCCAGGATGCACTGAGATATCCGATGCCAACAAGCACCAGGACCTCGCACTTGGAGAAGAGAGACTCCCAACAAATTTAATAACCTCTAGAAGAATCCAATGGGCTATAGATTCCTTCGCGGGAATAAAATCACCAGGACAAGATGGAATATTTCCAGCCATGCTACAAGTGACCAAAGAAGTGATCACCACATGGTTCTACGCTATATTCGCAGCCTGCTTAAGCACGGGCTATATCCCTATCCAATGGAGGACCTCTAGGATTGTCTTTCTGCCAAAAACAGGGAAGTGCAGTCACGTGAGCCCCAAGGATTACAGGCCGATTAGCCTCACTTCATTTTTATTCAAGATGCTAGAAAAGCTGCTGGACATATACATCAGAAACGATGTGGGAAGACTTCTGTCATCCAACCAGCACACTTACACAAAATGTAAATCAGTGGAAACGGCACTACACTCACTAGTAACCACCATTGAGAGAGCCCTGCACAACAAAGAATATGGTCTTGGAGTGTTTGTGGACATATCCGGAGCATTAAATAACGTGACCACAGACGCTATAATGGACCGCCTAGAAGCGGCCAACACGCCCCCCGTCATCAGCTTGTGGATAAGAAATCTACTAAGCTGTAGGCGGGTACAATCCGATTGGGGCACCGCCTCCATGGTGAAGGGAGCTCACAGGGGCACGCCGCAAGGCGGGAATCTGGTGGTCGTCGTCAGGTCGTCGATCAAGAGATTCGAAAGGAAGGCCCCAAAGATAACAGCTTATGCTGATGACATAGGCATAATTATCACGGGAGTCTGTCCATCGACCCTCAGCTCGGTCATGGAATTAACACTTCGGGAGATATGTGAGTGGGCGAGGAGGGTAGGACTCAGTATCAACGCGGACAAGACGGACCTCATTCTCTTCACGAAGAGAAACAAGGTGCCGCTATGGCTCCCCCCGAAAATTACCTCAACCAGGCTAACCCCGAAAACACAAGCCAAGTACCTCGGAATTGTATTAGACAGCAAGCTGACATGGAAGCCCAATATATTAGAGAGGGTAAAAAAGGCCACCATAGCGCTATATACATCCAAGAATAAGCTTAGCAGCACATGGGGCCTCTCACCCGCTCTAATGCACTGGATTTACATCTCGTTGGTGCGTCCAAGTCTAATATATGGAGTCTTAGTGTGGTGGCAGGCCATGGAAAAGAAGACTAATAACAAGCTCA
Organism: Drosophila aff. chauvacae BK-2020; assembly: GCA_018903765.1. NCBI lineage: Eukaryota > Metazoa > Arthropoda > Insecta > Diptera > Drosophilidae > Drosophila > Drosophila aff. chauvacae BK-2020. The sequence continues at coordinate 2,402,662 of JAEIGO010000024.1, read as the reverse complement.
TGGAGAGAACTCAACAGGGGCGCAGCATATTCCAGGCGGAAGTATTCGCCATAGGGAAAGCGGCAGAGATTGCGCAGAGCATAGACCGCCCATATGAAGCGGTCAACTTGTTCTTAGACAGTCAAGTGGCGATAAGATCCATGCAATCGTCAGCGGTTAGTTCCAAAAATGTACTGTCAAGCAGGGAGGCACCAGATATCCTCAGCACAACTACGTCAGTGCGGATCTACTGGGTTCCCAGCCACCAGGGCATCGATGGTAACGAGACGGCCGACGAACTTGCAAAGGAAGGCGTAGGACTGCCGAATGGAAGAATAGAAAACGTTCCTGTGTCCCTAAAAACGCTCCAAAGCGAGCTAGAGAGACGGGCCGACACACGAACTAACAACAGGTGGAGGAGAAATTCCACAACCTGCAAAACATAAAAAATCATGTGCAAGGAGCGCAACGCAAAACTCAGTCACTACGTGCTGCATTTTCCAAGGAAAGACTGCAGACTTTTGGTGGGAATTCTCACAGGTCACTGCCTAGCTGCGGCACATGCAGTCAAGCTGGGCATTATCGACGCAACCGAAACCTTGGAGCATCTCATTTGCAAATGTCCGGCCCAAGCAAGGGCAAGAATAAAATACCTAAAATACCTAAGCGCTCCGGTTCTGGCATCGCATCCTACAGGAAGAAGCCAGGCGAACTACTTGGCTTCGCGAAAAACACTTCGATCCTTAACGATTTCGAAAACCGCGTAACACTCTCTAGGTCCGTTTATAAACTTTCGGATAGCTAAGGGCCATATTGGCCTATGCGCGGCCCCGTGAGGGTCTTCCGACTTAACCTAACCTATCCTCTCCGGAAAATCTTGAGAAACTCTCAAAATAAGTAGGTGAGACAATCTTGGATACATATCATGCAAGCTGTTCCGAAAAATCCATAGAGTCCAGTAGGGAAAATTCCTGGTGGAATAGGAAACTAGGGCTACTTCGTGCAGAAGTCAGAAAGCTGTTTAACACCGCTAATAAGAACAGCGCCAATAGGTAATTATTCACCAAAAAGAAAATACGGAATATAACAAAGAAATCCGGTACAGTAAGCGTGCTCACTTTCGGAAATTCTGTTCCACTATAGAGCAAGCCGCACCTGCGGCCAGAGTGTTTAAGGCAATCTCAAAAGGCAAAGGACTTTCAGAACGTTGTCTGAAGAGGGCAGATTGGTAATTCACCGAGAACGAGGAGGAGAAAGCGGAACTTCTCCTTCAAACTCACTTCCCTCTCTGCAGAACCATCTCCAATGTAGACAGCAGTTACGAAAGGATCCCCAACGGGAGACCCAACTGGAGCCTGGTTGACAGTCTACAGCGCTATGTAAATGCCAAAGGGGTAGCTCTTTATGTACATAGAGGGTGCTTTTGATAACACAGCTCATGATGTTGTGGTAAGAGCACTCTGTAGAAGGGGAGTTGAGACGGGTCTCACGACCTGGCTGGGCAAACTCCTTGATAGCAGAATAGCGGAAGTCACTGTCAACAGTGTGACAGTTAGAGCTGAAACCACCAGAGGCTGTCCGCAGGGTGGTGTCTTATCACAACTACTCTGGAGCCTCGTGGTGGACGAGCTGCTAGTTAAACTTACAGCAAATGAGTTTGAATGTCAAGGATATGCCGATGATATCACTCTAATCTGTAAAGGGAATTTTGAGAGCACATTGTGCGACAGGACCACACTGGGCCTAAGACTAAGCTTAGACTATTGCAGAGACGTGGGGCTGAATATTAATCCAGCGAAAACCACAGTTGTCGCCTTTACCAATCGCTACAAGCTAAAATCCATTCGGCAAATAGCCATTGGGGGCACAGAAATACCGATCTCCACTGAAGTCAAATATCTGGGACTCATCCTAGATAAACGATTATTGTAGAGACAACATATGGAACATGCTGTTCGCAAGGCCACTATGGCCTTAATGAGCTGTAGATCTCTTACAGGAAAAAATTGGGGAGTCTCTCCAAAGACCCTACTGTGGATATACGTTGCTGTGAGGCCCATAGTCAACTACGGGGCTGCGGTTTGGGCGAACCGCGCTGACGTTGATGTCACGAGGAGGCAACTGGGTAAACTCCAGAAACTTGCCAGCACGTGCATCTCGCACTTGCACATCTACTGCTCTGGATGTGCTGCTCGGGCTTACACCACTGCACTTGCATATCAAGCACAGTGCGCGCAGATCTACTACGAGGATAACAGGGGCAAGACCAGCTGACTCGGCTGCAACTGCAACTGACCTGTTATTAGAATATCCGCAGGATGTTCAATTGGCCAAGTTCAGCTTTGATAAGCTCTTTAAAACGGAGCTTAGCAACAAGTCGGAGTGGACCAGCATGTCTACCACCTTTGATGTGAAACCACATGCTATTAGGTCGTACACTGATGGCTCACTAACAGAGGATAGTGCGGGTGCGGGTATCTGCGGACCCCGATTCAAATATCACGAACCTCTAGAGAAATTCGCCAGTGTCTTTCAAGCGGAAGTGCGATTGGAAGATGTGCCTCGTTCAATATTAAGCGGGGTTACAATCGGAGAGACATAGCCATTTTCTCAGATAGTCAGGCAGCAATCAGACCACTTAGCGCACATAAGATTGTTTCCAGACCAGTATGGCATTGTATAGGAATACTCAATGAGTTGGGTGTGAATAATAAAGTGTGAACAGTAAAGTATAGGAGTCATCAGCCAGAGCAGTCGTGTGAATCTCATGACTGCCTGTGATGACTTCTGGCGGTCGTCGAAGGGAGCAAGGCAGACGTTTGTCTGCTAGGTAGCTACAATAGCAAGAGGACCACGCAGGAAATGAGGGCTCTTCGACCAGGCGACATCATCGCATTCTTTCGTTCGATTGAACTGCTCGAGGAGTTATAGCTCATACACTAGGACGAGGGCACGATAGACCCTAGTGGTCGCAGTGCACATACCTCTTTTAAATATTATTATTATTCACACAATTAATACCGATCTTCATTAACCGTGTTCAGACAAATATTCCCGACCATTTTAAACGGACAGTCAACGAGAAATGGTCAAGAAAGATTGAACATGGGAGATCAAAGAAAAGTTTACCTTCCTTCGACAAAATCCCTTGCTCCCTGCTTTTCAAGGAGTTGACTTAACTTACAGAAAGTTAGAGAATTTATACGACTGCGTATCACCCGCAGTCAATCGGAATGGGCGACAGATGTCATGTGTGTGTTGATTGATTAATTGATGGGGGCGTGAACGGGCAGCGAGCGAAGCGAGCGCGAGGCGGACCAAGGTAAGCGAGCGTCCTTGAGCGAAGCAGAGGTCGTCTAGTCTTTATTAAAATTAATTTTTGCGTTTGAGATATGCACCTTTTAAAGTGAATCAGATATGCTCCCTCGTTTTCCAATCATTCCTTTGCAAATTTTCAGCCTCAGTCGAGTCGAAACTGATTCCATGGAGTTACCACACTTGCATTTTAAACAAAAAATAGTCGGATGGAGTCAAATCCGGTATTTTTGGAAAAAATTTAGTTCTTTTGGAACAACCAGATCTGTGACGAGTCTCATTCCCGATGAATAGGTCAAAATCAAAATCAGCTTAAAACTGAGGGACTAGTTTGCTTAGAAACGGTTGGACGGACAGACTCGGCTTTTTATGCTGATTTAGAATATAAATACTTAAGGGGGTAAACCCACCTAGGAATTTCAAAATGTTCGATTTTTTTTTTATTTTATTTTCTTAAAGTTTGATATCTTAAGAATGTCTGGTCCAAGTTTCAAGTCGAAATTCGAAAAAATGACGAAGTTATGGCCGACAATGAATGCCTTCGTTACACGTGCGCTTACCCATTGACAAATTTTCAAACGCGTTTTTCTCGAAACCATGTTTTTGAAATCGGTGCTCACGATATCTCGAAAACTAATAAACCGATTGACTTGAAATTTTCTGTGGCTATTCTATGCATAATTATCTAGTCTACTACGTAGGATTTTTTTTTAAGATATTTAGTTTTTTTTTTATTTAGAAAATAAACTTTTTTTTTTTTCTTAAAAATCCCAATTTTGAGTTCAAACGGCCGCCATTTCGCCAAAAATCAATATTTTCAAAAAATCCTACGTAGTAGACTAGAAGAGGATCTAAAGATCAATAATCTTTTTGTTTTTTTTTTGATTTGGATAATTACCGATGAAGCAGGAGTGAGCACCGCGGAGGTCCTTCGATATTCAGGACGTTGCGGAACAAAGAATATTTCGCAGTGTATTAAATATTTTTCAATAAAAAAGTTATAAAATTTTAGTTTAAATGTGTGCTTATCATTTAAAAAAAAAAATTGGTTTGATTACTTTTATAGGTTGCCAGGAATAAATTTTACAAAAATGGCCTTTTTTTGCGTTTCTAGGTGGGTTTACCCCCTTAATAGGGCCGGAAATGATTCCAGCACTGAGTTGCAACTTCTGACTAATATTATAACCATGTAAGGGTATACATAAATATGCAATAAAATTAAGGCGTTCGTCCACTGTAAAAGCCGTATTTCTATGCTATTTTTATCATTAGGTATGCAAAAAACCATTCAAGTAAAATATGTTTGAAATTTTATTTCTTCTTTGAGTACATTTTGACTAAAATAAAATAAAAAAAAATAATAAACAACCGCCATTTGATTCCAGAGACTTTAAACTGAAAAAGAAAGCTTGAATTAATAAAAAAAAGGGTTTTTTTTCGAAAACTTTTTTGACAATTATTCACATGTATATAATTGAAAAAAAAAACGAACGAAGCAATATAAGTCATTTTGTTATCCCACCTCTGCGCGACTTTGCCCAGTAATTTTTCAGAACTTCTAACTCTTAACTATAACTTTTTTACATCTTAAGCTAGCACAACCGCATGCAGTGGGCACAGCCAAATTTTTAGTTTAGTAAAATGTTTGCTCTCAATAAAAACATGCGTACCGGTGTCGAACTAATCAATTTCGAGTGTCAGAAATAAACCAATAAATAAAACTAACTGGTTTTACTAGCGGTTTTATTTATAAACAATTATCAACCTTGATACCATAATGCTTTGATTAAGGGAATCTAGACCGAAGCTGTCAATTTCGCATAAACAGCATATGAAATGTCTGTGACCCAAAAAAAGGTATATTTAAAAAATTTTTATAATTTTAACTCACAATATTCCAATCCAAGTAAACAATCGCGAAAAATACGCAGAGTTTTTTCTTCAGACAACGGCCTATTGGTTGGGATCCTTAAAACTTCTCCTTGCTTTACCAATTCAAAAACCATATATAATGAGTCTTCCATCGGGTCATCCAATACTTCAATCAACTTTACGACATTTGGATGATCTAGCTTTTTTAAAACTGCTATCTCTCTATAAACCCGGTCAAGGGGAGATGTTGCTTTTTTTGGACCACGGCGCATGAGTCCAGCTTGTCGTAAGAGGCGCTTTTTCGAAAGAATTTTCATTGCGTAATGTGTAGAGTCTTCTTCGGAATAAGCCAACTTCACGAGACCATATGAACCCTAAAAGTATAAAAATAGTTTAATTTCATTGAAACAGTACAGACGAAATAAATGATTTAAATATGATCTAAAATAATGGATATAACAATGTATGGAAGACTAGGTGTACCTTTAGAAACACCTTTGAGCGATTTTAATATAAATTTGACAAAACGGAAAATCGATAAGTAAAAACACGAAAGACTATTCGGGGTATTACGCAACGTGCGTGGGAGTTCTTTAAATTAAATTAGTATTAATTATTATTATTACAATGGCCTTGTTGCACTGCGACGAGATGTTATATCTTTTGTGTCGGCCTGTAGGATTAGGGTAAAAACCGAGGCTTATAATAAAAGAAAGGTAGGGTTTATATGTTCCCAAAACCTGTAGGGGGAATAGGTTCAACTCCTAGGTGTCGACGTCTTCTTATAGAATAGTTTCTGATGTTTCTTGCTCCATCTCACAGAATCTGCAGGTGTCGATTTCTGAGAATTTTAATTTCTTAAGGTGATACCTAAGGTTGCAGTGACGCGTTAGGTAGCCTGTTAGATGCGTTTTGATCGCGTCATCTGGGGTACGATAAATTGTTTGGCTTGTTTCAGCCCTGCACTGTCGGTTCAGTGGCGATTTATCTCCGCTTCCTCCCATTTCCTGAGCAGTTCTCTTTCGATAGTCCACAGAATGGTTCAGGGCCGATTAATGGTGTCATCGCCCCATTTTTAGCTAGGGAGTCTGCCACCTCGTTTCCCATGTGGACTTCATGCACAAGTACCCAGCCATCGTTAAGGTGTCCGTGCGCCTTGCATTTTCCTGAGATGGCATTCACGAGCACAGATTTCTATGGCATGTATCTCTGCTTGGAAAATGGTTGGTGACTTTCCCATGGCTATGGATTTGTTGAACCTTGGTCCGAAAATACCATCCCCGGTGTCACCGTTTTCCAGTTTCGACCCGTCAGGGTACCACGTTTGTGATCCTCTGGGGAGAGATATCGATTTTGTTACCCATTCATTCCTAGTGTACAAGACTACTGAGACGTTTCTGTGGAAAACGAGTTTCGGTTTCTGCTCGTCGGTTACGCCAGAAAGGGTTCATTTATTAGGGGTTCTAGAACCCTAAGATAAGATCACCACTTTTTATGTTGGTGAATGTCCCCCTTTTTCAGGGTAATTGGTAAAGGGGGTATGCCAGTTATGACTCCAAGTGCTGCAGTGGGACATGTCCTGATGGCTTCAGTAATACCTATGCAGACCAGTCGTTGTAATTTGTTAACTGCAGCCGCAGCTGTCCTCTGGGTAGATTTCGTCCACCACGCAAGAGATGCATAGATTAAGATCGGTTTTAGCACAGTGTTGAAAGACCAGTAGATAATTTGGGACTTAGGCCCCATGTTCTACCTTAAAGCCTGTTGCAAGCAAAGCGTGCTTGAGTGGCTTTGTTTACGGTCTTTTCCAGGTGTGTCAAGTATTAGTTACAAGAGACTTAAAACAAATTTGGGTGAGAGGATTGAAAGCTCAAAGTCCTCAGGAAGAAGGAGAAAGAGAGTGTGCGGGAAAATAAGAGCCCTTTTGACGTGAACTTTCCGAAGAGGATGGATGGACTCGGCATGGGTAGGATAAAATACATCGGGTACGTCTGTTTTTCATCTTGCCGTATGGAACCCAGTAAGTGGAGGAGCGAGAAAATCCTTTGGATCGGTGCGGATACTTCCCTAGCCGTATTAGGAGGTACCGGAACACTAGAGGAGCAGTTGCTTGGCTGCAAAGAAGTGTGATTCCGATCGTGACACGTGAAACATTTGTGGGCACTTCACAGTGGGCGATTTGGCCAATCTACCAAAAGAACATTAATAACTAAAAAAATAAAAGATTTAAAAAAAAAAGAAAATTGTTTTTATCGCAATAAAAATTTAAAAAGCCATACAACAAATATTTTTTTTTAATTTAATTTTTTATTTCAAAAAATAAAAAAAATATTTTTTTATTTTATAATTTTTTGCTTCTTATTTATTTTGAAGTATACAAAAAATTATTCGGAGTCGCTGCTCCAATCAGATTCTTATAATTCGCCATCTTTTACATAGTCCAAAAGCAGCATGCCATACTAAAAAAAGGTCTCTTCACTGACATGATATCTGAAATATAATACAATATTTTGTTAAGAACGGCAGGTGGATGAAGCAAAGCTTGGCCATTTTGAACAAAAGACCATTCATATTTTCAAGTGTATACACAATTATCACAGGCAAGGACGGGCCATAAATAGTTTTATTCCACAGAAGTTAACAATTATTCACAAAAAGGGTCATTTAAAGCTTACCGCATTCAATCACCATTTATCTTACTTTTACTACAAAACTGACTTCTTGTAAAAACAAATACAAATTTTCAAAATTTAACAGGAAAAAACGCTGGAAATGCTTATTATAATTGCAGCGAAAAAATTTGCTCACTTTTAAAGCTCACAGCTGATCAAATATATCGATTAAAATACCAAAAATAAAATTTTTGTGCTAAATATTTAGTTATCGGCGGGAATTAAAATTTTGGTAAATTTCAACAACAAATTTTTTTTTATTTCCTTTCGCCAGATCGGCCAAATCGCCCACTTGTGCAATTACGGAGTTTATGACCGCAATTTAAACACATTAGCTTTTTTCGGATGTAAGAGGTGCTTTTCTCCGTCGTACGCACTAGATGGTTCTTTTTGGAATATATATCGCATCTTTTGGATATCGGAACGATTCTCGTACGGATGTTTTCAGTACTCGTTGCATCACGTCGGAGGGTGTCGGTTCGGACGGATGGAGGCGCAACGTAAGACGATGGATAGAATTTATAGCCCCTGTTCTGTGGCGTTTAGAAAGGAATGAATCAAGTTCTTCCCACGTAGGAATTTTGGTTTTATGTTTTAAGGACTACTCCCATGATGATAGCGTCAGCTTTGGAAGCTTCGTGGAACACACATAAGCCAGGAGACAATCCCAACTATCAGTAAGAAGGCCGGACAAATGTAGGGACGTGAGGAAAATTTGAATTGTATTTTGCAGCTCCTTCAAGGCTTCCGAAGATTCTTGTGAGATGGGCTGCATGTTTAATAATTTTTTCAGTTGGCTGTACAACAGCGCTTGTTTGTTTTCAAAACGTTGAGATAGGTTTTTCCAGGCTGAGCGGAACCACCGTTGGTGAGTGGCGAATTGGAAACTATGGAATTAGCTTCACTACTTACCTTGGCATTTAGGTAGAACAACTTTTCAACAGGGGTCAGCGCAGGATTGTCTATATAGACCGCTGTGAAAAGGTCTCGGAAAGTCGCCCAGCGAATATAATAGCCCGACAGCCAGACGGAAAAGAATTTTGGCACGCAGGGGATTGGACTGGAGCTGCTTTTGACGAGATCGTATCGAGCTTTTCCAAGAATAGGGCGGCACACCTATCGTAGAAAAATAGGAATACTCATATTTCGCCTTAAGAGTAAGCAAGGTGTCCGCCGCGCCCTCTAAGCTAACTGAAATTAGCTCTGAACAAGCTTCTTACTCTTTCTTGACCTTTTCCCATAGCGCTCGGACTTGGTCGAGATGAATTTGGCAAGTGTACTTGGATGGACTTGGTGCTGCTGGATTGCAGACTCTGGACTCGAAGTGACTCAGACGGTCACAGGTAAATTTATTTAAAACTAGCGTACGTTCTCCCGCCCTAAATTCGTTTAAACACATGGCGCTCTCGATTGCTTTCAATAAATGAAAATATATTTCAAACACAAATAAGGAAAAAATAAGGAAAATGGCTTTCCGACACAGGAACATGCGACGTAAAGCTGGCCGTAAGAAAAACAATCAAATTCCAAATTAATACCACAAACATCTAGCAATTGACTTTGCGACTTATTAAGGGGGGTTTCTACCTTGTGTGGTCGAAAAAACGTGCTTGTTCAGACGAACATGAATATATAAGAGTTTAAATCAATCTATGTACAACTATTGAACCGCTGCAGCAATGTAATTTTGTCTGCCTATATAAACAACGCTTGAGCGTGAGATATAAATATCTGGGAGTACACAAAGAACTCCGCGTGGGTTCATCCCTTAAAGATACTAGCGGTCGCGTGCATTTCCCTAAAAGATAAGGAATAAGACTCTTTCCCCCGTCTGGGGAACAGATGACCACTGCGTTGGTCTAGTTAGAGATAAGATTAGAATATGTAAATCTCATGTTAGCTACATAAGCTAGAACTTAGAGAAAATAAAATCAGTTTGAAATATCAACTCAGCGAATGAAGGTCTTTTTATTTGGATCCTTTCATTTTGGTCCTTCGAGCCGGATGATCATTTTGGTCAATCGAGCCTTCGACCAACTCTGCAGTTTCCCCCTGATTGGTAAGGGACTCAGAGAGAGGCCAGCTCCTTAAAGCAAAGCAATTTACACTTGCAGCTAAAGGTAGCGCAAATAATTGACTCTTGTTTCCCCCTGCGTGGTAAGGGACAGAGTATAAAATCAAAAGCAAAAGGATACAAAAGAGTCCTTATTGTTTTAAAACAAAAATTTCCAACTTTAAATGATTGGTTGGTAAAAATACAATTTTTGTGGTCGAGAAATCGACAAAATTATAAAAAAAATAAACGAAAGTTTAAAGTGGGCGTTTTTCTCGGGGCCAAAACACCGAGAAAGTGTTGTGAAAAGTTAAAAAAAATAATATATTATTATAATTATTATAATAATTAAAATCCAACACAGAAAAAATATATATTTATATATATATTATACATAACTCCATCAGTGACAATATCTCGAAAAAGATATTTAATAAAAATCAATCAAAAAAAAAAAAAAAACTACCTCCAGTGCGTCAAATAAACTATCTCCAGTGCGCCACCAAAACAAAATTAAAGAACAAAATTCAAGAGAGCCGCAAAGATAAAAAAAAAACAACAACTAAACTGCCAATAGAAGGAAGGACGTCCACTAAACTGCCAATAGAAGGAAGGACGTCCACTAAACTGCCAATAGGAGGAAGGACGTCCACCGAAACAACAACAGCAGCATCAACAACAACAGCAGCAGCAACAGCAGCATCAACAACAGCAGCAGCAGCAACAACAGCAGCAGCAACAAAAGCAGCAACAACAACAACAGACCAAGACGACGTCAGCTAAGTCAACACAAAATTTTTTTTTCTTTATACATATAGATATATATATTATTTAGAATAAACACATTCACACAAATATAAGAACAATTTTCACTCAAGAAAGAAAAAATCGTATTACAAAGAATTTCAAAATGTTGTCCGCTGAATCCATTGCCCTTATAAAAAGGCAGGTAGAAATTACTGAAGCCAGTAATCATTTATTAGGTCTGCCAAGCCTCAGTTTTGCGTTCATTAAGCAGTTTGATGAATTAAAAGCTGAATGCGTACGAAATCACTCGGCACTGTTGCGAATTGGAGTAGTCGATCACGACTACTTCAAAAATAAGCACTTTGACGTGATGATGGCCAGTTTTAAAACGATTAAAGAAAAAATTGATGCAATGCTACAAAAGGCCGACAAAGCTGAGGCTAGTTCAGAGATTTCAAGTTTAGAAAAGGCACTCGAGCAATTAGAAAGATATTTAGAAGACACGCTTATCGCGATTCAGGAGGATAAGTTTCAAACCTTTGAGATTAGGGTAAAAAAGATCGATTTTTATTGGGAAAGGCTTGTAAATTTAAAACAAGTCACCCAGATTGATGTCACAGATAGGAGTTATAATTCGAGATTCGAAGAAATCGAATTCGACATATCAGCGTTAAAAACTGATATGAATATTAAACTTCAAAGAAATGTGCCAATAAAGGTAGATGTTGGAAATCAAAGGATTGATGATTTGCCAAATCTACGAAAAATACAGGATCCCACATTCTATGGAGATTCCAAAGATTGGGACCTATTTTTTGAGTTGTTTAATGAACTCATCCATTTAAGGGAGGATTTAAGTCCAACCTTAAAGTTCAATTACCTTAAGATCTCAGCAAAAGGGGAAGCCAGAAACGTGGTGTCTCACCTGTTACTGGGATCTGGGGAAAATTATGAAGCCGCTTGGGAGTTGTTAACCAAGCGGTATGAAAATAAAAGAAAAATATTTTCTGAACAATTAAATCGCCTCCTTGAGCTTGACAATGTGAATGTCAACTCAGCGAGGCAATTAAGAATGTGTATTGACTCTATTAATGAGTCAATCCACATGATAAAACTAAAGGCACAAATTTCAGACGAAGTAAATATAATCTTTGCACAAATAATATTGAAAAAATTTAACAAAGAGGCTCTGCAGTTATATGAGAGCCACACCAAAAAGCCTAAAGAGATCCAATTATTGTCCGACGTCATAGAATTCTTAGAGCAAAGATTAAGTTCTATTAGTCCAGTTCAGGATGAGAATCCTACAAAAGAAAAAGTAATAAAGAATGAATTCTCTGCAAACAGTTGTCCCATTTGCAAAGGTTGGGGACATACAGTGGTACAATGCCACACATTTAGAAATTCAAATCCATCAGAAAGGATGGAAAAAATTAAAAAGGCAAAATTGTGTGTTAAATGTTTAAAACACTCGTATAATAAAAAATGCCTAAGCGATATATCGTGTTCTATTTGCAAAAGAAATCACCATAGCATGCTTCATTTACCATTTAAAAATATAGAACAAGTAAACTCTTGCGTCGCGTCGGGAGAAACACTATTAGCTACAGCTAAAGTGCAAATAAAATCCAGGAGAGGAAAATTTATAAATTTTAGAGCTTTGGTTGACAGTGGTTCACAAAGCACAATTATATCTGAAGAATCTGCGCAGATTCTAAATTTACCTAAAATTAGATCTCAAACAGAACTTAGTGGAGTATCTTCCACAGGAAAGTGCATCTCCAAGCACAAAACTATTATTTCAATTAAAAATTCTCCTAAAAACTTAGAAATTGAAGCATTAATACTTCCAAAACTAATGAAGGCCCTTCCAGTCAGCAAAATTGATGTTGATAAAGAAAAATGGAAGGGATATAAACTAGCTGACCCCGATTTTAATAAGCCAGGTCGAATTGATCTTATTATTGGAGCCGACTTATATACTCACATTCTGCAGAATGGAGTGAAAAGAATAGATGGGCTCCTTGGTCAAAAAACTAATTTTGGATGGATTGTTTCCGGACACAAAAAGTCCATAGTAAAAAAGTCGATCGTATCAAGTACGATTATAATTAACAGCAACACTCAATTAAAAACTAAAAAAGAGAGTGTTGTTGGAAATAAACATAATGTTAAAAACAAATTAAATATTTGGAAAGAGCCCAATCCAGAAAAATACATATCTAAGGATAAAACTGATCGGGATCTTATTCCCCCGGCAGAACTTCACTTCGGAAGTGTTTTAAAGAAAAACAAATCAAAAAATTATTTTGATAAAGATAATCCTATAACAAACGGGCATGTTAAAAGTTTAGAATGGAGTCAAAAAACCCAGAACAAAAAATATATCTGGGTAAATAGAAGAAAGTATAAAGGAAATTTTGAGGTCAGCCAAATCTATCCCTTAAAATAAATAATACAAATATTTAACTCTGCTGTGTCAAGGAAATAAATGAAATGTGCCAATATTATATCAGCATCTTCCAAAAACTAATCACATTTGAAATCCGGGATCATAGCTCTATCTATTGACATCAATTTGGGTGACTAAATACTAACTTGTTACCAGCTAAAAAGTAAAGTGGGTAAGGGCAATTAAAAAGTACACAACTCAGTATCCCAGCATTCAGTTAGAAGAAGTCTTGCTATGTATACATAGGTAAAATAATACAATTACCACAGCTTGTACTAAATGTATCAAGCGCACTTAGGAATCACACAGTAGGAATAAAATGATAAATATAATACATAGAAAATATGCTGCCTAAATGTGACAAATAAGCCATTCATCTTTAATGTTGGCATTCGTAATAAACATTGTAGTTTATAAATAAAATAAAGTACGAAGGTATCTGCAATTTTAGCAGTACACAAAATGTTACAAATAAATTGAAATTTAATACAAATTGTTAAATTAAAAAGAATTAACGAATATTATAAAAAAGCAAATTGTAAAACAAACAAAATAAATATATTAAAAGCCATGGCCATATTAGTTACAAAATAAGTAATATCGAATGAAACAAAAATAAATAAATACAGTCCACTATGTTTATAATGTAACTAATTTAAAGGTACCGCTACTTTTGCTGGCCCTTGGCAGAATGTTCAGACGAACATGAATATATAAGAGTTTAAATCAATCTAGGTACAACTATTGAACCGCTGCAGCAATGTAATTTTGTCTGCCTATATAAACAACGCTTGAGCGTGAGATATAAATATCTGGGAGTACACAAAGAACTCCGCGTGGGTTCATCCCTTAAAGATACTAGCGGTCGCGTGCATTTCCCTAAAAGATAAGGAATAAGACTCTTTCCCCCGTCTGGGGAACAGATGGCCACTGCGTTGGTCTAGTTAGAGATAAGATTAGAATATGTAAATCTCATGTTAGCTACATAAGCTAGAACTTAGAGAAAATAAAATCAGTTTGAAATATCAACTCAGCGAATGAAGGTCTTTTTATTTGGATCCTTTCAGTGCTTTTTATTGAATTTTTTTTCGTGGAATGTATTGAAGATAAACACTAATAATTTTCAGGTGTATCTACAAGTTTGTTGTTCAAGTACAAAAAGTGTCAAGTAGAATTATGCCCAGGGGGGGGGAGAGGGGCATTGAGCAATGGCGCCGCGCCGACCGAATTTTTACCACTCTTGGAAGTCCTGCTGCTGCCCCAAATAATCTGAAACACAAAAATGAAATATATTCTTACTTTGTATACTTTTGTGCTTGGCTGGTACCAGAATTGCAAAAAAAAAAAAAAAAAAAAAAAAAAAAATTGAAAAATTAATACGATTTTAAATGAAAAACTCGATTTTTACGCACTTTTTTCGATATTAATTGTTATATAAAATGAAAAATATGCAATATTTTTTAAAGATTCTGGTACAGGCCATGGATAAGCCTCTAATACACGATACTTTAAAATTTCGTGGCGATTGCTCAACTCGTCTGACTTGAATCACTTCCGCATGGTCAAAAAATGTCGTTTCGAGTAAAACGCGTTTGAAGTTTTGCTTCAATCCCTGTTTTAAGGTGTAGGTTCCGCAATTCTTAAGATAACCAATTGAAATTTTAGGAGCGGACTCTAGAATGATATATCAATCAAAAAATGCAAAAAAAAAAAAATCGATTTTTTTGACCACACAAGGTAGAAACCCCCCTTAATTGACATAGCGAACGCAAAACGTACCGGAAACTGAAGTCGTTTTAGAGCAAATGGCAAGTCGTTGGGAATCATAGGAATTCTTGGAATAAATACATCCTCGCCTCGATATTTGCCTTTCAAGATCTCTTCACCGTAAGTCTCGTACCGTTACAAAGACACGGCTGATTGATGTTTTTGATTAATGATTAATAACACAGGCCGACAAAATCAGCTCAACCCTCTGACCCAGAAACCAGTATATACTTTTCCGAAGGTTTTCGGTGCGCTGAATCCGAATCCGAGATCGAAATTTCCGAATTGGCTCTGGTTTCCGAGATATCCTAACCTAAAAGTGCAAAAACAGCGTTTTTTTGCCAATATTTGAGGTTATGTAGCATCGACTTGTTCTTTTACTGAAAATACAAAAAAAGCCATCTTGAAGTATATCCCTTGCCCATTCAAATGCTGTTGAGTTTGACTAAATATCTTTTTTTTTCGCTGAGATATCGTACTTTGAAATTTTCATGTTAATGAATTTACCTCAAAAAAACATAGGCCCTATGAAGCAAACATTTTTCTTTGCACATAAAACAGCTTAAATCTGTTACTCGGGGGTTTTTGGGGTCGATGATCCCGAATCCGGACTCAAATTTTCAAAATTCAAGATGGCGGATCCAATATGGCGGACCAAATTCGTAGAAAGTTACTGGATCAAGCTGAAACTGGGTATATACCCAGTCTTCGGGGTCGCTGTTTACCAACCTGAGATAAAATTCTGAAATTTGATGATCAAATTTGATGTTAGATGTTAGATGTAAGTAAAAAATTCAATATGGCGACCATAAAACGACCATAAACGAAATGGCGGGGAATGTCAGACAGCTCACTCGACAAAGAATACTCTATATCAATTTCAAAGTACGATATCTAAGCGAAAAAAAAAGATATTTAAACAAACTCAACAGTATTTGAAAGGGCAAGGGTTAGACTTTAAGATGGCTTTTGTAGTATTTTCAGTAAAAAAACGCTGTTTTTGCACTTTTAGGTTAGGATATCTCGGAAACCAGAGCCAATTCGGAAATTTCGATCTCGGATTCGGATTCAGCGCACCGAAAACCTTCGGAAAAGTATATGCTGGTTTCTGGGTCAAAATTTTGTCGGCCTGTGTAATTAATGTAATTTATTAATTGATAACGTCATCTTCATCAGTGATTGTATCCACTGATTTGTAGGAATGCATATAGCCTGGTATTTCACTTTAGATCGAAAAAGTAAGTTTGTCTACATTTTTATTCTTAGCCGCCAATATTGCTCGTGAACTCAACCATGAATGATTCTTGTAATTTTCCCGAATGTGAGGAAAAACGTTATTGATGATTCCTTCGATACAGTTAAATTACAGAAATTCGGTGGAAATAATATCATTCCCGTCACACAATCAACAGAAATTTTGCAAATGCCAAAGTCCAAAAATTTTTTAGAGAAGATTTCTGCTGTTTGATCATTTTGTAGGGTAACACGCATATGTGTGGTTAACTTAAAAACTTGCACATATCGCTACCAATTCAAAGATTTCAAGCAGGCATTCATTTCGGCTGCAGCTGTCGATCGTGGAATGACTGGTAACGTTTGGCGAAAATCCCCTGATAACAAATTCATTGCACCGCCGAATGGACTATGTTTTCAAATTTTTCAATGTTTGCTATCCGCGCATTATTGTTTTCCGTTTCAGTATCTCTTTCTTCTTGTGTGCTTGTAGCTACCCTTAAACAGATATCTTCTCGACGCAATTCACTCTGAATCTGTTCTATTTTGATGAAGATTTGCCAAACGCCACGCTGTTCTACTTCGAGTTGCAAGATTTGAACGTAGAGGTAGCGGTATTATTTCACTAAGACAAAAACGTTGAAAAATGTCTGAAAAAAAAACAAATTGAGAAAAACTTCTATCAATCAATAACAACATACCTTTGCAGAATTCGTTCGAAACAATCAGTTTTAATGCGCGAAAACAGCGAATGAAACAACCAATTATCGAAAATCTTCTGTAAAAACACACACGTATAATAACACAAATAGGGGGGTAAGGGTGCATCAGACCAAGGCAAGATCAGCGGAGTACTTGCTGATGTATATTCCTTGGCTCTACTGGTGCAGCAACCCCAAAACATCTCCGAAATCGACGAAGATGAGTTACTGAGCTCAAATGACGAGGCACTAACTCCGTCGAGTTCGGTGGGGACTGCCAAGTCAAGCACTCCCGTAACGACACAACAGACCACTAAAACCACCAAGGCGAGCCACGCCAAGGTGAACGGGGGTAACGAACAGCCAAGGTCGTTGGCCCACCAGCAGAGAAAGGCGCAGGACACCAAGGTCTGTTTTATTCTAGCAAAGATCGCGAAGAGGGAGAAGGAGGGCAAAGCTGACCAGCGAAATCAACAAGACAAAGCCCGATTCAAAGCAGTGGTCGATGAATTCGATCAGTTCGAAAGGCAAGCGCTCACAGGAAGTGAGTGAGAGTGCTCCGAAAAGGGAAAAGGACGCCAGGGAGTCCCTTGAGCGACGTCCTTCGTCAAGCCGGCGACATAATTCAGTCAGGTGGCAAGATACAGCCTGCCATGGCTCTGGTGGACGAGCTCAACGACGATGGACGCATGCTGTCAGAGAAATGGGATGAGGTCGAGACCAGACTGTCTGAGATGGTATCAAACAAAATACTAGCTGAGCCAGCTGATCCGACACCATCCTTTGATTCCTCGGACATGGTTAGAAGGTACCGGGTGATCAGGTGCGACGATGAGTCTTCGAAGAAGTGCGTTGCTAAGATTAGCAACGCCTGGAATGGGCTTAGCATAAAGCTCGTCCCCGCCATGGATATCCCGAGAAGGCCCACAGCTCACATCTGGTTGCCATCTAGAGCCATGTCAACGGCTCTAACCAAGATGTTGACATGGCGGACTGGGCCATCCTGAAGGCAGAGCGGTAGATGAGAACAAAAATCTTCCAAGCCGAACCAGACGACAGACAACCTTGAAGACGAAGTCGATGACATTAAGCAGCTGCTAGATGACTTTTTAATCGACGATGACACCCCCAACACCACACTAATAATGCCGACTGTCGTGCAGAGTAACCTAAAGCGTAGCTCACACGCTTCAGCGAATCTAGCAGAGAGGTGGACATCGACATCGGCCTCTTACAAGATTCATGGACCAGTGACGGCCAAATCTCTGTCGTGGCTATTAAAGGATATACAACATTATTCACAAACTCGACTGGTAGGCCGAGGGCGGGTCAAGCATTAAAAACAACCTTAACGCTCTTCTACATCCCAATCGTAGCAACTCAGACCTAGCAGTGGCCAGGCTTGAAGCAGCAGATGGGACAGCCTTGCTGATAGCCTCAGGATACCCGACAAACCAGCACCGCCTGAAGCGTTTATCTTGGTGATGCAATGTGCTGAAGATACCAAGACGACACTCATCCTCGGGTGCGATGCCAATGCCAGGCACACACTGTGGGGAAGCAAGGAAACAAACGAGAAGGGTGAGTCTCTTTTCGAACATATTATATGTCGTGACGTCACTATTTGTAACAAAGGGAAAACGCCCACCGAGTACGGAGGAATTTCAAGAATGGGAGGTGGTCCAAATGCAGCCTAGGAACTATAAGGTAGGAAAATTGAGGGTTTCGCCAAAAAACTCTTTTTCAGACCATAGGTATATACTATTTGAGATTTCGATGCCGACAAGTGCACTATGGGGAAAATAACCACTTTTTCTGGCATGTTTTTTTTAAGTTTTTTAATTAACACAAATTTGCTGTTAATGCATTAAGAAAACATCAGACTGTAATGGCCCAAACTCAAAATGTTAAATTTGACACAGCCATGTGAGAATAACAGCTGTTTAGTCGTCTGTTACAATCGAAAGCTCGTGCAGCTCAATTTTGTAAATTTTTGCCCTGAGTTTTGTTTTAATATTTTGGTGATTTCAAGACAATTAGAAGAAAATCCAGTCATGGACACTAATCTCGCAGGTTTGCACTATGTGTTTAATATAAATAATTTATCAAATTGTGCGTGTGTATACTAATATTTTGTCGTTTTATAATCGCTTCTAAAGCTGAATTTTTATAAACATATTTCAACTTTGGGAAGGATTATCTAAAAGAGTTTAGAATTATTTAGCTGTTTGTCCAAGTGTTTGTGGTAGCGTTGTCAATTCTGAGTTAACTGGTATTTGTGTTAATGTTCTCTTTTTCCCTCTTTTGGCGCAATTTGCATTTCTATTAGGTAACCTCACTTTTTCCAACGTCGATTTGTTTGCTGTTTGGCCGGCACGAACGAGAACTGCATGCGTGTAATAATGTCGATGGAAATATTTTGAAAGCAAAAAGCCACAAATTTTGCAACAATTTGAATTATAATTGGCTTAAAAGTAATAGTACTTATAAAAACTTTGAAAGTAGACATTCACAATAGATAAATGGTACTACAACTTTACCTTTAAAAACAAGTAATAGACCAGTTGGACAGCCACTTCTTCCATTTGGATCGAAAGGCGAAAGGGCTCAAAGACTGCAAGCAGCAGAACTATGCAAACTTCAAAATAATGATGCTTTCTTGCTTGTTCATGCAGCGATCAGGGAAGGATTCCCAAAGCCCATTGATAAGCTTATAGGTGCGACCAAAAATAAAGCATTGGCATTCATTTTGGATCAAGGATTGACCAAGGAGCAGTATTGTGCTATCCGAGATGCCATTTTTAAGAGAAATGTGGATCTTTAGAAAATTAATAGAAAACTGGTTTTTCATAATTTTGGGGCGGAAGGGGGCGTGGCGAAACTTCTATCTGCAACGTAAACACTTTTAGGTGACTGAATTTTGAAAGTTTATATCAAAAAAATTCTCGACAAATATTATTTGTTCGATTTTTTGGGCGAAAGGGGCGTTGACACGCCCATTTTTCTAAAATACCTTTCAATGGTCTATAGCAACATAATAAAAAAAAACCGCAGTGAAATACCCCGTTTGGTTAACTTACAATAATAAATGCCAGATAAAGTAGTCATTTTCCCCATAGTGAAGTGAGACGGCATCGAAAGATATCGAGGACTTCACGAATATTTTGAAGAATGTATACAAAGAGTCGTGCAAACTAGCGTACTCCCAGAAGACATGGAAGAATGGAGGAACAGAGAGCTAAGCGAGCTCAGGCAAAGGGCTTGGCGGCCGTACAAGAAAATACACAAGAAGTACGAAACAGCGATATTTCCGGCCAAGAAAGAGCAGGTATTGCGAATCGCTGGAAGGAATCAAAGATACGGCTACGTTGATCAAAATACTAGCCAGGGGGCATACAAGCCCCACGCTTATAATCAGGTCTGACGGCACAGGAAGTACGTCAGAAGAAGAAACACTGGAGATCCTGATGGACACACATTTCCCAGGTAACTAGAAAGAAGAAACTCGATCAGAGGAAAGCAAAATGGTGGAACACCAGCTAAGAGTCAACGAGATCGTCACAATGGAAAGAATCCAATGGGCGGTGCGCTCGTTCGACAAGTACAAAATGGGCAAAAGCCTGTGGGTTGGGCATAAACCCAAGCGGAACGGAACAAAGAGAACAAAGATCCCCCGATTCAGTAAACCGAAGATAGACGGTACAGAGCTAGAGCTGTCACAACAAGCCAAGTATCTGGGAGTGATACTTGACACGAAGCTATCATGGAAACAAAACATAAACGAAAGAGTAAAGAAAGCAAGCATAGCATTCTACTCCCGTAGGAAGATGTTCGGGAAAAACTGGGGCATCAACCCCAAGACAATATTATGGCTCTACACAGTGGTTGTAAGACCCACACTCACATTGGCGAATTGTGCGCGCGCTGAACGGTGAGGTTGCGTTTCCCGGGTGCTCCTCCGGGAAGGCGTTTAAACTGCCAAACCTAGGACGGTAGTGATTCGTCAGTGTGTGTGAAGGTCCACTGAACGCCAGGCCGTACATACCTGCGCGTTTCGGAAACCTCGGACTTCGGTACCGCCCTCAGGAGAATCCAGAGCTTCCAGACGCTGGTCACCTTGGCGGCGTCAGGGGTGAGTGGGGGGACACCTCTCTCCAGGGGCTTGCTCCTACTTTCTCTTCCTTCGCGATGGTAATTTACTCTTACCAAGGTGGCGACCCGCTCGAAATGGCATATCATGCCAGCTGATCGCCAGGTCAGCTGTCGGGCCAGTGCTCGGAAGTGGAGTAACCACGTAAGGTTACATCTTCCGTATCACTGAAGCTCTCACCGGTAAGCTCCGGTAGGCGCTTGACCGACAGGGGGCGCTGGTGAACGTAAATGTGTAGGCTGACCAAAGCTACTCGCTACGTCACGTACATGCGGAAAGGCAGCATCGACGGTAGCATACTGTTCTGGGCTGCTGCTCCGATCCTGTGGCAAGGAGGTAGGTTTCAGACGTGAAACTCCCTCCCAGCACGTCGGTGGCCTAAGAGGTGGTAAAGGTCACGGAGCAGACCAACTGCCATCCCCTCCGCGAAGCGGCACACCTAGAAACGGGGCTCTGGCGACCGAGACGGGGCGGTATAACCCCCAACGGTTAAGTCGGGGAGAAACCCTCGGCCTCCGTTGGAAGCCCCGCACTGTGCAACTCTAGCCACGATCGCTACGCTCAGCGTCTGTCCCACGTTGGGCGGCCGAGCGGTCTGCGTCTGCGCCACAGTGGCCGGCAGATCCATATAGCGACGACCCCCATAAAAATCTACACCGCGTCTGCGCCAAAATGGCCGGCGGTTTGGTCTGCGTCTGTACCGTATCGGTCGGCAGTCTATATAACCTGGCGGGAGGTATAAAACGCAACCCGGCAGCAGGGTGAATTGCTGCACTAATCAAAAAGGAATGTCTGGTAACAACACTAGTACTCCAGGTGGCAACCACTCAGGTGGAAATCCACCCGCGGTAAATTCCGCGGCTAGGGCAAGGATTCTGGAGGCCCTAACTACCATTCCACCCACCATGGCAGCGCCGGCGGCCCACTTGGCCGACGCCCCATTAAACGCGACAAGTGCAATCATCAGCAGCGACTCTGAGCTGAAGGCCTTCCAAAAAGGCTCAAGGCTCAAGCGAACGCCCCCCGGTGGCGTCCCCCGACGCCCGCGCCAGCACCGATGCCAATCCCAAATCCCTTAGGAAGCGGGGCGGAGGCAGACTCCGCTACCCCGAAAAGGGCTAGGGACACTCCAAGCCCTACGGGACGTGCGCACCCATCAAAAAGGGCAAAATCTATAGCGTCCCAAATCGTCGAGATGGGCGCTATTCTGGACGACCTTCTCATGAAGGTAAAAGACCAGAAGGCGTGGAGTGTCAACATGTCGATGAGGAACTCTCTCGCCAGACTCAAGGAGCTGCAACTGGCAGTTCAACAGCAGGCGGTTAGTTACGGTGCTCCCCATGTCTCGGAGACTACGGAACGGAGCTGCCAAGTGACCCCGAGGAGTCCCCCGAATGGCACCTCGTCGGAGAAGAGTAGCCAAACGTGTCCCATGCCCCTGGCCAAACCCGCGAAGCCGAGCTACGCAGCGGTGACTGGTTCAGGCGTGCGTAAGGAACGGGTGGCAGCCGGGACGCAGCGCCCCGTGACTGGGAGAAACCCCAGAGATGCCTTAAACGCGCCATCGTCTCGGAAGGGCCCAGCCGGAGAAACTCGGAGAAAACAGTCAGACCGTCGCAGGCGGAAGAGAAGAGACGCTTTGATTCTCAGCCCCTCGGCGGAATCTTCCTACGGCGAGCTTCTGTGTCTGGTGACTCGCTCTCAGGACGCCAGGATGAGGGCTATAGCAGAGAAGGTCACTTCGACCAGGAGGACTGCCAAAGGGGACCTACTGTTGGAGCTATCAGGCGAAGACCATGATGCCGAGAAGCTCATGGAAGATATCGGCAGTGTGTTGGGGGACAGAATCTCCATCCGTGCAGCCACACCCCAGTCGCTATTCGTGGTGCGCGATTTGGACGAGCTAGCCTCCGGAGAGGAGCTCGCGGAAGCGCTCTCTGAGCAATCGGGACTCCCGATCAACTTGGTGAATGTCAGGAGCTTCAGAGTCGGTCGCTTTAAGACGCAGACTGCGACGGTCTCGGTGCCGACCAGCAAGGCGATCCTGCTCACATCGCTGGGCAAAGTGAAGATCGGGTGGTGCAAGTGCCCGATCAAGGAATTGGATTCGCGCCCGAAATGCTTTAAATGCTTGGAGGTGGGCCATATCGCCAGCAGGTGCACGAGCTCAGTGGACAGAAGCAAGTCCTGCTTTAAGTGCGGACAAGCCGGGCACAAAATTGCAACGTGCACTAACCCTGCGAGGTGCTTTAGGTTCTACTCCCGTAGGAAGATGTTCGGGAAAAACTGGGGCATCAACCCCAAGACAATATTATGGCTCTACACAGTGGTTGTAAGACCCACACTCACATTGGCGAATTGTGCGCGCGCTGAACGGTGAGGTTGCGTTTCCCGGGTGCTCCTCCGGGAAGGCGTTTAAACTGCCAAACCTAGGACGGTAGTGATTCGTCAGTGTGTGTGAAGGTCCACTGAACGCCAGGCCGTACATACCTGCGCGTTTCGGAAACCTCGGACTTCGGTACCGCCCTCAGGAGAATCCAGAGCTTCCAGACGCTGGTCACCTTGGCGGCGTCAGGGGTGAGTGGGGGGACACCTCTCTCCAGGGGCTTGCTCCTACTTTCTCTTCCTTCGCGATGGTAATTTACTCTTACCAAGGTGGCGACCCGCTCGAAATGGCATATCATGCCAGCTGATCGACAGGTCAGCTGTCGGGCCAGTGCTCGGAAGTGGAGTAACCACGTAAGGTTACATCTTCCGTATCACTGAAGCTCTCACCGGTAAGCTCCGGTAGGCGCTTGACCGACAGGGGGCGCTGGTGAACGTAAATGTGTAGGCTGACCAAAGCTACTCGCTACGTCACGTACATGCGGAAAGGCAGCATCGACGGTAGCATACTGTTCTGGGCTGCTGCTCCGATCCTGTGGCAAGGAGGTAGGTTTCAGACGTGAAACTCCCTCCCAGCACGTCGGTGGCCTAAGAGGTGGTAAAGGTCACGGAGCAGACCAACTGCCATCCCCTCCGCGAAGCGGCACACCTAGAAACGGGGCTCTGGCGACCGAGACGGGGCGGTATAACCCCCAACGGTTAAGTCGGGGAGAAACCCTCGGCCTCCGTTGGAAGCCCCGCACTGTGCAACTCTAGCCACGATCGCTACGCTCAGCGTCTGTCCCACGTTGGGCGGCCGAGCGGTCTGCGTCTGCGCCACAGTGGCCGGCAGATCCATATAGCGACGACCCCCATAAAAATCTACACCGCGTCTGCGCCAAAATGGCCGGCGGTTTGGTCTGCGTCTGTACCGTATCGGTCGGCAGTCTATATAACCTGGCGGGAGGTATAAAACGCAACCCGGCAGCATTGTGAATTGCTGCACTAATCAAAAAGGAATGTCTGGTAACAACACTAGTACTCCAGGTGGCAACCACTCAGGTGGAAATCCACCCGCGGTAAATTCCGCGGCTAGGGCAAGGATTCTGGAGGCCCTAACTACCATTCCACCCACCATGGCAGCGCCGGCGGCCCACTTGGCCAACGCCCCATTAAACGCGACAAGTGCAATCATCAGCAGCGACTCTGAGCTGAAGGCCTTCCAAAAAGGCTCAAGGCTCAAGCGAACGCCCCCCGGTGGCGTCCCCCGACGCCCGCGCCAGCACCGATGCCAATCCCAAATCCCTTAGGAAGCGGGGCGGAGGCAGACTCCGCTACCCCGAAAAGGGCTAGGGACACTCCAAGCCCTACGGGACGTGCGCACCCATCAAAAAGGGCAAAATCTATAGCGTCCCAAATCGTCGAGATGGGCGCTATTCTGGACGACCTTCTCATGAAGGTAAAAGACCAGAAGGCGTGGAGTGTCAACATGTCGATGAGGAACTCTCTCGCCAGACTCAAGGAGCTGCAACTGGCAGTTCAACAGCAGGCGGTTAGTTACGGTGCTCCCCATGTCTCGGAGACTACGGAACGGAGCTGCCAAGTGACCCCGAGGAGTCCCCCGAATGGCACCTCGTCGGAGAAGAGTAGCCAAACGTGTCCCATGCCCCTGGCCAAACCCGCGAAGCCGAGCTACGCAGCGGTGACTGGTTCAGGCGTGCGTAAGGAACGGGTGGCAGCCGGGACGCAGCGCCCCGTGACTGGGAGAAACCCCAGAGATGCCTTAAACGCGCCATCGTCTCGGAAGGGCCCAGCCGGAGAAACTCGGAGAAAACAGTCAGACCGTCGCAGGCGGAAGAGAAGAGACGCTTTGATTCTCAGCCCCTCGGCGGAATCTTCCTACGGCGAGCTTCTGTGTCTGGTGACTCGCTCTCAGGACGCCAGGATGAGGGCTATAGCAGAGAAGGTCACTTCGACCAGGAGGACTGCCAAAGGGGACCTACTGTTGGAGCTATCAGGCGAAGACCATGATGCCGAGAAGCTCATGGAAGATATCGGCAGTGTGTTGGGGGACAGAATCTCCATCCGTGCAGCCACACCCCAGTCGCTATTCGTGGTGCGCGATTTGGACGAGCTAGCCTCCGGAGAGGAGCTCGCGGAAGCGCTCTCTGAGCAATCGGGACTCCCGATCAACTTGGTGAATGTCAGGAGCTTCAGAGTCGGTCGCTTTAAGACGCAGACTGCGACGGTCTCGGTGCCGACCAGCAAGGCGATCCTGCTCACATCGCTGGGCAAAGTGAAGATCGGGTGGTGCAAGTGCCCGATCAAGGAATTGGATTCGCGCCCGAAATGCTTTAAATGCTTGGAGGTGGGCCATATCGCCAGCAGGTGCACGAGCTCAGTGGACAGAAGCAAGTCCTGCTTTAAGTGCGGACAAGCCGGGCACAAAATTGCAACGTGCACTAACCCTGCGAGGTGCTTTAGGTTCGTCAGCAAGAACCTGAAGGAGGTTAACCATCAGGCTAGCAGCCGCAGTTGCCCACTGATGGCGTCGGACGGAGCGGCCCCTACAGCGCAGGCATGAAGGTGGTTCAATTAAACTTGAACCACTGCGCGGCGGCACAAGACCTGCTGTCGCAGACAACGAGGAAGTGTGGTGTGGACCTGGCAGTGCTCAGCGAGCCATACAAGATCGGGAACAACCCCAACTGGGTAGCCGACAGCTCGGGGAAAGCCGCCCTTTGGACGTGTGGCGTAGGTGCCACCCGACTGTCCGAGGTGTACGCTTCAAACGGGTTTATCCGGGCGAAGGTAGGCAGCTGGTGGATATATAGTGTCTACCTTGCTCCGAGCCTCTCGCTGGAAGCTTTCTGCGACAGCGTGGATCGCTTGGCAGCCGATGCAAGGGGCAGGTTTCCCGTTCTGATTGCGGGCGACTTTAATGCCTGGGCGGTGGACTGGGGCAGCGCATACACCAACGCCAGAGGCAGATCTCTGCTGGAAGCCGTAGCGATGCTCGACATTGCGCTTTTAAACACGGGGGGGCAACGAACGTTCTCCCGGGCCGGTGCCGGCTCAGTGGTCGACCTCACATTCGTGAGCGGCTCAAAAGCCTCGCAGTGCCTATGGGATCTCAGCGAGGTTTACACAGCCAGCGATCATGCCGCCATCTTCACGACCTTGGCCACCCGCCTGCCGTTGGCTACGCGGTCCCACCTGCAACAGGCGAGCTACAGGGCGGACTCTTTGGATGTCCAGCTGTTTGCAACCGGAATGGAGAGCCTGGAGGTATCTGGGGGCGCTTCGCAGATGGCAGAGGAAGCCATGAGGCAGCTCAAGGCAGTGTGCGACAGCTGCATGCAGGTCAGGAGACCCCACAGTCGCCATCACGAGCCGGTGTTCTGGTGGAACCGGGCGATAGCCGATGCCCGGAGTGACTGCGTCCGTGCCAGACGACGTTACCAGCGTTCGTATGGCACCCCCTCCCACCTGGACAAAAGGCGGGAGTACCAGGCCTGCCGTAGAGCGCTCAAGGCCGCTATCCGGACGAGCAAATCAAAGTGCTTCCTGGAACTCTGCGACTCGGCGGACCACGACCCGTGGGGGAGCGCCTACAAAACAGTAGTTAAGCGCATTAACTGCTCGGGTCAGCTTGCCCCGCTCGCGACGGAGTTCACCAAGCGCATAGTGGACCACCTGTTCCCTAGGATGGACGTGCCACCGTTCCCCAATGCCGGAGACTCCCTGGCAGGATTCGCTCCGGTAACGGCGCTGGAGGTACGGACGGCGGCGGTCAGGGTAAGAGCGTCGAAGGCCGCTGGCCCCGACAACATCCCCAATAGGACCTTGAAGCTCGCTCTGTCCCTTCAGCCGGATCTGTTCGCGGAGGTGTTCAGCAGCTGCCTGGCCGAGGGCACCTTCCCGTCTAGATGGAAGTCGCAGAGGCTAGTACTGCTGCCGAAACCCGGAAAACCGCCGGACGACCAGTCATCTTTTAGGCCTATCTGCCTTATTAATGGCGCGGGTAAGGTACTAGAGCACCTAATCGGCACCCGCCTTGAAGAGGCGATCAGAGTTGCTGGCGACCTCTCGGAGGCCCAGTTCGGCTTCCGGAAGGCGAAATCGACAGTGGATGCCATCGCTAAGGTGGTTGACATTGCCAGCTCCGCGATAGCCGGCAAGAGGTGGAAAGGCGGCGCAAAAGAGTACTGCCTAGTCGTCACTCTGGATGTTCGCAACGCCTTCAACACGGCGAGATGGAGCTGCATCATGGAGGCTTTATCCAGTTTCGGAGTCCCCCCATACCTCCTGAAAGTTATGGGCAGTTATTTCACGGACCGCACGTTGGAATTTACCACTCCCACTCCCGGCCACATCACTCCAGGCCCTTTCCCGGATCATGATGAACCGCCGAGGTCCCAAGCAATGTAGCAGACTGCTCCTGACTAGTGTGACGAGAGCAACCCTGCTATACGCGGCCCCTGTCTGGGCGCACGCAATGGCGACGCCCTCGTACTGCCGGGGCATGAACTCCACGCACCGGCTTGCCGCTCTGCGAATTTGCAGCGCGTTCCCACGGTGTCTGAACAGGCGGCGCTGGTCTTAGCCGGGACCCCCCCATTGGATCTCCTGGCCAAGGAACAGGCCACCATTTTTGGGCGGCTCCACGGAAGAGCCCTCCCCGCTGCTGAGAAGAAGCTAGTCCGCGCCGCAGCAAAGGCCAGCACTCTCCTGGAGTGGCAATCCCGCTGGGAGTCATCGACCAAAGGGCGGTGGACCCATCGACTCATCCCCAGGATAGATACGTGGGTCGGAAGGAAGCATGGGCAGGTAAATTTACACCTGACCCAAATCTTGAGCGGACACGGCTGCTTCAGAGGATACCTCCACAAGCGAGGTCATGAGGACAGCGCTGCCTGCGTTTGGTGCACCGACGGCTCTGAGGAGACCGCGGAGCACGTACTGTTCTTCTGTGGACGTTTTGAGTACGAGAGGAGCCAACTGGAGGAGAACCTAGGCGCCCAGATAGAGGCCGACAATCTGATCGGCTTGATGCTTGCCAGCGATGCTAATTGGCAGGCGGTAAGCAATTATGCAGCGTCGGTGATGTCCATGCTTCGGGCAGAGGAACGCCGTAGGAGAAGCGCCGCAGGCTAATGGGGGCCATGCCTTCGCGAAGCATTGCTTTGCGGCCGTACCGCGAAGGTTACGTCCCTATTTCTAGCCATACGCTACCCCTCCCACTTGTAATATACCCCCCCCCCACCACATATAAATAAAGAACGAATTAAAAAAAAAAAAAAAAAAAAAAACCCATACTCACATACGGAGCACTAGTTTTGTGGCCAACACTAACTAGGGCATACAACATCCAGAAACTTACCAGAATACAGAGATCGGCATGCGCAGGTGTAACGGGAGCACTTAGATCATGCCCCGCAGCACCGCTGAATGCTATTCTAAACATATTACCGATAGAACATTTCATAAGGAACACAGCAGCCCAAAGCGCGGTACGACTGAAGGCAAGCCATAGCTGGAAGAACTACCACATCGGGCACTGTAGGATCCTAAACGAAATAATCCATCCGATAACCGAAGACACTGACTACATGACAACCGAAATGCGATTCGGCAATGCATATATCACAATATACTCTACAAGGAAAGTGTGGAGAAGAGGGAGTGTAACCGAGCCAGATGAAGTATCACTCTACACCGACGGCTCAAAGATAAGCGGCGGAGTAGGGCCGGAATCTTTGCAGAAACCTGGGGGATGGAAGAGTCTTTTCACCTCCCAAGGTCAGCAACAGTGTTCCAGGCGGAAGTTCTCGGGATATTGAAAGGGCTCTGTGAAATAAGTCCCCAAACGAAAAATGAAATAATTCCCCAAACTTTGGGGAGGTATTCTTATAATGAAATAAGTCCCCAAATTTAAAAATGAACTAAATCCCCAATCTTCAAAAAAATGACACATTGAAAAATGAAATAAGTCCCCAAAAATATCTATGAAATACAACAACAACGATTTTTTGGGGACTTATTTCATTTTTTACCTAATTATGAAAAAAGTCCCAAAAAAAATGAAATAAGTGCCCAAAAAACTGTAATGTTATAAGTCTAAAGAAAATTAAATAAGTCCCCAAAATTGTGGGGACTTATTTCATTATGAAATAACTCCCCAATTTCAAAAATGAAATAACTCCCCAAACCTACAAAAAATGACACATGGAAAAATCAAATGAGTCCCCAAAAATTTGTATGGAATACAACACATGTCATTCATGCATATAGTGTGATCTTCTCCGGAACATATTAAACAGTGTCTTAGCAGTGGCGTGAGCCACTGCTTTTACGGCATTAGAAAGTTTAAAATACAGTAAAAACTTTCAAACGCCGTAAAAGCAGTGGCTCACGCCACTGCTAAGAGTCCTCCTCTTCGATTTCCGGGAAGAACCATTCCGTTAACATGGCGCGTCGCCGTTGCCGAAATACGGTCGCAAACAATCGGAAATGTCCTCAAAAATTGGGTCGGCCGTATGGCGTACTGCAAGGCCAGCCGAGGTAGCCATTTGAATGAACTTGTAATCCATAAGTAACCGGAAGGATTGTACTTTAATATGAAAAAATAAATTTGTTGATCGGATGAACCGTTTTTGTTTTATTGCATTTAACAAAAAAAAGTTTCGCGGCGGACCCTGTATAAGTAAATTCTTTGTTCGAATTATTTATACGTGTCGAAGCTGGGATTTCGAAGTTAGGAACCAATTGGAATATTAGGAATTTTAATTTATGGAATATATTTTTTATATGCGGAAGGTTCGACATTAACTCAATAATATTCATAATAAAAATAATAATATTATTTAGTTGGAATTTTATTAAAAATAATTTAAAAACTTGTGACGTTCGGTCGTGCCTCGGGTAGTCAGGGCTGGCCAGGGTCATCCAGGACATTTATTTGGTTCAGGATAGTGGTGCTAGAAAAGGAATCCCCGACCCGAGTCCCAGTGAGAACGCGCAGAGTTTAACCTTAACTAGGCTTATATATACGAGGTTTATTGGTTTCTCGACAGTGTGTAATGCAACAGGATACGAAGACGGGCGGTGTGGCCGATTGTCCACGGCGGGTGACGCGAGCGTCCGTGTCCGGGTGAAGCTTCTCGTGTCCGGTGTCCGTGTCTGTGGGCCCCTCGCGTCTGGCTGGGATAAATGTTGATAAAGCAGGACGATCTCCGTCAGCAGTATACGTAATGGGGTAAAGCAGGACGACTCCGTCAGCAGAATACGTAATATTGATAAAGCAGGACGACTCCGTCAGCAGAATACGTAATATTGATAAAGCAGGACGAAACCGTCAGCAGGAAACGTAATATTGATAAAGTAGGACGAAACCGTCAGCAGGATACGTAATATTGATACAGCAGGACGACTCCGTCAGCAGAATACGTAATATTGATACAGCAGGACGAAACCGTCAGCAGGATACGTAGTATTGATAAAGCAGGACGAAACCGTCAGCAGGATACGTAGTATTGATAAAGCAGGACGAAACCGTCAGCAGGATACGTAATATTGATATAGCAGGACGAAACCGTCAGCAGGATACGTAGTATTGATAAAGCAGGACGAAACCGTCAGCAAGATACGTAGTGTGGATAAAGCAGGATACGTAATATTGTTAAAGTCTTACTCCTGGTTACCGCTGGCTCCTAAATCCTAGTTTGGCTGCCTTGTTGCTGCTCGCTGGTGACTTCCACCTTGGTCGACGCCGACCTCTGAATGATTAATCTGAGGCCAGCCGCCCGCTTTATATACCGTTTGGCTGGGTTTAGTGTGCCCGCTTGGGCTTTCGATTTGCCCGACTTAGTGTGGCCGGATCTTGGGTTGGGAGTGACCCTTGGTTTGTTTAGGCGCGTGCGCGCGCTTTGTTTGAATTTGAATATTCTTTAATTGTGCGCGGCACGCGTCACACTCCCCCCTCCTTTCGATAGTGGCGCCATATGGTGGCCGCCACTGTGTCCTTATTCGTTGTTTTCCCGGCTCCCGACTCCGTCGCTGCTGTCCTCCGCCAGCCCTTGGGAGGTGAACCATTCTGGTCCGGCCCATTCGGACGTGTTCCGTCTGCGGTTGGGTCTTCCCGTCGCGGCTTTCCCCCATCGGGCTTGCTCCGACAGTGACTTTCGTTGGGTGGTTGGCCGCCCCACTCCGGCCCTGTTGGACGATATCCGTCATCGTCGAGGCCATCGCGTCGTGCCTATCTCCCTCTCGTCCTGCCGGTCGTCGACGTTTCATCTTCGGTGGCGCTGTCCTTTTCCGGACCGTCCCCGGTGCCACTGGCTCGATCAGCCTTGCTCGGGACTTTTTGGCTCTCGCCGTGAACTTCGGCATCTTGCCTCCTCCTGCTCGCTTTTTGTCCTTCTTCTTCCTTCCTGTCGTCTTCCGCTCCTCAATCCTGTGCTCCCCATATTCGATTCCACGCTCCGCCTCTTCTCCACGTTGCTCTGCGCTTCTCTCCACCTCGTACGCCTGTTCTTCGGCACCCTCTTCTTTCTCCTCCACGTTGACCTCCTCCAAATCCTCTTTCCCTACGGCTGACCTCATGTACTCCTCGGTCTCTTTACCGTCTAGAGTGCTCCATGGATCTGGCACAACCTGGCATGACTGCTCCGGTTGGTTCGCCGCCCTTTCACAGCACCCGACGGTTTTGGTGGCTGTATTCTGCCCCGTACCGTCGGCTCCCACGCAGACCTCTGGGTTGAGTGTGTGCTGTGTGTGTGCGAGACTCCCTGATTCAATCATCTCGACCACTTCTGCTATCTTTAAGAACTCCGGCAGTGTTTTAAACCCCGTTCTTCGTGTAAATAGCTTTATTTCACTCTTGCAGTTATAGTATATCCGGGCCAGATTTTCCTTGTCCGTATACCCTGCAAACCTCATCAGGTTCAGGTTCCTTGTCTACGCTGCACAACTTGATCCTTGAGTTGCTCCTGGAACTTCCTTGGCCAGAAGTACTCCATCATCTCTTCTGTCAGCATCGCCCAATTGTTTATTTGGCTTGGTGTGCAGGTCCACCAATCAATCGCGGCGTCTACTAACACGAATGGCATGGTTCGCACCAATTCGTCGTGCTGAATGCCGAATCCGGTAGCCCAATTCTCCATATTCTGTATGAACTCCAGAGGATTGGTTGTCCCATCATACCGCATTCCCCAGCTTCGTATCCGATCGAGATCTTGGATGTTTATCTTCCGATCCATCTTCGTTTCGTATCCAGTCTCTCTCCAAACGATTTTCCTCTGACTGTTTTCTTCAGTCGACGTTTTCCTACTTCCTGTCTTCCTTCATCCTCTTTGTCGTTACCTAAACCCAATTCGTCATCACTTCTCTGCGTCGGTTTCCTCTAATCACCACTTAAACCTGTTCGGGCGCCACCTGTGACGTTCGGTCGTGCCTCGGGTAGTCAGGGCTGGCCAGGGTCATCCAGGACATTTATTTGGTTCAGGATAGTGGTGCTAGAAAAGGAATCCCCGACCCGAGTCCCAGTGAGAACGCGCAGAGTTTAACCTTAACTAGGCTTATATATACGAGGATTATTGGTTTTTCGACAGTGTGTAATGCAACAGGATACGAAGACGGGCGGTGTGGCCGATTGTCCACGGCGGGTGACGACGAGCGTCCGTGTCCGGGTGAAGCTTCTCGTGTCCGGTGTCCGTGTCTGTGGGCCCCTCGCGTCTGGCTGGGATAAATGTTGATAAAGCAGGACGATCTCCGTCAGCAGTATACGTAATGGGGTAAAGCAGGACGACTCCGTCAGCAGAATACGTAATATTGATAAAGCAGGACGACTCCGTCAGCAGAATACGTAATATTGATAAAGCAGGACGACTCCGTCAGCAGAATACGTAATATTGATACAGCAGGACGAAACCGTCAGCAGGATACGTAGTATTGATAAAGCAGGACGAAACCGTCAGCAGGATACGTAATATTGATATAGCAGGACGAAACCGTCAGCAGGATACGTAGTATTGATAAAGCAAGACGAAACCGTCAGCAGGATACGTAATATGGATAAAGTAGGACGAAACCGTCAGCAAGATACGTAGTGTGGATAAAGCAGGATACGTAATATTGTTGAAGTCTTACTCTTGGTTACTGCTGTCTCCTAATCCTGGTTTGGCTGCCTTGTTGCTGCTCGCTGGTGACTTCCACCTTGGTCGACGCCGACCACTGAATGATTAATCTGAGGCCAGCCGCCCGCTTTATATACCGTTTGGCTGGGTTTAGTGTGCCCGCTTGGGCTTTCGATTTGCCCGACTTAGTGTGGCCGGATCTTGGGTTGAGAGTGACCCTTGGTTTGTTCAGGCGCGCGCGCGCGCTTTGTTTGAATTTGAATATTCTTTAATTGTGCGCGGCACGCGTCACAAACTATTATATGTTGATGGACTTATTTAGGCTTCCGCTGCTGTATTTCTCGTGGTACTGTTTTCGAGGATAAGGAGTGCGTCTTAATTTGTTTGTGCATTAACAGAGAGAGGAGCGGAAACAAGGAGTTGAGGAAAAAAATGTCAAGCAAGGGAAAGTAAATAAATAAATAAAAAAGCATTTTGATTCTTCGTTTCTCTACTGTGCTTTTTATACCCTTGCAGGATATTATAATTTTAGTCAGAAGTTTGCAACGCAGTGAATTCGATCTAGCCATGTCTGTATGTTTGATTCTACCCAAACTAGTCCCTCAGGTTTGAAGCTATGAAGATATGAAACTGTGCGGAAAGTCTTCTGTATGCTATCACTACTATATAAGTCACAGCGGGTAGGATCGGCTGACTATATCATATAGCTGCCATAGCTGAGTAAAAAATTTTGAACTTAGCCAGTTTTCAACATATTTTGACATATTTGAGAAATGGACATTTCGTAATATTATAGAATTTCAATTTTAATTTCATAAAGCTCGGACTACGATATCATATAGCTGCCATAGGAACGATCGCAAAATGTTAGCTTTGTCATATAATTTCAGAAGTTGCCCTTTTGTATTTTACAATTTCGGGTTTAATTTGATCAAAATTGGACAACTGTATCATATAGCTGCCAATTTTAAATACTTACTAACT
Organism: Drosophila aff. chauvacae BK-2020; assembly: GCA_018903765.1. Classification (NCBI taxonomy): domain Eukaryota; kingdom Metazoa; phylum Arthropoda; class Insecta; order Diptera; family Drosophilidae; genus Drosophila; species Drosophila aff. chauvacae BK-2020. Next base: position 2,368,237 of record JAEIGO010000024.1, on the reverse strand, counting down.
GCAATGGTGTTTAAACTTCTGCTTGCCGGATTTTCTTCTAGTCTTGTTTTTGATATATTTATTTGTACTAGCTGTGGACTGTAATTATAGATTTTTATACCCTTGCAGGGTACCGATGCTTGTAGCACGGCTCTGGATAGGTCCTGCCCCCGTAGTAGGAATGGGGGGAAGACTGGGCAGAATCCACCATGGTGGTGTAATTAGGCTGCCTCAAGAAGACCACGAGGCAGTCCTTCAATCTAGCCAAGAACGCCAACACGGACGCATCGTGGCGCCTCTATAAGACAAACTTGTCCCTATATAACAGGGAATTAAGAAAGGCCAAAAGAAGGGCGTGGTCAGACTTTTGCTCAGGAATCCAGGACTACTTTGAGGCGTCTAGGCTGCGGAAGGTCCTCTCGACGACGCCCGGGGCTTCGTCAAGCGTCCTGACGACAGTTGAACGACGAGTGAGGAAACTCTCGTGGTTCTCCTAGATGCTCACTTCCCCGCTAGCTCGTTTAAGAGCAGCCCGCCTAACCCCCCGACACGGCGGGGTCCGTCTGAAATGGCATACCTTCTTAGTGATAGGAACATTAAATGGGAAATTAACAGCTTTAGCCCATACAAATCCCCAGGGGTGGATGGCATCATACCTGCACAGCTTAGCTATGCAGCTGAACTATCCTGGCTTCGATTGATCTTTTCGATCATTGTTGAGACACAGGGGTCATTTCAAATAGATGGCTCCGCTCAAAAGTTGTGTTCATCCCCAAGGCAGGCAAGCCATCGCATTGCACGCCTAAGGACTACAGGCCGATAAGCCTTTCCTCGTTTCTACTCAAGACACTGGAGAGACGCATCAGTCTACATCTCAGAACCAACATTCCCCACTCATCCTTATCAGGATCCCAACATGCGTATAGGAGATTCAGATCAACAGAGACAGCACTCCATTCGTTTACCACACTAACAGAAAATTCGCCTCACGAAAAGGAGTTCACACTCGTCGCCTTCCTGGATATAGAGGTCGCTTTCAACAATATCCTTCCTGGCTCAATTACGACGGCGTTGACTAAGCTGCGGATTGATCAACACACAGTGGGTCTCATTGGCCATATCTTGCGCAGCAGAACGGTGGAGGCAACACTGGGGGGTTAACAGAGGCACACCACAGGGCGGAGTCCCCTAATATGAAATGTTGCGGTCAACAAATTGCTCCAGGGCATAGAAGAGGGTGGCTGTCGTGTTGTGGCATACGCGGACGATGTTGCCTTGGCATTTACGGGAAAATTCCCGCAAACCCTCTGTGACAGGATGAGCAAAAGCGTTCGGTTCGGGAGTAAACCCAGCGAAGACCGAACTGGTCCTTTTTACAAGGAAATACAAAACCCCCAAAATGGTACCTCCTAAGCTCTGTGGGACACCTCTCCCCCATAAAAATCGGGCCAAGTATCTAAGTCTTATCCTGGACAGTAAACTCTCCCTTAACGTCCCTTAACACGGACGAAAGGGCTAAAAGGGCCACAATCGCGCTCTATACCTGCCGTATATCGTTTCTCTCTTCCAAGTGAACGGACGTGTTTTTTCTTGCGCTCTCGTTTTGTGTTAATTTTTGCATTAAAACAACCGGGGTTTTATTTAAATCTTCTACTTTGTGATAAATAAAATTCCCGTTCACTTCGTGTGCATGCAGCTATTCTGTTTTGTGTATTTAATTGTTATTATTTTCACAATTTAGTTGTGCTGCCGGTGTTTGCTTTGCATTTTTTGCATTCCTCTTTGTGCCTTCTCCGTTTAGTTTGCGCCGTCGCGACAGCTAAACGTTAAGCTCGCTCCCACGCTCACCCGTTTACCCGCTCTCTCGGTGCAGCTGCACTCTTATCTCTCTTCCTCTTACCTACATTGGTAAGTCTTTATAATGTCCGCAATTGAAACCTTTGAACCTTTGAACCGAACGGACGTGTCTTGATCGAGCTCTCAGTCAACGCGATTATCTAAGAAAACGTTTGCTCAAAAATTAACCAAAATCCATCAAAATCAAATCTGATTGTTTTTGGCTTAACAACTTCTCACCAAATTGTTGTAATAAATACGATCGAGTGCATATTTGCTAATTTAAAAATAAACATAAACACAAATACACTAACACTGTGCCGATCGAACATCGAACATCGAACTTCGAACATCGAACCTGCTGAATTGCATCGCCAAAAAGAGCTGTAAATCGTCTTCAAGCCGGCAACAACAACAGCAACAACAACAGCAACATGAGTAAGCCAGCGAAGCGAGTGCGCAGCGACTCATCGATGGATCTGAGGGGAGGTCGCACTTCTGATGCCCTTTCACCAGCCCTAGTTGAACTTATCAACAAAAGGTTTGACGAGCAGGCGGAGCACATCAGCAGAAGCATGCAAGAAGTGGAGCAAAAGATACTCCAAGAAATGGAGGCGAAATTTTCTCTGCGTATAAATCATCTGGAGGAGGAGATAGGCTCTTTAAGGCAGCGGATGGAGAAGCTGGAGGCACTGCTGGCCTCGAACGTCAACTCCAGTGACCATCGGGTCCACGAGCTGGAGGAAAAGCTGGCAGCAAGCTGTAATGCGCAGGCGGAGCACGCCGTGACCTGCGATGTGCGCTGGCATGGGGTTCCTATGACTGAGGGGGAAAACTTGCGGACTTTATTCCACGCCCTTTGTTATTTCCTACAGTTGATGCCCCCGCCGAAAGTACGAGCTATTTTTCGCGTTCACCCGAGGCGGTCAACTGAGTCAATTGTTGACCCAATCATCAAAATAAAATTGGAGCACGTGCACGATAAAGCAGCGCTGCTGCGTGCGATCGGAGTTTACCGGCGGGAGAACAAAACGCAACTGAGCTTAAAGCTTGATGGTCTGGACTCTCCTGCATTTATTTACATCAACGAACAGCTGACTAAAAGTAAATATGAGATGTTCAAGAAAGCAATGCATCTCAAACGTATGAAGCGCTTATCAGCTGTTTTTACACGTCGCGGAGAAATCTTTGTAAAACAGCAAGGAAAGGAGGAGGCACTTTGCGTGATGAGCGCAGATGTTTTACGTGAACTAGAGAATGGAAACGAGAGAGCCGTCTCAGATGGCTCTGAAACTGGAGGGACAACAAATAGCTCGTTTCGAGGGTAATAGTAAAATGTGCCACACCAATTTATTAAACTTAAAAATTTTTATTCATTATATATTGTTTAGTTTTAGGGCCCGTCGCTTATATTGCTTATATTGTTTTATTATTCGTATGATATGTGTTCAATTTGTGTTAGTAAATCTGATTGGAAAATGTAAACTGCTCGCACAGCTGATACATATAGGTCAATATTCGACATGGTTAATCCAAATATTATGAACATAAACGGATCGAATACACACACCCTACTGCATGTTCTTGCAAAACAGAGAGTTGGGCTTAAAATTTGCCACATTAATGCTCAAAGCTTAGTACGTAAAATGGAAGAATTCAGATACTTGTTCGTTAACTCATGTGTGGATGTTGTATGTATCTCTGAAACTTGGTTTGTCCCTAATTTAGTTGATGTTATTATTGAATGTGAAGGATATAATTTATTTCGTTCCGATCGTGAAAGTCATGGTGGTGGGGTAGCAATTTATGTTAGTAAAAAGTTACAGTCCAACCTTGTGTGTAAACATCCCATTAACAGTGCTACAGAATATATTTTCATCGAAATTAAGCAGAGGCATAACAAAAAGCTACTGATTGGGTGCATTTACCGTCCCAACTGTCGCACTAATTATGAAGACGTTGTGAATTATATTTCTCAAATTTGCTGGACGTATGCAGACATTATCCTAACAGGAGATCTAAATAGCGACATATTAAGAGAATCACATCTGTCCGACAATATGAGTTCGCTAGGCATGCATTTGGTTAATTGCAACACTCCTACACACTTTACCATATCACGCAACACACTGTTAGATGTATTTTTTGTGATTAACAAAGACAAAGTAGCTTTATATGACCAATTAATTGTGCCGTCCTTTTCGAAACACGACCTTATTTTCTTGACATATACACTTGACCTTCAATATCATGACTACTCAATAGCTTTTAGGGACTTTAAAAACATAAACCTTAATCACTTAAGTGCAGCAGTACGGAACTACAATTGGGATAGAATCTACTCCCTACCAAGAGTTGAAGACCAAGTTGACCAACTGCAACGAAATATACAATCCCTTTATAACTATTTTGTACCGGAACGAAGGAAGACGATTCGCCCGACTCAAAAACCTTGGTTCTCTAATAATATACGCAGGGCTATTACACAGCGCGATAAAGCATACAGCAAGTGGAAAAGGTACAAAACCCCACAAGAATATTCTAGGTTTAAGCTTTTAAGGCAATCAGTAACCAACTTAATCGAGTCCGCAAAAATAAATTTTTACTCTCGTAAATTTGACCGCGCGGTTTCCACTAGCCAAAGATGGAAAGCCATTAAAAGCTTGGGAGTACGTAAAGTCGAAGCTAGTCACGACCCGGACATAGACGTCAACGCGTTAAACAATAAATTTCTGACATGCGCAGTACCTGAGATCATTGATCATCCATACCAAAATCTAAACCTACAATCCGTACCTGAAGAGTTCTGTGATAATAGATTTAGTTTTGCGTGTGTTGGTCAGTGTGAGGTCCTTCAATGTATAGATAAAATTAAGAGTGACGCTACTGGACTTGACGACATTAATCCAAAATTTGTAAAACTTATACTACCGTACATACTCCCACATATCACCTACATTTTTAATAGTGCTTTTACAACTTCTGCTTTTCCGGACTGCTGGAAAGTTGCAAAAATTATACCAATTCCCAAAGCAAATAAGGAATACAGACCCATTTCGATCCTGCCTTACTTATCAAAGGTGTTCGAAAATTTAATGGCAGTGCATATAACCCGCTTTATATCTGACAATGAAATGCTAAACAACAGCCAATCTGGCTTTAGGAAAAATAGAAGTTGTACTTCAGCAGTATTAAAAATTTCTGACGACATTAGGGAACACTTAGACTATAGAGACGTGACTTTTTTAGTATTACTTGACTATAGTAAAGCTTTTGACACTGTTAATCATAGTATACTTTGTACAAAACTGCGTAATATGTTTCAGTTCTCGAGCTCTTCTGTCAAACTTCTGTCCTCCTATCTTAGTAATCGTCGCCAATCTGTTGTAATCCAAAACGCTTCCTCGTCATTTAAAAATGTCAGTCGTGGTGTCCCTCAAGGCTCAGTCCTTGGACCACTATTGTTCTCGTTGTATGTTAACGACCTTCCCAGTGTTCTATGTGAGTGCGGATGATGTCCAACTATATGTGAACCGTCCGTTAAGTAGAATAGATGAATGTATAACCGTGTGCAACAGTGAACTTGAACGTATAAGTGTATGGGCTAAAAACAACGGCCTTGGTATAAACCCATTAAAATCTAAATGTTTTGTGATCAGTAGAAAAAAATGTATGTGACGACACTCCTTTGGACTACGTAGAGAATGCTTTAAATCTAGGATTTACTTTCAATAGAACTTTGACGTGGAGTGATCACATCACAAGGGTAGTTGGCAAAACGTATGGAATATTAAGGTCACTCTCGATAACCAAACGTTTTCTGCCAACCAACATACGGCTATTAATAGCAAAAACATGCATCATTCCTGCTCTTTTCTATGGCCTGGAAGTCTTTGCATTCTGCGATACCAATAGCCAAAACAAAATCAAAGTTGTTTTTAATAATATTGCAAGATATATTTTCAACCTACACAGAGCAGAGCATGTATCTGGATTCGCTAATCAAATATTTGACATTGAGCTGACAAGATTCGCATCTTAATCTATCTGCATAAAATAATATATAGTAAGGAACCATCATATCTATTTGACAAACTAAAGTTCATGACATCAAGAAGAACCAACAACATTATGTGCATTAGGCCCAGATCTCTAACAGCAGAAAGACAATTCTTCATAAACTCTATTCGATCCTGGAACCAGTTACCGGTCAACCTGAAGTGTATTAGCAGTTTGCCGCAGTTCAAACTTAGAATAAACACATATTTCAAAAATTTAAATTCCTAATTAAAGCGACGAAGGGCTTAGGGTTTAGTTTTAAGTAGTCTTAGTTAAACAATAAATAATAATTGTAAACTCGTTGTGACTAGCGCAATAATTTATAAGTCCCAGACTTGTAGCGTTAGGAATTATATTTATAATAAAATTCAAAATTCAAAAAAAAAAAAAAATTGTCTGTTTCGCTAAGACCTGTAAAAAGGCAATTACTGCAAACGACCTTACAGTCGGCTGCTGGCTGTGCGACAACATTGTGCATGCCAAGTGCATTGGTGTTTTTGCTCGGACGGTGGACGATGTAAGAAGAAACATCGGTCTGCGTTACTGCTGCGAGGCATGTCGCGAGGTTGAAAAAGAAATGATGTCTTTTATGCGGCAGACCAAGGGCGGTTTTAAAGACATATTATCGAGTTTTCGTAAAACTCATGATATGCTCTTGGCGATGGACACTCAATTTAATGGCCTTAAGCTATTGAATGAGTCTCCTAGGCGCAAAAAAACCGCAACTGGTCTGCAGCATATGGGCGGATCTCAACAACCAGCGGCGGACTCCCAACAGCAGCCTCTCTCAACACAGCCCTCGACCTCAGAATTTAGTCAAAGAGTTTTGAGATCGAGTGGCAAGAAAGATTCGGCATCCGAATGTGTTGCGGGGGTGACCGTTCCTCCGATAATTTCCGTTTTGTCCCCTGGGGGGTCTCAAATATTGACCCCTCAAAGCCTCGTTAATTTACCTGCTCAGGGTACCAGGCCCGGACTACCGGCCGATATCGGCAATGCAGACAATCAGTCTGCAGCGCCGAAAGCCCTTGTAGTAATACCACCTACGGAACAGATATTTGTTTCGCGGCTCACCCCTGCTCAGACATCGGAAGATGTTATTGCCTTTATCCAAGGCAAAAGAAGAGCCGATAAAATAAAAATTAAGGTGGAAAAATTCAAATTTTCTTATGTAAGGGACATTTCATCTTTCAAAATAAATGCTCCAAACGAACTTTTTGACACTATATGTTCTACCAAATTCTGGCCAGAATATGTTGTCGTCAAAGAGTTTGAAGCAAAGAAAAAGAAAAGGCGGCCCGTAGGAATAAGTCTTCCCAGGCCCGACCAGACCACTGCGCCCTCTACGATATCCACCCCAAAAAACTAATTAACTCCCTCTCTATCTCCTATCAGAATGCAAGAAGCCTACGTAGTAAGCTTCCCAAATTGTATTCTGATAGTCTCTCGTTTGCATCCCAGGTTATTGTGTTCACAGAAACCTGGTTAAAGCCGGAGATTCTGAGCTCCGAAGTTTTCCCAGCTGTGTTCACAATATACCGGCTGGATCGGCCTATCAGACGTGGGGGTGGTGTCCTCATAGCGGTTGACTCCACTCTCGCGTCGGAATTAATAACTTTCGAGGAGTTCAATGTTGAATTCCTCTGTGTGAAGCTAACAGTCATTGGTAGCTCTATTTTCATTACCTGTTCCTATATTCCTCCTTTGTCCGAACTTCCTATTTATTGGAACCATCTTTCCGCTATCCAAACGGTTTCTAACCGACTTTCGAATAAGGATCATTTAGTAGTAGTGATTTTAATATCCCAGGGGCTATTTGGTCCTCAAATGATTCTACTAATATACTTTTCAGCTCCACACAGCATGATTTTATTGCTGGCTTGCTCGACATTTCGCTGTCTCAAGTCAACCATGTACGAAATTCCCTGTTCTCTGTTTTGTCTCAGATCCGGCAAGAGTCAGTTTAGCCAGGGTGGCGCCGTTGACGCTTCCCGAAGATCCCTATCATCCGACTTTCGACGTGACTCTCGACATTGGGACTGACTTACAGAACATATCTGAGTGTCCAACCAAGAAAGTCCTTTGTTTTCGCAAAACGGACTTCGAACGGCTGAATAACTTTATATCAGATATTAATTGGTCCGATTTATACATGTGCACTGTCATGTCAGTAGCCGTGGATATTTTTTACAGTGCCATAAATTTCTTTTTTACTGAATGTGTTCCATTAACATCGAATAAGCCTCCTTGGTTTACTAAAGAGTTGAGTCATCTTAAAAACAAAACAAAAAATCTAGGCTGTATATTAAATATAAATATACCGGTTCTAACTCTGCCCTATCCCTTTATTTATCTGCTCGGTCAAGATTTACCGTGTTGAACGCGCAGTGTTACAAGAATTATTTGACTCGTTGTAGGGTCCAGATCTCTCAGGACCCAAAACAGTTTTATAATTTTGTTAACACTAAACGTAAGCCAATTACGCATCCTTCCTCGCTTTCGTTTGAAAATACTACCGTAAAAAACGATCGGGCTATTGCCGATCTGTTTGCGCAGTTTTTTCAAACCTCTTACTCAACTTCCACTGACTGTAATCAGACTTATTCCTACATCATGCCCAAATCGAACTTTATTTTCAGTCCTACTTTAGACAAAAGCACTATTCTTTCAGATCTTCATCGCGTTAAGCCCATTTATTCGCCAGGTCCCGACGGTATACCGGGCTGTGTGCTTAGATATTGTGCCGACGCCCTGTGCAATCCCCTTCTAAAATTGTTTACCTTGTCCCTAGAAACCTCCCACTTTCCCCTTATTTGGAAGGAATCATTTGTTATTCCTCTCCACAAAAAAGGTAGCAAATCGGTTGCCAGCAACTATAGAGGAATCTCTAAGTTGTCGGCCATTCCAAAACTTTTCGAGAAAATCATTACTCCACATTTGCAGCACCTGTGTAGATCAATTATCAACGACAACCAATCTTTTAGAGTCCACTTCCTTCTTAGTTAAGGGCTTGAATAAGGGCTTTCAGACAAACGTAATCTATACTGATTTCAGTAAAGCATTTAATTCTGTCAACCATTGTCTTCTTGTTCGGAAACTCGATCTAATGGGATTTCCGGTTGATCTTCTTAGTTGGATCTCAAGTTATCTGAATGGCAGAACGCAAAAGGTCCTCTTTAAAAATTCTTTATCTAATGTTCTCAGGGTTACTTCTGGCGTCCCGCAAGGGAGCCATTTGGGTCCCCTGTTGTTTACATTATTTATCAACGACCTACCCAAAGTTCTGACTAACTCCAGAGTACTTATGTACGCGGACGACGTCAAACTTGACGTGCAGTATAAGGACGCTTCCTGCCAGTCTGATTTACAAACAGATCTCAATAACTTCCAAACATGGTGCCGCATAAACTTATTGAACCTAAGCGGCTCTAAATGCAAGCTAATGATTTTCTCTCGTGTCGCTCCCAAGCTCGCGACTTACACGCTAAACTGCTGCTCTTTGGAAAGAATTAATATAGTCGATGATTTGGGTGTCCGACTGGACCCTAAACTTGACTTTATCGATCATATTTCGTGCATGGTGAATAAAGCCAGAGGTGTGCTTGGTTTCATTAAACGGTGGTCGAAAGAATTCAATGACCCCTATGTTACAAAATCCTTATATATTTCGTTAGTTCGTCCTATCTTAGACTATGGATCTTGCGTCTGGAGCCCTCAGTATGGGGTTCACAGTAAACGCATTGAGTCAGTTCAGAAGAACTTTTTGCTTTTCACTTTACGCGGTTTGAACTAGGATCCAAACCAGAGGTACTCGTACTCTAGTAGACTTCTGTTAATTAACACTTACCTTCTTTAGCTAACCTTAGAACCATGCTTGGCATTACGTTAATTTTTAACCTTATCCACGGTGACGTGGAAAGTGCTGACTTGCTGGGTCAGCTTAACTTTCACGTACCGAGTAGAAATACTAGATCCTATATTCCTTTAGTTTTCCGCCACTGTAGAACGTCTTTTGAATTGCATGAACCCTTTAGAGTCTTATGTGCAAATTATAACGATTTGTAAATGATAACATCAAACGTAGATAGCCTTCCCCAACTAAAAACCTTAATACTAACCCACTTAGTACGCATGCAGGCAAACAGTCTGGCAGCACCCCTGAAGTCACTTCCTCGTATTCCTTTTCTATACTTTCATTTGTCGCGCCTACTAACACCTAACACGAACAGGCACGTGCTTGGTGTCAGATGGGCCACTTGAATGTACTGATCCACTACGATCAGTCAACGTCCAATCAAGTCTATCGGGCTAAAATGAGGAATGACCCCAAAAATAGTCCGTTGGTTGTACAAGGCTATCATTCGCCCGATACTCATCTACGGAGTGGCAATTTGGTGGCCAGTTATAAAGCGGTCTACCTGCCTGGGCAAGTTAAGAACAATCCAACGCATGGCTGAGATCTGTATGACGGGCGGCCTGCGCACAACTCCGGGAGACGCCTTGGACGTTCTCCTGGACATCCTCCCAATAGAAATAATAGGAGAGATGACCGCGTCACTCTCGGCATTAAGGCTGAAGGGCGCGGGTCTGTGGAGAAGATTGAGCTTCGGACACACGAACCTCGGCTCTGCTCCACACCTTACTGAGGGGAACACTGAATACTGTGTCCTGTGTGTGCTGAACACCCTATCACACCCTTCCAGGTTTCCATCCCCGACAGAACGGAATGGAACCTACATTGGACCTCCTGGACCTGTAGGGTGGCTTCACATTTACACGGATGGCTCAAAATTGGACGACCGGGTGTGAGCAGGTATATATGTACTCTAAGCACCTGGGATTAAACGTCTCTTTTAGGCTACCCGAACACTGTAGCGTCTTTCAGGCGGAAGTTTACGCCATCAAAGAAGCCCTTGATCAGCTTCCCACAACCAGGGTCAGAGCTCCCATTTGCATATTCTCGGATAGTCAGGCTGCCCAGAAGTCACTTGAGGCTATCTCTTCAAACTCGAAACGCCTGCCGCAAATCTCTTCACGAGATAGCGAAGCAGTACGACCTTTACCTCATATGGGTCCCAGGACATAGGGACATCGAGGGTAACTGCTCACTGCTAACTGTTTCATCCAAGGATCGGGTTGGTCGTCTCTCACTTAGAATTGATCATCGGACCATGGGAACCTGTAGCGGATGGGGGATCTAAGCCTACGCGGCATCACAAGGAGCCTCCTCAGGCCCTAACCTACCCTAACCTACCCGATTAGTAGTGCAGTTTATGGCCAACTGTTTTTTTCCCAATGCCTCCTGCCACGAACGTTCGCTAGTCTCTACCGCTAAAATCCCGCTTAGCACTTTTATCACACGCTCTATCTGCCCATTCGCTCTGCTAGCACCTGTTGCTATCACATGTAGATCAATTTTTTTTATGGAACAGAACTTAAGAAATTTTTCTTCTATTGAACCGTCGTCCCTGATCCGCTATAAATCTGCTGAGGACGCCAAATATCGATATGCCGAAATTCACAGACTTTTTGAATTAACAGTTTCTAAGTTCTAACAGTGCACTATGGTCCAGAATTCGATTTTTTTGGCATAAACTCCAAATTTTATGTCAATATATCGTCCTTAAGCAATTATTTTCTAAAAGTAAATTGATCATACAAATTAAAAACAAAACCAAAAACAACCGAAAGCTTCTCTTAAGCTTTTTATGAATTTTCAAAGTTAAGCTATTGATCAGCTGATTACGCGTGAGGAATTTGCGCGATTTTTTTGTTTACTTTGGCATATCACACAAGGTTTACTACGCACCCAAAAATTTAAAAAAAAATATGGAAATTAAAGGTAAAGGTATCTAGTTTTTAATGTATATAGAATATAAATGTGTTTTTGTAGCATTTTAGTGCCGTGTAACGTCTTAGTTATGTGATTTTATAGGAAAAAATTAACTATGTCTTCTGTCTTTAATGGAGTATAACTAACCACCTGACACTTCCTGACAAAAGTTAAAAACGTAAGTTTGTAGGTTTAACCTTTGTTTTTGAATGCTATGTAATATCTTTTGCTCATTTTTGCTCCTTTTCTGATAAATCGATAATACATAGGCAAGTCCCAGTTCTGGTAAAGCGACATTTTCGATGAATAAATATGTAATATAGAATTACAGGAAGAACAAGATTAATCATTCTAAAAATTTGTATATAATATAGATCTCATAAAAAGTTAAGTTTTTGTAATTAGTAAAAAAAAAATATAAAATTTGGTTTAATTCCGAAGTCATTCCAGTAGCTTGTATGGGAGGCAAAAGGGGGCCGTGGTCACATTGACCCCAAATTTTTGTTACAAACTTGTTATAATGTAACAACAAAATGTACAAAGTTTCAAGTCTGTAGCTTAATTTTTAGAGTTTATGCCAAAAAAATCGAATTCTGGACCATAGTGCAGTGGTACAAAAGGAAATACTTGGTGAAAGCATCATTTTGTACGTTTTTTTTTCGTCCTTCTTGCCCCTCAATTTTCCACTTCTATCAATTTGCATGGTATTCCACCATTCCATTCAACTATGGAAATAAGATGTAATTCTTTTTGCGTTTTGTCTGATGCTGATTTCGACTACTTACATGTCACGCAGTTTTCTACGAATTTCCTGACATATTTCGTAATATTCTCAAACCAATACTGCTAGTAGTCTAGTGTCGTATGTCACCCTAAATGCATTATGGCCTCGAGAATGTAATTAACAACAGACCATCTAAACGACCTCCGAACAACAGCCAATATTATTATTAGATTAGGTGCAAAAAACATTTCCTAATCTCATACGTGTTCGCTAGATCTTTCTATTTAATTCGCTAGTGTTCGGATACTATCCAGTTGTGAGTGATTGTTGCCAAGTTAACTCATACTTCCATACATAACTTTACATGCATTTATCTGAGCTACTACTGCGACGGGATTCCTCGATAAGCAATCAACGTGAGCCATTTGGCTAACCTTCCGATATTCTAACTGGGACTCTAAAGGGTTGAATGTATGACCACCATCGATGCACTCGCGAAGTCAATAACGCCTTGTCCCGAGTCGCCCTGATGGAATTGCAGTCTGTATATACGATAAACATTCTACCAGCGGAAGTGCCTAAAGGCATTAAACACTCATATGAGCTCATATGAATGATATTTAGATTCCGCTAACGTGGTGCATTTGCTATTAAATCATCATATAAAAACATCATCTATATACAACACTTCATAGATATTAACTAGATTCCCCAAAGTTTGAACAATGGCACGCTGAAAAACAAATGACGCATTCTTTAATCCGAATGGCATTGCTAAAAATTCATATTGACCATCGGGGGTCACAAAAGCTATCCTTTCAACGTAATCGGTGTTAATTGGAACCTAATAAAAACAACAAAGGAAATAAGTAGAGAATATGAATAAAGAGATTAAATGAGAATAAATGAAATATGATAAACTGTAGAAAATAAGAGGGAAAGAGAAGTAGGAAAATAAAGAGAGAACATAACCATAAAATTAGCCCGAATTCAAATAAAACGTGCGCGCGAGCCAATAACAAACGAAGGGACTTTACCAGGGGAGCTGGTCACACCAGTTCGGGCAAATCTATGAGGGAGCAACGGGCACACTAGGCCTAGCCAGGGCCTATAGAAAGCGGGCGGCTGGCCTCATATTTTTACTCAGCAGCCGACAGCGATCAGTCCAGGTAAGCCCTTCAGTAGTCCGCAGCAAAGTCATTTTGGTAAACCGGACCAGTAGGTTTGGTAAATATATTTTAATTAGCTACCCCTAGTAGTTTGCCTTCTCCCCCTTCTCCCTCTCGGCTCGGACCCCAGATCCGTCTACTCTCTCTCTCGGCTGACTTAGCGATCCCAAGTTAGGGTTCTATCGCTCTTGCGGCCGACCTAGCGGTCCCCAAGGGACTCTCTTCCTTGCGCGGCTGACCTAGCGGTCCCCAAGGGACTCTCCCTCGCGCTCATGGCCGACCTAGCGGTCCCCGACGACGGGTTCTACGACACTTGCGGCCGACCTTGCGGTCCCCAGGGTGCAGGTTCTTCTTCTCTTTCCAGCGCCCAGGACACCCCTAGCCAACGGACGGCAGCCATTCACCCGGGACGACGTCACGCCCCGACTGAGCAACGTCCCCGCCGGACGTCTGTGTTCACCGCAGGAGGTCGTTCCAGACCCGAGGCAAAGTCCTGGCGAACTTCACACTTTATATCTTGTGTATTTAAGTCAATAAATAAGACCGATACTCAATTACTACGTAATTCCCACCGACTTCTACTCTGGGACCGGGTGATCTTCTGTTTCAGCAACCACCTCCGACCCAAATAAATATCTGCGACGACCCTGGGCCGTCCCTGAGCTGCCCGAACCGTTACAGTGGCGCCGGAGCGGATTAAAGTGGTTGCAAGAAATAGATTGGCACCGGAAGAGTAATGTCGAGCTGGGTATATCAGGCAACTAAAAACGATCTAACAGAATACGAGGACGAGTTCGGATTAGACACTTCAGGAAGAAGTGACGAACTAAGACGATTGTTGGCTGCGTTTGCAAAAAGAGTAAAGCAGCAACTCGCATAGTTAGCAGCTAGACACAGAAGGGAGCAAATACGGCTCCGGAAGTTCTGGTGACACAAACGGAGGAAAAGAACACCAAGATGGAAGGAAAAAAAGAAAGGAAGGAGGACAGAAGAGTGGAAACGGAGATCGTAGACAGAGTACGCGGCTGGGGCATCCGATACCAGGGAACGATCAACCCATTGGAATTCCTGAGCAAGATGGAACAATGGGCAGCCGCGTACGGTATACAGGAGGACCAGCTGGTACAGGCGATGCCCTTTATTCTGGAAGAAGCCGCCATCGACTGGTGGAACATAACGCCATCCAAGATTACCACATGGGCGCAACTAACGGCGGAGATGCTGGAATATTTGATTCACTATAGTCAATACAAAGCCTGGCACTGCCGTCTTTCTTTTTAACTAATATGTAAAAAAGGCCTAGCGAAGGGAGGGCTATAAGGCCTGCTTCTAACATTTGATTTATTTTATCTATTACAATCCGCCTTTTATTTTCGTTAAGGCGATACGGTCGCCTTTGAACAGTTTTATTCTTGTCTAGCAAACGGATTTCCAGTGAACCCGTGGTCAAACGCCTAGTAGGGACAACATCATTGAAGAAGTCGGAATATTTGGCCGAAATGTCATTAAGTTTTGATATGTTATCACCAATTGAGTTAATCTTATTTAATATGTTATCGTCAATTACCAATAATACCGTTACTGGCATTACTTTTTTCTTTTAATTTTTTCTTTTATTAACGAGCATTTGGAACTAGAATCTGAAGTACATCACACATGTCGACTCACTTCTCGATGCTTCTATTCGCTGTTGCTGGTCCCTTCGTATATACTGATTCAATGTGTCGAACGTTGCCGCATTTGAAACACGTTAGCGTCGATCTGCCTCTGCTATGGCCTGGTCTCATATCGTTCCTCTAAGGGCCAATTATACCACAATCTCTGCGTGTGTCTTCGTTGGTCAGAATAGATTTAACCAAACGGCTGGAGCACACCGAAAAACATTCATGGGAATATGGGCGTCCCTTTAGCATGTTTAGCAACACTGCAGCCGTTATCTCGTCGCCTTCAGCTTATTCCAGGAAAACAAATTTGCGATGCACTGCCGAGAAGTGATTTTCTGAGCATCATCACAAAGGATGCGCCTTCTTAAGGATGTTAAAGGATCAAAGGATCATAGTAATTGTATTCTTTTGACCACAGTTTAATGAATAAAAGCACACCCTTGGCTTTATTCACCATGCATGAAATATTAGTTTAGGATTCAAGCGGACTCCCAAATCGGCATGTAAGTCGCAAGCTTGCAAGCGACACGAGAGAATATCATTAACTTGCATTTAGAGCCGTTTAAGTTTAATAAGTACATCATCATAGTCCGATATCTCAAACTACGATATCTCGGCATTTGAAAGGGCAAGGGTTATACTTAAAGATAGGTTTTTTTTTAGAATTTTCAGTAAAAGAACAAACTCGATGCTACATAACCTCAACTATAGGCAAAAACGCTGGTTTTGCACTTTTAGGTTAGAATATCTCGGAAACCAGAGCCAATTCAGAAATTTCGATTCGGATTCAGCGCTCCTAAAACCTTCGGAAAGGTATATACTGGTTTTTGAGTCAAAATTTTGGCGGCCTGTGTTATTATATAAGCAATCGGCCCCGCTAAACAGCGAACCGAAGAAATTAATATTATTTTTAAAACTACTGTAGTAAAATTTCTTAGTTATATTACAACTTTCTGAAAGTTATTATGGAAGCCTTTATTATGAAGGAAGTGTGCTCGAAAAGATTAGTTGTTGTTGATCTTCGCTCATTAAATACATGCTTGTCAGCATTGATCTACACAGGCAGTAATGATAATATCGAAAAGCTTTGGGATGGCTGACAACTTAGAGGTTCCTTTATAGTTGTTGGCATACATTTTGCTACCTTTTTTGTGGAGAAGAAAAACATACGATCCCTTCCAAATAAGGAGAAAGTGGTAGGTTTAATTTAGAATACAGCCAAGATTTCTTGTTTTTAAGGAAACTCAACTCTTTAGTAAACCAAGGAGGCTTATTCGAGGTTGACGGGTAGTATAACGAAAAAAATAGTTGTTTGGTAGGTGGCACTGCTATAAGGGCTTTCGGCGATGCAGACTCCTTGTCTTTCTGACACCCTGGGCAGATAAATTAACGGGGCTCTAGGGGTCAAAACGGATTTCACTGGGGGCAATGTCACTTCCACATCACATTCGGATACTGAATCTTTCTTTGCACTCGGTTTCAAAACTCTTGGTCCTCTTGATCCTGAGGTCGAGGGCTGTGTCCAGAGAGGCTGCTGTTGGTAGTTCACCGCTGGCGGTTGGGATCCGCCTTGATGCTTCAGGCCAGTTGCTTTTCTTTTGTGCCTAGGAGACTCACTTAATAGCTTTAGGGTATTAAATTGACTATCTAGCGCCAAGAACATATCATGAGTTTAACCAAAACTAGATAATACGTCCATAAAACTGCCCTTGGTTCGCCGCATAAAAGACATTATCTCTGTTTCAACCGCGCAACAGGTCTCACAGCAGTAACGCAAACCGATTTTTCTTTTTAAATACACAAAATAGAAGATTAAAATAAAACTCCGGTGGTTTTAATGCAGAAAAACACGTCCGTTCCTTTGGAAACGAATAGTGCAAAATCGTTCGATCGTTTTAGCTGCTACGGTTTTCGCATAATTTTTGCAACCTTTTTTGCCATAGAAATTTTTTACTGATTTCAGTGTTGATTTGTGGTCTCACCTAAACAATACCTGAGCGTTTATTAAAAAAAAAAAACCATACATACATACATACTTACATTTTTAAATATGAAATTTACTTATCAATCATACATATTAATTACATTAATTACATATTAACTTATTTCCCACATAAAAGGGCTGACACATTTCTTACAGTTTTAATGGTCTCAGTTACTTTTTTTACTGCAATTTAATTTCTCATCAGTCAGCTAATTATTTTTCTAATTAATAATAAAGTAACTTACAAGATTAAATTTATGATGAAAACTTTTATGTGCAAATATTTTTGACAACTTGCACGCATATTTTCTTTTTCTTTAAGCTTTGTCCTATGAACCGTTATATTTCGCATTCCTTATCGGGTAGCTTCTGCATAGATTACGCAACGCGATAACAACTATTTCATGGAAATAGATCAACATCAACAAGAGTAACAACTGTGGGATCTGGTAATGTTGTTGGAGTGGCCATTAGTCTCTGACTGCTTCCTATAAAAGATACTGAATAATCGTGTTTAATAAGTGTGTTTACGCCAGAAGGCCGTTCGTTTTCCGGAGGCAGTGTGATCCCGTACACTCGCTCTCTCTCTCCCTCTTCCACTGCACTTTCGTGCAGAGAGCTTCTAATCCGCTCTCCCCAAGCTAGTTTTAAGTACTAATTTCCGATTCTACCAATAAAGACCTCAAACGCACGTCGCGTAATACCCCAAAGTTCTTCCGTGTTTTTCTTATCGAGTGCATTTCAAAGTAAAGCCACCCCCCTCCGAACATGTGGTCCTTCGAGCCGGATTATTCTATCCCAGCAGCTCCGGTTGCTTTAAAACTGCACAAGATAAGTGAACATTTCCATATCCATATCCATCATTTTGTCTAAATCCAAGTCCGATTGATCCGACACTACGGAAGCTTCCAATTCCGAATCCGATTTGTATAATCCTATTGTCGCAATTAATTTATATTAATTTTCCGCGAATTCAACAATCAAAAAGTGTGTGTTTAAATATTATATATGCCATAAGCCAAAGTGAAACGTCCAATTTCGAATTTCTCTTCGTTCACTGTGATCATCTTGCATTTATTTCCGCTTCTACACCTACATATGTCCAATACAGTCCACCCACTCCCCTTATCTACAATCGGCACCAACAATACGCAATAAATATTCCTATCCTGGATAATAATAGTAAATAAACATTCCAAAATCTACAAGTGTAAGGTTAAATATATGTATGTATGCTATAAGCCACAGTGAAGCTTTTAGTTCCGAAATTCTCTTCGTTCACTGTGTTCCGCTTGCGTTTACATATTAACACTCTCCGATATACAATACAGTCCACTCCACTGATCTACGATCGCCACCAATAATTTATTCCACAACTTAAAATAAATATATTTATATTAATTCCTAAACTGTATGTCCACTGCTCCAACAAATAAATATAATATATCCAAAAACCACGGCACAGAAACGCCGAATTAATTTTATTGTATTTATTTACTCTTCCCTTCTCTATCCTGAGCGGAGCTTCATCCAAATAAACATACATATATATATTTTCTCCCCTTTGCTCTATCCTGAGCTCAGCTGCATACAAGCATAGGCAAACATTGCAATTACATACGTAATCGTCGGTAAGTCGACGCTCCGATTTTTGGCAATTTTTCCGCCTCGCGTTGTCTCCGCTATTCTGCATTGGCAACGGCTAACATATTCACACGCACGCCTTATCTTCAAGAACAGTACCGCGGAAAATACAGCAACGGTCAACTGAATAAGTCCAGGCACACAAAATAATTTTAAAATAATTTTTTTTTTAAATTCTAACTAACTAAATCACTTAGAAATTCAAGTGCGCTTCCATATCCGCATTAGTGTGACCGTACATCTCCGTACACTACAATATAAAATTCATCAATTAAATTAATTTCCTAATATATTCCGATTGGTTCATAAATTCCAATTCCAGCTTCGACACGTATAACTAATTCGAACAAATATACATCCATAAACAAACAATCCAGTTTGTTTCTTTTAATATCCAAAATTACTCTTTCCAGTTTAAATAAGTTTATTTTGATCTGTGACCGTCTAAGTCACTTCGATTCCAAAGTCTGCAATCCAGCAGCACCCAGTCCATCCAAGTATACGTGTCAAATTCATCTCGATCAAGTCCGCTATGGAATAAGGTTGAGAAAGAATATGAAGCTTGTTCAAAGCAAATTTCAATTGGCTTAGAGGGCGCGGCGGACACCTTGCCTACTCTTAAGGCAAAATACCAGTATGTCTATTTTATTTACGAAAGGTGTGTCGCAAAGCCAATGGAACAGATCGATACGATCGCTTCTAATGCAGCTTAAATCCAACCCGTTCCGCCCCAAAATTCCTTTCCGTCTGGCTGTCGCCTTCCTCCGTGCGAAACTGAAGTTTTCTCGGGCGATTATATTCGCTGGCCGACTTTCCGAGACCTTTTCACAGCGGTCTATATTGACAATCCTGCGCTGACCCCTGTTGAAAAGTTGTTCTATCTAAATGCCAAGACTAGTGGTGAAGCTCATTCCATAGTTTTCAATTCGCCACTCACCAACGATGGTTTCCGCTCAGCCTGGAAAAACCTATCTGAGCGTTTCGAAAATAAACGAGCGCTGGTGAACAGCCAACTGATTAAACATGCAGTCCGTCGCACAAGAATCTTCGGCAGCCTTAAAGGAGCTGCAAAATACAATCCAGAACTGCCTCACATCCCTAAATTTGTCCGGTCTTCCTACGGATAATTGGGATTGGTTTATTTGTATTCCACGAAGCTTCCAAAGCTGACGCTCCCACTATGGGAGCAGTCCTTAACAAATAAAACCGAAATTCCTACGTGGCAAGAACTTGATTCATTCCTGACAGCGCCATAGAACTCTATAAACTATAGATTCTATTCAACCTCCTAAGTTGCGCCTCCATCCGTCAGAAATGACACTCTCCGACGTGTCGCCACGAATACTGAAATCCTTCAGTACGAGGATCGTTCCGTTATTCAAAAGATGCGATGTATGTTCCAAAGAGAACCATCCAGTGCGTTTCTGTCCACGCTGCCTTCAGATGACGACAGAGGATCGCACCGCTTACATCCGAAAAAAGCAGTTGTGCATGAATTGCTTTGCAAGCGGTCATCAACTCTGTAATTGCACAAGCGTCCACAAATGTTTCACGTGTCACGGTCGGTCACTTTGTTGCATCCAAGCAACTTTTCCTCCAGTGTACCGGTTCCTCCTGATACTGAATCCGATCCGATCCAAAGAATTTCCTCGTTCTCCACACGAGTGACTACTGCTCCCGATTCCTCCAATTACTGGATTCCATACGACGAGATGAAATGCAGACGTATTTTATCCTACCCATGCCGAATCTGCCAAGGGAACCATCCTCTTCGGAAGTGCCACCGTTTCCTTCGGCTTAGCGCTGAGAAACGGCTCCGAGCAGTCATCGAGAAGAAGTACTGCGTCAATTGCCTGGCCCACCATCATTCCACGGGATCTTGCCGCAGTGACGACCGATGCCAGTCGTGTGGCCAGGATCACCACACACTTCTCCATGTCCACGAGCGCTCAGCGTATCCAACGCTTTCCCGAGCAAAGGCCTCCTCTAATATTCCTACAGCGTATCCTCGCTAAAGGGGCCTCGAAGGTCTTCTTATATTTTTGCTGCGTATCCTCGCAAAAGGGGGGAGAATGATCACGCCAGAAGGGCGTTTATTTTCCGGAGGCAGTGTGATCCCGTACACTCGCTCTCTCTCTCCCTCTTCCACTGCACTTTTGTGCTGAGAGCTTCTAATCCGCTCTCCCCAAGCTAGTTTTAAGCCTTCTTCTTTGTTAGTACTAATTTCCGATTCTACCAATAAAGACCTCAAACGCACGTCGCGTAATACCCCAAAGTTCTTCCGTGTTTTTCTTATCGAGTGCATTTCAGAGTAAAGCCACCCCCCTCCGAACAAAGTGCTTATCGCGAATCCTTCGTTTTTTATATGGGGTCAAAGTGTGGTCATCAAAATTTTAGTGGTAATTTTTCTGGTATCATAACTACCCTTCAACTTGCCTGAATTGAGAAAAATTAATTTTATTTATTTTCGATTTTACTGTAAAAACAAGAGCTTTTTCTTGAGTATAAATGATACGTCGGATGGTGCTAGTTTAATAGTTAAATTTTAATGACAATTCTTGATTATTTCTCCTCACTTAAACTCCTCGTGGCTATTTCTTCGACTTCAATTTTTCGTCTGTTTTTGTTCTATTCTCTCTTTTTTCCAATTCCTATCTGCCACTCGTTCGCTAGTACGAGTTGGCAGCCTAGTGCAACAGCTGTTATGTTAACAACATTCAAAAAGCGCGGAATTCAAATATACAAGATTATTCTAATTGGGTTTTGACCCAACATACCGGCCCCCTTGAAAGTATGCGATTGACTTTCAAGAGATTGGGACTTCCAATCTCCAATTTGTCCATGAATTTGTCGGCTAGATATGCCAAACTGCGTATGGCTAGATACGGTGCAGCCGCTGTGCCATAAGTTACAGTATTCAATTCGAAGGTGCTCAATGTTTGCGATGGCGACGTTCTCCAAAGAATGTATTGGAATCTGCGATCCTCGGCAAACATGTTGACTTGGCGGAACATCTTGACCACATCAGCAGTGATGGCATAGCGATATATCCGAAAACGCAGGAGTAGTGTATAAAGATCTGGCTGAATGGTCGGTCCGACCATCAGAATGTCGTTGGACGATTTCTGGGACGTCGTCTTGCAAGATGCGTCGAAAACCACTCTGAGCTTTGTTGATGTGCTATTAGGCTTGAGCACGCAGTGGTGCGGAATATAATAATGCGGAATGTTTAACTGTGGATGGCTCAAGGGACTCATGTGTCCCAGATTTTGAAACTCCTGCATAAATTCAACATATTTGGCCCCTACCTCAGGCCTTTTGCATAGGCTGCGTTCGAGGGAGAGGAATCTCATTCTGGCAATGTCGAATGAGGCTCCGAGAACGGTAGGTTCATCTTTACTTCCAATCGACCATCTGAATTACGTCGTACCGTTTTGGTGTAGAACTCCTCACAATTTCGCTGCTCTGGCGTAAGTGTGATCTCAGGAGGCTCCACATGATCGATGCGCCATAGCCGTTCCATTTTTTGGTCAATTTCTGTTAATGCGATAGATGAGTACTGATGGAGTGTTCTGGGATGAGCTCGACATCGACCAGACACTATCCATCCAAGTAGTGTTTTTTGGAGTACGGAGTAATTTAACTTGGCCGACTGCCAATATATCGAAGAAGGTTTCCGTCCCCAAAAGCAAATCGATCCGACGAGACTTGTTGAAGCTCTCGTCGGCAAGAGATGAGTGCTGCGGAAGGTTCCACGCAGAAATGTCAATTTCCGATTCTGGATGATAGGCGATGTGGGATGTCACGCAAAAATCAAGGAGCAACTCGAATCCATTGTGCCTCGACTTGATATTGGTGGTTGCATGGTGTTTAATTCGCGTTTGTGTCTCACCAATGCTACGAATCTCGAGGATGAGCTTGCTCCGTGGCAGTCGAAGTCTTTGGGCAAACTTCTCGGATATGAAATTCACCTGAGAACATGAATCCAGAAGCGCTCTTCCTATTATGTAGCTTCCAGATACATCCTTGACCAGAATCAGTGCCGTGGCCAGAATGACACAGTCGGAACGAGACACCGTGTGAGTATGTGCGACTGCGTCAACCAGGTGGCCATAGGCAACCAGACCCCTGCCAAGGCAATTAATGCATAGCTTGTGGCGCTTTACTGCATTGAGGCGATTATCTAGGGCGAGATTGATTAGTTCTGGGCATCTAAAGGTCTTGTGGTCTGTCTGTGAACAGATGTTACAAGTTTGTGTTGTGCAATTGAAGGACAGACTTGCCTGATTAGTCTGCGAGCGCGACCTATGGCCACCTGGTTGACTCATAGGGGCTTCAGCAGGAGGCTTCTTATCCGATTCCAAATATTGACAATGACGTTCAACGACTCCAACGCATTTGTCCCACGATGGCAACGTAGTGTAGTCCAGCGACTCATTCCACTTCCTCTTAGTCTCCTGGTCCACTTTGCCCATAACTATGGAGATGAGCATGGCCTCGCAGATCTGTGGCTCGGTGCTCAACGAACGCAACGAGTTGTATAATGCGGATGCATTATCGATTAGGCTGAGCAACTGCTGACCATTTGACTTGGCGACAGTTGGCAATGCGAAGAGTGACGATATTTTATCCAAGAATACGAGAGTCGGGTTGTCATAGCGCTGCTTTAAGCGGTCCAGAGCCTTTGTGTAGTTGTCTGCGGTCACCTGGAAAGCTCGAACCGTTTCAAGGGCTGGTCCTCGAAGACAGTTTAACAACTGGTTGAACTTCTCGATCTTAGACATGGATGGCTGGTGGCCAATAACTTGGTTAAACGACAAGATAAAGTTTTGGTACTCGCAGTATTTGCCGTCAAATGTCGGCAATGATAAGCGCGGGAGCTTAACTGCAGATGTGTGCCCAAAATTAACCGTAGATTCATGAATGCCGGTGCTGTTTGCGTCTGGTCCAAGTTGCTCCTGAACGCAAACCTAGGCGTGGATAAACAGTTCCTCTATTTCGAAGCGAGTATTGCGCTGCGCCTCAGCTGGCTCCATCTGCTCTATGGCTTCCTGGGTAAATAAAGCAAGTTTAAAATACTATTCCAAAATCGACAAACGGCAAGATAATTCCAACGGAGATAAATTCAAACCAGGTTCCACTGATTTGCTCATACGTGTAAGGTTTTTCCGAGCACTCGTTCGTTGAGCTTTAAGTTGCTCCAGCGAAGACATTTTTGTAGATGTTTGTTTACTTTATTTAATTTCGATCTGGCAATTCCTTGCTTGACATGGTCTGTGAGAGCGAGCGAGACGACGAGATGTAGTGGAAAATTTTCGCTCGCCAAAGCCTAGAGTGTTGCGGCAGAATGAGGTTATGTATGGGGGTGCTCCTGGGGGCAATATGTATAGATGGAGCACCGAGATGTCGACTCCAACTATGGCGATGACACTTGGAGGATGGTATGTCCACTCCAACGATGTCCAATGATGCGGCGGGAGACCCTTGAGTATAGCCGGCAGCTGCGCTGCATGTAGTTGTGCGCAAATGCACTAGCGAAAATCCTATGCGGACGCTGGGTAGACCGGCAGCGAACGCGATGCGCGAATGTACGAGAGTTTGGCAGGGCAAAGGTCGTAAATGCGCGTGCGAGACTTAGAGCAAAGTAAAAATGGGGGCGAACGTAACCACAATCATCACCAAAATTAACTAAAACGTAGCACAAGTCCTGTCACGGTCGCCAAAATGTAAAAACAAGAGCTTTTTCTTGAGTATAAATGATAAGTCGGATGGTGCTAGTTTAATAGTTAAATTTTAATGACAATTCTTGATTATTTCTCCTCACTTAAACTCCTCGTGGATATTTCTTCGACTTCAATTTTTCGTCTGTTTTTGTTCTATTCTCTCTTTTTTCCAATTCCTATCTGCCACTCGTTCGCTAGTACGAGGAGGACGTGGGGAAAAAATTGGTTCAATTCGATGAAAATTACTGGTAGAAGTGATACCAGAAAGTTTAAAAAAGGTGGTTTTCGGGAAAACGCGTTTATAGATATGAAAAATGGTCGAAACGTATGGAGGTGGCTATCTTTCGGGCTTCGTTTACCCATGAAGGAATGCGAATTTTACAACACCCTTTATATGGCGTATTCCTCAGATGACACCTTTTATCGGCCCTGAGCCGTTCTGTGGACTATCGAGAGGACACAAAAGAGAACTGCTCAGGAAATGGGAGGAATCGGAGATAAACCGTCACTGGACCGACAGTGCAGGGCTGAGACAAGCCAAACAATTTCTCGTCCCCCAGATGACGCGATCAAAACGCATCATCAACCTACCAAAGAGCGAAATTCGAACTCTAACAGGTTACCTAACGGGTCACTGCAACCTTAGGTATCACCTTAAGAAATTAAAACTTTCAGAAATCGACACATGCAGATTCTGCGAGATGGAGCAAGAAACATCGGAACACATCCTATGTGAGTGCCCCTCGCTAATCAGACGTCGACTTCAACATCTAGGAGGTGAACTTATTCCCCCCTACAGGATTTGGGAACAAATAGACCCTACCAAAGTGCTTTCTTTTATTAGAAGCCTAGGTATAGGGGCTTTACCCTAATCCTACAGGCCGGCACAAAAGACCTAACATCTGGTCGCAGTGCAACAAGGCCTTTGTAATAATAATAATTCCTCAGATCGTCTATATTTTACAAATAAAATAATAAAAAAAATCAATTTTTAAAAAATTTGTAAGTTGTAGACCCCCTTAAATTAAGTGACAACTGAAACCAAACGAAACAAGTACTAAACAATAAACAAATATCAAAAAACCTGTGTTACAATTTTATTGTAAAGAAGACACTGTAATTTTGGGGGCACGACAGAGGATATTGCCCACCATTTGTT
This sequence comes from Drosophila aff. chauvacae BK-2020, assembly GCA_018903765.1. NCBI lineage: Eukaryota > Metazoa > Arthropoda > Insecta > Diptera > Drosophilidae > Drosophila > Drosophila aff. chauvacae BK-2020. The sequence goes on along the minus strand of JAEIGO010000024.1, from coordinate 2,342,463 downwards.
AACTTGAACTTTAATTTATATTTCACAAAAGAGGAATATAAACAACAAAGTATTGTGCAGTCCGGGAGATTATGGAATAATCTGAACTTTAAAATTGGTTATGAGTTTTGGAATAAGAAAGACAAATTAGGTAATGAGCCACAGCGATAGAAGCGAAAAAGAATTTCATCACATGGCGTAAGGAAATTCATAGGAAAACGAAAATTCAGAGAAAATGAGCGAATGAGAGTGAAGCAGCGAGTGCAGACGAAAACTCGAGTGGCGGTGACCAAGGAAGAGAGATGCATCGGATTTGGCTGGTAAAGAGCAATAAGTAAAGGAGCAGCGGAGCAGGTGGGAGAAAGTAGAAAAGAGGCTAGATCAAGCAAGATATTGGAGCTGGTGGCGCTAACGGAGCGTGTGGGCAAGAACATGTTGGCCAGGATTGGAACACGGAGATTTGGAGGGAGATGTAGATGGCCATGTGATTTCGATTGAGTTTAACCTCGGAGAACTGCGGTATTGGCGTGGAGCAGGTGGAGCAGGCTGGATCAAACAGAGAGAGCGTGCGGGTAAGAACGTGTTGGCCAGGATTCAAACAAGGAGATTTGGAGGCAGACGGAGAAGCAGCTGTATAGGCTGGATAAATTGAAAAGCAGCGTGTTTTATTGAAGAAGAAAAGTAGACGAAATCACCATAACGTGTGGCCAGGGGCAGTAGAAGATCGAGCTACAGAGGATCAAGAGGTGGACAAGCAGCGGAGCAGACGAGAGAAGTGCAGAGCGGGAGCAGCAGAGCATCGTCGGTGTGTGAGAGCATAACCTTGTTAGCCAGAACTGAGGCAACGACTGTTATATACCCTGTACCAAAATATATCGCCGCTCGAATTAGCTCCCGATTATAAATAAAATCGGTAACCAGGGAACACCACGTGGAGGCCAATGCATTATAATACATACATGCCTACATTTCTATCTATGGTACATTAAATACATAAATAAAGCGTTTCATTTAAAAATTTAAATAAACATACATATGAACATACATAATACTTCGCAAGTAGGTATATAAGAATGTTTGTATTTGCATATGTACATACATACATACATTTATAAGACTGAGACCCACTCTCTGTACCTTTCTACCTTTCTTTCCTTTCTTTGGTTGCGCTCATCCTTTTTACGCTTCTCCTTTGTCATGACTTTGACAACGATAAACAAAAGTCAGCTGATCGCGACTTGTGCCTATTAGAGAAATGTAAACCAACTCGCTCTTTGCAAAACCACCACCATCTCATGCACTTGCGTGTGCAAGACAGAGAAAGAGATAACCCCTCTCTCTTTTTTGCGCACGGGAGTTAGTTTCTTGCGCTAATCAGTTTTGTTGTTGTTTTTTGGGATGCTCCTGTTGCTAGCTGCCAAATAGATAGCACACTGATAAGTAAATAACTTTTGTGTTTTTCACCCGATCTTTACCAGATTTTCGGTATTGATACATGTTTTACATATGCATGCCTATGCACAAAAAGAAAGATCTATGGTAATATTTGTGACTGCAAAACGTTTGATTGATTTGCGGGGGAGTGGGAGGGAAATTTTTAAATCTGAAACAAACTTGATCCGCGTGCAAAACATTCCGACCTACATTCCGAATTTATAGTTGCTGAGATCTAGGCGTTCATACAGACGGACAGACGGACAGACAGACATGGCTATATCGACTTGGTTGTTGATGCTGATCAAGAATATATATACTTTATGGGGTCGGAAATACTTCCTTCTGCCTGTTACATACATTTGCACAAAATTAAGGGGTTATATACACTTGCGTTTGTCAAAAAAAATCGAAATTTTTTTTATTGCATTTTCTGAAAGTACATATCTTGGAGAATGTTCTCCCCAAAAATCATAAAATTCTGAGCATTAGAACCGGATTGACAGCTATTTATAGCGCGCTATCTGCACTACGAGTCAACGGCGAATAATTCTTTACACGCGATTATCTCGAAACTGTTTTTTTGAAAAAGTGTGGTTGCGGTGACCACGATTACTAAAGAACCGTTAGTCCGGTCAGTCTGAAATTTTGCAGGCTTATTAACAACAGTATTGGCCAGTGCGTGAACAAAGGATTTTGAATTTAAGGCAAAACTTTTTTTTCCTGATGTAAAAACCAAAAATGTATACGTTCAAAACCGGTTTTTTTTTACTAAAACGATCATAATTTTCGTAAAAAATTTTGTTTTGCAAAATCCTTCGTTCACGCACAGCGTATAGGTGTAAACTACATAAATTTTGTCTGTTTTTGTTTTTCAGATGAGCACATCCTTCGTTATCGTGGTCACCGCGGACGATATTTGAAAAATTTTGTTTTTGCATTATGGCCCACAGCAACTACAAAAATAAATATTTTGTTTTGAAAAAGTTAATGAAGTTAATGAAGAATCTCAGAAAGGGTACAAATAAATATACATTGAGTGTTTCACGACAAGTTGTTTTGTTATTCCACAAAAAAAATCGTAAAAAAGCCTATTTTTCCGCGCGCGCAAGTGTATATAACCCCTTAATATACCTTTGTACCTAGGGTACAGGGTATAACAAGAATGAGAAGGTGAATGAAAAGGAAAAGAAGAAGAATGATCAGGGGAATCAGAGGAAGAATGAGCAGCAAAAGGCGAATGAGATAAAGAAGAAGAAATCAAAGCCGATTGCGAAAGAGGCTAAAAGGAAGACAGAAGCTAAAGATAATATTCAGGATAGAAAGGCATTTCACTCTAAAGGAAAGGCCGAAAGGAAGTTGACAGTCAATGATTTGGTAGCTATTAGACGCACACAGTACGGAACCGGTTTGAAGTTAAAACGAAAGTACTTAAGGCCATATGTATAGGACTGGACCGTTGCAGAATTTATGAAACCATTTGGGTCGAATCAAACGTCAGGAAGGCCGAATGTGGGATCCGGTAATGTTGGTGGAGTGGCCAGAGTTACTCGAAGTGGCCTCGCCTATTAGTCTCTGACTCCTTTCTATAAAAGATACTGAATAATCGGGTAATCAATTGCAGGGTGATTTTTAAGAACTCCTCGCTATAAGGTCGCTTCCAGAATCTCGACTTGAGCAGACGTGTATTTCCGCAGATAAAAACTAAACTATACTTTGTTAAATTAAGTGACAACTGAAACCAAATGGAACGAGTAATAAACAATAAACAAATAGCATAAAACCGGTGTTACAACTTTATTGTAAAAAGGCACTGCACAACTAAAATAACAGTTCGTTGTATTAATACTTTTGACCATGATTGTATGTGATCATACTACACAAGCAAACAAATCAGGCGGCACGCCAGTAATAACTTCCTTTTTTTCGTTTTTTACTTTCATTTGTCGCGCCTACTAACAACTAACGCGAACAAACACGTGCTTCGTGCTTCTTAGTGCATCCAATAAAAAAAAATACAAATTCAAGAAAAATGAAGTTTATAGTAAGATAGTGAAAGAGAAACGTCTAAAACAGTTAATACACACACAAAACATACACACCAAAACATACTGAACACTTCGGACAGTAGTCTGCGGAGACTTCATAACTCCGTAAACTGCATCGAAACAAAGAAGTCCCCCAAAAGAAAAAATGTGGCAACTGTCTAATAACTCAAAAGGTACGCCAGACGTATTTTTCGACAAGGCAGCCAGATCATCATTTGGGCCGCTAAATACAACTAAGAGAATCTCCTACACCGAAGCACTACGAACTGGCATGGAAAATCCACCCCAGCCACACTCAGAAAATGCTCAGCAGGTTCCAGGGCAGCCGCAAAGCAATTTGGAATCTATGATGATTACCATGCAACAAAGTATGATGGAACTCATGTTATTTATGAAAAGACCCACGCAAACCCTTTTTCAGAACCAGAACATGATGATTCAGTTGCTTGTAGCACAACAGTCAAAATAATAAATGACTAACTTACGTATATCCATGTGTAATGCCAACGGCATTTCACGGCTTATACTTGAAATAACTCAATTACTAAACGTAAATCACATCGACGCCATGCTGCTGGTTGAAACGCACCTACCGCACAGATATTCGGGATGGCAAGGCCCACGTCGGAACCGGCATCTTAATCAGAGAACGCAACAAACACCACTTTTACCAAAGGTTTGCAACAAATTACTTGCAAGCCACGTCCATAAAAATGCACTCAGGAAACGGCAACCTTTGCATTGCCGCTGTCTACTGCCCACCTCGCTTTACTATCTCTGAAGGTCAATTCATGGACTTCTACAACACACTGGGGGATCGCTTCATAACTGCAGGACACTACAAAGCCAAACACACGCACTGGGGATCACGCCTCGTAACTTCCAGGGAAATGCAACTGTATAATGCATTTATAAAAGTGTACAATAAATTGAGATTCCGGATCTAATTGATTTCGCGGTGTAAAAAAACATCCCACGCGATCTCTTATCACACCACTCTTCTTTGTTGATAACCCTTCTTCAAAGCCTAGAAATTACGGACCACCCCTACAGGCTGACGTCGCACAACACTAACTGGATGAAATACAGAAAGTATGTAAGTTACCACATTGAGTTAACTCCTCAACTAAATATCGAAGCGGACATCGACTGCTCCTCCTCCGCCCTGGAAGAGGTACTCGTCACAGCAGCCAGGATTTCAACCCCTAAACGGAAGGACCTGGAAATTAAGAAGTTCAAAACCAACCGGCAAATTGAACAGTTGGTTTTGGAAAAGAGGCGTCTGCAAAGCAACGTCTTACTGAAGCCACCCGCAATCTAAACCGGGCCCTGAAGCAAGATGCTGAAAATGAACAACTTAAATATATTGGAAAACTCTCGCCAACTAGTACAAAGCATCCCTTGTGGAGGGCTCACCCAAATCTAAGCTCTCCAATTCAAACCGTCACCCCTATAAGGAATTCCTCAGGGTGATGGGCCCGCAGCGACAAAGATACAGCAGAAGCATTTGCCTTACATCTCAGAGGCGTCTTCCAGCCGAACCCCGTAGCTAATGATTATGTTCCTCCGCAAATCCACCTCGAAACTGAATCCACGCCAACTACATTTCAGCCGAACGAGATCACAAAAGTCATCAGGGAGCTAAAACCAAAAAAGGCTCCAGGAGGTGACCTAATAACTACAAAAATGATAATGGAACTTCCGTACTGTGCTATTGGTCATCTGTAAACTCTTCAATGGAATCATAAATTTCGGCTACTACCCAAGTCAATGGAAATAATCAATTATTATAATGATACCGAAGCCAGGAAAAGATCACACGATTCCGTCATCTTACAGACCAATAAGTTTATTATCATGCCTGTCCAAATTATTCGAAAAATGCCTTCTAACGCGCATAATACCATATATGGGAGCCCACAACATTATCCCAGCCCATCAATTTGGCTTCAGAGAAAAACACGGAACAATAGATCAAGTAAACAGAATAACATCAGAAATTCGCACAGCCTTCGAACATAGGGAATATTGCAGCGCGATATTCCTCGAAGTATCTCAAGCATTCGACCGCGTCTGGCTCAAAGGTCTCATGCATAAAATTAAAACACACTTGCCCAGGTACACTCATAAACTTCTTGAATCCTACCTCTACAATAGAGCCTTCGCAGTGAGGTGTAACACAACAATTTCCGACAGCTACACTATCGAAGCTGGGGTCCCACAAGGTAGCGCACTTGGGCCAACTTTATTCGTTCTTTACACAGCAGATATTCCCAAGAGTGACCGACTAACAGCATCCACCTTCGCTGACAACACTGCGATCCTTAGCCGCTCCAGATGCCCAGTCCGTGCAACAACCCAACTCGCCAACCACCTCGTTTACTCTTAGCAGACAAACTCGCCCTCCGCTCTGCCTGAATAGCACGCAGATCCCCCAAGTTAATGAAGTAACGTATCTCGGCATCCACCTCCACTGACGTCTAACATGGCGTAGACATATCGAATGCAAGAGACTGCACCTAAAACTGAAAGCCAGCAGCCTCCACTGGATTATAAACTCCCGATCGCCCTTGTGTCTGGACTACAAGGTCCTGCTCTACAACTCCACTCTTAAGCCAATCTGGACGTATGGCTCCCAGCTTTGGGGGAACGTGAGCAAAACAAACATAGACATCATACAGCGCGCCCAATCAAAGATCCTGCGAACTATCACTGGGGCACCATGGTATATTCGTAACCAAAACATCCACAGGGACCTCGGCATTCTCGCAGTAAAAGATGAAATAGACAAGCAAAAAGCGTCCTACAATGAAAAACTCTCTGTCCACCCAAATCCTCTAGCAAGGGTTTTGACTCGGGTCTCCAGCCGAACCCGCATGCAAAAAACAGACCTTCCAACCCAGCCATAATTTGTCAGGGCCACTGTTCCAGTGTACATGACTCCTAGTTAGGTTATAGTATAAGATTTGATACACTGACTGTTAGTCTCGAAAATGAGAAGATTCAATAAATAAAAGCAAAGTATAATAACAAAAAAAAAAAAAAACTACTTACTGCACCTTCCACGGAAAGATTATAGACTGTTAGTGGGAATTCTTACAGGTCACTGTCTGGCTGCGGCACATGCAGTCAAGCTGGGCATAACCGAAAACTCCAAATGCCGGAAATGTGAGGAATCCAAGGCAACCGAAACCTTGGAGCATCTTATTTGTAAATGTCCGGCCCTAACCAGGGCAAGAAGTAGATACCCTCTGGTTTGGCATCGCTTGCATTCGTGAAAAACACCTTGATCCGCAAGGACTTCGAAAACCGCGAAAACACTCTCTAGGTCCACTCAGAAACCTCCGGAAACTAAGGGCCATATTGGCCTATACGTGACTTCCGTGAGGGCCGACCAGTTTAAGCTAACCTAAACTAAGAAAAATTGCCAAAACCAAAATTAAGAAAAAGCCAAAGCCACCATAAATACATGGTTATAGGGTTAAAACCGAAAAATCAACCCGATATATACTAACGAGATATTATCCTCAATTAGTTCTAACATTCTTGGAAGGAAGTGACTTTTATATATATATGTGCTAATACAGAAGTAGCAAGTTCCTACTGTTTGTAGTTACCTTAAGAGTAACTAAAAATGTTTTAATTCAAGAAAAAATTATCCATAAGCTACACACATATGTATGTATAGGAACCTTTGTACAGAAATGCTTATACAGAATTTCTTAGGGTATGGGCCGAGCCGAAACCAACCGAACCTTAAAATAAACACTCGGATTTTGACAACAGAGAAGACCACAACGAATTCGCTCCGTTTTATTTAAACCTTAAATATACATATCTTATTAAGCCACTCTGTAATGACAAATTCCTTGGGACGACTCCTAACTCGCGCACACTAGCGGCTGAAAGCGGAGCTTACGGGTGGGCTGAACAGCTCGTTATCCGCGCATACAGAGGGCTGAAGCTTACTCTGATCATGTAATGTTCACATCGAACGCGTCAGGATTTTCTGAGAGAAAAATGTAAACAAGAAAATAAATATCCTCCAGAAATATGGGTACATGATATTGATAAGAACCGAGTATTATTGGCGAAATTTCATAATTTGTACCATCGACTTCCCGAATTCAGAATGAAATTTAACGCAAATTTGTTTAAATATTACCTTATTATAATATCTTTTTATCTGCTGTTGTCAATGTTATTGTCAGCTGCTACACAAAATCAAACATGCTTGTTCCATCAAACCGAGCGGATCGGAGCTGGAAGTTCATAAACTTATCTTAGCTTTCACTGGGCGCGCTCTCAAACAAGTAGATCGTTTGTTTCTGCAAGCGTATAAGCGAGCTTTTCAGCTCAGTCGTCAGCCTCGCTTTCAGTAGATGGTGTGCGCGCGGACCTAGTGCGCCCAGGGCCTAAAACTAATAAAGAGCTTTCAATATATAAGAAAAATTAACATTTAATTTAAGAAAAGTCTTTACCATATTTTGGACAAATCGACCTTAAAACATACAACTTCATATTTAATCAAGAAAAAACGCCCTAGGGTTAAGAAAGGGTTTTTCCTGATTTCAGAGAATATTTTTCACAAATCTTGAGCGACTCACCTTTGAATCCTGTTATAGTGCGAATTTATATTTTTAGGGCGAATATAGGTACACATTCTTATGAGTGTAGAAACGTTTGGTAATACTTAATAAAAAATTTTGTGAGGAGCCATTCAGCCCCTCACAAATAATTAATAATAACAAATAATAATAACATGTAAATAATATAATAATGTAAATAATATAGGGTGTTTTTTTAGGAGCTTTATGTTTTTAAATTGAGATAGAAAATGCACAGGTTGCGGTAGGGATAAGATTTTTTTTTTATTTGAAATATAATTCTATGGCATTAATGATGAAATATAATTTCGGGCAAATGGCCACCACGTCAGTTTTTCAGAAACTGCATCCTTGAAGTCCAATTTTCGACCACTTTTTCAAGCATCTGGGGTCGTATGTCGGCAATAGCTCTTTTAATGTTGGCTTCTAGGGCTGGAATCGAGGTGGGCTTGTTCGCATAGACCAACGACTTCAAATACCCCCACAAAAAATAGTCCAATGGTGTAATATCGCACGATCTTGGAGGCCATGGCACAGGACCATTTCTGGAGATAACGCTGTTACCGAACACTTCGCCCAATAAGTCGATGGTTTGACGGGCTGTGTGGCAAGATGCGCCGTCTTGTTGAAACCAAATGTCTTCTAGACTATTCTCACCCAAAATGTTTATGGGCAGAGGTGTAGCTCCTGCGCTCGATGACGAATCGATGAGTTCGGGTCTTCTGTTACACTGGCCTCAACGGCCGCAATATTTTCTTCACTGCGCACTCTGCGAAGTCTACTCGGTGGCCAGAGGTCCAAAAGAGTGAATTGGGTGCGAAACTTCTCGGTAGTATTGCGCACAGTCTGAATTGATGGCCGATTATGAGCACCATAAAACGGGCGAAGCAAACGGTGCACTTTCACAAACGACCTCTGATTTTCGAAGTAAAATTCAACGATTTGGTATCACTGCTCAGCTGTTAAGTTATTCATCATGAATTGCCAAACTAAACTTAACATAAAGCACTCAATAGATATCAGCTGACATCAAAGATGGCTGAACAGAAGCCTATCGAAAAAAAAACCTCTTAAAAGAACACCCTTTATAAGAGACCCTTGTATATTTTCCCCCACCCGTAGTAGCTATTAAGATAGATATATTGTTAATTAAAAATATAATTATTACTAAGGCTCCGAAAGCCACATACGATAGTTAAACTATCACCACTAGCCGGAGCTCGCACCAATAGCAGAAAAGCTCGCCGCACACGGAAACACACATGCAGACGTACACATCAGAATTCAACTCGGGCATCGGTCACATGACCGACGCCATGATAAGCGAGAGCAGATCACGCCACCAAATCACCCGCGAATATTGACACGCGACAACGAGAGAGAGAGAGATGAGACAATCGCGCCAGAAACTTCTGGAAGAAGTTGGAACTCCGCAAGAAGTTTCGCGAAGCGAAGCGGAGTTGAGAGAGAGAGAGCGAGGGCCAATAGTGCGTACTAAAAGAGTAATTAATGGATACATAAGGGAGGCGAGAGCCGCCTTATCCGGACATGCAGAGTCACCATCAGAAAGGAAGACAAATTTAAGGATCAGCGAGGGAGGAAACGGCGATGCCCGGCCCAGGACCAATGGCGGAGCGCGGCTGTTTCCATGCGCGTGTGTGTGTGTGCGAGATCGAGATGAGTGAGTGGAAAACAGTAATCCGGAACGAGGTGGCTAGCGAGGCCGGCCAAAACGACCGCGTATTTTGTTTTAATGAAATCTCTGCGAGCCAGAGTAGAGTATGGCCAGACCGACAAAGATTAAGTAAAAACTAACTCTAGAGAATGTCACGGTGCCGGTAAACTTAGAAAAATTAGACACTGAGACAAATTGAACAAGAAGAAAAAATAAGAGAATAATAAATGAACTAGAAAACAAAATATACGAGAATAATTACGGAAATTTAACCTAAGGAATTATACACAGCGAGAAAAATTAAAACAAGAAATGCTGAAAATACATGCTGAAAGTACATGGAAATAAAAAAGAAAACATATAGAATAACAATTTAACTAAAACACTTGTTTTATTAATGAGAAACCAACGGAAGAATATGGTAAACGTCAAACTAAAACCCATTATGCTCAATCATGACCTTTGACCGGGGCCAGGCAGTGCCGGCAGCATGGGTTGCCCCCGACAGTGAATGCAGACGGCGAGGCATAATAATCCGGCGGGGAAGATTTTGCTCAATGCTAGTACAGAATTATAACCATCTCCTGTATCCCTGTGGCTGACAACCTCCATCTCAAGTCAGCCCACCGAATAATCAAAGACCCTTGTCCCATATCTTTATAAATTTTCTGTAAAGAGATCCTGAGCTTCACCCCAGCCTAAGAACTACTTCACAATATTTACTTTAATCTTTTTTTTCAACATAATTTCATTTGATTTTATATTATTTCAGAATATCGGTTTTAATTTTATGCAAATCAAAAAAAACTTTTTTCCTTGTGAACGGACGTGTTTTTCTCTTGCGCTCTCCGGGGTTTTATTAAAATCTTCTATTTTGTGATAAATAAAGATTCCGTTTACTTCGTGTGCATGCAGCTATTCCATTTTGTGTTTTTAATTGTTATTATTTGCGCAATTGTGCTGCCGGTGCACAGTGGTTGATTTCACAGGCCAACAATAAAAAAAAATTTTTTGAAATTGGTTAAACTTTGTCTTAACATACCAATAAAACTAACTGTAATTTCAGTTGTTGTCTCTCTCGTTCGTACGCGCTACAAATAGAGAGAGAAAACAGACAACAAAAAATCGTGGTCGCTGAAGTGAACTCTGTGAAAATTAGCTTTGACAAAAATATTTCATTTTGATATTAAATCGAGTCTAATTAACGTCAATTAAAATGAATATTGAAAAACCAGGTGTGCACTATAAAACTAAGTATGTTTGATTTCAGAGGAAGAAAATTTTGTGATCCCCTTCTTACCCCTTAATGAAACTTATTTATTATTACTAATACATGTTTTCTTTGTCTATGTTTTAAATTTTAGCTGCAACTTTTTGCACTTTTCGGTTTTATTAGCTTTTTTGTGTTCGTGCATATGTTGCATTTTGTAATTTTTTTTGATATGTCAGCATTGAATGCGTACATTGCGTATACGGAGCTGAATCCTCTGTGGAATATTCACAAGAAGGACTTCCGCAGGCGACTTTTCTTAGCGGAATTGGGCAGAGCACTTGTCTCACCAACTATTGACCTACTGGAGAGGACTCCCAGAGGGGAAGGAGCCATGGCAGTGGTGAGTGAAATGAGGGGAATGTCACAGGAGCCGTCAACATCCTGGTGACGCACCACATCCCGTCCAGGAAGCGGGCGCGGTGCCACTTGTATCCACGGAAATCTAATGCGAATGTACCCTCTGTGGAATGCGATAAATGTTCCAAAAAAGTCTGTCCAGACCACAGATTCAATCTTTGTCAAAATGGAAAAAATTATTAATTTTTTTTTTTAAAAAATTAAAAAAAAAAAAGTTAAAAAAAAAAAAAAAATAACAGGTGGCAATAACTTTAAAAAATAAAATAATAATAATAGAAGATAATTATAGCAAAAAAACCCAAAAACCAAAACTAGACCTGCAAAAATAAAAATAAAGGTGGAAAAATTCAAATTTTCTTATGCAAGTGATATTTCATCTTTTAAAATAAATATCCCTACTGAGCTCTTTGAAACAATATGCTCTACTAAATTCTAGCCTGAATATGTTGTCGTCGGCGGCCTGTAGGAATAAGTCTTCCCAGGCCCGACCAGACCACTGCGCCTACTACGACATCCGCTCCAAAAAACTAATACCCTCTCTATCTTCTATCTAAATGCAATAGGCTTAGGTAGTAAGCTTCTGATAGTCTCTCGTTTGCATCCCAGGTTATTGTGTTCACAGAAACCTGGCTAAAACCGGAGATTCTGAGCTCCGAAATTTTCCCGGCTATCTTCACGATATATCGGCTGGATCGGCCTATCAGACGTCGGGATGGTGTGCTCATAGCAGTTGACTCCAGTCTCGCGTCAGAATTAATAACCTTCGAGGAGTGCAACGATGTTGAATTCCTTTGCGTGAATCTGTCAGTAGCTCCATTTTCGTTACTTGTTCCAACATTCCTACTTTGTGGGAAATTTTTATTTATTGGAACCATCTTTCCGCTATCCAGATGGTTTCCAATCGACATTGAACAAGGATCATTTAGTAGTTCTTGGTAATTTTAATATCCCAGGGGCTATTTGGTCCTCAAATAATTCAACTAATACACTTTTCACCTCCACACAGCATGATTTTAGTGCTGGCTTGCTCGACATTTCGCTTTCTCAAGTCAACCATGTACGAAATTCCCTAGAGCGCTTGCTTGATCTCTGTTTTGTCTCAGATCCGGCAAGAGTCAGTTTAGCCAGGGTGGCGCCGTTGACGCTTCCCGAAGATCCCTATCATCCTACTTTCGACGTGACTCTCGACATTGGTACTGACTTACAGAATATATCTGACTGTCCAGCCAAGAAAGTCCTTTGTTTTCGCAAGACGGACTTCGAACGGCTGAATAACTTTATATCGGATTTTAATTGGTCCGATCTATACATGTGCACGGACATGACTGATATTGGATATTTTTTACAGTGCCATGAATTCATTTTTTATTGAATGTGTTCCGTCATACTACCCGTCAACCTCGAAAAGACCTCCTTGGTTTACTAAAGAGTTGTGTCGCCTCATAAACAAAAATCTCAGCGGTAAACGAAATATATAATAAATAAAGGGTGTTTTTTTAGGAGGTTTATGTTTTTAAATTGAAAAAGAAAATGCACAGGTTGCGGTAGAGAGCAGATTTTTTTTTTATTTGAAAGATAATTCGATGGCATTAGTGATGGAATATAACTTTGGGCAAATGGCCACCACGTGAGTTTTTCACAAACTGCCAATTTTCCAATTTTCCACATTTTCAAGCATCTGGGGCCGTATGTCGGCAATAGCTCGTTCAATTTTGGCTTCTTGGGCCGGAATCGAGGTGGGCTTGTTTGCATACCCCAACGACTTCAAATACCCCCACAAAAAATAATCCAATGGTGTAATGTCGCACGATATTGGAGGCTATGGCACATGAGCACCATAAAACGGGCGCAGCAAACGGTGCACTTTCACAAACGACTTCTGATTTTCGAAATAAAATTGAACGATTTTGTATCGCTGGTCAGCTGTTAAGCTATTCATCATGAATTGCCAAACTAAACAGAACATAAAGCACTCGAAAGATGTCAGCTGATATCAAAGATGGCCGAACTGAACCCTATTGAGAAAAAAACCTCTTAAAAAAACACCCTATATAATACCGGTTCTGGCAATGTACAATGGTATCAGAAAGTAGAGTCCTTGGGAGACCATCCTTCTCAGATCATAAGTACATACAATTCCAATACGATTTCGATCACTCTCCCAAACCAACCATCTTTAGGAACCCCCGGAACACTAACTAGGGAAATCCGGGCCTAGTAAAATCCGCTGAAGACATAGAAAAGTCCCTAGAGACCCTATACTTATGCGCAACGTGCAGCGTGCCCGACATCTAGAACCAGGAAGAGGACCAAGCCTGCCTGGTGGAACGGTAATCTTTCGCTCCTACGCAATAACCTCAGAGAATTTTTGCAAAATCGCCAAAGATGCAAAAAATTATATAATCAATGAGGAATACAAGATCCTATTCTGGGATTACAAGAAGGAAATACACAGGGCACAAAGAAGCTCGTGGAGAAACTTCTGCTCCGATATCAATTGTAAGCTACATGGGTAAACTTCGCGTGCCGATGTTTGCTTCTCTTCTTATTAGCTATAATTTTAACATTTTTGTATTACCAATGGGGGCAACTAATGTGTGGCGTTAGCGCCTCCGATAATTTCAGCTTCAGAGCGGAAAATACATCAATAAATAGTATTCCGACATCCAATTCGTTCGTAATTATTGTATTATTTCAGTTTGACAATTTTCTTTTCTTCTTTTCCTGAATTGATTTGGTCAAACTGGTTTCCGCGAAAAATAAAGAGCAACTTCGCTCTCAACATTTTTAAAGCAAATTTATCTTATTTTAGCACTAGGCTTAACAAGCACGTGACAATTTATTTCCAGAAACCACTGTCTTATGTTTTGAATGTTTAGCTGCGAATAGTCTAATGAAAACTACAAATTTAAGAAAATAAATCTATTACCTGACCAATTTGATCCATTAATTTGTATTGATTCAATTGAAGAAAACTTCCTGATTTTTCAATTGAAATCCTTCGAGACTCTCGAAATGCTGGTCGCCGTCGACTGGAACTAGGACTGCCAAAAGGACTACCATACGGGCTATACGGAACATTCGGGTAGATGGGGCGACTCTCAATCGATTGATGCTTTGATACAACAATTTGTTGAAGTGGTGAACAGGAAATCTCCTTAGGCAACTTTTTTAAGAACTTGTTATCCAAATTTAAGCATTGATCAAATTTGTTTGATATATTTGACACAGAGTCTGATGACATTTCGATGATTTCTTTACTGTCATTCATGTTTCGTCCTTCCACTTAAATCATAACAGCTGGCGTTCAATATTTGGGCTTGGTTCATGATAAAAATCCGAATTGGATAAACTTTCTTTAAATAATTAGTCGTATCTTTGCTGTATAGATGGTGACCTTTTAAATAATGGGGTCAGTAAGACCAGCTTTATTTGTATAAATAGTAAAAGGGTAAATGTTCAGCTTAATTTGTAAATCTTCCGTAATCACAACCATTTGCATTTCAGTCAAATAAACGCCATATATTTTCCTCTTCTACTATTAGTTGTGTGTTCAAAAGCTGTAATAATCTGCAAAGGAAATAAAACGATAATATTAAAATTGTGAGTTGTTATGATAAGTTGTATGCGTCTGGTGCGTCAACCCTGTTTTATACCAAAGCACTATGGTCCAGAATTCAATTTTTTTGACATAAACTCTAAAAATTAAGCTACAGACTTGAAACTTTGTACATTTTGTTGTTACATTATAACAAGTTTGTAACAAAAATTTGGGGTCAATGTGACCGCGCCCCCTTTTTGCCTCCCATACAAGCTACTGGAATGACTTCGGAATTAAACCAAATTTTATATTATTTTTTTACTAATTACAAAAACCTAACTTTATAAACTTTTTATGAGATCTATTTTATATACAAATTTTTAGAATGATTAATCTTGTTCTTCCTGTAATTCTATATTACATATTTTTTCATCGAAAATGTTGCTTTACCAGAACTGGGACTTGCCTATGTATTATCGATTTATCAGAAAACGAGCAAAAATGAGCAAAATATATTACATAGCCATCAAAAACAAAGGTTAAACCTACAAACTTACGTTTTTAACTTTTGTCAGGAAGTGTCAGGTGGTTAGTTATACTCCATTAAAGACAGAAGTCATAACTAATTTTTTCCTATAAAATCACATAACTAAGACGTTACACGGCACTAAAATTCTACAAAAACTCATTTATATTCTATATACATTAAAAACTACATACCTTTACCTTTAATTTCCATATTTTACTTAAATTTTTGGGTGCGTAGTAAACCTTGTGTGATATGCCAAAGTAAACAAAAAAAATCGCGCAAATTCCTCACGCGCAATCAGCTGATCAATAGCTTAACTTTGAAAATTCATAAAAAGCTTAAGAGAAGCTTTCGGTTGTTTGTGTTTTTGTTTTTAATTTGTATGATCAATTTACTTTTAGAAAATAATTGCTTAAGGACGATATATTGACATAAAAATTTAGAGTTTATGCCAAAAAAATCGAATTCTGGACCATAGTGCAAAGTTCCAAATGTGAGCGAAACGAAAAATATAAAGAAAAACTCTTATTTTTGGCTTCCTCAGATACAAACATTAGCAAAATATTATTTTATTTTATTTATTCCAAACAATAGCAAATATCTGCCATTGAAATGCCATATTCTTATCTCAGACCGAAAAAGGAGTATTTTTTAATGATATGCTCCAACTAACATTAGGTGGGCTGAGGCAAGGATAAGTGTCTTAAAACAATTTGTGACTTAATATCTGAGGACAATTCAACATCTAACAAAATGTATAATTCATTATAAAAATAACTTAAAACACGGAAAAATGCTTAACGCATCTCAAAATTCGTTTTACATATATCAAGAGCGATTGGGCGAAAGTGCTGCTGAGGCAGAGAACTTCACTTGATTTATGAGATAGGCCGAAGAAATATGGCCATTAGATTGAATAGGAACTTCACTCCGTGGCAGGTGAGACGATCCATTAGAGAGGGCAGGCTTAGAAGGTGCAGCCTGTTGATGTAACAGGGAAGGCGAAGATGTGGGTCCCAGAGTAAACCCCGTAGGGCGAACAAAAAGAATAGTTTCTGAACAGATTTAATAAGATCTTAATACTTCGCATATTGAGGTGACCATACACACGAACAATATTCAAGAATATGACGAACACGAGAGACATAAAGGCGTAGACCAACGCATGACAAAGTCAAGAACCCCTTTAGCTTTACAATTAAGCCA
Organism: Drosophila aff. chauvacae BK-2020; assembly: GCA_018903765.1. Taxonomy (NCBI): domain Eukaryota; kingdom Metazoa; phylum Arthropoda; class Insecta; order Diptera; family Drosophilidae; genus Drosophila; species Drosophila aff. chauvacae BK-2020. Next base: position 2,325,814 of record JAEIGO010000024.1, on the reverse strand, counting down.
ATGTGGTCGTTAAAGTTTAAAAGTTTAAATTCCAAGAACTGTGACAGAATGGATACGTTCAAGATCATTTGTCCCTATAAAATAATTTGGAGAGAAACAATTTTTCTAACAAATTACATAAATTTACATTTACCATAGAGTTGTTGAGAATCAGCAAATTCTGATCGCACCATGACTACATGTTGTTTAAACCAGTGGCAAACATATTTTTACATCATCAGCGTACATAATAACGTGTGAATAAAGAAGCACATTAGGCAAGTCGTTAATGAAAAGGAAAAAATGTAAGTGGTCCAAAGTAAGTCCATCGTAAAAACACCCTTGGTTACGTGGACACGCCTAGAAAATGAACCCATGAAAGCTACTCTTTGAGTTCGGTTCGATAAGTAGGTGACGTTTCAATTGGTCAACAAAACAGGAAAACCCAAGGGTATACGATTTTTCAGCAGCAACAGCTGATTCACGGAATCAAAATTTTCGATGTTGGCTCTACTTCCCTATTCGTAAAGGGGAATTATGAAAGATTCCTTCCAGCTTTGGGGAAAAATGAACACTGAAGGAATAACAATTTCTCAAAACACAGCTTACCTAGCTGATCAGGACAAGAAGAAAAGGATAGCTTAAGTGTTTTGAGATGCTGAAAAACATCGTTTTCGCTGATTGTGGGCAAACAAATACTGCCTGAGTGCGGAAGAGAGTATGGATATGGTGAGGTTTAACTCATTGTTGAATCCGTTTGAAGCGGACTCATAATTGAGATGAAGACAGGATGGAAAAAAGTGAGACTTTCGTTTCAAATTAAGATACGCGTAATATTGCTTTGGAGAAGCTCGAAACTCTAAATCGATTTAGATGGTTTTTGTAACATTTAGAATTGTAAGTCAGAAAATCAGAGTGAGCTATTAAATATCTAGCCTGGTCGAATTGCAGCCCGGTTTTTCTGAATTTATTAAAAATGCTTTACTTGACGTAGAGTCAAGAAAAGTCCAATCGACTTAAGATAGATAAGAGTTAATCTCCGTGAAATTAGCTTTGCGGAACCAGTGAAAAGTTGCTGGCTCAGCTACAGGACAGGGCAATTAAGGAGTCGAAGCTTCTAGAATTATCTCCAATGTGGGGTGATCAGCCCTGGAGAGATGGTTAATTCTAGAGACGTATGCATTGGCAACCTCCGACGCAAAAATAAGGTCCTAATGTCCCAATGAAAGGTCGATAAGGCCATGAATAAGATCGTGAGGTGCAGTGGGAACAAGAAAATTCGAGTCAGGTGAGAGCACCCAGGATATGAAGGCAGGTTGAAATCACCCATAACAATGAGGTGATCAATAATGCCAAGGGTCGAGGGAATATTTTGAATAAGCATTTAATGCTGCAAATATATTTCAGTGTCAGGCCGGGGTGGGCTGTACGAGCATAAGACATAAACAAAATAATCATGAACATGGATGCGAACTGCAACAAACTCTAAATTACAATCCGTGTCAGTTATCGGAAGCAAGTTAGAAACAAGATCGGACTTAACAGCGATAAGAACACCACCGCCGATACGCATAAGACGATCACGTATAAACAACATACATAGTTTCCTGCATATAATTCGCTTTCAGAGACAGAGGAGTTGAGCCACGTTTCAGTAAAGGCAATGACATTGGCATCAAAGGAGACACTATTGACGTGTAGTTTACTAAGTTTGCCTAGTAAGCTGCAAACATTCTGGTATTGTAGGATAAAGAAATCATTTAGTTTTTTGGAGTTCTAGCCGAGGGAGACCGAGGCACGCGAGCCCGAGGGTCACTCTTGTTGACGAATTCATGAACAATTGCGTGTTCAGACCATACGGAAGTATCAAGAACCCTAGGAAATAGTACATCAGAAATTCAAATTTTAAACGAAGATATATTGGGCGATGGGATCGCATGGAATGAAGATGAGGCTGCCCTATAACGCAAGAACAGACGACCCACGAGCACCTTCTCTGTCACTGTCCAGCGTTAAACAATAGAAGAATGCTGGGAGAAGCAGTGAAGCTGAAGTTTTCACCTATCCTTACTTTTCTGAACGATTCGGGATGGTGCTAAACATGACTAGTCAATACCTGGAAACAAAGGGTGTGGACCAAAATGGTGCTTAGCTCTAATTGAAAGCTCGGCACATTGGGGTTCAAACAGCCAAATATAAACTTTCAAATCTACACTGCTTCTAAAAAAAAAAAAAACATTACCGTTTGCCAAATACTTTTTTTGAGTGCACAAGAAGATCTTGGGGATAAAACCTCGATTTACTTCGATGGTTCAAGGTCACGACTCAACCTCGATTGCGATGGTTGACTGCAACTATAAAATAATTGCAGAAGGTTGGCTCCCGTCGCACAACTCCACAAGAAATTAGGCAATTAGGAAATGATCTCGCTGAAAAAGCCGCGCAAGAGATGAGACTTACACCATCAATTATTTTCACTTCGTTTAACTGCAAGGATATACAAAGTCGATTTTACCTATACGTTAAGGAAAAGAAACTCTCCGAATGGGCACTCTTCTTGCAGATAATAAACCCAAATTGCATCATGTTTAATCCACCACCGAACGTACGCAAACGAGAATGCGCGACTTTCATCGGACTACACATCGGGCACAATCTGGACACCTGCAGTCGATTACCCTCTATTAGATCTCTAACATTTGGTACACATAGTTCTTTAGATTGTTTAAGTAATCCCTTTTTTGTGAATATCTTAAAAATTAAAAAGTATTCCAAAAAGCTAATTTTATTACATAAAGTAAGTTTCGACACAAGTTTCGAGTCGAAGGCGTCCTTAGATAGTACTAATTAAATTTATTATGTTTAGTATAGTATACTAGATTTAATAACAAAATTAAATCAATAAAAAATGAATCCCATTAATTAAAAATGAATGTGAGTTTACATGTTTTTATTTTAAAAAATACAACATATTATATACAATATTTTTTTTTTACAAATATCAAAATCTTAACTATTTTTTAAATAATATAAAAACAATCTTTTAGACGATTTGATATTTGATTCTGGGGGAAGTCATTTGACAAGCAATTATCAAGAGTCGGAACAGCTTTAGTGAATTCATCAGCATCACTTCCTTGACGATATTTTAATCCCGAAACCCATCCGCTTTTTTGTTTTATATCCAAATACATCTCTAGCTCTGCGAGTTTGCCAAATAGATGTTCAAAATCAAGGTCTGCATTATTAAGAAATGTACATCGTATTGCATAACTTCCAAATATAAAACAATTAAAGAGGCGCTGAATACGAAATTCAAGCTGTTTCATAATATATTTTACGTTAAGCTTTGTCACGGCATACACGTCATATGTAAGCTCAAGGTTATGCCCTGCAGCACACTCAAATATCTTAGCGGATTGATGCTGTAAAAAATCTATATACAGTTTACGGCATTCCAGATCATGTTTCAATTTCCAATTTTGAAAAATAATGCTTTGAGTTTCTGCATAATAAAAAAATATTTTCTGAATGGCAGTTAATGTGCCTATAGTAAATTCCAAGGCATCGTTAACAATCTCGGAAAACTTCATATGGAAGAACTCCATTTCTGCAAAATAGTTAGTTAGTAAAACCTTCACATGTTTTGGTTGAGCTGTTGGGATTCGGCGGAGTTTTAACAATAATGCGTGACTTGAGTTTTTTGATGTCTCATAAAATGTTTCGACATCATTTGAAAACTCTCCAAAAACGTTTGAAGAGTCATAAAAAAATGTTAGGAGCTTATGCATCCTAACTAAATAATTTTCTGAACTAGTGTCACTTTTTCCAAAATTACTCAGCACTGTAGACATGGTCAAATTTTTTTGTAGATTTTCCAAAAAATTGTGAAGTTTATGCTGCAGCTTTTCTTTACTTCTATCAGATCTTTCGATTGCGTAATAAAATTCTTTGGAAACATGTTCTGCAGTAATAGAATGAAACGGCAGAGATAGTCTGAGATGGTTGTTGCTGACACTTGCCATTTGACCCCGAAAGCACCATACCACACAATTTAAAACAATGTAAATTAAACGGAAAGAGTTCATTGAATAAGTTAAAAATTGCTTCAGCTATAGTCGCGTTGTGTTCAACGACTACTACTGGTGAATTGAAAAAGCGCTGAAGCGAAAACAATGAACTTTAAAATATCTATAAATAGGCTTACAAAATATTTATATTTTATATATACTACATATACCAGACGTCACCTTACCTATTATTCTTTTTTAAAAGAACTAATTGTGGCAAACGTTTTTGTACATGCTCATTTTTCGGAACAATGACGTAAGTTCTTTGTTATTTGTCGGAAAACAAACATTTTTTCATAAATATTTGACAAACATTTTTTCAAAAATATTTGTTTTCGATAAAGGCTAATTTAAGCAATCTTAATTTTTTTTCTATTTTTAATAAAAAATATTTAATGGAAAACAAGTTAGAGGAATTTTTCGAATTTTCCAAGGCCCTTACTATCCAAACATAATTACCCGATAATAAAATACAAGGCATTAGTTAAAGGAAAAGTGTTTCGAAGTACTTTCGTGGCCTTCCTATTTGATTTTTTTAAAATATTTTTGAAACAAATTTAAAGTAAAAACATAATTTGTATAACCTTGCAGGGTATTATAATTTTAGTCAGAAGTTTGCAACGCAGTGAAGGAGACATTTCCGACCCTATAAAGTATATATATTCTTGATCAGCATCAACAGCCGAGTCGATCTAGCCATCCGTCCGTTTCTACGCAAACTAGTCCCTCAGTTTTGAAGCTATCTGAATGAAACTTTTCAGATAGTCTTCTATAAGCTCTCACTACTATATAGGGCGGAATGGGCCGGATCGGACGACTATAGCTGCCATAGGAACGATCGGAAATTTTTGAAAAAAAAAAATTTAACTATGCCAATTTTCAATATATTTTCATATAATTTGAGACATGGCCATTTTGTATTATTCCAGAATTTCGGTTTTAATTTTATTCAAATCTCTGACCCAACCTCAAATTTGACAAACCAAATTTTGCCGTCGGCAACAAGCAATTTCGATTTGGCCAAATGTTGACAAGTACTTGGTCGAAAGTTATCGGGAAGGTTGCCGTACTTTTGGTAAAAAGAAACAGCCAGGTAAAAATACTTATAAAATATTAAGGAATTAATTAATAAATTTAAAGGAGGGCCACAAGTGTTGTTTATAATAATGATATTTATTTTAATTACTTTTATGGTGGGAATACAGTAAAAAAGTTATTAAAAACTTCGGAATTAAGACTGTGAAAAATGTGGCAGCCCTTTTGTGTGGAAATCAGCTTAAACAGCTGTTTACTGTTGAATGCAAACAGCTGTTTGCCGACGATGTGCCTGGCTTTTTGAGTCATCTTTCGCCTAATCTGAATGGAGACCACCGCAGAATGGCTAATACCAAGCTTTTCGGCAAACAAATATATACATCCCCAACTCTGGTCGACCATTTTCCGAATTTAACAGTTGAAATGATGTTTAGTTGGATCATCGTTAAGGGGTTATATACTTTTTTTAGCGGAAAAATTGAGGAAACTTTGGATTTTTTTTTAAATGTGTAGCAGTAATTTTATTACACAAATGTTATTATTAATTGATTGTACATATTTTGATGAAAAAAGCAAGCTATTGTTCTTGAAAAAATATAAATAATTCACGGAGTTATGGCGATTCTATCAAAATCACTTTAAAAAAAAACAAAAAATTATTGTAGGAAATCAACTGGGTGATCCCAAACGTCAACCTTTTGCCAGCAATCTCCACAAGATAATTCCTTGTGCTTCCTTTGGCCTGTTTCATCAAAGGGAATGCAAAAATGACGTTACGTGAAAGATCAAAACAGAATGAGAAAGCTAACTACATATGTACATTGTACATACATATGTATATAGTATATACATATTATACATACATATGTAGTTTTTTTTTTATGTTTTTATGCATTTTCTTTTTGGAAAAAATAACTAGACATTCTCCTAATAGTATTACATTACAAAATAGACTTATTTTTGCATGCGAAGTACAAAATAATTTATTTGTAGTGTGTAGTGTTGTTATTCATACCCTAAGATTAAACATACATACATACATACATATGTACATATGTACTTACATATGTACAATGAATAAAAACTTGTAAATACAAAAAAAACATCCATACATATGTACATATGTATATGTTTAAATAGGAATGTACGTATTTACAAGGTTATTTGTATGTACATCATATGGGAGGAGATACATTCACATATATGTATGCACATACATTTACTCAAACGGAAATTCGCTAAAAGAAAACTCTGCAAAAAAAAAAAAGTAGAGTAACAGATATGTATGTATGTATGTACATATGTATGTATGTACATATGTATGTATGTATGTTTATGTTAGTAAATGTAAACAACACAATAAAACCAATCAACATTTGCACATTAAACAATAAAATGATATTAAAATTAATAATGCTTACACAAACACGTACATATTTGTTTTTTTTTTTACAAATTTATATGGACGAGATATGATTATAAATTTGAATAAAGCTATCTTTCGTAAACACTATTGTATTGTATAAATGTATAACATAATTTAAAGAAATGTTTACATTAAGTTTAAGCCGCTTTCAGAATTTGAATTTAAATATGTATGTATGTATTGTTATTTTTTACTTTAATTGATTTTTGGTAACACATTTGTTTTAAGCATACATATGTATGTATGTATGTTTGTATTTGCTTTCTGCAGCTCCAGAAAATAAACTGCTGCATATACATACACATGTACATATCTACACCAGAAAATAAGCGCACATTTTGAGCAATAGTCTAATGCTGACTAAGGAACTACAACTGACAGCCAAGCTTTAAGCGAACGGTGGATGAATTAAAAGTTTGCGATGTTAGCTTTCAAAGCTTGCTTTTTTTCCAGGGTAGGGAGCTGTAAATTGACCCAAAATGTGTGCGCTTACGTGTTTGTATAAAATTTATACTATTAATGCAAGTGTAAATTCGTAATCAATCATACGTATGTACATGATCGGAAAATATTAAGAAAACTGTTCGAGCTTATCCAGCTTTTAACATACATGTGTACATTTTTCCATATACATACTTTGAGATATGATATTTTGTATTATTCTATAATTTCGGTTATTTATCTTATAACAAGAAAAGAAGCTAACTTCGGTATGCCGAAGCTTAAATACCTTTGCAGTAAGTAGAAGAAAAATGTTCTGACTTTTTCGTTTTTTCGGGTTGCGAGCGAAAAATGTTCCGAGCAAAAAATGTTGCGAGCGAAAATGTTGCGAACGAACTAAATGAATTTATATATATATTCCCTATGACAACAATATGATATAGTGGTCTGATTTTGATAAAATTTAAACCGAAATTCTAAAATATTAAAAAATGGCCATGTCTGAAATTTTATGAAAATATGTTGGCTAAATTGGCTAAGTTAGATTTTTTTCCTACAAATTTATAAATCGGTCGTATGGCAGCTATATGATTTAGTCGTCCGATCCGGCATATATAGTAGTGAGAGCATATAGAAGACTATGTGCGAAGTTTCATTCAGATAGCTTAAAAACTGAGGGACTAGTTTGCGTAGAACAGACGGACATGACTAGATCGACTCGGCTGTTGATGCTGATCAAGAATATATATAGTTTATAGGGTCGGAAATGTGTCCTTCACTGCGTTGGGTAATACAAGGGTATACAAATCGGACGACCATATCTTATATATATATTAGAGGTGTTCTTATTTGTAGGAAAAAAATTTGTAGTCCATGTATCAAGGAGTTTTTTTTCCTTTTAGTCTAAAAGTATTGCATGCCAAATTTGGTGACGATCGGATAACGTTTAGTGGACCCGGACAAAATTTGAAAAAAAAATTTGAAGAATTTTGTAATTTTTTCGGATTTTTCACTGAAAACTTCATATACCATCATTATTGCTCAAACAAAAGTCATTATTTTATTTAAATTTAACGTAGAATTGAAAAATACACAGTAAAAAACACTTAGGTCTATCATATAATAATTAAAAAAAAAAAGTAATTTTTTCGATTTTTTTTACCAATTTTAGTTATTTTTTCATCTTTGGACTTTTCGATCTGTTATTTTTATTATTTATTTAAATCGATACAAAAATATAGGACTAAATAAATGATAAGGCTTCAAAGTTCAATCAATCTGTACATTTGTATTTCTTAAGACTAAACGTGTTTAATGCATTAAGTCACATTTTTTGTATGATGGATATTTCTTGCGATAAGCTTCCACCATTTGAAGTACAATTTGAATTTCATCTTCATCTTTTGTCAATAATTTTCTCTTTGCGCGCGAGTCCCACGCCCACCTCCCGCCCAACCGACCGAGGGGCGCAGCCGTGTGACGTACGGCTCGATCGCGTTCTAGATAGACGCGTGAGCAATACAGTTTTAAGGCGAGGGAGACTCTCAGGTCCCTCTATAAATTTAAAAAGTCGGTTGTAATCGGCACATAAGACCCTAAAAGGTTTATGTGCCTCAAACTCCCTCCTACAGTGATTTATTGCTAAGGGGATAAAGGTTCTAGATGTTAGTCGAGGAACGTGAAAGTTAAGCTGTCCTAGCAGGTAGGGGCTCTCTACGTCACCATGAATTAGCTTGTGTAGAAAGACGACACCAAGCATAGTTCTACGGTTACATAGGGATGGTAGGTTAATTAATAGGAGTCTACTAGAATAAGACGGTAATCTTAGGTCGGCATCCCAGGGTAAGCCACGTAGGGCGAAAAGCAGAAAATTTTTTTTAACAGATTCAATGCGGGCAATATGAATTCCAAATTGAGGACTCCAAACGCAAGAACCATATTTCAAAATAGGACGAACTAATGAAGTCAAAAGAGTCTTAGTTACGTAAGGGGAATCGAATTCTTTCGACCACCTTTTAATAAATCCAAGCATGCCTTTGGCCTTGTTAACCATGCAAGAAATATGTTCTGAAAACGAAAGCTTAGGATCTAGACGGACACCTAGGTCATCAACGAGAGTTATTCTTTCCAATGCACATTCATTAAGCGTATATGTTGCATACTGGGGAGTGACACGTGAAAATGTCATCAGTTTGCATTTTGAGCTGTTGAGATTTAATAAGTTACACTACACCATGCCTGGAAGTTGTCAAGATCGGATTGTAAGTCTGACTGGCATGAGCTGTCGTTATACTGCACGCACAGTTTGACATCGTCTGCGTACATAAGTACCCTAGAGTTGGGTAGCACTAGAGGAAGGTCATTGATGAATAAGGTAAATAGCAGCGGGCCAAGATGGCTGCCTTGTGGGACGCCAGAAGTGACATTGAGGGAGTTGGAAAGAGAATTCTTGAACAGAACCTTTTGAGTCCGGTGACTCAAATAACTCTGAAGCCAATTAAGAAGATCGGTAGGAAAAATTAAATCGAGCTTCCTTATAAGAAGAAAATGATTAACCGAGTCAAAGGCTTTACTAAAGTCCGTATAGATCACGTCGGTCTGAGATTTACGTTGGAAGCCCCTAATCACAAATGAGGTAAGTTCCAAAAGATTTGTAGTGGTCGATCTTCGTTTCATAAATCCATGCTGACATGGAGAAATTACGGATCTGCACAAGTGCTGCAGGTGAGGAGTAATTATATTTTCAAAGAGTTTTGGAATTGCCGGCAACTTAGAGATTCCTCTGTAGTTACCAGCATCCGACTTGCTACCTTTTTTATGGAGAGGAATAATAAAAGATTCCTTCCAAATAAGGGGAAATTCTGATGTTTCCAAAGATATGGTAAATAGTTTGAGAAGGGGGTTACACAGAGCCTCGGCACAATACCTGAGAACACAGCCCGGTATGCCATCGGGACCCGGTGCATAAACTGGCTTTACACGTTGAAGATCCAGCCGAAGAGAGCTTTCGTCTAAGATAGGACTGAAAATTAAGTTTGATTTGGGCATAGGGAAAGAATACGTCTGGTTTATCTGGTTTGAGAAAGAATAAGTAGTTTTAAAAAACTCAGCAAAGAGATCGGCGATTGCCTGATCCGATTTTGCTGAAGAATTTTTAAATGATAGCGAGGAAGGGTATAGGTTTGGTTTACGCTTGGTATTAACAAAATTATAAAACTGTTTCGGGTCCTGTGTGAACTGAACCCTACAACGATTCAGATAATTTTTATAAGACCGAGCGTTATACACGGTAAATTTCGACCGAGCACTGAGATAGTTAGAAAAGACAGTTTTAGAACGAGTAAGTTTATATTTATTATAAAGCCTAGACTTAACATTTTTTAGGCGTGTCAGCTCCTTATTAAACCAAGGTGGTTTGCTAGAGACAGACGGATAGGTTAACGGAACACAGGATAAGAAGAACGAGTTCATGGCATTGTAAAAAATGTCTACGGCGGCTGCCATGTCAGTGCACATGTACAGATTTGACCAATCGAATTCAGATATAAGATTATTTAGCGCATGAAAGTTAGCTTTACGAAAACAGCGAACCTTATTGGCTAAACAATCAGATTCGTTCTTTGCAACCGTCGATAGTCACTTCGAAAGTTGGATGGTAAGGATCTTCAGGTAGCGTCAATGGAGGAACTCTAACTAAGTCAACACCTAGAGGATCAGAGACGAAACAAAGATCCAATAAGCGGTTCAAGGAATTCAGGACATGGTTAACTTGAGACAAGGAGGTGTTGAGGTGGTCTTAGCGGTGGTCCTTGCGGTTTGTGGCGGTATAGGGAGGCGAACTCCGACTGGCCGCTTTTTCTTTGTTTTAGCCTCGAACTACAACGTGCTCGGGCCAGAAGTCACCAGAGCAAATTGTGTCAAAGATATTCGGATTGACGCTAATCTTGAACGACGAGATGTGTCTGACATACGAAAAATTAAACTTTTCAACTTTTACATTTTCGGCTTGGGTTTTGCCTTGAATATAGGCAAGGACATCTTCCGATGCGAGGTCAGGGGCAAGCCGCGAAACAAATATTGTTTTCGATGGTGGAACAGCAGTTAGGGTCTTTGGTAACCCTAAGTTACCGACAGCCGGTAGTCCGGATGTTTTTTCGCCCTGGGCAGTCTGCGGAGTCCGAGTTTGGGACACCGCAGCGGACACAACGGAAATTACTGGCGGACCTGTTGCCATTTTCACCCCTGTACATTCGGTTACCGAATCTAGTACCGCTCCCGATCTCAAGACCATTGGGCTTGGTATGGGGGTCGGTGGCTGTGCCGAAGGGGTGATCCCGATGGTAGGTTGCTGGGATTCACACAGTTGCTAACGACCAGCAACAGATTTTTTGCGCTTTGGCGACTCGTTTAATAGCTTCAGACTATTAAACTGAGCGTCTAACGCTGTGAACAGATCACTCGCTTTGCGAAAATTGACCGTGAGCTCACCAAATCCGTTTCTGGTCTGCCGCATGAAGGATTTCATTTCCTTCTCAACCTCTCGACAGGACTGGCAACAATAATGTATTCCCATTTTACTGGAAATTACATCAGCAATACGGCCCGACAACTCGACACACTTAGCGTGTACGACCGTATCACAAAGCCAGCAATATATTCTTGGTTGGTCTGCCAAAACGGTTTTTTGGCAGTTTTTAATTCCGCAGACAATATTAAAAGACATTTCCACAAACCTTAGACCACTGTGCAAAGAGGAGAACCGTCAACGCGGGTGAGCGGGAGAGTGAGAGCGATAAGGAAATAGCGAGGGCGAGAGAGCTTAGAACCGTTTAGCTGCAGCTAAACACCAACGGAACGTAAGCGGGGAGAAGAGCGATAGGCACAAACGAGAATGCAGAAAACCGTCTTAGCACAAAAACTAAAAAGTGTAATTAAATACAAATTAAACACGAAAAAAGCTCATGCACACACGGTAGCAAACGGCTGAAGTTAAGTGAGAAGTTTTGTGATGATTTTAATAAAAACCCCGGTGGTTTAAAAAGCAAAACAACACAAAATTCGGAGCGCAAAACAAAAACACGACCGTTCACTATGAAGAGAAAAGACGCAAATTGATCTATTGTAGTCTTGAATAAATTTAATTCCGCGCTCAGCTGTATCTTTCACAACAAACAAATCACGGCAGAAGCTCCAACCTTCTTCGAATTCGAAAGACGCTTCCCAAGTCGAGGGATCAGAATTTAAAAACTCTGAAGACAATCCAAAATGACTGAAAAACTGCTTTGTTCTTTCTGAAAAGAAATCACTTAAAGTGTACTTTTCAAATTCAAGCAAATTTGAATGGCTTCGACCATTTTTCAATTGAACAATTGGTTCTTTCTTGTCTAAATTTTCAATCATTTTGCGTTTCTCTTCGAAAGGTACCTTGGAGTCAAAGAATGCCAAAGCCACTTTTTCGTCGGTATTGTACCATAAGTGATTACTCATTTTCTTGAGGATGGCAGCTGAGATTGCTGGATCTGTTTAATCTGTTTTAATAATGGCTTTAAGGAAATTCAAGCCCTGGGATGGAGCCGAAATTGCTTTTGTAGATCCAAACCATGCTTTCACGTAAAGTGTGACCAAAAAAATACAAATACATATCACGTAAACCATCTGTTTCTTTTTTTGTGAGTTTCAATTGTGTTCGAAAGAGGAACATTTTTAAATTTTAGCACCGGGGGCCTAAAACTTTAAATTGTCTGCACCGAGAAAAGTCAAAGTGAGCTGCAGCAATTCTTTATAATCACCTCGAGCATGGAATTTTGATAGTTCGTTTGTGCAAAATGTTATCATTGCCATGCGTTCATCTTCGTTTATGTTTGAGCGGACCATTTCGTCTTCAATTCCGATGGAAAATGTTTCATGGTTTAAAATGCCCCAGGATTTGCAAAATCGTTCAAAAATCGGCACCTCTGCAGGTCAAACATTTTGTGACCTATCTTCTTTTGTAATAGAACCGCTGCACCTGAATGGATACCGGTATTCGAAGATGTCGTGTCATATGATGAACCTTTGACTTGTTTTGAATCAATATCCCATTGAAGTAATCGTTGATGAACCACGTCTGAAATATTTTCACCGGAGGCAGAATTTATTTTCGGTGCTCCAAGGAATTTGCTTGTTCCATTGTAGCTAACAAGAACTGCGGTTCGATCAAATTTTGGTTTTCCGGTCAAATCTGACATTAGCTTTCCGTCGAAATGAACGATAATTGATCCATTTTTACTTATCTGAAAACGAATTACAAATAACCACAAAATTCTACTTAATTCGAATTTAGAGTAACTAAATTTAAGCTTAAATTACATTATCAGAGAAGCCAGCTGAAATTTCTTTAAAGTCTCTCACACGATTCTCTTGACTTAAACGATTTATTGTACAGCGATTAATTGCATATTCCTCTACTCGATGTCCCAATGCTTTAGCAGCAGCAATGTGTACGGCCATTCCATCCGAAACTTTGGCATTATCCAAAGCCCCCACCAAACGCGTTGTATTGATGCAAATAAATAATAAAAATAACAGATCGAAAAGTCCAAAGATGAAAAAATAACTAAAATTGATTAAAAAAATCGAAAAAAACTACTTTTTTTTTTAAATTATTAAATGATAGCCTTAGTGTTTTTTACTGTGTATTTTTCAATTCTACGTTAAATTTAAATAAAATAATGACGTCTTGTTTGAGCAATAATGATGGAATATGAAGTTTTCAGTGAAAAATCCGAAACAATTACAAAATTCTTCAAATTTTTTTTTTCAAAATTTTCAAATTTTTTCCGGGTCCACTAAACGTTATCCGATCGTCACCAAATTTGGCATGCAATACTTTTAGACTAAAAGGAACAAAAAACCCGCCGGCACTCCTTGATTTGTCGACTTTGAAAAATAAGAACATCTCTAATATATATACTTATATTCCAACATATGTATTTCCATGATCTTTCAGAATCACCCGCGATTAGATCAGTGGTTTTTTTGGCAACCTGCGGAATATTAACTTCTCGTTAGGTGGATGTCTTCTTCGAAATCCATAAATATACGAATTTTTAATTATTTTGGGTAAAGGTTTTAAAAATTCGAACTTGACGAAGTTAGCTTTCTTTGTTGTTTTTTGTTAAATTGGTAATACTGTCCCTAATTTGTATGCCAAAAATAAGAGCGAACTGTCAGCGAAAATTGAAAATTGAAATTAATCCACCTCAGCAGTGTTTTGTGATTTTTAAAGTGGGAAAAAATATAAAACCGAAATTGTTTGTCTTTTGAACCAAATTTCGATTACTGAATCTGCAAATGTTAAAAATAGCTTATGGTGAATCTATTCTATACAAAATCCAAGTTTACGACTAGTACAAAGCCTTTGGATGTTCCAGAAACCGTAAAAAAATGCCTTGTTCCCTGTCGTCTTTTGTCGTCTCTGACGATATCAAAAAAGAGGTGCAAAAAACCTTGATGAAAATTTATATTTTTGACTATCGATGTTTTGGTGCTTCACTTTGTTACATTTCTAGTCGGAATTGGCTATAGGGGCATCGATATATCGATAGGGATAGGGAGCGATAGGGTTAGTGGTGAGGAAATTCAAGAGCTAACCGGACAAAACGAAACGATGGCCCTTTATTAACAGAAAGGGATATTGCCCTTACCTCGACCGTTGCCCTGAGCGCCAAAACGAACGGTATCTCGAAGGCGGAATTCAGGCAACGGGAGGCGTAGACAGGCAAGGAAAAGACATTAGGAGGAATGAAGAACACGAGCGAGCACAAATTTTTTTGTGCAGATTTAATATTTAAAAAAAAAAAACGTGAGTGGAAAGTGGCCGAAAGATAAGGCATAAGGCTGGCCACGGCAGATTTTTATTTTGTCCTGGTGAAAGTGACCAGCAAAGCAGACCCGCCCCAGGCCTCGAAACACTGGCGAACACCGAGTAGTCGCCACCAGAGACTCTCCAAAGGCACCCAACCGTGAGCTGGCACCAAGTCACAGCCACCTAAGACGAGTTTCCGACTGCCAGTCGCCATCAAGCCGTTCCGAAAAGGAAAGCCGGTGAGTCCGTTTTGGACGCGGCCGTAAACCGGCGAAGGAGTTTTTAGTGGGTGTACGCCTGAGCGGCGCGGTGGCCATCTTCTTTTTTCTTCCGCTGCCACCGCCACAACGTCCCAAATCCTGGCCACGCGCAATCTGGCGCAGCTTTTTTTCCGCCCTGTTACCTCGCCTGTTTACCGCGGATTTTCCACAATTCCTCCGATTCGCGAAATAGAAGTTAAGCCTTTATTGTTGTATAAGCCATTTATGTGTTCTGCTTACTGTGGTATCCGTCCCTTGCATCCGCGTCCCCAAATCCGGTGTCCGGGATTAGTGCAACACAGATGTTGCAAAAAGGAAAGAAGTGGTTTTGAAGAAAGGGTACCGGTTCCGAGACTGCGGGCAGGAGCTGAAGAAGGTGTTTTGCTTCCTATGCTGGAAAAATGACACCGTCGCTCCGAAGTACCCAAATTGCACGGGAAACGGACGGCTGGGGGATCCGAGAGCGGGAAGATCTCACCCAGAGAGGAGTAAAAGAGCTAGAAACTGAGCCAATAGTTAAGTTACGGTCAGCCATGTTAGCAATTAGACAAGCTGAAAATGTATAAGGTATTAAGAGAATAAACATGAATTTAATATTTAATTTAATATTTAATTTCATAATATATATTTATTTATTCATCGTTGGTTGTTATACCCTGGCAGGGTATTATAATTTTAGTCAGAAGTTTGCAACGCAGTGAAGGAGACATTTCCGATCCTATAAAGTATATATATTCTTGATCAGCATCAACAGCCGAGTCGATCTAGCCATGTCCGTCTGTCTGTCCATCTGTCTGGATTTCGAGGGTATGCAGCGGACAACCTGCTGGGATTGGATCCAGCACCGATGACAGTCCGCTTCCAAGATCCACCCGAGAATTCCACAGTCCAGTCGGCGAGGTGTTAAGACTGTCCACGCAGCAGCAGCCATGGTCAGCAAGATAGCAGCAGCAGCCATTTTCAGAGGAACGTCAGCAACAGCACTCACTTCCAGCGGGACATCCGATGGAGACGGCCCCAAAATCAGTGGATGCATCAGCTTCTGGAGCGGGAGCAGAAGACAGGAGAGAGCGTAGACGACTACCCTTGCAGACCCGTGCTTCTCGCCTGAAATATCCAATGCCAGAGCGGTATTTGGTGAAGGCGATGAATAATGGTTTAAGGGAAGGAATCGGACGGTATATGTACACGATGGAGCTACTCAACGTGGATGAGTTGCGGCAGGAGAACGTAGAAGTGGAGCGCAGCATCGGTCGCAGAACGCCGCATTCAGTCCCCCGAAGCGCTACTCGAGCGGAGACCGGTACAGGGTCAGCGAGGCATTCGCACCAGAGCTGGAAGAAAATGCCGGGCTAGCTTAGGTGGCCAAGGTGGATGAGGAGAAACAACGATGCCAACATAGATGTTTTCGAAAAATCACAAACATCGATGTTTTTCAAGGAATAATAAGTGACCATCGCACATGGCTTTCCTCGACCGTTGTCGATAACACATTTGTCCTTGAACAAGAACAAACATGTAAATAGTATTGAATAATATTTTACCGCCTTCGCCCATCCGGAGTTCGAATAGTTGAGGATGTCTTTTGGGCTTAGAGGGTTACACCACAGAAGAATTTTTTAAAAATCGAATATTTTTTTTTATTGCTAATGGTCATTTAGGGTCTTAAGATGATATACTAAAAGATAAAGTCAGGCAAAAATTTTTACATGCCTGAATTTTGAGTTCTGCCGCAGGACCTCTCACTATTTTACACACGATTTTACAGTCACTGAAAATTTAAAACGCGTTTATCTCAAAACCACTTTTTTTGAGCTGGCCGGAAACATAACTCGAACAAATCTTTACCGATCGATTCCAGTACGTTTGAAATTGTTGTCCCAAGGGAACTACGTAGGGGTTTTTTGAAAAAGTGAATAGTATAATAGTTACATCCAAATAAAAACAATAGCGGATTTAATATTCAATGTTTCAGTTTATTTGGGAGCAGGCAATAGTGCCGCTTCCCTCTGGGAGCAGGCAATGGTGCCGCTTCCCATACCAAAACGGATCTGATTTTAATATTGTATCTTAGGTTCTAAGTAAGCCTACGTCTCGTCGCTGCGCTGCCGGTGACGCCGGCAGCGGAGCGGCGTTCTTATATATATTTCTTA
Organism: Drosophila aff. chauvacae BK-2020; assembly: GCA_018903765.1. Classification (NCBI taxonomy): domain Eukaryota; kingdom Metazoa; phylum Arthropoda; class Insecta; order Diptera; family Drosophilidae; genus Drosophila; species Drosophila aff. chauvacae BK-2020. Next base: position 2,308,604 of record JAEIGO010000024.1, on the reverse strand, counting down.
TATGTATTTATTTAGAGGAAGGTTTGTTATATGCGCCCATATATTTGGTCAGCGTGAGAACGCTGACTCTGCATTTGTTCCGAGCCGCCAGATGGGTGCTCATGTTACATATGCACTTGAATGTTGGAACAGAGTGCAACGACATTATTGTTGTTGTTTATACATATATGTATGTGCGCATACTACAATAGTTTTTTTTTTTTAAACAAAAATGTGATGAATTTCATGGTCAAATTGTAATATATTTTTTTTTTAACTTTCGCCATTTTACGAAAAATTAATTAAAAAAAAAACCCTAGGTACTTCCCTCGGGACTTCAATATGGATTCAGAAAATGCTTGGTTTGTAGAATCATTGTATAAGATATGTTTCCGGCCGTGGACCCATCTGAGAAAAAACATGCCACCAAAGAACTGCTGCGGAGTCACAATTTTTTTTTTTTTTTTAATTATTTGAAATGTATGTTTTTTTGTAGTTTAATATTGATATTATAAAATACTTTTTACGGAATTTCAATAACTCCATTGAGTTTACCTACAAAAATTTAGAAAATATGCTTTTTTTTTTTGGTGTTTTAAAGTGGTGTAACCCCTTAAGAATGGTCCCGACGATTTCCACAAATTCATTTCCGACGCCCTGAGAGACTTTGTAAAAAACCATTAGATCGTTGCTTATATGGATGCTATTATTTTAGCTCAGTCATCGATCTACTCTCAACGGGAGCACACGTCTTTTCGGCAGCCTTCGTTAGTGAACAATCAGTGTCTGCCGATGTTATCTTTTGTCCCACCGTTATCAGACAATTCTCCCGCACACGTGTCGGTGCTAAAAATAAAACTTTCGCATGGCTCCTGGGCCTCCTAACCTGGAGCAAAATAGCTTCGCCTTGCTTAGCGACAGCCCCAAAAGGTAAAAGAAAAGACATTTTCAACCAATAAACGATTCTCCCGATTTACCCACTGTTGAGGCATTTGATTTGGGCCTAGGGTGAGCAATAATAAACAACCTTTTGTAGCAGTCACTTTAATTTTATTTAATTTTATAGAAAAGCGAACAGCTTTAAAAAAACTTTGTTTTTTCTCCTTCGCCAGTGTTTCCTCAAGTGTCGTACAAGTGTGGTCCTATCCAACAACCGCAGATCGTGGGTAACATTTTTTACCAAAGTTTGCAGGGTTACGTCTTTTTCGCCTAGTTGGCGGTTGAATTTAAATTACGTCGGTAACATTCCCTCCCCCGTGAACGTCCTTCGGATCTTCACCAATTTTTAAACCGACGTCTAGGACAGCAATCTTGGCCACTGGGCGGACCATGATGCCTTTTGGTGTCCATATTGTAGCTCTGCGGACTTTTCCATCTTTGGCCATTACTAAGTCAGTAATACGTCCTTTTGGCCACATGTTCCTCGGTAGTTGATCGTCGACAACGATAACGACATCGCCGATAGCTATTGGGGAACGTTTGGTGAACCACTTGCTGCGTCTTGTTAAATCTGGGGTAAATTCCTTAACCCAGCGGTTCCAGAATTTGTCTGCGAATAGCTGAGTTTGTTGCCAACGCAGCCTTAGATCGGTATTGCCATCTGCAATACGCTTATAGCCGTTCGTCGATCCCAGAAGTAAATGATTCGGGGTGAGTGCTTCATCGTTGGCTGAATCTAAAGAGACAAAGGTTAGTGGTCTGGAATTGATGATACTTTCCGCTTCCGTAAGGGCGGTTTGAAGAGTTTCGTCGTTGAAGTTTCTTGTTGGGCAGATTGTTTTCAAAACAGTTTTGACCGATCTGACAAGTCGCTCCCATGCGCCTCCCATATGAGGTGCTGCAGGCGGGTTGAAGTGCCACTTAATTGCTTCGTATTTTATGGTGATTTCATCAAAGTCGATCTTTTGTAGTTCTTCTTTCACCATTTTCTCCGTAGCTTTAAAGTTTGTACCATTGTCAGAAAAGATTTCTTTTGGAGTCAAGCGACGCGTCATAATATTCCGCAGACACATAATGCATGAGCTTACATCGAGTTTATAGGCTACTTCTATGTGTACGGCTCTCAAAGTCAGGCAGGTGAAGAGGACTCCCCAGAGTTTTTCCTTGTGTCTACCAACGTTGACCAGTATGGGACCGAAGTAGTCGACTCCCGTGTATGTAAAGGGCCTCTCGAAGCAAGCTAGTCGGGCGGCTGGTACTGGAGCCATTTGTGGTACTTCGGGGCTGGCGGTGGCAATTTTGCACAGTTGACAGGACTTTCGAACTGTTTTATACAGCACTCGTAGACGAGGTATGTAGAAGTCGCTTCGAATACGATTTATCGTTGACTCGTGCATCATGTGATGTGATTTTTCATGGTAATATTTTGTAATTAAAAATGCGATTTGGGACTTCTTTAACAGAACGATGGCGTTATCAGGATTTCCTTTCCTTTCTTCCCTGAATGCGTAGTACGCCGTCTTCGTCCAAATAAATATTCAGGGCAATCAGCTTGACTTGTCAATGGCTGAATTATTTTTTAGAGCGGTGATTTCAGCTGAATACTCCCTGGATTGCGCCTGTTTATACAGCCACAATTTTGCACTATTTATGATTTCGGGGTCTAACGTTTTCGGCAGTTGATTTCCGAGACATTTGGCACGTACTCTTTGAATGTATAGCACGAATGTTGCCACAGCTCTGTATAGGCGTCTCCAATCAGAGAAGTATTCTACTGCAAAATCAAAACACTTTAGTTTGTTTACAACGAAGATATGCTTATGTAGTTCACACGGCTCGTTGTTATCGAGAATAATGTCTTGTAGTGGCCACGCTTTCGCTTTCTGGCTTGGCTAGGAACTGAGGGCCTTTTAACCAGCGATTAGCGTCAGGAGTTTTGATGAATTTGGTAGCTAAGTCCGCAACGTTTTGCTTTGTGGGAATCCATCGCCATTGGTTTCGTCTCGTGTCATCGATTATCTCCCCAACTCTATGCATAACGAAGGCTTGAAATTTCCGTGAGTCCATATCAAGCCACTGTAGAACGGTTTTAGACTCTGTCCAGTATGTACTTGAATTGATGTTGAGCCTTCTAACATTCATGGCCTTTTTGGCGAGGCCCACTCCAATTACAGCTGCCAGTATGGCAGCGTGGTATTGAGACGGGTTTTAGTGGGGCGACCTTACATTTGGCTGCTACCAGTACTGTGTCGACGTCTGCTCCTCGCTTGATACGAAGATATGCGACTGCTGCGTTGGCGTACTCTCTCGCGTCTACAAACGTGTGCAGATCAATCTGGTCGGCATTCGGCAGCAAAGTGGAGTATAAGCGAGGAAATTCCAATTCTGTAGCTTAAGGCAGGACCGTTTTCCATTGTTGCCATGACGTGAGCAGGGCGTCGGGCAGTTCTTCGTCCCAGTCTATGCCTGCTCGCCATACTTTTTGCAGTAGCATTTTAAGGCCGATCGTGTGGCAGGATATCAGTCCCAAGGGATCAAAAATCGACATTAATACTTGAGGGCTTCTCGTTATGTTGGCATAGATTCTCCATTTAGGACGTCTCTTTTAAGTCTCGCGAATCTAAAAGTATACCTAAAAACGTCGTTTGAGGGTTCCCAATACATACCAAGAACCTTCTCCAGGCCATCAAGTTTTTTGGGATGTTGTTCGGCTATTTGGCGCTCTCCATAATGTTTGAGGATGGCGGTGGAGTTCGAGATCCAATTTCTTATAGTGAATCCTCCCGCAGCATGAATGTCTCGGACTTCTGATATTACTGCGATCGCCTCAGACTCGTCGGTGTAGCTGTCTATAAGGTCGTCCACATAATGAGCCTTTGTAATTGACTTGAAAGCTCGGGGACATTGATCCTTAAACTCCTGTGCGTTTTTGTCGCGCACATAGTGAGCAATACAGGGCGCACAGCAAATTCCGAATGTCATTGCCCGCATGACGAACGTGCGGGGAGTTTTGTCGCCCTTTTTAAGCCACAGAAATCGTTGAACATGCATGTCACTTTGCTGGATGGTTTCATCAAAACATCTCAGCGATATCCGCGCACACGCCTATACGGCCAACTCTGAATTCCATAAGAACCTCGGTTAGCGGGTTTAAGTAATCGGGTCCGTTCAGCATAAAGTCGTTAAGGGATTTGCCATGACTCTTTGCAGCTGCATCCCAAACCAATCTTATTTTACTTGGCTTGTTTGGGTTTAGGGCGATGAATATAGGGAGGTACCACACACGGTTTATGTCCTCAGCAATATCTTTGGGTTCCAGTTGGAAAGCGTAGTTTTTGTCGACTAGGTTGTCAATTTGGCCTTGTATTTTATCGAATAGCTCTGGATTCTTGTTAATTTTTTGTTGAAGACATTCGAGTCGCTTCAGTGCGTTTGAGTAGCTGTCTGGGAGAATTACATTTTTCTCTCGCCAGAGCAGTCCAATTTGATAGCGACCATTTACTTTCTTTGCATGTTTCCTCCAGAATTCCTGTAGCCTTTTCGTCGTCTTTAGAGAAGAGCTCCCGCGGTGTGATAGGATCTGCGTTGAAGCTTTCTCTTACCGTCTTGTCGATGTCGTCCCAGTTGCAAACGCAGTGATGAAAGGAATAATTTTGGGTGGCATTACTTGTGCCCTGAATACTCCATCCTAGCATACATTTTGAGGCGATAGGCTCGTCCAGCTGTTTGCGCGGATTAGAAGCATCGGTGCAGCATTCCAATACGATTTTATGGGCAATCCATGTAGGTGCTTGTATTTCCTGCCAAGTTTATGTGCGTCAACGGTTTGCTTTGGTAGGGCAAGGTGTTTGATTGAGTGCACGTTGTTGAGCCACAGTTTTCTTCCACTCCCCATCTCCGATATTTGTACCTGGGCTTTGAGTGACATTTCTTCCGTACGGATGGTGTCACCAGTCCACTGCAGGCAAAGTGGTTCAGAAGAAACAGGAACCTTGAGGAGCTTCAGAATTCCTTCATCGATAAGTGTCACAGATGAGCCCTCGTCCAAAAACGCATATGTGCCGGCAGGATTCGAAAGTATGATTCTTCGAGGCCAGTTTCTTGATGGTGGGCACTGACGAGTTCGGGCTTAGGAGCGTCTCTGTGAAGGAGAGGGTGGTGCTCTGATTGGCAGTTATCAACGCCGCAATCGCGTTTGGAGAAACATTTGCGACGGTGCATCTTTAGGCATCTGTAGCAGGCCTTGGCGTCGTTGATTATACGATGTCACTCCGGAACTGGCAAACTTTTAAATTTCTCGCATTGGGCGGCGTAATGTTCGGTGGAGTTGCACATGACGCATGAAGGGTTCGGTTTGGCATCTTCCTCCTGATCGTCTTCGGACTCACACATTTCTCCGGTTGATAAGTGCGTGTGAGTATTCACGCTCCATGAACTTTGTGCAGGTATGACTGCTTCTGCTACCAGAGACCTAGAGGGCCAAGAAATACTTCGTTACTACCCATTTGGAACGCCGAGTCGTCATATCGAGTAACACTGGAATTGCTGAATCAACACAAACATCGGGCTAAACAAAACCTCTTGCAACACCGAATCGCATCCGCTCCACTTCTTCTTTTGGCCGATCAGCGGTTTAAAACAAACACAATGTATGCAACCAAACTGTAAAGAACTAGAAAGAAATATAAGAATTCATTCTGATTTATAACTCATCTCAAACGGTTGTTATTTGGGGACAACCAACCGCTCAACTACGAAACTCAAACTCCCGGACCTACTAAAAGGAGATAACTCTCGCGCAGAAGCATTGGGTTGTCAATATGTGCGTACAGGTTACAGGCCTCCATTGTGGCGCACGCGTTGCGCTCTGCCATCGCAAAGTCGATTAGAGACTCCAATCTATTTTTGTGTATAATTATTTTACGGATTTTGTCGATGAGCCGGTCGAGGATCTGTTTCGGTCGCCCAAAGAAGGTTTTTAGCGTCTTAATAAGTAGCAGCTTATCACGAACCAATCGTAGGCTTTCTCTTTGAGACACTTCTGGAGACGAAGCATGTTCTCAGCGTCTGAAAATCCGGCTACCGAGCAGCTGTTCTCGTACATGCTTATGAAGATTGGCCAGTCTGCTGGGTTGCCATTGAAAGTCGGCAGATCCGCTGCTGTCCCCTGCTGCTGCGCAGGTATTGCGTATTTCTGCTCGATATATTTATTTTCCTCTTGGCGTGTCTCTTCTAGCATCTCTATCATCAAGTTTTTTGAGCATGGAGTATACATACATATGATGTCTCAGCTGGCTTATTGGGATTGGGGTATCGTCCATTGTGACTGTGCAATAGAGGCATCGACTCCAACGTGATACCATGCCTTGCATACGTCGCACTGCACCCACTGGACGCCACTGGATAGGCGGCTCTTATTGCATGATCGGCAATGAGTTACATCTCTCTCCATTTCCGCTATGAGAATTCAGTCGTTGTCTTCGGCACAGATAATTTCACAACTAATGGCTTGATATTGAGTACTTATAAAGTTTTTTAAAGAAATTTTGAGGCACTAATTAATTTGGGCCTAGGGAGAGCAATAGTAAACAACCTTTTGTAGCAGTCACTTTAATTTTATTGAATTTTATAGAAAAGCGAGCAGCTTTAAAAAAACTTTGTTTTTTCCCCTTCGCCAGTGTTTCCTCAAGTGTCGTACAAGTGTGTCCCTATCCAACAACCGCAGATCATGGTTAACACTTTTCCAAAAGTTTCCAGGGTTACGCCTTTTTCGACTAGTTGGCGGTTGAATTTAAATTACGGCGGCAGTTGGTCGTCGACAACGATAACTACATCGCCGATAGCTATTGGGGAACGTTTAGTGAACCATTTGCTGCGTCTGGTTAAATCTGGGGTAAATTCCTTAACCCAGCGGTTCCAGAATTTGTCTGCGAATAAATGAGTTTGTTGCCAACGCAGCCTTAGATCGGTATTGCCATCTGCCATACGCTTATATCCGTTCGTCGATCCCAGAAGTAAAGAGACAAAGGTTAGTGGTCTGGAATTGATGATACTTTCCGCTTCCGTAAGGGCGGTTTGAAGAGTTTCGTCGTTGAAGTTTCTTGTTGGGCATATTGTTTTCAAAACAGTTTTGACCGATCTGACAAGTCGTTCCCATTCGCCTCCCATATGAGGTGCTGCAGGCGGGTTGAAGTGCCACTTAATTGCTTCGTATTTTATGGTGATTTCATCAAAGTCGATCTTTTGTAGTTCTTCTTTCACCATTTTCTCCGTAGCTTTAAAGTATGTGCCATTGTCAGAAAAGATTTCTTTTAAAGTCCCGCGACGCGTCATAAAATTCCGCAGACACATAATGCATGGGCTTACATAGAGTTTATAGGCTACTTCTATGTGTACGGCTCTCAACGTCAGGCAGGTGAAGAGGTATGTAGAAGTCGCTTCGAATACGATTTATCGTTGACTCGTGCATCATGTGATGTGATTTTTCATGGTAATGGTAACGGTAACGATGGCGTTGTCAGGATTTATGTTATCGTTTCTTCCCTGAATGCGTAGTACGCCGTCTTCGTCCAGATAAACATTCAGGGCAACCAACGAGCTTGATTTGTCAATGGCTGAATTATTTTTTAGAGCGGTGATTTCAGCGGAATACACCCTGGATTGCGCCTGTTTATATAGCCAGGATTTGCTCTATTTATGATTTCTAGGTCTAACGTTTTCGGCAGTTGATTTCCGAGACATTTGGCACGTACTCTTTGAATGTATAGCACGAATGTTGCCACAGCTCTGTATAGGCTTCTCCAATCAGAGAAGTATTCTACTGAAAATCAAAACACTTTAGTTTGTTTACAACGAAGATATGCTTACGTAGTTCACACGGCTCGCTGTTATCGAGAATAATGTCTTGTAGTGGCCATTCGCTTTCTGGCTTGACTAGGAACTGAGGGCCTTTATCTCCCCAACTCTATGCATAACGAAGGCTTGAAATTTTCGTGGGTCCATATCAAGCCACTGTAGAACGGTCTTAGAGTCTGTCCAGTATGTACTTGAATTGATGTTGAGCCTTCTAACATTCATGGCCTTTTTGGCGAGGCCCACTCCAATTACAGCTGCCAGTAGTTCCATGCATGGTATTGAGACTGGTTTTAGTGGGGCGACCTTAGTTTGGCTGTTACCAGTACTGTGTCGACGTCTGCTCCTTGCTTGATACGAAGATATGTGACTGCCGCGTAGGCGTACTCGCTCGCGTCTACAAACGTGTGCAGATCAATCTGGTCGGCATTCGGCAGCAAAGTGGATTAGAAACGAGGAAATTACAATTCGGTAGCTTGAAGCAGGACCGTTTTCCATTGCTGCCATGACGTGAGCAGGGCGTCGGGCAGTTCTTCGTCCCAGTCTATGCCTGCTCGCCATACTTTTTGCAGTAGCATTTTAAGGCCGATCGTGTGGCAGGATATCAGTCCCAAGGGATCAAAAATCGACATTAATACTTGAGGGCTTCTCGTTATGTTGGCATGGATTCTCCATTTAGGACGTCTCTTTTAAGTCTCGCGAATCTAAAAGTATACCTAAAAACGTCGTTTGAGGGTTCCCAATACATACCAAGAACCTTCTCCGGGCCATCAAGTTCTTTGGGATGTTGTTCGGCTATTTGGCGCTCTCCAAAATGTTTGAGGATGGCGGTGGAGTTCGAGATCCAATTTCTAATAGTGAATCCTCCCGCAGCATGAATGTCTCGGACTTCTGATATTACTGCGATCGCCTCAGACTCGTCGGTGTAGCTATCTATAAGGTCGTCCACATAATGAGCCTTTGTAATTGACTCGAAAGCCCGAGGACATTGATCCTTAAACTCATGTGCGTTTTTGTCGCGCACATAGTGAGCAATACAGGGCGCACAGCAAATTCCGAATGTCATTGCCCGCATGACGAACGTGCGGGGAGTTTTGTCGCCCTTTTTAAGCCACAGAAATCATTGAACATGCATGTCACTTTGCTGGATGGTTTCATCAAAACATCTCAGCGATATCCGCGCACACGCCTATACGGCCAACTCTGAATTCCATAAGAACCTCGGTTAGCGGGTTTAAGTAATCGGGTCCGTTCAGCATAAAGTCGTTAAGGGATTTGCCATGACTCTTTGCAGCTGCATCCCAAACCAATCTTATTTTACTTGGCTTGTTTGGGTTTAGGGCGATGAATATAGGGAGGTACCACACACGGTTTATGTCCTCAGCAATATCTTTGGGTTCCAGTTCGAAAGCGTAGTTTTTGTCGACTAGGTTGTCAATTTGGCCTTGTATTTTATCGAATAGCTCCGGATTCTTGTTAATTTTTTGTCGAAGGCATTCGAGTCGTTTCAGTGCGTTTGAGTAGCTGTCTGGGAGAATCACATTTTTCTCTCGCCAGAGCAGTCCAATTTGATAGCGTTCATTTACTTTCTTGCACGTTTCCTCCAGAATTCCTGTAGCTTTTTCGTCGTCTTTAGAGAAGAGCTCCCGCGGTGTGATAGGATCTGCGTTGAAGTTTTCTCTTACCGGCTTGTCGATGTCGTCCCAGTTGCAAACGCAGTGATGAAAGGAATAATTTTGGGTGGCATTACTTGTACGCTGAATACTCCATCCTAGCATACATTTTGAGGCGATAGGCTCGTTGCGTCTTCCTTGACGAATTTTGCGGGGAACTGCAAAGGTCCAGCTGTTTGCTCCGATTAGAAGCATCGGTGCAGCATTCCAACACCATTTTATGGGCAATCCATGTAGGTGCTTGTATTTTCTGCCAAGTTTATGTGCGTCAACGGTTTGCTTAGGTAGGGCAAGGTGTTTGATTGAGTGCACGTTGTTGAGCCACAGTTTTCTTCCACTTCCCATCTCCGATATTTGTACCTGGGCTTTGAGAGACATTTCCTCAGTACGGGTGCTGTCACCGGTCCACTGCAGGCAAAGTGCTTCAGAGGAAACAGGAACCTTGAGGATCTTCAGAATTCCTTCATCGATAAGTGTCACAGATGAGCCCTCGTCCAAAAACGCATATGTGTCGATCTTTGCTCCGTTCCCATATAGTGTTACCGGCAGGATTCGAAAGTATGATTCTTGGAGGCCAGTTTCTTGATGGTGGGCACTGACGAGTTCGGGCTTAGGAGCGTCTCTGTGAAGGAGAGGGTGGTGCTCTGATTGGCAGTTATCAACGCCGCAATCGCGTTTGGAGAAACATTTCCGACGGTGCATCTTTAGGCATCTGTAGCAGGCCTTGGCTTCGTTGATTATACAGTGTCGCTCCGGAACTGGCAAACTTTTAAATTTCTCGCATTGGGCGGCGTAATGTTCGGTGGAGTTGCACATGACGCATGAAGGGTTCGGTTTGGCGTCTGCATCCTGATCGTCTTCGGACTCACACATTTCTCCGGTCGATAAGTGCGTGTTTGTATTCACGACCCATGAATTTTGTGCAGGTATGACTGTGGAGGCTGCTTCTGCTAAATTGTATATCCAGTCGCTGAATGATTTTACTACAGGGATTGAAGAACTGCGTGGATGCATGGCTCAGCTTAATTTATGATGAGTGGGCAACTTGTCAACAAGCTCGCGCAGTAGCATCGATTAGGGACTCCAATCTATTTTTGTGTATAATTATTTTACGGATTTTGTCGATGAGCCGGTCGAGGATCTGTTCCGGTCGCCCAAAGAAGGTTTATAGCGCCTTAATAACCTCCGGGACGAGTGCCGGCAATAGCAGCTTATCACGAACCAATTCGTAGGCTTTCCCTTTGAGACACTTCTGGAGACGAAGCATGTTCTCAGCGTCTGAAAATCCGGCTACCGAGCAGCTGTTCTCGTACATGCTTATGAAGATGGGCCAGTCTGCTGGGTTTCCATTGAAAGTCGGCAGATCCGCTGGTAATATTTGCCTTGCTGCTAGTTAGGATGCAGTTGGTCCAAATGATGGGATGTGCCTTTACTGGGTCCCCTGCTGCTGTGCAAGTATTGCGTATTTCTGCTCGATATATTTCTTTTCCACTTGGCGTGTCTCTTCTAGCATCTCTATCATCAATTTTTTTTGAGCATGGAGTATATGATGTCTCAGCTGGCTTATTCGGATTGGATTCGATTTTTATTATGTCGTCATCTTTTGGCAAGGTATTTGCCAGTTCTTTGCGTTGTGAAGCGGCTTGCTGTGAGGTGGAAGGGGTATCGTCGACAAGTTTGCACAAGTCGCACGTCCATTGTGACTGTGCAATAGAGGCATCGACTCCAACGCAGGCGAAGTGCTACCATGCCTTGCATACGTCGCACTGCACCCAGTTCTGGACGCCACTGGATAGGCGGCTCTTATTGCATGATCCGCAAAGAGTTACATCTCTCTCCATTTCCGTTGTCTTCGTCAGAGATAATTTCACAACTAATGGCATCGGTCCCTGGCGTGATCTACTTCAACAGAGTTCTACACATACATAGCCTTCATACGTGTACGTGTGTATCTTGGCTTATATGTATGCGTGTGTTCTGTGTAAATTTCACAAAATGGTTGGCGTCACTTGTAATTGCGCTTGATATTGAGTACTTTCAAAGTTTTTTAAATAAATGTTGAGGCACTAAATGATTTGGGCCTAGGGAGAGCAAAAATAAACAACCTTTTGTAGCAGTCACTTTAATTTTATTTAATTTTATAGAAAAGCGAGCAGCTTTAAAAAACTTTGTTTTTTCTCATTTGCCAGTGAATCCTCAAGTGTCGTACAAGTGTGGCCCTATCCAACAACCGCAGATCGTGGGTAACACTTTTTACCAAAGTTTGCACATTACCACAAGAAAATCCAAAATATGTAGTCATCTCATCCAAAGATCCAAAAAACCCTTAACCAGCTACTCAAGAGAATTTGCACAGAAGTTATATCCATATCCACCCTACGCGACGGCAATCTCCTGATGTTGACCAAATCTAATGCAGCAGCGGATAAACTAATCAAGACATCTCAGCTACCGGGCATTTGTCCAATTAAATGCAAACTCTACGAAAGTCTCAACGTCGTCAAAGGTACAATCCTAGCACCATGACTCATAAACGTACCTGAGAAGGAAATCATAGAAGAGCTCAAATCCCAAAACGTGCAAGACGTTTACAAATTTACCAAACTATATGAAAGTTAACCGTCAGCCAGCGGGCGGACAGGGGGACTAACGGGTGAGAAATCACCTGCCGTAACTGTCCGCACCGTTGGAAGTGCGACTATACTCTCCCCGTGAGGGCGGCTGGAAGCAGGTCCCAGTAGGTCATGTCTCTGCTGAGGATGCTGACGAATGGTAGTCGGGCGGGGAGAAGAAAACTCCTGCCCAAAAAATTACCCCAATCCAAGGGGTAAACGCTTAGCGATCGAGTGCCCAAGAAGGAAGAGGAGAGCTCCTCGGAGCGCCTCGATCCGAAAGCCGGTGCCACTGGGACGGGTGAGCCAATGGGACCGCCGAGCGGCGTGATCGGGGGCAAGTCCCTCGACGTGACCGCGGGCGGCTCCAGAGGCAAATCCAACCCAGGAAGCTCGGCTCAGCAGCAGCAGAGGAAGAAGAAGACGCAATTCCACGAGCGTAGGAAAGCGGCCTTCATCCTCTCGCGTGCTAACAAAGCCATGGAGGCGGACCCGGAACAAGCGGGTCTTATCAATTGGGCGAAAGGCATACTGCCGGACTTCCAGCCTGTCAAGGCGGGAAGAGCAGCTGCCCCCAACGCCCAACAAACCAGCACAGACGCGGGCAGGAGCGCCGCCAAACGCCAGCGGTCTACGGAGGTGCAGCCGCCGCAGCCGAAGCGTTCTAGGGTGCAGCCCCAGCGGTCCTTCGCCGAGGTTAGCAAAGGCAAGATCCTGATTGGAGTGGTGGACGAGGGACCAGTGGCGTTGGATTGTTGGCGAACTGCACAATAAGTTCGTGGAGGAGCTGCTGGCGTCGGATGGTGCACTGCCCCGTTGTGAGGATGCCGGTTGGCATCAAGGAGGCGTGAAGGTGATCGCATGCGAAGACGCGGAGTCGGTCACCTTCTACAAGAGAGCGATCGCGGGATTGGGTGAAGTGTACCCAGGCGCGAAGCTCGTAGCGGTAGACTGGGACAAGATCCCCAGCAAGCCCAGAGCCAGAGCATGGCTGTCTCACAAGCCGGCGGAACCGGCTAAGATACTCAAGCTGCTGCAGTTGAGTAATCCCGACTTCCCCTCCTCCGACTGGCGAGTAGCCAAGGTCGAGGAGGCCGTTGGTCCGAGGCGCCAGGTTGTCCTGACTCTCAATGAGGGGACAGCTGAGGTGCTGACGAAGAACGGGGGGTTACTTCGGTACGGCTTTGAGAGAGTGGCCGTGCGCGTCTACAAGGCCGACGCCAAGTCGGGCCTAAAGAAAGAGGACCCTGACCTGGAGGGTCCTCATATCGAGGAGGCGCCAGGATTGTCCGATGAAGAGGACATTCTGGAGGGCTACGTCTCCGATGGAAGCGAACTGGCGAGGGGCCTTCGCGAAGTTGGGATGTCCGAGGAGGAGGACGGGCTGGACGAGCCGACCTCGGACGCCGACATTACTGTGGTGGAGGTCAAGAAGCAGAATGTCTCTGACATTCCTGCAGATAAACCTCCACCACAGTAAGGCAGCTTCCGCTGCTCTACTCGACCACCTGGCGGAAGGTGGCACCGACGCTGTCCTCATACAGGAGCCCTGGATCTGTGGCGACAGAATCCTGGGGCTGAGGGCAGCTGGCTATAGGCTGTACGCGGCCACTACAACAGGTAAAACGCGAGCCTGCATACTCGCTAAGAAGGACTTAACCCTTTTTATGCTTCCTATTTTCAGCAATGAAGACTTCCTGTCTAGAGGGACCAAATGGGTCCCTCCGGATATGCTCCGCATACCTGGGGCATGATCAGGACCCCGTCCCCCCAACCCTGAGGCAAGTCACCGAGGACAGTAAAAAGCTGGGCGTGGACTTGATCATCGGGTGCGACGCCAATGCCCATCACCATCAGTGGGGCAGCACTGACAACAACGACAGGGGTGAGTCTCTTTTTGATTTTATCCTTGCATCCAATTTACTGGTGGGAAACTCGGGGAACGAACCCACCTTCATCATCAAAAACCGCAGGGAGGTACTAGATATCACCCTTCTCTCTGAATCTCTTAGGGATACTTTAAAGTCGTGGAGGGTGCTGGAGAAACACTCCTTCTCCGACCACAGGTACATCCAATTCACGCTGGGCTTCGATAGATTCAACCCGGTCACTTTTCGGAACCCCCGAAGGACTGACTGGGTGAAATATAGATCCCAGTTGAATAAGATCCTAAAACCCCCTCCAACCCCAACCAACCTGGACTACAGTCCAGAGGGGTTGGAGTGCCTTGTTAAAACCTTTACCGATGCTTGTAGCACGGCTCTGGATAGGTCCTGTCCCCGTAGAAGGAATGGGGGGAAGACTGGGAAGAAGCCACCGTGGTGGTGCAAAGAATTAGGTAGCCTCAAGAAGACCACGAGGCAGTCCTTCAACCAAGCCAAGAGCGACAATACGGACGCATCGTGGCGCTTATACAAAACAAATTTGGCCCTATATAACAGGGAATTAAGAAAGGCCAAAAGAAGGGCCTGGTCCGACTTTTGCTCAGGAATCCAGGACTACTCAGAGGCGTCTAGGCTGCGGAAGGTCCTATCGACGACGCCCACCAACCCGGGCTTTGTCAAGCGTCCTGATGACAGCTGGACGACCTCTAGTGAGGAAACTCTCGGAGTTCTCCTGGATGCTCACTTTCCTGCTAGCTCGTCTCAGAGCAGTCCGCCGAAATGGACTACCTTCTTAGTGATAGGAACATCAAATGGGCAATAAACAGTTTTAGCACATATAAATCCCCAGGGGTGGATGGCATCATTCCTGCACAGCTTAGCTACGCAGCCGATCTATCCACTTCCTGGCTTCGACTGATCTTCTCGATCATTCTCGACACAGGGGTCATTCCAGGTGAATGGCTCCGCTCAAAAGTCGTCTTCATCCCCAAAGCAGGCAAGCCATCGCATTGCACGCCGAAGGACTACAGACCGATTAGTCTCTCCTCGTTTCTACTCAAGACGTTGGAGAGACTCATTGGTCTGCATCTCAGAACTAACATTCCCCAATCATCCCTATCTGGATGCCAACATGCGTATAGGAGAGGCAGATCGACAGAGACAGCACTCCATTCGCTTACCACCTTAATAGAAAAATCGCTCCACGAAAAGGAGTTCACACTTGTCGCCTTCCTAGATATTGAGGGCGCTTTCAACAACATCCTTCCAGGCTCAATCACGACGGCACTGACTAAGCTGGGGATTGATCAACACACAGTGGGTCTCATTGACCGGATACTGCGCAGCAGAACGGTTGAGGCAACACTGGGGGGGGTCAACCATCTCCAGACAAGTCAACAGAGGCACACCCCAAGGCGGAGTCCTCTCCCTCTCCTATGGAATGTGGCGGTCAACGAGCTGCTACAGGGCATAGAGGAGGGTGGCTGTCGAGTTGTGGCCTATGCGGACGATGTTGCCTTGGCGTTCACGGGAAAATTCCCGCAAACCCTTTGCGATAGGATGAGCAACAGCCTTCGGTTTCTGGCGGATTGGACTGCCAGATGCGGACTGGGTGTAAACCCAGCGAAGACTGAACTAGTCCTTTTTACCAGGAAATACAAAATCCCCGATATGGTACCCCCAAGCTCTGCGGGGTGCCCCTACCCCTTAAATATCAGGCCAAGTATCTTGGTCTCATCTTAGACAGGAATCTCGATTGGTCCCTTAACACGGACGAAAGGGCCAAAAAGGCCACAATCGCGCTCTATACCTGCCGTAAGGCTATCGGGCTAAAATGGGGAATGACCCCAAAAATAGTCCGTTGGCTGTACACGGCCATTATCCGCCCGATACTCCTTTATGGAGTGGCAATCTGGTGGCCAGCTCTAAAGCGGTCCACCTGCCTGGGCAAGCTTAGGAAAATCCAACGCATGGCAGAGATCTGTATGACAGAGACGCCTTGGACGTTCTCCTGGACATCCTCCCAATTGAAATAATGGGAGAGATGACCGCGGCACTCTCAGCACTAAGGCTGAATGGCGCGGGTTTGTGGAGAAGGTCGAGTTTCGGACACCCGAATCTCGACTCTGCTTCATACCTTATTGAAGGGAGCACTGACTACTGTGTCCCCGCGGAACACCCAATCACACCCTTCCAAGTTTCCATTCCCGATAGAACGGTATGGAATCAAGGACCACCTGGACCACTAGGGTCCCTACACATTTATACGGATGGCTCTAAATTGGACGGCCGGGTGGGAGGAGGTATATTCTCTGAACACCTGGGATTAAGCGTCTCTTTTAGGCTACCCGACCACTGCAGCGTCTTTCAGGCGGAAGTTTACGCCATCAAAGAGGCCCTTCATCAGCTCCCCTCAATCGGGGCTGGCGCCTCTATTTGCATATTCTCGGACAGTCAGGCTGCCCTGAAGTCACTTGAAGCTATCTCTTCAAACTCGAAGACCATCAACGACTGCCGCAAATCTCTTCACGAGATGGCGGAGCAGTACGACCTCCACCTCATCTGGGTCCCAGGACATAGGGACATCGAGGGTAACTGCGCTGCCGATGAGCTGGCCCGGCAGGGTACAACCTCCCCTCTCCAACCGGAGAGGGAGTTAGTTGACATGCCCTTGGCCACTCGCAGACTACTGTGCAAGGAGCACTTCCACCTTCTCGCGGACAGGAAATGGGAAAACCTAACCTCCTGCCGCCATGCTAGAATGATCTGGCCACGCCGATCAGCAAAACGCTCCAAGGAGCTACTGTCACTAAACAGGGAAAGCTGCGCCCTTGCCATTAGGGCTCTTACTGGTCACTGGCTGCTTGGAACGCATGCGTCCAGGTTGCGGGTGCACCACAACGACTTCTGCAGAAGCTGTAGAGATGAGGAGGAGGAGGAGACCGTTCTCCACCTCCTCTGTCACTGCCCGGCACTAAGCAGACAAAGACTGCAATACCTGGGCTTCTTCACCCTCTTAGATCTCGCCGATCTAAGCGGAACATCACCGAGGCAGATAACCCGGTTCATCCAAGGATCGGGTTGGTCCTCTCTCACGTAGGTCATTGGCCCATGAGCTTCTGCAGCGGACGGGGGATCTAGCCTATGCGGCATCACAAGGAGCCTCCTTAGGCTCAAGTGGATGTCCCGGCTCTATGCCGGGCTAGTCACCGCCCTAACCTAACCTAACCTAACCTAACCAAAACCCACCGGGGTTATTCTGGTATCGTTTAACCTCTACAACTTGCCAAAAAAACTCGATGTGTCCTGGCACTTAGTACGAGTCAAGGAATATATCCCAAATCCAATGCGATGCAAAAAATGACAGTTGCTGGGCCACACCCAAAAATACTGCCAAAATGTTGAAACCTGCTGCACATGTGCTCTACCGCAACACAGCCCAATAGCTTGTACCCAGATCAAATGCGCCAATTGTGGCGAAGAACACGCGGCTTCCTCCCCGAACTACAAAAGATATCAACATGAAAAAGAAGTAATGCGTATAAAAACAAAAAACAAATGCAGCGTGAGGGAAGCAAAGGCCCTCTATCGACAAACCCATATCCAACAAACAAACTCGCCCAGCCATATCATCACTCCGACCACCTTATCAACAACCACATCATTCTCTACACCCAAAACTAACACACAACTTCCCACCTCATCTCTCTTGTCTTCGCTGGAGAACATCTCATCGCCAAAGTACCCGATCAAATCAAATAGAAGCCCCTCCACCTCCAGCTCAAGCAGCTGCTCCACAGCAGACGACGAAATGGGCTACCATGACTTATAGTCTCAGCTGCCCAGCTGAGTAACTTACATCAATTAAATCTTATTTAAATGTCAATTAACGTTCAACTCCCGCATAGAGCGGACGTGGTCTCGCGCGAGCTCCGGGAAAAGAATTTAAAATAGTGGATGAAATAGTGGAAACTTAAAGAATATTATACTGGATCAGTCCAAACAGTGCGAAAAGACGCTAACAATTAAAAAACAAAGAAAAATATAATCATAACTAGTGTTATGATTAATACAAGTGCTTATTTAATTTAAACAAATAAGTGCCACGCATAACAAGCTCAAAAAATGAGCAGCGATCAAAAGAATGAGCGTAGAAGCTCCGTCAACCCAAGAAATGCTTGCTACTCTTATTTCTCAACTCGCGATATAGATCAAAATCAGAAATCGACAAAGAGCAACTCGACTCTACTGACCGTCGACAGCAAGAGAGCCAGCTCTTGCTCACCCTCTCTGCTCACCCCAACTCCCGCATCTTGGAGTTACCAATGCCAAACCCCACCACCGCCGGCTTCGCTGAATGAAGCTCCAACAACAAGCAGTGATACAATTAATGCAGTCGCAGCTAAATCACCACCAATAATTAAACCAACTACCAATATTGCGAGTTCGGTCCCAACGGCTGCAGAACCAAATAAAATGCCAACAAAAACAGTTAGCTCCGATAAGCAACAAGCGGTCCCGGCTATACAGACCGGTATGGACCGCTACATCCAGATTAAGCGCAAGCTTAGTCCACTCAACACGGTTGGTAACAAACCAAAGATCAACCGAACCAACAAAAGCACCGACCAAACGAGGAGCTCCAATGAAAACCGTTTCTCCATCTTAGGAGAGGCGGACAACAACCAACCAGAGTTGGGGCAGGAGACCCAAAGGAAACCTAAGCCCCCACCTATTTACATAAGAGAAAAAAGTTCAAGCGCCCTGGTCAACAAAATTGTTGCGCTGGTCGGGGACGAGAATTTCCATATTGTTCCGCTTATTAAAGGGAACATACACGAAACAAAGGTTCAAACGAAGTCCGAAGAACACTTCCGAGCTGTGTCTAAGTACCTGGAAGACACAAAAAAGAACTTTTACACCTATCAACTAAAAAGCAGCAAGGGACTGCAAGTTGTGCTAAAAGGTATAGAACCTGACGTCACCCCCTCTGAAATTCAAGAAGCCCTTAAGGCCAGGGGCTTCTGTGCCAAAAATGTTAGCAATATTGTTAACAGAAACAAAAAACCACAACCACTTTTCAAGGTCGAGCTTGAACCAGATAGCAAAGCCTTAAAGAAAAACGAAGTGCACCCGATCTACAAGCTGCAGCTCTTACTGCATCGAAGAATCACCGTGGAAGAACCCCACAAACGCAACGGCCCTGTCCAATGCACAAACTGCCAAGAGTACGGATACACCAAGACATACTGCACACTTCGGACGGTCTGCGTAGTCTGCGGAGACTTCCACAACTCCGTAAACTGCCCCGCAAGCAAAGAAGACCCCCAGATGAAAAAATGTGGCAACTGTGGAGGAAACCATACGGCAAACTACAGAGGCTGTGCGGTCTACAAGGAGCTGAAGAGTCGCATGCGACGAGCGACAGCTACGCACCAACAACATACACAAAATGTGTATTACAACTCAAAAAGTACGCCAGACGTATTTTTCGCCAAGGCAGCCAGATCATCATTTGGGCAGCTAAATACAACCAAGGGAATCTCCTACGCCGAAGCACTAAGAACAGGCATGGAAAATCCACCCCAGCCTCACTCAGAAAATGCTCAGCAGGTTCCAGGGCAGCCGCAAAGCAAATTGGAATCTATGATGTTCACCATGCAACAAAGTATGATGGAACTTATGTCATTCATGAAAACAACCATGCAAACCCTTGTTCAGAACCAGAACATGGTAATTCAGTTGCTTGTAGCATAACAGTCCAAAAAATAAATGACTAACCTACGTATATCCATGTGGAATGCCAACGGCATTTCACGGCAAAAACTTGAAATAACTCAATTCCTAAACGTAAATCACATCGACGCCATGCTGCTGGTTGAAACGCACCTCACAGGGAGATAGAACTTCCATATAAGAGGTTATACCTTTTACCGCACAGATCATCCGGATGGCAAGGCACACGGCGGAACGGGCATCTTAATCAGAGAACGCATCAAACACCACTTTCATCAAAGGTTTGCAACAAATTACCTGCAAGCCACGTCCATAAAAGTGAACTCAGGAAACGGAAACCTTTGCATTGCCGCTGTCTACTGCCCACCTCGATTTAATATCTCTGAAGGTCAATTCATGGACTTCTACAACACTCTGGGGGATCGCTTCATAGCCGCAGGAGACTACAACGCCAAACACACGCACTGGGGATCACGCCTCGTGACTCCCAAGGGAAGGCAACTGTATAATGCACTTATAAAGGTGAGCAATAAACTGGACTACGTTTCTCCTGGTAGCCCCACATATTGGCCTGCAGACCCAAAAAAGATCCCAGATCTAATTGATTTCGCGGTGACAAAAAACATCCCACGCAATCTAATAAGCGCCATAGCACTACCGGATCTCTCATCTGACCACTCGCCTTTGTTGATAAGCTTTCTTCAAAGCCCAGAAATTGCGGACCACCCCTACAGGCTGACGTCGCACAACACTAACTGGATGAAATACAGAAAGTATGTGAGTTCCCACATTGAGCTAACTCCCCAACTAAATATCGAAGCGGACATCGACTGCTCCTCCTCCGCCCTGGAAGAGGTACTCGTCACAGCAGCCAGGATCTCAACCCCTATACGGAAAGATGGGGAATTTAAGAAGTTCAAAACCAACCGGCAAATCGAACAGCTGGTTCAGGAAAAGAGGCGTCTGCGACGAGCGTGGCAAACCAGCAGATCGCCATGCTCAAAGCAACGTCTTACTGAAGCCACCCGCAATCTTAACCGGGCCCTGAAGCAAGAAGCTGAAAATGAACAACTTAAATATATTGGAAAACTCTCGCCAACTAGTACAAAGCATCCCTTGTGGAGGGCTCACCCAAATCTAAGCTCTCCAATTCAAACCGTCACCCCTATAAGGAATTCCTCAGGGTGCTGGGCCCGCAGCGACAAAGACAGAGCCGAATCATTTGCCTTACATCTCAATTAAATCTTATTTAAATGTCAATTAACGTTCAACTCCCGCATAGAGCGGACGTGGTCTCGCGCGAGCTCCGGGAAAAGAATTTAAAATAGTGGATGAAATAGTGGAAACTTAAAGAATATTATACTGGATCAGTCCAAACAGTGCGAAAAGACGCTAACAATTAAAAAACAAAGAAAAATATAATCATAACTAGTGTTATGATTAATACAAGTGCTTATTTAATTTAAACAAATAAGTGCCACGCATAACAAGCTCAAAAAATGAGCAGCGATCAAAAGAATGAGCGTAGAAGCTCCGTCAACCCAAGAAATGCTTGCTACTCTTATTTCTCAACTCGCGATATAGATCAAAATCAGAAATCGACAAAGAGCAACTCGACTCTACTGACCGACGACAGCAAGAGAGCCAGCTCTTGCTCACCCTCTCTGCTCACCCCAACTCCCGCATCTTGGAGTTACCAATGCCAAACCCCACCACCGCCGGCTTCGCTGAATGAAGCTCCAACAACAAGCAGTGATACAATTACTGCAGTCGCAGCTAAATCACCACCAATAATTAAACCAACTACCAATATTGCGAGTTCGGTCCCAACGGCTGCAGAACCAAATAAAATGCCAACAAAAACAGTTAGCTCCGATAAGCAACAAGCGGTCCCGGCTATACAGACCGGTATGGACCGCTACATCCAGATTAAGCGCAAGCTTAGTCCACTCAACACGGTTGGTAACAAACCAAAGATCAACCGAACCAACAAAAGCACCGACCAAACGAGGAGCTCCAATGAAAACCGTTTCTCCATCTTAGGAGAGGCGGACAACAACCAACCAGAGTTGGGGCAGGAGACCCAAAGGAAACCTAAGCCCCCACCTATTTACATAAGAGAAAAAGTTCAAGCGCCCTGGTCAACAAAATTGTTGCGCTGGTCGGGGACGAGAATTTCCATATTGTTCCGCTTATTAAAGGGAACATACACGAAACAAAGGTTTAAACGAAGTCCGAAGAACACTTCCGAGCTGTGTCTAAGTACCTGGAAGACACAAAAAAGAACTTTTACACCTATCAACTAAAAAGCAGCAAGGGACTGCAAGTTGTGCTAAAAGGTATAGAACCTGACGTCACCCCCTCTGAAATTCAAGAAGCCCTTAAGGCCAGGGGCTTCTGTGCCAAAAATGTTAGCAATATTGTTAACAGAAACAAAAAACCACAACCACTTTTCAAGGTCGAGCTTGAACCAGATAGCAAAACCTTAAAGAAAAACGAAGTGCACCCGATCTACAAGCTGCAGCTCTTACTGCATCGAAGAATCACCGTGGAAGAACCCCACAAACGCAACGGCCCTGTCCAATGCACAAACTGCCAAGAGTACGGACACACCAAGACATACTGCACACTTCGGACGGTCTGCGTAGTCTGCGGAGACTTCCACAACTCCGTAAACTCCGTAAACTGCCCAGATGAAAAAATGTGGCAACTGTGGAGGAAACCATACGGCAAACTACAGAGGCTGTGCGGTCTACAAGGAGCTGAAGAGTCGCATGCGACGAGCGACAGCTACGCACCAACAACATACACAAAATGTGTATTACAACTCAAAAAGTACGCCAGACGTATTTTTCGCCAAGGCAGCCAGATCATCATTTGGGCAGCTAAATACAACCAAGGGAATCTCCTACGCCGAAGCACTAAGAACAGGCATGGAAAATCCACCCCAGCCTCACTCAGAAAATGCTCAGCAGGTTCCAGGGCAGCCGCAAAGCAAATTGGAATCTATGATGTTCACCATGCAACAAAGTATGATGGAACTTATGTCATTCATGAAAACAACCATGCAAACCCTTGTTCAGAACCAGAACATGGTAATTCAGTTGCTTGTAGCATAACAGTCCAAAAAATAAATGACTAACCTACGTATATCCATGTGGAATGCCAACGGCATTTCACGGCAAAAACTTGAAATAACTCAATTCCTAAACGTAAATCACATCGACGCCATGCTGCTGGTTGAAACGCACCTCACAGGGAGATATAACTTCCATATAAGAGGTTATACCTTTTACCGCACAGATCATCCGGATGGCAAGGCACACGGCGGAACGGGCATCTTAATCAGAGAACGCATCAAACACCACTTTCATCAAAGGTTTGCAACAAATTACCTGCAAGCCACGTCCATAAAAGTGAACTCAGGAAACGGAAACCTTTGCATTGCCGCTGTCTACTGCCCACCTCGATTTAATATCTCTGAAGGTCAATTCATGGACTTCTACAACACTCTGGGGGATCGCTTCATAGCCGCAGGAGACTACAACGCCAAACACACGCACTGGGGATCACGCCTCGTGACTCCCAAGGGAAGGCAACTGTATAATGCACTTATAAAGGTGAGCAATAAACTGGACTACGTTTCTCCTGGTAGCCCCACATATTGGCCTGCAGACCCAAAAAAGATCCCAGATCTAATTGATTTCGCGGTGACAAAAAACATCCCACGCAATCTAATAAGCGCCATAGCACTACCGGATCTCTCATCTGACCACTCGCCTTTGTTGATAAGCTTTCTTCAAAGCCCAGAAATTGCGGACCACCCCTACAGGCTGACGTCGCACAACACTAACTGGATGAAATACAGAAAGTATGTGAGTTCCCACATTGAGCTAACTCCCCAACTAAATATCGAAGCGGACATCGACTGCTCCTCCTCCGCCCTGGAAGAGGTACTCGTCACAGCAGCTAGGATCTCAACCCCTATACGGAAAGATGGGGAATTTAAGAAGTTCAAAACCAACCGGCAAATCGAACAGCTGGTTCAGGAAAAGAGGCGTCTGCGACGAGCGTGGCAAACCAGCAGATCGCCATGCTCAAAGCAACGTCTTACTGAAGCCACCCGCAATCTTAACCGGGCCCTGAAGCAAGAAGCTGAAAATGAACAACTTAAATATATTGAAAAACTCTCGCCAACTAGTACAAAGCATCCCTTGTGGAGGGCTCACCCAAATCTAAGCTCTCCAATTCAAACCGTCACCCCTATAAGGAATTCCTCAGGGTGCTGGGCCCGCAGCGACAAAGACAGAGCCGAATCATTTGCCTTACATCTCAGAGGCGTCTTCCAGCCGAACCCCGCAGCTAATGATTATGTTCCCCCGCAAATCCACCTCGAAACTGAATCCACGCCAACTACATTTCAGCCGAACGAGATCACAAAAGTCATCAGGGAGCTAAAACCAAAAAAGGCTCCAGGCGGTGACCTAATAACTACAAAAATGATAATGGAACTTCTGTACTGTGCTATTGAGGTCATCTGTAAACTCTTCAATGGAATCATAAGTCTCGGCTACTATCCAAGGAATTGGAAAAAATCAATTATTATAATGATACCGAAGCCCGGAAAAGATCACACGATTCCGTCATCTTACAGACCAATAAGCTTATTATCATGCTTGTCCAAATTATTCGAAAAATGCCTTCTAACGCGCATAATACCATATATGGGACCCACAACATTATCCCAGCCCATCAATTTGGCTTCAGAGAAAAACACGGAACTATAGAGCAAGTAAACAGAATAACATCAGAAATTCGCACAGCCTTCGAACATAGGGAATATTGCAGCGCGATATTCCTCGAAGTATCTCAAGCATTCGACCGCGTCTGGCTCATGCATAAAATTAAAACACACTTGCCCAGGTACACTCATAAACTTCTTGAATCCTACCTCTACAATAGAGCCTTCGCAGTGAGGTGTAACACAACAATTTCCGACAGCTACACTATCGAAGCTGGGGTCCCACAAGGTAGCGCACTTGGGCCAACTTTATTCGTTCTTTACACAGCAGATATTCCCACGAGTGACCGACTAACAGCATCCACCTTCGCTGACGACACTGCGATCCTTAGCCGCTCCAGATGCCCAGTCCGTGCAACAACCCAACTCGCCAACCACCTCTTGGTAGTCGAGAAGTGGCTATCTGACTGGCGTATTAAAATAAACGAACAAAAGTGTAAACACATAACGTTTACACTTAACAGACAAACTTGCCCTCCGCTCTGTATGAATAGCACGCAGATCCCCCAAGTTAATGAAGTAACGTATCTCGGCATCCACCTCGACAGACGTCTAACATGGCGTAGACATATCGAATGCAAGAAACTGCACCTAAAACTGAAAGCCAGCAGCCTCCACTGGATTATAAACTCACGATCGCCCCTGTGTCTAGACTACAAGGTCCTGCTCTACAACTCCACTCTTAAGCCAATCTGGACGTATGGCTCCCAGCTGTGGGGGAACGCGAGCAGAACCAACATAGACATCATACAGCGAGCTCAATCAAAGATCCTGCGAACTATCACTGGGGCACCATGGTATATTCGTAACCAAAACATCCACAAGGACCTTGGCATTCTCGCAGTAAAAGATGAAATAGACAGGCAAAAAGCGTCCTACAATGAAAAACTCTCTGTCCACCCAAATCCTCTAGCAAGGGTCTTGACTCGGGTCTCCAGCCGAACCCGCCTGCAACGTACAGACCTTCCAACCCAGCCATAACTTGTCAGGGCCACTGCCTCA
This sequence comes from Drosophila aff. chauvacae BK-2020, assembly GCA_018903765.1. Lineage (NCBI taxonomy): Eukaryota > Metazoa > Arthropoda > Insecta > Diptera > Drosophilidae > Drosophila > Drosophila aff. chauvacae BK-2020. The sequence goes on along the minus strand of JAEIGO010000024.1, from coordinate 2,283,127 downwards.
GTCTTCATGACTCCTAGTTAGGTTATAGTATAAGATTTGATACACTTATTGTTAGTCTCATAAATGAGAAGATTCAATAAATAAAAGCAAAGCATAATAAAAAAAAAAAAAAAAAATGTCTATTTCAGTCCCAAACAACTAACCACTTCCTTCCAACTTTCCTATCAGAATACTAGAGGCTTTCGCAGCAAGCTCTCAAAATTGTATTCTGACAGCTTCTCCTTGGCATCCCAGGTAATTGTGTTTACCGAGACCTGGTTAAAGCCATAGATCCTTAGCTCTGAGATTTTCCCGGGTAAGTATACAACTTACAGGGTAGACCGATTTGTCCAGCGTGGAGGTGGAGTTTTAATTGCCGTTGACTCCTCCCTCATCTCCGAACTTGTTGTCCTTGACGATATCATAGATATCGAATTTATTTGTGTGAACCATTCATTTCCAGGTAGTTTTATTTACATAACTTGTTCCTACGTTCCACCATCGGCTGAGGAGCCTATTTATTGAAAACGCCTTGTGGCAATTCAGGTCGTTTCCAATAGGCTTTCAGATCAAGACCAACTCGTAACTCTAGGGGACTTCAATATACCTGGAGCTCGTTGGTCATCTGATGGTGTGTCAAATGTCCTTCAGACTGTGGCACAGCATGACCTTATTGATGGCCTGCTTGACATGTCCTTGTCTCAAGTTAACCTAAATTCTAAATTCCTAAATTCTAATTCCTAAATTCCGTATACCGCTTATTGGATCTTTGTTTCGGCTCTGATCCTCTAGGTGTTGACTTAGTTAGAGTTCCTCCATTGACGCTACCTGAAGATCCTTACTATCCAACTTTCGAAGTGACTATCGATACGGGGGCGTTTGTAAACAATGAATCTGATTGTTGGCCAATAAGGTTCGCTGTTTTCGTAAAGCTAACTTTCATACGCTAAATAATCTAATATCTGAATTTTATTGGTCAAATCTGTACATGTGTACTGACATGCCAACCGCCGTGGATAGTTTTTACAGTGCCATGAACTCATTCTTTTTATCCTGAGCTCCGTTAACCTATCCGTCTGTCTCTAGTAAACCACCTTGGTTTAATAAGGAGCTGACACGCCTAATAAATGTTAAGTCTAGGCTTTATAATAAATATAAACTTAGTTTATAATTTTGCAAGCGTAAACCAAACCTATACCCTTCCTCGCTTTCATTTATAAATTCTTCCGCTAACTCAGATCAGTTTTTTAAAACCACTTATTCTTCCTCAAACCAGATAAACCAGACATATTCTTTCACTATTCCCAGATCGAACCTAATTTTCATTCCTATCATGGACAAAGGCTCTCTTCGGCTGGATCTTCAACGTGTAAAGCTAGTATATGCACCGGGTCCCGATGGAATACCGGGCTGTGTACTCAGGTATTGTGCCGAGGCTCTGTGTAACCCCCTTCTCAAATTATTTACCATATCTTTAGGAACATCAGAATTTCCCCTTATTTGGAAAGGAATCATTTATTATTCCCCTCCATGAAACAGGAAGCAAGTCGGATGCTGGTAACTATAGATGAATCTCTAAGTTGTCGGCAATTCCACACCTCCTCACCTGCAGCACTTGTGCAGATCCGTAATTTCTCCATGTCAGCATAGATTTATGAGACGAAGATCGACCACTACAAATCTCTTGGAACTTACCTCATTTGTGATTAGGGGTTTCCAACGTAAATTTCAGACCGATGTGAGTTACACGGACTTTATTAAAGTCTTTAGTAATAGGGTTTCCTACCGATTTTCTTAATTGGCTTCAGAGTTATTTAAGTCACCGGACTCAAAAAGTTCTGTTTAAAAATGCTCTTTCCAACTCCTTCAATGTCACTTCTGGCATCACACAAGGCAGCCATCTTGGCCCGTTACTATTTACCTTATTTATCAATGACCATCCTCTAGTTCTACCCAACTCTATGGTACTTATGTACGCAGACGATGTCAAACTGTGCGTGCAGTATAGTAGTGTAGTGTAGTAGCGCAGTGTAGTGTTAATTTATTAAATCTCAACAGCTCAAAATGCAAACTGATGACATTTTCACGTCACACAAGAATAACTCTTGTTGACGATCTAGGTGTCCGTCTAGATCCAACGCTTTCGTTTTCAGAACATATTTCTTGCATGGTTAACAAGGCCAAAGGCATGCTTGGATTTATTAAAAGGTGGTCGAAAGAATTCGATTCCCCTTACGTAACCAAAACTCTTTTTACTTCATTAGTTCGTCCTATTTTGGAATATGGTTTTTGCGTTTGGAGTCCTCAATTTGGAGTTATTATTAACCTGATATTAACCCTAATATAAATCTGTTCAAAAAAAGTTCCGATTTTCGCCCTTCGTGGCTTACCCTTGGTTGCCGACCTAAGATTACCATCTTACTCTAGTAGACTCGTATTAATTAACGTAACTTCCCTTGCTAACCGTAGAACAATGCTTGTTGTCGTCTTTCTACACAAGCTAATTCACTGTGCAGTGGACAGCCACTACTTGCTAGGACAGCTCAACTTCCACATTCCTCGACTAACATCTAGAACCTTTATCTCCTTAAGCTAGGTACTGACATACGATAAATTTTCTTAAAGCGGCCAAACTCCATATAAAATAAAACGGAGCAAATAAAAGAAGAAGAACTTTCTGACTTTTCGCTTTCTCGGGTACAAACATAAGATAAATGTAGCTAGCGAAACATGTAAAAGCGTTGCCAGATCAGAAAACAAAACAGCTGTGATTCGCAGCGAAATAAGTACATTTATTTTTTTCGAAAGCTGGATATGGAGGTAAATTGAAAACATAAAACATTGCTCGTATGGGGCGCTTTTGTTGTGCCCAGGAAAAGGTTAATTGTATAAAAGCCGTAATGATAAGGGTTATTATATGGGATTTAATTCACAAAAGACATTTTAAATAAGGAAAAAATACGTCTGTGGGCGGCGACGGCGTTGGTGCTTCCTGTTATTTGCTGTTTACGTGAGGGGCCCACTCTACCCCGTCTGGCCACCGAGCCTCCGTAAGCTCGGCCGCTCTTTCGCTCCCGTATTTCGGGCCTCCTCGCACTGTCCATCGAGCGTTCCGATGCTCCGCTCCCCGCTCTTCTGCAATGTTCGGACGCTTCGCGGCAATATTTCGCCACTCCTCGGCACGTTTCTTGGCAGCGCTCGCCCATCTGTGCTCTCTCTACATCTTCGGCCACTCTGCAGCGCGGAGGATACTCGCCACCCCCTACATAAACATGGTCCTTCGAGCTGGATAAGGATATCGTCCTGGAATTTTCACCAGCAGCTCTGGTGGTGCCGTCGCTAAAGATAAGTACAAGGTGTTTTCGTCTCCTTCTCGCTGCCGATCTTCAGCAGTGGTCCGAACATTAAATTTAGTTCACACTGCTGCAAGATTGTTTAATTTTTTCCGCGTCAACTCTACATCTGAGAGTTTTCCCGACACAACGGCAGTGAGAAAATGATGGTGCCCCTAGTCCACTGAAATTTTTCCATCCGTGTCTGCTTTGTGTATGTTGTCATATTCCTCGCCGTTCTCTATTCCCCGTGTACATCAACTTGAAAACGGTCGTGGCATATGTGCACCCATACACACACACCTACAGGCTTGCGAACTTCTTACATATTTACATATTTGGATGCAATTTTACCTCCTCGAAAAATTGCCAAGTGAAAAGTGAAATTATGTGGTGAGAAAAAAGGCACAATTAATATCGGCCAACCGGTGTGCACTAAATCGGGAGTTCCCTGTTCGCCGATCAGTCCGCCGCTGTCTCGATGTTGTGTGCCAATTTTCTCCACATAATTTTTCTATCCGTTCATTTCAAATACAGTCCACTTCTCGACGCTCCACTGTGCCAACCTGTGCCCTACACATACATTATACATATTCGCTTGCATTCCCAACATATTTTATACATATATGTATATTTTCTGCCTGCGATCCCAGAAACTACCTCTGCAACTAAACTAATATACATACATAAATAAAAATTAAAGCCGAGACAATACAACAAATATTAAAAACAAAACATCATTACAGATCCACACAGGCGGGACCGTGACTGTTTTGCCAAATTCACGACTTAACCGCTGCAGCGGCAGCGTTATTGTTGTTGCTGTTTTTCCCCTCTTGCGTCCCTTACGCATGCACTGCTTTGCCGACGCCATAGCAGTGAGCTTTTCGGCCGAACCATAGGCAAGGGTTTCAATTGAACCCCACGTCGAAGCCTTGAAATATATATATTATATATAAATATATATATATAAAATATACATACATATCCATTTATATTTACATATTGGGTTCCTAAACTATCAAGATTTCAGACTTTCCTATCTACAGTTGTTATTTTTACGCTGTTTTCTAAATTTTTGACTGATCGATTTTTTAACTAACTACCCTATGAAAAATATACAAGGCAACTCAAAGTATTCCTCTTCTGGCTGTTTTCCATTTTACGTGCCAGTGGCAATAATTTAAATAGTTTCCAAAGCCACAATTCGAATCAATTTATTTCTTGATTTAATTTACTCTTCTTTGGCCAACCTGTGGTCTTCTTAAATCTGTCCAGTTCTCAAAATTTTGGTGAAAAATTCAAATCAGTTGATCAGCCCGACCTACGTTCGATTCCGTCAATCCGTCTAGACATGTCCCATTCCGCATATTCGCGCCCGTCTCATCTCAAGCCACCAGCCACTGCTGCCATCCCAAAGGCCAAAAGCGATAGTTTGTGACGTTCGGTCGTGCCTCGGATAGTCAGGGCTGGCCCTGGTCATCCAAGACATTTATTTGGTTCAGGATAGTGGTGCTAGAAAAGGAATCCCCGACCCGAGTCCCAGTGAGAACGCGCAGAGTTTAACCTTAACTAGGCTTATATATATGAGGTTTATTGGTTTCTCGACAGTGTGTAATGCAACAGGATACGAAGACGGGCGGTGTGGCCGATTGTCCACGGCGGGTGACGACGAGCGTCCGTGTCCGGGTGAAGCTTCTCGTGTCCGGTGTCCGTGTCTGTGGGCCCCTCGCGTCTGGTTGGGGTAAATGTTGATAAAGCAGGACGATCTTCGTCAGCAGTATACGTAATGTTAATAAAGCAGGACGACTCCGTCAGCAGAATACGTAATATTGATAAAGCAGGACGAAACCGTCAGCAGGATACGTAATATTGTTAAAGTAGGACGAAACCGTCAGCAGGATACGTAATATTGATAAAGTAGGACGAAACCGTCAGCAGGATACGTAATATTGATAAAGTAGGACGAAACCGTCAGCAGGTTACGTAATATTGTTAAAGCAGGACGAAACCGTCAGCAGGATACGTAATATTGTTAAAGTCTTACTCCTGGTTACCGCTGGCTCCTCATCCTGGGTTGGCTGCTTTGTTGCTGCTCGCTGGTGACTTCCACCTTGGTCGACGCCGACCACTGAATGATTCCTCTGAGGCCAGCCGCCCGCTTTATATAGGGCCTGGAGGGGTTTAGTGTGCCCGCTTGGGCTTTCGATTTGCCCGACTTAGTGTGGCCGGATCTTGGGTTTAGAGTGACCCTTGGTTTGTTTAGGCGCGCGCGCGCTTTGTTTGAATTTGAATATTCCTTAATTGTGCGCGGCACGCGTCACACTCCCCCCTCCTTTCGATAGTGGCGCCATATGGTGGCCGCCACTGTGTCCTTATTCGTTGTTTTCCCGGCTCCCGGCTCCGTCGCTGCTGTCCTCCGCCAGCCCTTGGGAGATGAGCCATTCTGGTCCGGCCCATTCGGACGTGTTCCGTCTGCGGTTGGGCCTTCCCGTCGCGGCTTTCCCCCATCGGGCTTGCTCCGCCAGTGACTTTCGTTGGGGGGTTGGCCACCCCGCTCCGGCCCTGTTGGACGATATCCGTCATCGTCGAGGCCATCGCGTCGTGCCTATCTCCCTCTCGTCCAGCCGGTCGTCGACTTTCCATCTTCGGTGGCGCTGTCCTTTTCCGGACCGTCCCCGGTGCCCCTGGCTCGATCAGCCTTGCTCGGGATGCCGTGAACTTCGGCATCTTGCCTCCTCCTGCTCGCTTTTTGTCCTTCTTCTTCCTTCCTGTCGTCTTCCGCTCCTCAATCCTGTGCTCCCCATATTCGATTCCACGCTCCGCCTCTTCTCCACGTTGCTCTGCGCTTCTCTCCACCTCGTACGCCTGTTCTTCGGCACCCTCTTCTTTCTCCTCCACGTTGACCTCCTCCAAATCCTCTTTCCCTACGGCTGACCTCATGTACTCCTCGGTCTCTTTTCCGTCTAGAGTGCTCCATGGATCTGGCACAACCTGGCATGACTGCTCCGGTTGGTTCGCCGCCGTTTCACAGCACCCGACGGTTTTGGTGGCTGTATTCTGCCCCGTACCGTCGGCTCCCACGCAGACCTCTGGGTTGAGTGTGTGCTGTGTGTGTGCGAGACTCCCTGATTCAATCATCTCGACCACTTCTGCTATCTTTAAGAACTCCGGCAGTGTTTTAAACCCCGTTCTTCGTGTAAATAGCTTTATTTCACTCTTGCAGTTATAGTATATCCGGTCCAGTTTTTCCTTGTCCGTATACCCTGCAAACCTCATCAGGTTCATGAGATTCATTGCGTATGCTCTCGTAGATTCCGCTTCTCCTTGTCTACGCTGCACAACTTGCTCCTTGAGTTGCTCCTGGAACTTCCTTGGCCAGAAGTACTCCATCATCTCTTCTGTCAGCATCGCCCAATTGTTTATTTGGCTTGGTGTGCAGGTCCACCAATCAATCGCGGCGTCTACTAACACGAATGGCATCGTTCGCACCAATTCGTCGTGCTGAATGCCGAATCCGGTCGCCCAATTCTCCATATTCTTTATGAACTCCAGAGGATCATACCGCATTCCCCAGCTTCGTATCCGATCGAGATCTTGGATGTTTATCTTCCGCTCCATCTTCGTTTCGTATCCAGTCTCTCTCCAAACGATTTCCCTCTGACTGTTTCCTTCAGTCCTACTTCCTGTCTTCCTTCATCCTCTTTGTCGTTACATAAACCCACTTCGTCATCACTTCTCGGCGTCGGTTTCCTCTAATCACCACTTAAATCTGTTCGGGCGCCACCTGTGACGTTCGGTCGTGCCTCGGGTAGTCAGGGCTGGCCCTGGTCATCCAGGACATTTATTTGGTTCAGGATAGTGGTGCTAGAAAAGGAATCCCCGACACGAGTCCCAGTGAGAACGCGCAGAGTTTAACCTTAACTAGGCTTATATATATGAGGTTTATTGGTTTCTCGACAGTGTGTAATGCAACAGGATACGAAGACGGGCGGTGTGGCCGATTGTCCACGGCGGGTGACGACGAGCGTCCGTGTCCGGGTGAAGCTTCTCGTGTCCGGTGTCCGTGTCTGTGGGCCCCTCGCGTCTGGTTGGGGTAAATGTTGATAAAGCAGGACGATCTCCGTCAGCAGTATACGTAATGTGGATAAAGCAGGACGACTCCGTCAGCAGAATACGTAATATTGATAAAGCAGGACGACTCCGTCAGCAGAATACGTAATATTGATAAAGCAGGACGAAACTGTCAGCAGGATACGTAATATTGATAAAGCAGGACGAAACCGTCAGCAGGATACGTAATATTGATATAGCAGGACGAAACTGTCAGCAGGATACGTAATATTGATAAAGCAGGACGAAACCGTCAGCAGGATACGTAATATTGTTAAAGTAGGACGAAACCGTCAGCAGGATACGTAATATTGTTAAAGCAGGACGAAACCGTCAGCAGGATACGTAATATTGTTAAAGTCTTACTCCTGGTTACCGCTGGCTCCTCATCCTGGGTTGGCTGCTTTGTTGCTGCTCGCTGGTGACTTCCACCTTGGTCGACGCCGACCACTGAATGATTCCTCTGAGGCCAGCCGCCCGCTTTATATAGGGCCTGGCGGGGTTTAGTGTGCCCGCTTGGGCTTTCGATTTGCCCGACTTAGTGTGGCCGGATCTTGGGTTTAGAGTGACCCTTGGTTTGTTTAGGCGCGCGCGCGCTTTGCTTGAATTTGAATATTCCTTAATTGTGCGCGGCACGCGTCACAAGTTTAGTGAACATTAGTCACAGCCCTTCGCCCAAGCTTCCATTTCCAATATGGCTGAACAAATTTATTGCTACAACGGAGTTAGTTATCCAATTCGAAGCCGACATTTACACTCATATCAAATCCGTGCCTTAGGGGAATGTGAAGAAGGGCTATATGAGCTGCTTGGACCTTCTTTCCGTATCCGCCGAAGATCCGACCACCTCAACAGTACTTAAGGTTAAGTACAATTATAGCTATTCCATCTTCTCGAGATGTGTCCCCAGCTCTACGAAGAAATTGAGAAGGGCGCGTTCAAGTGCACCCAGTCGTCCGCATGAATCCAAACGCCCACTTTTACTGGTTGTCCCTTGCCACCAGTGGACACCGAGATCTTCGCAGTCATTTATCTGCGGTGGCCCACTTTTAGGGACCTTTTCACGGCGATTTATGTAAACAATTCAAGACTTACGCCGGTTGAAAGGTTATTTCACCTCCTTTAAAAAATTAGTGGGGATGCGCACGCCATTGTTTCCAAGGCACCTCTGAGGCCTTACGAACCGCTTCGAAAATAGGCGACTTTTAGTAAACAGTCAGCTGAAGATTCTACTTAATATTCAGACGTTCCCCCAAGAATCCGGGGCCGCTTTAAAAGAGCTTCAAGGCACCATCCAAAGTTGCCTAGCATCCTTGAAGATGTCCTCCATTCAAATCGAGGCATGGGACTGTCTCCTTGTGTATATGATTTCCTCCAAGCTTCCAAATCTCACTCTTTCTCTCTGGGAACAGTCGATCCAGAACAAATCTGTAATTCCAACCTGGAATAAGTTAGATGCGTTCTTGACAGAGCGCTATCGTACTCTGGAGGCCATTGACGACGTCAGGCCTAGTGACTCTGGGCATTTTCCGCCAAAACCGACAATTGTCAATCAACTCAAATCTAACGAAACCAGGATGGCTCCGGCTCCCAGAGGGTGTGACCTGTGCTCCATGGGAAATCACCCCCTGCGTACATGTCCCCGTTTCCTGACAATGAGTGTTGATGATCGCTCAGAATTCATCCGAAGAAAGCAACTCTGCTTAAATTGTTTGGATCGAGGCCACCGATACCGGAACTGCACCAGTGACCATAACTGCTTCTCGTGCCACGTCTGGCATCACACTCTTCTACACCGCAACAGTCCGGTTGCGACCCTCTGCTCCGTCTATTCCACGACCCGCGCCCCTTGTGCTAAGCGCTCCAGTTTCCGGCGACCACTTAAATGTCCGAGTATTTTACACGCGAGTTTCCTGCGCATCCATTGGTCCGTTGGACCAACTCCTTGCCACTCGCAGTGTGGCCGCCTTAGAAGACAGGCGTTACAAAAGCACTCACTCCTACCGTTGTCGCGTCTGCAACGGTATCCACTCCCTTTGAAAATGCCAACAGTTTCTCAAGCTAAGTGCTGAAAAGAGGCTCCACGCGGTTATCGTCCACCGCTACTGTTCCAACTGTTTGGCCCACGAACGTTCCGAGGGAACCTGCCGCAGGGAGGACCGATGCAAGACGTGCAATCAGCACCATACGCTCCTGCATCCAGTGCTTCCAGAGCTCGCGCCCCACTCGCAGCATCGATCACCTTTTTATTTCTGATTCGCAAATTACGGACCATCACTCACGCTCCATTTTCATCCAGATCAGATCCGACGTCGTCACTTCCACGCAACGCAATTTCTCCTAGAAGCAGACGTACCCGAGGTACTTAGTCCTACCGTAGTCGAGTCTTAACGGAATTCATCCGGTACCGAAAGATAAACGTAATTTCTCCTAAAAGCAGACGTACTTATTCTTACCGAAGCCGAGTCTGCGCGGAATCCATCCGCTACAGAGAGATCAACGCATCCGTACGCTCCGCGCCGATCAGCTTCGCCGTCTCAACGCCCTAAGATGCTCCTCTCCTCTCCGGATACTGCCACCAGCTATAAGAAGGACGACAATGTTGCAATCCGAGTGATTGCAAGGGGGGCCGGAATGTTTACGTGAGGGGCCCACTGTACTTCCGAAAGCTCGGCCGCTCTTGCGCTCGCGTATTTCGGGCCTTCTCGCACTGTCCATCGAGCGTGCCTATGCAACGCTCCCCGCTCTTCTGCAATGTTCGGCCGCTTCGCGGCAATATTCCGCCACTCCTCGACACCTTTCTTGGCAGCGCTCGCCCGATCTGTGCTCCTCTACATCTTCGGCCACTCCGCAGCGCTCTTCCGCCGCTCCCTGGCCAAGCGCATCCGTTCTCGCTCCGCTGATGCTCTCGCCCTTACCTTCTTGTGTGCTCCCGCGGCCCGAGCTAGTGCATCGGGTCAAATCCGAACCAGCAGTCGGCCTCCGTCGATCTCCCGGTCTCGCTTTAGCGGAATAAAGCGGGCGGTAATGTACAAAGTGGGGGGGGGGGTTTGCGTATGGCTAAAAGAAATGGAGACGAAGCCCTCGCGGTACGGCCGCAAAGCATTGCTTCGCGAAAGCATAGCCCTCATTAGCCCGGTACGCCTCTCCTGCGCCGTTCCTCCTCCCGGAGTCTGGTCAAAACCGTCGCAGCATAATTGCTCACCGCCTGCCAATTGGCATTGCTGACGAGCATCATTTCGACCAGGTTGTCCACGCTGATCTGGTCGCCTAGGATCTCCTCCAGTCGCCTTCTCTCGCTCTCAAATTGCCCGCAGAAGTACACTACGTGCTCCGCAGTCTCCTCTGAGCCGTCTGCACACCAGGCGCAGGCCGCGCTGTCCTCATGCCCGCGCGAGTGGAGGTACCTTCTGAAGCACCCATGGCCGCTCAGGACATGGGTCAGGAAGAAGTTCACTTGGCCTTGCTTTCTGCCGGTCCACGGCTAGAGCCTGGGAATGAGCGGGTGGGTCCACCGTCCTTTGGACGATGACTCCCATCGGGTTTGCCAGGATTGGAGGGTGTCAGCCTTCAATACAGAGCGTGCCAGCTTTTTCTCCGCCGGTGGGAGTGCTCTACCGTGCAGCCGCCCGAAAAGGATGGCCTGTTCCTTCGCCAGGAGATCCACGGGGGGAGGGGGGTCCCGGCTAAGACCAGTGCCGCCTGGTGAGACACTGTACTGAATGCGCTGTATATACGCAGAGTGGCAAGCCGGTGCGTCGCATTCATTCCGCGGCTGTACGAGGGCGTCGCCATGGCGTGCGCCCAGACCGGGGCAGCGTACAGCAGGGTTGCTCTCGTCACGCTCGTTAGGAGTAATCTACTTCCTTGCTTAGGGCCTCTGCGGTTCAGCATGATCCGAAACAGCGCCCGGAAGGATGTAGCCGCCTTAGTGCTGGCATAAGCGAGCTCAGACCGACCGGGCAGTGAGAGGCGCAGTACTCCGTCGTACATCGCATTCCATAGTAGCGGTGCTAGTACGGAACCTTGAGGTACACCGCAGGAAAGCTCAACCGACTCCGCGCCGTCGGAGGTGGAAAACTCCAACGCTCGGTCCTTGAAGTAGCTGCTCATCGTCTTCAAGAGGTATGGGGGGACTCCGAAGCTGGATAAAGCCTCCATGATGCAGCTCCATCTCGCCGTGTTGAAGGCGTTGCGTACATCCAGCGTTACCACAAGGCAGTACTCTTTCGAGCCGCCTTTCCACCTCTTTCCGGCTATTGCCGACCTGGCGATGTCTACCACCTTGGAGATGGCATCGACAGTGGATTTAGCCTTTCGGAAGCCGAACTGCGCGGCCGAGAGGTCGCCAGCTGCTCGGATCGCCTCCTCTAGGCGCGTTCCGATTAAGTGCTCGAGCACCTTTCCGGCTCCGTCGATGAGGCAGATTGGTCTGAAGGATGCCGGGTCGTCCGGCGGCTTTCCGGGCTTCGGCAACAGAACCAGCCTCTGCAACTTCCACCTGGGCGGGAACACGCCCTCTGCCAAGCATCTGCTGAACAGCCTCGCAAAGAGGTCAGGATGACACGTTACTGCGAGCTTCAGTGCGAGCTTCAGGGCCTTATTGAGTATATTATCGGGGCCAGCGGCCTTCGACGTCTTTACCCTTGCGGCCGCCTCTTGAATCTCATGCGCCGTGACCGGGGAAAAACATGCTAGGGAGTCGCCGGCGTCGGGGAATGATGGGACGTCCATCGATGGGAACAGGTGTTCCACGATCCGCTTTAGGCTCTCCGGCGCGAACGGCGCAAGTTTGCCGGGGCAGTTAACACGCTTAACGACCGTTTTGTACGCGCTGCCCCACGGGTCGTGGTCCGCCGAGTCGCATAGTTCCAGGAAGCACTTTGATTTGCTCGTCCGGATAGCGGCCTTGAGCGCTTTGCGACAAGTCTGATACTTCCGTCTTTTGTCTAGAAGGGAGGGGGTACCATACGACCGTTGGTAACGTCGCCTGGACCGGACGCAGTCTCTCCGCGCGTCGGCTATCGACTGATTCCTCCTGACTTGCATGCAGCCATTACAGACCGCCTGGAGCTGCCGCATGGCATCTTCAGTCATCTGCTCAGCGGAGCCAGAGACATCCAGTCTCTCCATGCCCTCTGAGAACAGCTGTACATCCAGAGGGCGGCTTTGCCCGAGCTGTCGGCCGCCCAGTTAGGGCTCGTCCCGACCTTGTAAGGCTCACTGAGCACAGCGAGATCAGCTCCCTCGAAGACTGCGACAGCAGGTCTTGTGCTGCCGCACAGTGGTTCAGGTTTAACTGAACCACCTTTATGCCCTTGGTACGAAAACCCCTCCGGCGGACGCCATCAGTGGGCGGCTGCTAGCCTGGTGGTTGACGTCCTTCAGCTTCTTATTGACGCACCTGAAGCAACGCACTGGGTTAGTGCACGTTGCAATTTTGTGCCCTTCTTGCCCGCACTTAAATCTGGACTTACTTCTGTCCACCGTACTCTTGCACCTGCTGGCGATGTGGCCCACCTCCAATCATTTAAAACACTTCGGGCGGGAATCAACTTCCTTGATCGGGCACTTGCACCACCCGATCTTCACCTTGCCCAACGCCGTAAGCAGGTTCGCCAAGTTGGTCGGCACTGAGACCGTCGCGGTCTGAGTCTTGAAGCGACCGGCTCTGAAGCTCCTGACTGCCACCGAGTTTATCGGGAGTCCTGCCTGCTCGGAGAGCGCTTCAGCGAGTTCCTCGCCGGAGGCTAGCTCATTCAGGTCTCGCACGACGAATAGAGACTGGGGCGTGGCTGCTCGGATGGAGATCCTGTCTCCCAGCACACTGCCGATGTCCTCCATGAGCTTCTTGGCGTCATGTTCTACGCCAGTTACGCCGTCCTTCTGGTCGTGGAGACCATCTCGGCTATCGCCTTCATCCTGGCGTCCTGGGAGCGCGTCACCAGGCACAGAATCTCGCCGTAAGAAGACTCCGGAGAAGGGCTGAGGATCAGTGCGTCTCGTCTCGTCCGCTGGCGTCGTGTTGGGCGCTTGCTCCGTTCGGGGCCCGTCCGGTTGACCCCTCTTGGGTTACTACCTGGCATGGCGCGCTGGGTCGCGGTTACCAGCCGTTCATTGCGGCCGGCAGCACTGGTCACCGCAGCGTAGCTCGGCTTCTTGGGGTTGGCTCGGAGCGTGGGAGACGTTTGGCAGCCCATCTCCGATGAGGTGCTCATCGTGGGACTCCTCGGGGTTGCCTGTCTCCGTACCTGCTTGTCTGCTGCTGGACTGCCAGCTGGAGCTCCTTCAGTCTGGCGAGTGCGTTCCTCATTGACTGGTTTAGCCCCCGTGCCTTCTGGTCCTTAACCTTAATGAGAAGGTCGTCCAGGATAACGCCCATCTCCTCCAGTTGGGGCGCGAGAGCTTTGGCCCTTTTGGTCGGGTGCGCAAAGCCGGTAGGGCTAGGGGAGTCCCTGCCCCTTTTCGGGGTAGCGGAATCTGCCTCGGTTTCGGTACCTGAGGGATTTCGGGCTGGCTTCCGTGCTATCGCGGGCGTTGGCGGGGCGCCTCCAGGAGGCGTTCGTTTAAGCTTAGATCCTTTTTGAAAGGCTTTCAGCTCCATGTCGCTTGTAGTCGCACTGGGCCGCCGGCGCTGCCATGGCGGGTGGAATGCAGGTTAGGGCCTCCAGAATCTGTGCCCTAGCCGCGGCGTTAACCGCGGGTGGATTTCCACACTTAGTGTGGCTGCCACCTGGAGTAGTTTTGTTATTCTCCGGCATTCCTTTTTTAGAAGCATGTGACCCCTGCTAACAGGTTTAGCGCTTTATACCTGCCGCCAGGTTTATGAAAACTGCCGACCGATACGGTGCAGACGCAGACCAACCGCCGGCCAGTGTGGCGCAGACGCGGTGTGGATTTTGGGAGTCGTCGCTAGATGAATCTGCCGGCCAGTTTGGCTCAGACGCAGACTGCTCGGTCGCCCAATGTGGGACAGACGCTGAGCTTAGCGAACGTGGCTAGTGTTTCGCATTGCGGGGCTTCCAACGGAGCCCGAGGGTTTCTCCCCGACTTAACCGATGGGGGTTATACCGCCCCGTCTCGGTCGCCAGAGCCCCGTTTCTAGGTGTACCGCATACGCGGGGGGGATGGCAGTTGGTCTGCTCCGTGACCTTTACCACCTCGTAGGCCACAGGTGTGCTGGGAGGGAGTTTCGTGTCTGAAACCTGCCTCCTTGCCAAAGGATCTGAGCAGCAGCCCAAAACAGTATAAATTGCTGCCTTTGCGCAAGTGCGTGACGTAGCAAGTAGCTTTGGTCAGCCTACTTAGCTATGATCACCCACGCCCCCTGTCGGACGGGTGCGGAGGAAGTAATCATATGTGATTACTCCCTTTTCGAGGACTGATTCGACAGCTGATCTGCCGATCAGCTGGCATGATATGCCACTTCGTGCAGGACGCCACCTTGCTAAGAGAAATTACTCAATAAAAGAGAAAGTGGGACAAAGCCCTTATGGGAGAGATTCCCCCCACTTACCCCTGCCGCTGAAGTGGCGGCCAGCGTCTGGATAAGGAGGGCGGAGCGAAGTCCGAGGTTACCAATCCGCACAGGAATGTACCGCCTGGCGTTCAGTGCACCTTCCCGCACACTCACGAACCACTACCAATCTTAGGTTTGGCTGTTTTACCGCCTTCCCGGAGGAGCACCCGGGAAACACAACCTCACCGTTTGACGCCACAAACAACCTCCTCAAATAAATAAACGTGTAAATATATGTATATATTAAATAAATGGATATACATATGTACCGGACAGCGGTTTGTCCGGTTGCTTCTTTCAACTCATCCACATGGCGGTCACCTTGCCCTATTTATGGGCTCGGTTCTGCCTGTCCCCTTTCCTGCTTTTCTTCCTCCTCTCTCTCCCATAGGTCAAGAACCGATTTCAAGGCCAGGGCTCTGTTCCTGGCTTGGTGTAAGTGGATGCACTTCTCTCGCTATCGTACATACCATCCACATTTCCTCTTTTCTTGGGGTGTGGACGGTAGAGGGCGCTCTGATCGACTTCACCTTTCCTCGTGGGACTGCCAACCCCGTTCACTGGGTCAAATTTCCCCCTCGGCTCTGTCATTCCACTTTCGGTGCTCATTCCGGACGACATTTTTTTCGCCCGCGGCTATCGATCACCGTCAGAATGTAAAACCACGCGAAAATTCGCCAATCGACAGAGAAGGGAATATTCGCGATCATTCCCATCAAAACGTAAACAAACCAAAAGTAAACACTGACAAAAACCCTCGGACATGCTCCGCGGTGTTCAACCTGCGACCGGCCCTTGCCCTACAACTCTTGGGTTACCCCAAAGGCCACACCCACGATAAGTCTCCTACTTTGTCCGTTCGCATAGTAGATGCCAATAGGTTTCTTCGCCAGGTCCTCCAACTCGAACATGCTGTTCCCGACTGGCCTCCTGACTCGGCATCTCGCGAATTTCCGTGCGAGCTTGGCGTTGTAATGTCTCCCGAAATCGCCCAAGGTGAAGTTTCGCCGGAACACTTCTTGGCCCATTTTTACGTGAAACTCACGGGCGCGTTTGTTATATTACCGGCTGCTCCGCTCGTAGGCCTGATGCAGGTGCTGACTGATGCGTTCGCGGATGATGTTCCTCTTGTCCTGAGAGAGAGCGTGACTACCTCATGGTCCGTCATTGACCGCAGTTTCCTGGCCAATTTGTAGCAGCTGCCGTGGAGGTACATATGCTGCCCGAATACCGCGAAGAACGGCGTCACGCCCGTAATTTCGTGGACTGAGTTGCGTATCGCGACTTCGATCTCGGGCAGATATGAGTCCCAGTCTCGGTGGACCTGATCCAAATACGTCCGAATCGCGCCCAGTACGGTCGATTGACCCTCTCTGCAGTGTTGCTTTGCGGAGAGTATACCGCCGTCCGCATATGCTGGACCCCGTACGCCTCCATCATCTCCTGAAAGGCTTTGGCTGTGAACTGCTTCCCATTGTCGGAGTGGATTACCAAACTTGAAAAACACCTCCTGCACCAGGAATCGACAACGTTGGATGTGATGGTGTAGTATGTTCACATAGCGAATGCACACTGTACTCAGTTTTATGCATAAATAAATACAATAAATACAAATATATTAATGCACTTATTTTATAAGTCAAAGACCCTTGCAATGGGCTATCTAAGTGCTGAGTCCGCATTTCATACATGCGCGACATACCTTCCCCCTATCTCAGCGACCCTTCGCCGTCGCTTACTTATATGTATATGCATATAAGCGTCGCAGCGCTGCAGCCTACGCCGGCAGCGCTGCTACCTGAATTAGGCTAAGAAACCTTTTGTATGAATAATTTAAGATATTAACAAATCTACTTTCATTGGAGCGGGACCTTGCCTGCTCCAGTTAATAAAACGATTTTGAACTTAAAACTAAAAGTGAGTTCTTTTCTGACTATATGGCGACCGTGACATCGAAACCAGCAAACAAAAAGTTGTAATGATTATGTGAAAAAAAACAAAACATTGAGCAGAGATGATCAAGGAAAACGCATATCAAAGGAAAAGTTTATCTGAGACACAGCCAAAATTGAGCGGAAGCTAAAAGTTGGAGCAACATCGAGTGAACAAGTTTATCTGAGACATAGCCAGAATTGATCGAGAGTAAAAAGTTGGAACAACATCGAGTGAACAAGTTAACAAATATTAAGATAATGAAAAACAAAAAACTTATCTAATCCAAAAGTCACAAAATCCAGCACAAGCACTCAAACAGGGTGTAGTGTTTTTTTTTTTTTTTTTTAATTCGTTCTTTATTTATATGTGGTAGGGGGTGGGGTATTACAAGTTTGAGGGGTAGCGTGTGGCTTAAAATACACATCCGCCATGGCATGCTTCATTGACCAATTCCTCATCGTCGCCGCTCTGACCATCGCCTCAGGCTAAACCCACCAACGTGAAACTGAAACTGAAACACACTTTGGACATCCTCATCCCGGCATCACTAGCCGAGAACATCCGTATATGCAGCGGAAGATAAATAGTCTGTGCGAGGACCAGCACCGGCGCCGCCTGAGCTCATAGGCCCAGGTCAGCAGAAGCTAAATAGTCTGTGCGAGGACCAGCACCGGCGCCGCCTGAGCCCATAGGCCCATGTCAGCAGCAGCAGAAACCGAGTTCGGGAGGCAACCCGCCGCCTGCACCTTCGAGGGAACGTCAGCGTGCCAGCCCGGCGACGCCCAGCTGACGTAAGGAAGAGTTGCAGCCAAACAGCGCGCCAGCCCGGCAACAGCAGCACCGGACCAGCCGAATATAACCATTTTTTTTGTTGCCCTGCGTGGCACACCAAAGAATCGATGCACTGCGCTGCATACTAATATTAAACGACACATTGTAACATTGAGCGGAATTTTTCTGCCCGATGAGCAGTATGGTCCGTAAAGCCGTACGAAATAAGAGGTAGGACAATTGTAATATTAAATTCCTCCCCGCCACACAGTGGTTAAAAATACCTCCAGTAGGAATATCGAGCTAACAATTAATACACTGCTTTAAAGACCGAATAATATAATGAATATTATAAAAACAATGGTAAAAACTATATGTTAAGACTCGAAAATGTGAAAAAAAAGTGCAAAAGCGTGCAGCTAAAATTTAAAACATGGACAAAGAAAACATGTGTTCACGCCAGAAGGGCGTTTATTATCCGGAGGCAGTGTGATCCAGTGCACTCGCTCTCTCTCTCCCTCTTCCACTGCACTTTTGTGCATCGAGCTCCTAGTCCGCTCTCCCCAAGTTAGTTTTAAGGTTCTTCTTGTTAGTACTAATGTCCGATTCTACCAATAAAGACCTCAAACGCAAGTCGCGTAATACCCCGAAGCTGGGGGAGTTGTTCGTAGCGCCAAACGGTGAGGTTGTGTTTCCCGGGTGCTCCTCCGGGAAGGCGGTAAAACAGCCAAACCTAAGATCGTAGTGGTTCGTGAGTGTGTGGGATGGTGCACTGAACGCCAGGCGGTACTTACCTGTGCGGATTGGTAAACCTCGGACCTCGCTCCGCCCTCCAGAGTTATCCAGACGCTGGCCGCCGCTTCAGCGGCAGGGGTAAGTGGGGGGAATCTCTCCCAGAGGGGCTGCGTCCCACTTTCTCTTCCTTTGAGTAATTTCTCTTAGCAAGGTGGCGTCCTGCACGAAGTGGCATATCATGCCAGCTGATCGACAGGTCAGCTGTCGGGCCAGTGCTCGGAAGTGGAGTAACCACGTAAGGTTACATCTTCCGTATCACTGAAGCTCTCACCGGTAAGCTCCGGTAAGCGCTTGACCGACAGGGGGCGCTGGTGAACGTAAATGTGTAGGCTGACCATAGCTACTCGCTACGTCACGTACATGCGGAAAGGCAGCATAGACGGTAGCACACTGTTCTGGGCTGCTGCTCCGATCCTGTGGCAAGGAGGTAGGTTTCGGACGTGAAACTCCCTCCCACCACGCCGGTGGCCTAAGAGGTGGTAAAGGTCACGGAGCAGACCAACTGCCATCCCCTCCGCGAAGCGGCACACCTAGAAACGGGGCTCTGGCGACCGAGACGGGGCGGTATAACCCCCATCGGTTAAGTCGGGGAGAAACCCTCGGCCTCCGTTGGAAGCCCCGCACTGTGCAACTCAAGCCACGATCGCTACGCTCAGCGTCTGTCCCACATTGGGCGACCGAGCGGTCTGCGTCTGCGCCACAGTGGCCGGCAGATCCATATAGCGACGACCCCCATAAAAATCCACACCGCGTCTGCGCCATAATGGCCGGCGGTTTGGTCTGCGTCTGTACCGTATCGGTCGGCAGTCTATATAACCTGGCGGGAAGTATAAAACGCAAAACCCGTAAGCAGGGGTCACATGCTTCTAAAAAAGGAATGCCGGAGAATAACAAAACTACTCCAGGTGGCAGCCACACTAAGTGTGGAAATCCACCCGCGGTTAACGCCGCGGCTAGGGCACAGATTCTGGAGGCCCTAACCTGCATTCCACCTGTCATGGCAGCGCCGGCGGCCCACTTGGCCGACGCCCCATTAAAAGCGACAAGTGCGACGACTACTTGCGACGCTGAGCTGAAAGCCTTTCAAAAAGGCTCTAAGCTCCAACGAACGCCTCCTGGAGGCGCCCCGCCAACGCCCGCGATAGCACCGAAGCCAGCCCGAAATCCCTCAGGTACCAAACTGAGGCAGATTCCGCTACCCCAAAAAGGGGCAGGGACTCCCCTAGCCCAACCGGCGATGCGCACCCGACCAAAAGGGCCAAAGCTCTCGCGCCCCAACTGGAGGAGATGGGCGTTATCCTTGACGACCTTCTCATCAAGGTTAAGGACCAGAAAGCACGTGGAGTAAACCAGTCAATGAGGAACGCACTCGCCAGACTGAAGGAGCTCCAGCTGGCAGTCCAGCAGCAGACAAGCAGGTACGGAGACACCTGCACCAAGGAGACCGTGGACAGGGCTTGCCAGGCAACCCCGAGGAGTCCAACGAAGAGCACCTCATCGGAGATGGGATGCCAAACGTCCCCCACGCTTCGAGCCAACCCCAAGAAGCCGAGCTACTCTGCGGTGACGAGTGCTGCCGGCCGCAATGAACGGCTGGTAGCCGCGACTCAGCGCGCCGTGCCTGAGAGAACCCCAAGAGGGGTCAAGCAGACTGGCCCCGAACGGAGCAAGCGCCCTATACGACGCCAGCGGACGAGACGAGACGCTCTGATCCTCAGCCCTTCTCCTGAGTCTTCTTACGGCGAAATTCTGTGCCTGGTGACTCGCTCCCAGGACGCCAGGATGAAGGCGGTTGCCGAATTGGTCTCCACGACCAGAAGGACGGCCAAAGGGGACCTCCTGCTGGAGCTAACTGGCGTAGAACATGACGCCAAGAAGCTCATGGAGGACATCGGCAGTGTGCTGGGGGACCGGATCTCCATCCGAGCAGCCACGCCCCAGTCTCTATTCGTCGTGCGAGACCTGGATGAGCTAGCCTCCGGCGAGGAACTCGCTGAAGCGCTCTCCGAGCAGGCAGGACTCCCGATAAACTCGGTGGCAGTCAGGAGCTTCAGAGCCGGTCGCTTCAAGACTCAGACCGCGACGGTCTCAGTGCCGACCAACTTGGCGAACCTGCTTACGGCGTTGGGCAAGGTGAAGATCGGGTGGTGCAAGTGCCCGATCAAGGAAGTGGATTCCCGGCGGAAGTGTTTTAAATGCTTGGAGGTGGGCCACATCGCCAGCAGGTGCAAGAGTCCGGTGGACAGAAGCAAGTCCTGCTTCAAGTGCGGGCAAGAAGGGCACAAAATTGCAACGTGCACTAACCCAGTGCGTTGCTTCAGGTGCGTCAACAAGAAGCTGAAGGACGTCAACCACCAGGCTAGCAGCCGCAGCTGCCCACTGATGGCGTCCGCCGGAGCGGCTCTCGTACCAAGGGCATGAAGGTGATTCAGTTAAACCTGAACCACTGTGCGGCAGCACAAGACCTGCTGTCGCAGTCATCAAGGTCGGGACGAGCCCTAACTGGGCGGCTGATAGCTCGGGCAAAGCCGCCCTCTGGACGTGCGGCCCAGGAGCTACCCGGCTCTCCCAGGTACTCGCTTCGAGCGGGTTCGTCAGAGCGAAAGTAGGCCACTGGTGGGTATACAGTGTCTACCTCGCTCCGAGCCTATCGCTGGCGGAGTTCTGCGTCAGGGTGGACCGACTGGCCACCGATGCCAGGGGCCGTCACCCGGTTTTGATCGCGGGCGACTTCAACGCCTGGGCCGTGGACTGGGGCAGCACCTACACTAACGCCAGAGGTAGGTCGCTGTTGGAGGCCTTTGCCATGCTTGATGTTGCGCTCCTTAATTCGGGGGGGCAACACACGTTCTCCCGGATCGGTGCTGGCTCAGTGGTCGACCTTACATTTGTGAGCGGCTCCAGAGCCACCCAGTGCGTATGGGAGCTCAGCGGGATTTACACAGCTAGCGACCATGCCGCCATACTCACCAACCTGGCCCCCCACAGGACGCCTGCTCCACGGTCACACTCGAGACCGGCGAGGAGCTACAGGGCCGACACACTGGATGTACGGCTGTTCTCGGAGGGCATGGAGAGACTGGACGTCTCTGGCTCCGCTGAGCAGATGGCTGAAGATGCCATGCGGCAGCTCCAGGCGGTCTGCAATGACTGCATGCAAGTCAGGAGTCCCCACAGCCGCCACCGCGAGCCGGTATTTTGGTGGAATCAGTCGATAGCCGACGCGCGGAGAGACTGCGTCCGATCGCGGCGACGCTACCAGCGGTCGTATGGTACCACCTCCCTTCTGGACAAAAGGCGGGAGTACCAGACCTGTCGCAGAGCACTTAAGGCTGCTATTCGGGCGAGCAAATCCAAGTGTTTCCTTGAACTTTGTGATTCGGCGGACCGCGACCCGTGGGGCAGCGCTTACAAAACGGTCGTCAAGCGTATAAACTGCCCCGGCAAACTTGCGCCGCTCGCGCCGGAGAGCCTAAAGCGGATCGTGGAACACCTGTTCCCATCGATGGACGTCCCAACATTCCCCGACGCCGGCGACTCCCTGGCATGTTTTGCCCCGGTCACGGCACAGGAGATTCAGGAGGCGGCCGCAAGGGTAAAGACGTCGAAGGCCGCTGGCCCCGATAACATACCCAATAAGGCCCTGAAGCTCGCACTGACGTGTCGGCCTGACCTCTTTGCGGGGCTGTTCAGCAGGTGCTTGGCAGAGGGCGTGTTCCCGCCCAGGTGGAAGTTGCAGAGGCTGGTTCTGTTGCCGAAGCCCGGAAAGCCGCCGGACGACACGGCATCCTTCCGACCAATCTGCCTCATCGACGGAGCCGGTAAGGTGCTCGAGCACCTAATTGGAACGCGCCTAGAGGAGGCGATCCGATCAGCTGGCGACCTCTCGGCCGCGCAGTTCGGCTTCCGAAAGGCTAAATCCACCGTCGATGCCATCTCCAAGGTGGTAGACATCGCCAGGGCGGCAATAGCCGGAAAGAGGTGGAAAGGCGGCTCGAAAGAGTACTGCCTTGTGGTAACGCTTGATGTACGCAACGCCTTCAACACGGCGAGATGGAGCTGCATCATGGAGGCACTATCCAGCTTCGGAGTCCCCCCATACCTCATGAAGTCGATGAGCAGCTACTTCAAGGACCGTACGTTGGAGTTTTCCACCTCCGACGGCGCTGAGTCTGTGGATCTTTCCTGCGGTGTACTTCAAGGTTCCGTATTAGCACCGCTACTATGGAACGCGATGTACGACGGAGTACTGCGCCTCTCACTGTCCGGTCGGTCCGAGCTCGTGGGCTTCGCCGACGACATTGCGGTGGTCGTCGTGGATAAGATGCTATCTGGTGCCGAAGAGACCTGCAACTCGTGCATCGTGGCCATCAGCTCATGGCTGTCGAGCGTAGGCCTGCAGCTAGCGCCGCAGAAGACGGAAGCCGTGCTGATAAGCAGCCGAAAAAAGGTCGAAACCGCAACCATCGAGGTGGGTGGCGCATCGATCAGATCGTCCAGAGCGATCAAATACCTGGGAGTCATGCTGGATACGAGGCTCTCGTTCCGCGAGCACCTCGCTTATGCCAGCACTAAGGCGGCTACATCCTTCCGGGCGCTGTTTCGGATCATGCTGAACCGCAGAGGCCCTAAGCAAGGAAGTAGATTACTCCTAACGAGCGTGACGAGAGCAACCCTGCTGTACGCTGCCCCGGTCTGGGCGCACGCCATGGCGACGCCCTCGTACAGCCGCGGAATGAATGCGACGCACCGGCTTGCCACTCTGCGTATATACAGCGCATTCAGTACAGTGTCTCACCAGGCGGCACTGGTCTTAGCCGGGACCCCCCTCCCCCCGTGGATCTCCTGGCGAAGGAACAGGCCACCCTCTTCGGGCGGCTGCACGGTAGAGCACTCCCACCGGCGGAGAAGAAGCTGGCACGCTCTGCATTGAAGGCAGACACCCTCCAATCCTGGCAAACCCGATGGGATTCCTCTACAAAGGACGGTGGACCCACCCGCTCATTCCCAGGCTCTAGCCGTGGACCGGCAGAAAGCAAGGCCAAGTGAACTTCTTCCTGACCCATGTCCTGAGCGGCCATGGGTGCTTCACGAAGCAATGCTTTGCGGCCGTACCGCGAGGGCTTCGTCTCCATTTTCTAGCCATACGCAAACCCACACAACCCCCCCCCCCCACCCACTTTGTACATTACCCTCACCCCCCCACCCCACTAAATAAAGCATGAATAAAAAAAAAAAAAATACCCCGAAGTTATTCCCTGTTTTCTTATCGAGTGCATTTCAGAATAAAGCCACCCCCCTCCGAACATTTGGTCCAACAGAGCCGGATAATTCTATCTCCAGCAGTTCCGGTGGCTTTAACACCGCACAAGATAAGTAAACATTTTACTTTTCTGCCCTGCCGTTCATTTTTATGATTTTTAGACACAAATCCTAGTCCGATTGATCCGACACAACGGCAGCTTCCAATTCCGAATCCGATTTGTAGAATCCTAGTGTCGCAATTAATTTATATTAATTTTCCGCGAATTCAACATTCTAAAAGTGTGTGTTTAAATATATGCCATAAGCCACAGTGAAACTTTCAATTTCGAATTTCTCTTCGTTCACTGTGATCCGCTTGCATTTATTTCCACTTCTACACCTACATACATATGTCCACTTATCTACAATCGGCACCAACAATTTACGCTATAAATATTCCTATCCTGGATAATAATAGTAAATAAACATTCCAAAATCCACAAGTGTAAATTAAATATATGTACGTATGCTATAAGCCACAGTGAAACTTCTAGTTCCGAAATTCTCTTCGTTCACTGTGTTCCGCTTGCATTTACATATTTACACTCTTCGATATACAATACAGTCCACTCCACTGATCTACGATCGCCACCAGCAATTTACACAAAATTAAATGAAATATATAAACTTACAAATATTCCGGCACGGGTATTTTAATAATTTAAATAATTTACCCCACAAATTATAAAATAAATATATTTATAATAATTCCTCAACGTTCAACTACAAAATTCTACAAATACAGTCCACAGCTCCTATAAATAAATAAATATATCCCCAAAATCACGGCACAGAATCGCCGAACTTAATTATTTATTGTCTCTCCCTAGCTCTATCCTGAGCTGAGCTACATTTATATATTATATAAATATATATTATATATTTATTGTCATTCCTTCGCTCTATCCTGAGCGGCGTTACATGCAGGCATAGGAAACCAAAAACAAATTGCAATTACATACTTATTCGATTGCAAGTCGAAGCTCCGTTTTTTGGCAATTTTTCCGCCTCTCGTTGTCTCCGCTAGTCTGCATTGGCAAACGGCGAATGCACAAACATATTTACACGCACCCATTATCTCCGAAAACAGTACCGCGACAAATACAGCAGCGGTCAACTAAATAAGTCCATATACATAAAAATAATTTTAAAATTATTTTTCAAAATAATTCCAACTAACTAATTCGGTTAGGAATTTATTTGCGCTTCCATATCCGCATTAGTGTGACCGTATCTGTTTTCTGCTGAGTGAATATTATTCTATTAAAGTCGAACCTTCCGCATTAAAAAAAAATAACATTCATAAATTAAATTCCAAATATTATTCGATTGGTTCCTAAATTCCAATTCGGCTTCGACACATAAATATTTCGAAATATACACAGATATATATATACGACAGTAAATTTTTCTAAAATATATCCAGAATGACTTCCTGCAGTTTAAATAAATTTACGATGACCTGTGACCGTCTGAGTCACTTCGAGTCCAGAGTCTGCAATCCAGCAGCACCAAGTCCATCCAAGTACATACACGTGCCAAATCCATCTCGACCAAGTCCGAGCGCTATGGGATAAGGTCGAGAAAGAGTACGAAGCTTGTTCAGAGCAAATTTCAGTTGGCTTAGAGGGCACGGGGGACACCTTACCTACTCTAAAGGCAAAATGCGAGTATGCCTATTTTATTTACGAAAGGTGTGCCGCAAAGCTCATGGAACAAATCCAACCCGTTCCGCCCCAAACTTCCTATCCGTCTGGCTGTCAGCTTCCTCCGTGCGATACGGAAGTTTTCTCGGGCGATTATATTCGCTGGCCGACTTTCCGAGACCTTTTCACAGCGGTCTATATAGACAATCCTGCGCTGACCCCTGTTGAAAAGTTGTTCTATCTATATGCCAAGACTAGTGGTGAAGCTTATTCCGTAGTTTCCAATTCGCCACTCACCAACGATGGTTTCCGCTCAGCCTGGAAAAACCTATCTGAGCGCTTCGAAAACAAGCGAGCGCTGGTGAACAGCCAACTGAAGAAGTTACTAAACATACAGTCCATTGCACAGGAATCTTCGGCAGCCTTGAAAGAGCTGCAAAATACAATTCAAAATTGCCTCACATCCCTAAATTTGTCCGGCCTTCCTACGGATAATTGGGATTGTCTCCTGGTTTATTTGTGTTCCACGAAGCTTCCAAAGCTGACGCTCTCATTATGGGAGCAGTCCTTAACAAATAAAACTGAAATTCCTACGTGGCAAGAACTTAATTCATTCCTGACTGAGCGCCATAGAACTCTAGAAACTATAGATTCTATCCAACCTCCTAAGTTGCGCCTCCATTCGTCAGAACCGACACCCTCCGACGTGTCGCCACGAATACTGAAATCGTTCAGTACGCGGATCGTTCCGATATCCAAAAGATGCGATGTATGTTCCAAAGAGAACCATCCAGTGCGTTTATGTCCACGCTTCCTTCAGATGGCGACAGAGGATCGTACATCTTATATCCAGAAGAAGCGGTTGTGCTTAAATTGCTTTGCAAGCGGTCATCAACTCCGTAATTGCACAAGCGCCCACAAGTGCTTCAAGTGTCACGGTCGGCATCACACTTTGTTGCATCCAAGCAACTGCTCTTCCCGTGAACCGACTGCTCCTGATACTGCTTCTGATCCGATCCAAAGTATTTCCTCGTTCTCCACACGAGTGACAACTGCTCCTCATTCTTCCAATTACTGGGTTCCGTACAACGAGATGAAATGCCGAGTCTGCCAAGGGAACCATCCTCTTCGGAAGTGCCACCGTTTTCTTCGGCTTAGCGCGGAGAAACGGCTCCAAGCAGTCATCGAGAAGAAATACTGCGTCAATTGCCTCGCCCATCACCATTCCACTGGATCTTGCCGCAGTGACGACCGATGCCAGTCGTGTGGCCAGGATCACCACACACTTCTCCACGTCCACGAGCGCTCAGCGTACCCAACGCTTTCCCGAGCAAAGGCCTCCTGTAATATTCCTACAGCGTATCCTCGCTAAGGTTTTCTTCTTATAATTTTGCTGCGTATCCTCGCAAGGGGGGGGAGAATGTTCACGCCAGAAGGGCGTTTATTTTCCGGAGGCAGTGTGATCCAGTGCACTCGCTCTCTCTCTCCCTCTTCCACTGCACTTTTGTGCATCGAGCTCCTAGTCCGCTCTCCCCAAGTTAGTTTTAAGGTTCTTCTTGTTAGTACTAATGTCCGATTCTACCAATAAAGACCTCAAACGCACGTCGCGTAATACCCCGAAGTTATTCCGTGTTTTCTTATCGAGTGCATTTCAGAATAAAGCCACCCCCCTCCGAACAACACGTATTAGTAATAATAAATAAGTTTCATGCCACTTAATAAAATTCAGTAATACTTTTCGAAATAAATATATACATATAAAATGCTATATGTATAGACTTCAATAAGTAGTGCTGAACAACCATTCATAAAGGGTATACTATTAATAAGCAAAAATAAAATCCAGCAAGAAAACAGAACCATGTTGAACAATAAGGAAGTGGACTCCACTGCAAACATTCAGAATAAGATCGAATTTCAAAATATGGATTCGAATCTTACGAATATATTGTTGTCGATAATCGTTGCAGTTTTATGTGCTTACATTTTATATGTAAATAATGTAAATATTATAAGTTAAAAATAAGGTAACATTGTAACTATCGATAAGAAGAGCACTCGATATATTATAATCGAACGTGCACGATCGAGGAAGTGCGATCACTCTCTCGAGAAGGCGCCAGACGAACAGAAGTGTTAATATCAAAAATAAAGAAAATAAAGATTTTACATATCAGGTGTGGGGTCAAGGCCCGTATAAAATAGAACGCCTTTGTTATGAGATATAGTGAAATATTAAAAAAAACGAAACCTGAGCTGAAAGTTATTCTGGAGCGAGAGAACGTGTTTTTCCAAGAAGACGCCACCATATATCAACTCCGTGCAGCGGCGAAAACCATTATGGACAATAAGAAAGCAGACGAACGGGAGAAGCTGAACATGGAGGAGTCAAACCTAGAGCATTTGGAACTGGATAAGCTAAACCTGGAGGAGTTGAATATGGATAAAACCTCGCCCAAAGTAGCCGAAATTTCGAGATCGGGCTGCGACGCTGGTGTTAGTTGCGAAATTGAACATGAGCAAGAAAGAGACGGCGATAGTGTGGTGGCGAGCAGTGACGAAGTGGCGGCGTCTGGAGAAGTTGCTGGTGGTGCAGCTGCGAACGTGCAGCGTCGTGTTCGAGTGGCAGCGTATGATGAAATTCTGGAAGGTTCTGATGTGGCGGCAGAAATACAACATTTGCAGCAAGTTGAAAAGCTGTACGCTGCGCGCAAACGAGTGGCTGATTTAGAAAACGCGTTGGGCCAAAATAAATCAGCTCAAGAAGACAACATTGATATGAGTGATTTGGATGCCCTAATTCAATCGTTTTCTGGAGACAATGGATACCCTGTGCTTCGTTGGATCGACGATTTCTCGAATATAATGGATGTATATTGCGTGCCGGAGAAAAAACGTTTTATCTTCGCCAAACGTTTACTGTCTGGATCAGCAAGAGTGTTTATGAACGAAACGGCAGCTTTGGATTGGCCGAGTCTGCGAGCAGAGCTGATAGCCGTTTTTGACCTCAAGATTACTGCATTCGATGTGTTCAAGCAACTGGAAGCCAGGAAGAAGTTACCTGACGAGGGTGCTCTCCAGTATTTTTTCTCCATGTGCGGCATTGCGCGACAAGTAGAGTTGGCACAAGAAGATATTATTCGATTCATCGTAAAAGGCTTGAGAGATGAATCCGGAGATGCGTCTGCAATGGCTTATTGTAGTTCTTTGGAGGAGTTGCGAAACAAAATTATGATCTACGACAAATTCAAGAAGATGACGGCCCAAATTTCAAAGTCGGCGGAGAAAACAAAAGTGGTGACGCCCCAAGTCCGTGTGTCCATGCCCGATAACATTCGTTGCTACAATTGTGGGCAAATGGGACACATGGCTAGAGAGTGCAAACAACCGAAGAGGCCGGATGGGGCCTGTTTCAAGTGCTTTAGCGTGGATCATAAGTACCAGCAATGCCCCGAGCGGAGGGTGTCAACCAGGCCGGCAGTGCTGCAGGATGAGGAGAAGTCTGGATCAGAGGTCTTGGCAGCGATTCAAACAATCGAGATCTGAGGTTTGCGAGGTGAAAAGGGGAAATATATTTCTATCTTAAGTCTATTTGATACCGGCAGCCCGGTAAGCTTAATTCGTAAGTCATTAATTCCGAAAAATATTGTTTTAAGTTCAAAGAAATCGAAGTACGCTGGTTTAGGGGGACCTAAAATTTTGATTTGGGGCATTTTGAAAGCCTCTGTTAAGTTTTATGCGAAAACATATTCTATCCTCTTAAATATAGTTGATGACAAAATATTACCACTCCCTGTATTAATTGGTCGAGACGCACTGAAGATAATGAACGTTCAATTAGTTCATAGAAAAATCAATAATGATACTTATAAATCTAAAGACTCTTCCCTTTTCACCGCTAAAGTGAACAATACAAATAATTTAAGTACAGCTATTCATAATCCCATAAATTTAAGTCATAATCATAACTCTGGTTTAGATAATGAAAATTCTGTAGAAATTTTGGGTACTGACAGTGATGCGCAGAGATTTTTGGCTGACATTGAGCCATCATTAGAGGATTCATTTGAGATAGGCTTTGAGTTTGGGTTGGAAATTGCAAATAGGTGTGAACAAATTATTCAATCTCATTATTCTAGTATCCAATACGATTATAACACTGCACCTAGATATCGGATGTCTATTAGATTAACCGATACCACTCCGTTTTACTGTTCTCCGAGACGTTTGTCTTATTTTGAGAGGGAGAAAGTAGCGGAAATCATTGATGATTTGCTTAAGAAAAAAGTAATACGTCCTAGCGCCTCACCTTATGCGTCCCCTTTGGTCCTTGTGAAAAAGAAGTCTGGTGAAATTCGAATGTGCGTTGACTACCGTGGTTTGAACAAGCGTATCGTTAAAGATAATTTTCCTTTGCCTCTTATTGAAGATTGCCTAGAGTATTTGGAAGGGAAATGTTGTTTTTCTGTGATTGACTTTAAGAGCGGGTTTCATCAAATAGAGGTCGCAGAAAAATCCGTGCCGTATACAGCATTTGTTACCCCTCAAGGACAATATGAGTATTTGAGGATGCCTTTTGGATTGAAAAATGGCCCGGCAGTGTTTCAACGATTTATTTCAGAAACGTTTTCAGATTTTATAAGAAAGAAGAGCCTAGTAATTTATATGGACGATATTGTTATTGCGACTAAGACAGTAGATGAGCACCTAGATATTTTGGGAAAACTTTTGAATCGTATTAGCGAATATAATTTGGAGATAAACAAGAAGAAATGCGTATTTTTGAAGAAGGAATGCGAATTCCTGGGATACAGTGTCAGTAAATACGGGATAAAGCCTAGTGAATCGCATTTGGAAGCCTTGAGAAATTTCCCTGTGCCGCAGAATGTTCATAGTCTTCACTCCTGTTTAGGATTCTTTTCGTATTTTAGACGTTTCGTCCTGTCATTTGCGCGTATAGCTAAACCCTTGACAGAGTTGTTGAAGAAAGGGGGTCCTTTTCCACTGAATAATGAGCAATTAAAAGCGTTTAAAGATTTAAAGAACGCTTTAGCTAATCCCCCAGTTTTAGCCATTTTCAGTCCTGGTCGAGAAACCGAGCTCCATACGGATGCCAGTGCCCATGGATTTGGAGCTATACTATTGCAGCGACAAGATGATGGAAAAATGCATCCTATTTCGTTTTATTCCGGTAAAACCACTGCGGCAGAATCCCGGTACCATAGTTTTGAGCTGGAAACACTAGCGATAATAAATGCGTTGCGTCGGTTTAGAGTA
The DNA here is from genome assembly GCA_018903765.1 of Drosophila aff. chauvacae BK-2020. Taxonomy (NCBI): domain Eukaryota; kingdom Metazoa; phylum Arthropoda; class Insecta; order Diptera; family Drosophilidae; genus Drosophila; species Drosophila aff. chauvacae BK-2020. The sequence goes on along the minus strand of JAEIGO010000024.1, from coordinate 2,252,456 downwards.
TACCTTGAGCATAGACCGTTTAAGATAATTACGGATTGCAATTCGTTAGTGCAAACTCTTAGTAGAAAAGCTATTAATCCTAGGATTGCCAGATGGTCCCTTGAGTTAGAGAATTACGATTATTCGATTATGCATAGACCGGGTGTAAATATGGCCCATGTGGACGCTTTAAGCAGACAGATAGAAGTTGTCAAGTTGTTAAAAGATAGTGAGTTTGGCGATAATGAAGACTTGTTAGAAAACCTTGAGGAAACCCGTAGAGACAACCGTAGAGACCAACTTGAGGAAACCCGTAGAGACAGCCGTAGAGACCAACTTCTAGAGAACCGTAGAGACCAACTTGTTGAGACCGTAGAGACATCCGTAGAGACCAACCTTAGAGACAACAATAGAGATAGCATAATTCAAAGCCTTTTAGAAATCCGTAGAGACAACCTTTTTGACAGGGTGCCACTTGATGACCTTTGTGAAGATCCCTTAGAGAGACTTCGTGTTATTTTGGAAGAAAACCTTCGTGAAGAAGAAGAGGAAGAGAATGGTGGAATAAATTGTGAGAAAGCGGCCAGGAATTACATGAACGGTAGTAAAAAGGCCTGGGGAGATGATAAATTGGAGTTTCGTGAGGACGCTTTTCTAAAATCAATACCGTTAGTTGGAGTTGTAGGAGCAACACCTGATGACGTAGACCTAATTCTACAAACGGAGCAAATGAGGGATAAAAATATAGTTCATTTGAGAGAGAAACTAGAGAGAGGAAACGTGCGTAACTTTGAGTTAAGGGATGGACTAGTATGTCGAAAGAACGTGGACGATTCTTATTGTTTGTATGCACCGGCTTGTATGGAAGAACAGCTAATTAGAAAATCTCACGAAAAACTAGGTCACTTGGCAGCAGATAAGTGTGTTAAGGATTTAAGAAGGACCTATTGGTTTCCAGAAATGAGAACTAAAGTTGAGCATTTTATTAGAAATTGCCTTTCGTGCATTTTGCATTCGGTGCCGAGATCTATTCATAACAGAACCTTGCATAGTATCCCTAAACCTTGTATTCCGTTTCATACACTCCATATAGACCATTTAGGTCCCTTACCGAGTATCATTTCAAAGAGAAAGCATCTTCTGGTTGTTATTGATGCTTTTACCAAGTTTGTCAAACTTTTTCCCGTTAATACGACTAGTACAAGAGAAGCGAGAGATGCGTTGAGTAAATACTTTGATTTTTATAGTCGACCCCATAGGATTATATCGGATCGCGGTACTTGTTTTACGTCACTTGAGTTCACCACCTTTTGCCAAGAGCGAGACATTGAGCACATAAAAGTGGCCACAGGAGCGCCTCAGGCTAATGGCCAGGTGGAGCGTGTAAACCGGGTGTTAACGCCAATGCTAGGGAAATTAGCAGAACCTCTTAGTCAGTCCGATTGGTACAAATTACTTAATAAAGTGGAATATGCCATCAATAACGCAGTACATAGTAGCACTCAAGTAGCGCCTAGTGTTTTATTGTTTGGAGTAGTACAAAAGGGACCTGTAGTTGATGAGCTTTCTGAGTATTTAGAGAATAAATTCAATGATGAACCTAGAGATCTTGTAAGCATCCGTGAGAACGCATCTGTTAATATCCAGAATTCACAGATAAGAAATGAAGAGTCATACAGTAGAAAACATAAAGCTCCTCGTGAATATCAAGTAGGTGATTATGTGGCCATCAGAAATGTTGATACTACTGCAGGAATTAATAAGAAGTTTGCCCCTAAGTACCGTGGGCCTTATAGGATAAGTCGTGTGTTTGATAATGATCGATACGAAGTAGTTGATATTGATGATTGCCAGTTAACTCAACTGCCATTTAGAGGCGTGTTAGAGCCTGCTAGACTTAAGCCTTGGATAAGTAATGTTAACGAACTTGTTGCCCTTTGTTTATAAAGATCGTGGTCGATCTGTAGTCAGGTCGGCCGAATGTAAATAATGTAAATAATGTAAATATTATAAGTTAAAAATAAGGTAACATTGTAACTATCGATAAGAAGGGCACTCGATATATTATAATCGAACGTGCACGATCGAGGAAGTGCGATCACTCTCTCGAGAAGGCGCCAGACGAACAGAAGTGTTAATATCAAAAATAAAGAAAATAAAGATTTTACATATATAAAGCTTATATTAAGCACAACAAATGTATCGCAAAAAGGGCCTTAAGCCATGCAAACGACCTAGATAAGGTCTAACGATTATGGCAGAAATATATTATTGTCGCAAACAAAAAAAAAAAAACGAATATACATATACATATATGAAAAATAAAACCAATAAAGATTTAAAAAAAAAAACCTTTTTTGTATCATAAATTAATTAAATTATTTATATTATTTGAAAAAATAAAATTCGTTAAAAAAAAATACTACACGAGTGCGTGATGCGATGGGTAAACGCGGAGGTGTAAGAAATAAAATCAAAAAAAGAGTGGCGCACTTAAAGTGGCTACTATATACAAATTCTCCACCTTCCGCGTGGGCAGTTGCCCGGAAAATGCAAAGCGAGCTTGATTTTCTCACATCAAGTCTCCAAAAGTCATTATGTGATAAGAAAATTATTAAGCCACCACCAGAAAAACATTTACCACAAGAAAAGAAAAGTTGCCCAGCCGACTGCCCAGGACCTCTGGACAGTGTTCACTGCAATTATACGTGCAGTCAATGCCAGGCTTGAAAAGTACAGCAACACATTTTCTTGCCTTAATAAAGAAATATGAATAAAGAAAAACCCACCTGAAAGAGTCGTTAAAAAAAAAAAAAAAAAACCCAACATCAGGGATATGGGTAGATCGATTTCTCTAAAATTCCAGCTTGAATATTAAAAGACTGCAAGGTCTATACAAATTTTAGCATGGAATGGAACGAATTGTGCAAAATATTAAACGAAATAAACCACCAGTTCGATAAGTCGTATAAATCTTTGACACAGAATAGGCCAATTCAAAAGGCCACTGTAAACAAACATGCAACTGTTTTGGTAGAGTGTTTCAACCAAGCACGCGCAATAATAAACGAAAATAGAGAAAGACTAAGCAAGAAACATTGGTCCGAAGTGTCGGGATTCCTTAAGAGGTTTCGAAAACACTTGCTGTCTATAACAAATTCCAATTGGACATTTTAATCCCAAACATTTTGAACACCCAATCGACACTTGAAACAGGCGAAGATTCTGAGCCGACTGAGCTAGAAACTCAGGACCCTGAAACTCAGGACCCTGAAACTGAGGCAGAAGAAGCTCATGTTGAGGAACAAGATCTGCGCGATCTTACCATTCCCGCGGTATTAACAATACCAACAACACAGGAAGAGGTATTGGAGTCGGACGAATCTGTTTCATTAATAGGTTTACTAGATACTATAGAAACCATAATGACCGACTCAGCGGCCCAACGGGCATATATCAAAGATATATCAAGCGCCATACCCGAATTCAACGGTGAAAAATTAAATCTGGCAAGATTTTTAACAGCCGTTAGATTGGTCAATTTAACAAAAGGACCATTTGAAGAATTAGCGGTAGAGGTCATTAAGTCGAAAATAATAGGGTCAACCTTGTACAAGGTTAAAAATGAGACCACTATCTCTTCGATAATTGCCATATTAGAAGCCAATATTGTCGGCGAATCGTCCGATGTAGTAAAGGCTAAAATGGCTAGAACGATGCAGAAAGGTAAAACTGCAGAAAAATGTACCAATGACATTAACCACCTTAGGAAACTCCTTGAACTCCATATATTGATGAAGGTTTATCGGCTGAACATGCTGAAAAGTTCAGCACCAAGGAGGCCATAACCACAATGACTAAATACTGGAAGCCGGTAATTATAATACAATGAATAAAGCCGTTACGAAGTACATGCAATGCAGTACTGAAATGACTGGCAATGCAAATTCAGTATTATTCGCACGCGGTGGACAGGCCTATCGTGGTAATAACTATCGAGGTAATTTTCGTGGTAGAGGCCGTGATACCTTTCAGTATAACGCGCACTACCAAGGCAATGGTTACTATAGAAACAACGGATACAACGAAAATTATAATAACCAGACCAATAACTATAATAGAGGTCGTGGAAATTAATACAAAGGAATTACAGGAATAACGGTAACCAACACCGAAACAATGTGAGAGTAACTCAAAACTCGGGAAACTCTCAAACCCCTTCAGATGTGTAATACCAAATAAAAAAATCTATACCATCAATCTTAGTAACAACACTTTTGTATCTTTTTATAATACAGAAACAAATAAAAAACTTGTGTTCCTAGTGGACACGGGTGCAGATATATCAATATTAAAGGAAAATTCTGACATATTTCATGATGTTCAGGAAAATACTAAAATCACTATTCAAGGCATAGGCTACGAATTAATAAAAACCAAAGGGTTAATTTTTATTGAGATACAGACAGATAAATATATAATTTGTAACGTGGTTTCTATAGCCGGGGTAAGACCTCAGTCGCGGCCAAGGAACCTACACAAGAAATTTGTATAGAAGGGTGGAACCTGTAGTTAGGAATTTTGTACGTAGGAGCGGAGAGACCGCCAGAAGCACTGAAGCATAATCCTCTACCGTTTATCGCAACTTATTGTGTTGGTGTTGGACCGTTCTCGACGCGCGGCCACGCTGCTGAGCGGCCGGCAGTCGGTTGTGTAACACAAGGACGTCTCTGGTGGTAACACGTGGCGATCGCCGGGCTTGGCGATCGACGACTCGTGGGACTAGCGACTGCACGATCTGGTAACCCTGGCAACTTTGGTCGATCTGGCAACCCTGTCAACTTTGATCGATCTGGCAACCCTGTCAATTCCGGCTGATCTGGCAACCCTGGCAACTTTTGGTTGATCTGGCAACCCTGGCCGTTTTGGTTGATCTGGCAACCCTGGTGGATTCAGCTGATCTGGCAACCCTGGCTAGAAGCTCGTGGGACGAGGGGCGGGGGAGTCAGGGGAATCCTCGGGACACTGGGGCTTCTCAGGCCTCCTCCTCCGGATAATCGCGAAGGCTCTGGGATTTCTACTACTCCGGATGAACGCGGAGGCTACTAGGGTTAATGGGCAGGCCAGTAGCGTAGCGTCGTGAGCTCGGAAGTTCCGGTGCGGATGCGAGTCCAAACGCAGAGGAAATGTCGGGCCACGCAGCTTACGCCGGCAGAGGATCGGGACGAGGAGGGAGTGGGAGTGCAGACTCGGGAGTTTTGGGCGGATGGGAATCCAAACGCGCAAAGTTCCCGGCGTGCTGCTCTAGGTTAGCATGCGAGGGGGTGGGGGCAGAGGTGGTCGAGTTGGATGAAAAGACACTACGGTTGCTATGGTATGGTTTTCCTTTTATTTTTGACAATAAACTGTCCTTGGCTGCGGCCAAGGGGAGGAGAAAAACAGGTGGCTTACGTGTTCTAGTTATGTTAATGGGCGCAGCGGGAAGAGGCTGTCGCCGCTGATGCCCGATCGTCTGTGGCTGGGGTGCAGCGGGAAGAAGGCTTTCGCCGCTGATAATGGTTCGCGCACTCGCGCGTCTGTCGGGATTGTCTGGCGCAGCGGGGAATACTGTCGCCGCCGATACTTAACTCGCGCACTCGCGTGTCTCGGGGAGCCTTTTCGTTTCGTCGACGCCGCGTGTTTTCTACGATTGCTTAATTTTCTTACGCCCACGTCTGCTTCGCTCGGAACCGGAAACCAAAAAGCCACGATCTCTGGCTTAGTGGTCGCATCTCGCCGATCGTTGTTTTATCGATATATCGCATTCCACTATCGGTCTTAGGTTGCCACCTGGGCACTTATGAAGGGTATTCTCGAGGGACTTCGTGCCCTTAATGGATGGACTCCGTGTCCCTAATAAAGTATTGATAATGCTTAAGGTTAACTTATGCTATTTACAGCGAATATATGTACATGGGCGCCCTTAATGGATGGACTCCGTGTCCCTAATAAAGTATTGATAATGCTTAAGGTTAACTTATGCTATTTACAGTGAATATATGTACATGGGCGTAAAAATACTAAATATAAAAATACTAAATTTGTATGACCCTAGAAAAGGGTCGTTACATCCCCTCCGTGCTTCGGGGGGGACAAAAGAGATGTCCCTCTGGTTGGGAATTGGAGGCAAAGGGATCCCATCCGGTTGGCAAATCCAGGATCATACCCTTTGGCGACATGGGGGCGAGTCCTGCGGCCTGGTCCTCGGTGTTCCTGGAGGTGCAGGCTGTTCGTCTGTGTCTACTGTGCGCGGCCCTGGGCCACTGGTCGGTGGTGGCATCATGTTGCTGGGCAAGGTGAGGTCGGTAGCTCCTCCTCATTGTAGCCAGTGCGGTCGCGGGGTCATAGGCTCCTTCCTCATACGACCCGGTTGAGCGCAGGCAGTATGGGTAGAGCCCTGGCGCGCTGCGGTCGCCGGTGGTATCCATGCACTGCGTGGAGAAGGCTGAGGTGGGGGTGGTGCGTCTTGGCGGCGGTGGTCGTCCTATGCTACATCGTCGTCGGTGTCCATCTGTGGAAGAAGAAGGATGAAACGCTTTTAGGTCTCCAATGCTCGCAAGACGCCCCTTCCGAGGGCCGGGTAGACGTATTCGGAAAACGTTCGAAGACTGGGAAGTGACTAATCTGTCTGGTCCGTTGAATTGACTGGGAATCGTGGCTCTGCCGGTGCGTTGGCTCCGACGGGTTGGCTCTGCCTGGGTATTGGCTCTGCCGGGTTGGCTCTGCCTGAGGGATGGCTCTGCCGGTGTGATGGCTCTGCCGGGTTGGCTCTGCCGGGGGGATGGCTCTGCCGGTGTGATGGCTCTGCCGGGTTGGCTCTGCCGGTGTGATGGCTCTGCCGGGTTGGCTCTGCCGGGGGGATGGCTCTGCCGGTGTGATGGCTCTGCCGGGTTGGCTCTGCCGGGAGGGATCTCCAGTTTATTCGTATTCTGATCTTTCCGTGGTCTTGTCTCGTGCTCGATTATGCTTAGTCGTGGTTCGGGGGTCATGGTTGGTGAAGCTCTTGCGTCATCTATCTGGCGGGGTGGTCTGGGTCGAGGCTGTGGCGGATGGCTAGTGTCCGCTATCGGGCGAAGTGGGCTCTGTGATCTGGGTCGGATTTCGCGGAACTGGTGAGGTTGTCCGACTGTCTCGGCGGTGTCCTGGCTTATACAACTTCTGGAGGCCCCTGTGTTAATGGTGGCTAGCCGTACGTGACCCCCAATGTCGACTTCGGCGGCGATCCTCTCTCTCTCGATCCACAATGGTGCGATTACTGGCGGTGCTCGGCTGAGTTGGTCCCCGACGGACTCCGCCGATCGTGGGGACCCACGTCGTTTCCCGGCCGTGGTCGCCGGCAGCACTCGACTGTGCGGACTTCCAGGCGTCCACAGTCCCAACAGAAATACTGCCGGGGGTTCGGACAATCACGGCTGAAATGTCCTGGCTCTCCGCAATTCCGGCAAGCATTCCAAGCGTCGATTCGGCAGTCGGATGCGGTCACTCGGGCTCGGGCTGTGCGGGCGTGCTAAGAGGACATTGTTGTTGCGTCCTAGGACCCGTTTCTTAACGGATTCAAACTCGGTGGCCAGACGCACCAGTTCCCCAATAGTCCGGAACTCGTTGCGTCGGATGTACATTTGATATTCGGGGGCGATATTTTCGTAGAGTCTGTCCAACTCTTGTTCTTCCTTGTAGCCGGCGTGGCGCATGAGTATCCGAAGGTCTAGCATGTAGTCCTTGAACGTTTCTCCATCTAGCTGCTCACGACGCCGAATCTGGTCGTCCAAGCGCTGGAGGTAACTAGGCGGGAGGAAAAACTCTAGGAACTCTCTCCGAAAGCTGGTCCAATCAGCCCCTTGCAGGCGGCTGGTTTGGAACCATTTATCAGCCCTGCTCGTCAGCAGTTCCGCCATGGCTCGGGGAAGGAGCCCGAGGTCTATGCCGTAGGATACTGCGCGGCTCTCTACTTGCTCTATGAACGCAAGTGGGTCGGAATAACCGTCGAATTGGAGACCCCATTTCCGGATTCTCTCCGGCACGCATACGTACTCGCGGCGGTGTCGGTCGCCGCCCGGGTCAGAGGAGTTTTCTTGGGTCGTGTCGAGTGAAGAAGGAGCAGAGACAACGATATTCGGGGTATTGCGATTACGAGGGGAGGTTCCGGGGTTCGACCCGGCATTTATACTGGCGAGGTGGCCGCTGGGGCCAGCTTAAGTTTACGTGGAACGAACTCACCGGGCACTTTCTGGTCGGCGTCCATGGCTGTGAGTCTTTGTTCTGGGCTTTCTCTACCTTCAGCTGGTTCTAGGCGTCCTTCTCACTGGTCTTCACTTCTCGGATGGTCGTGTCTTCGTGTCTAGGATTTACTGTCACTGGCACTGGTCTCGCTTTCCGCTTCGGGGTTGCGTCTTTGTTCTGAGTGTGTTTGCCTTGTTTTGAATTATCACTGCACTGGCACTCGTACGCGTGGACTGGGCGATGTCGCGGTTAAGCACGTGGGCTTGCTTCTGGATGCGCGGACTGTTAGTTCGAAGATTTTGTACGGTCGCGTGCACGTTGTTCAATTTTTTTTTTTTTTTTTTTTTGTTATTTTTGCGGTGTTTTGAGGTTATGTCCCTACTCTGGAGGTTTCGCGCTCCGTATACAGATGGTAATATTCCTGGTATTTCTCCCTATCAGGTCCCTGTTCGGGCGCCACCTGTGACGTGGTTTCTATAGCCGGGGTAAGACCTCAGTCGCGGCCAAGGAACCTACACAAGAAATTTGTATAGAAGGGTGGAACCTGTAGTTAGGAATTTTGTACGTAGGAGCGGAGAGACCGCCAGAAGCACTGAAGCATAATCCTCTACCGTTTATCGCAACTTATTGTGTTGGTGTTGGACCGTTCTCGACGCGTGGCCACGCTGCTGAGCGGCCGGCAGTCGGTTGTGTAACACAAGGACGTCTCTGGTGGTAACACGTGGCGATCGCCGGGCTTGGCGATCGACGACTCGTGGGACTAGCGACTGCACGATCTGGTAACCCTGGCAACCTTTGTCTATCTGGCAACCCTGTCAACTTTGATCGATCTGGCAACCCTGTCAACTTTGATCTATCTGGCAACCCTGTCAACTTTGATCGATCTGGCAACCCTGTCAATTCCGGCTGATCTGGCAACCCTGGCAACTTTTGGTTGATCTGGCAACCCTGGCCGTTTTGGTTGATCTGGCAACCCTGGTGGATTCAGCTGATCTGGCAACCCTGGCTAGAAGCTCGTGGGACGAGGGGCGGGGGAGTCAGGGGAATCCTCGGGACACTGGGGCTTCTCAGGCCTCCTCCTCCGGATAATCGCGAAGGCTCCGGGATTTCTACTACTCCGGATGAACGCGGAGGCTACTAGGGCTAATGGGCAGGCCAGTAGCGTAGCGTCGTGAGCTCGGAAGTTCCGGTGCGGATGCGAGTCCAAACGCAGAGGAAGTGTCGGGCCACGCAGCTTACGCCGGCAGAGGATCGGGACGAGGAGGGAGTGGGAGTGCAGACTCGGGAGTTTTGGGCGGATGGGAATCCAAACGCGCAAAGTTCCCGGCGTGCTGCTCCAGGTTAGCATGCGAGGGGGTGGGGGCAGAGGTGGTCGAGTTGGATGAAAAGACACTACGGTTGCTATGGTATGGTTTTCCTTTTATTTTTGACAATAAACTGTCCTTGGCTGCGGCCAAGGGGAGGAGAAAAAACAGGTGGCTTACGTGTTCTAGTTATGTTAATGGGCGCAGCGGGAAGAGGCTGTCGCCGCTGATGCCCGATCGTCTGTGGCTGGGGTGCAGCGGGAAGAAGGCTTTCGCCGCTGATAATGGTTCGCGCACTCGCGCGTCTGTCGGGATTGTCTGGCGCAGCGGGGAATACTGTCGCCGCCGATACTTAACTCGCGCACTCGCGTGTCTCGGGGAGCCTTTTCGTTTCGTCGACGCCGCGTGTTTTCTACGATTGCTTAATTTTCTTACGCCCACGTCTGCTTCGCTCGGAACCGGAAACCAAAAAGCCACGATCTCTGGCTTAGTGGTCGCATCTCGCCGATCGTTGTTTTATCGATATATCGCATTCCACTATCGGTCTTAGGTTGCCACCTGGGCACTTATGAAGGGTATTCTCGAGGGACTTCGTGCCCTTAATGGATGGACTCCGTGTCCCTAATAAAGTATTGATAATGCTTAAGGTTAACTTATGCTATTTACAGCGAATATATGTACGTGGGCGTAAAAATACTAAATATAAAAATACTAAATTTGTATGACCCTAGAAAAGGGTCGTTGCAAATTCCACATGATTTTCATATAGTAGATCCATATTTTGCAATACCATGTGATGGAATAATAGGCATTGATTTCATAAAGAAATTTAATTGTCAACTAGACTTCAAACCCAACGAAGATTGGCTTATAATGAGACCAACAAATTTGAATTTCTCAATTTATGTTCCAATAACATACAGTTCTGGTAATAATTCCATGATTCTACCAGCAACATCTCAAGTGTTCCGAAAGATTCACATATCATCAAATGAAGATAGTGTACTAATTCCCAACCAGGAAATTCAAAATGGTATTTATGTTGCAAACACAGTTGCAACTGTCAAAAACGCATTTGTCCGATTGTTGAATACACCCAATGTTGATAAAATAATAAATATTAACGATTTAAAATATGAAACATTTTCGAACTACGAAATAGTTCAAACTAATCCCAAAGTAAGAGAAAAAACTGTCTTATCTCAACTAACAAAAAATTTACCCCCCAATTCAAAACAAAATTAACAGAAATATGCACCAGATATAGTGATATATTCGGACTCGAAACCGAATCAATAACAACAAATAATTTCTATAAACAAAAACTAAGATTGACTGATGACGAACCGGTATACATAAAAAATGACAGAAATCCTCATAGTCAAAAAGACGAAAGTTCAAACAGGCACAAAAGCTAATCGATAATAAAATAGTCGAACCATCTGCATCACCATACAATAGCCCACTATTGTTAGTTCCAAAGAAATCCCTTCCCGGTTCTGATAAGAAAAAATGGAGACTAGTAATCGACTATCGTCAAATTAATAAAAAACTGTTGTCGGATAAATTTCCGTTACCCAGAATTGATGATATTTTAGATCAACTAGGAAGAGCGAAATACTTCTCATGTCTAGACTTAATGTCTGGATTCCATCAAATCGAACTCGAAGAAAATTCAAGAAAATTCATCTTTCTCGACGAACAATGGTTCATATCGTTTCACGCGATTACCATTCGGTTTAAAAATAGCGCCAAATTCATTCCAGAGAATGATGACTATAGCATTCTCCGGATTAGAACCTTCTCAAGCTTTCCTTTACATGGATGATCTAATAGTCATAGGTTGTTCCGAAAAACATATGCTTAAAAACTTAACTGATGTTTTTGAGAAATGTAGAACATACAATCTAAAATTACATCCTGAAAAATGTTCATTTTTCATGCACGAGGTCACATTTTTGGGACACAAATGCACAGATAAAGGAATCTTGCCTGACGACAAAGAATACGACGAAAAATACATCTTAAATCGGCACTAATGAATCCAAATTTATTACAATACCCAGATTTTAGCAAAGAATTTTGCATAATAACGGATGCTGGTAAGCAAGCATGTGGAGCAGTTTTAACTCAAAACAAAAACGGACTCCAGCTTCCAGTTGCGTACGCATTAAGATCGTTTACTAAGGGCGAAAGTAATAAAAGCACCACAGGACAAGAATTGGCAGCAATTCATTGGGCAATAACTTACTTCAGACCATACGTTTATGGTAGACATTTCACTGTCAAAACTGATCACAGACCACTCACATACCTGTTCTCCATGATAAATGCAAGCTCAAAGCTAACGCGAATGAGGCTTGAACTTGAGGAATTTAACTTTACAGTAGAATATCTGAAGGGCAAGGACAATTACGTAGCCGATGCATTATCCAGAATAACAATATCAGATTTGAAGGAAATGCAAAATAAAAATTCCATTCTGAAAGTCACTACCAGAAACCAAAGTAAACAGAAAAATTCCTGCGCAGGAAAAGAACAAGTAGATTTGCCTAGGCAAACTCGAAACAAAGCTTCTCAGCCCAACGTATACGGAGTCATAGTAAATGACGAGGTACGAAAAGTAGTGACCTTGCGAATAACGAATTCACTATGTTTACTAAAACGTGGAAAAAAAGTTATAGCAAGAATTGATGTTAGCGATATGTACACCAATGAAATTCTCGACTTAGGTCAGTTCTTTCAAAGGCTTGAAAAAGAAGCCGGTATACTTAATATCCGCCAACTCAAAGTGGCACCGAGCGAAAAGATCTTTGACACCATCTCAATAGAATCTTTTAAAATTATGGGCAATAAAACATTACAATCTCTAAGAGTAGCGCTACTCAAGCCGGTGACCCTATTATCAAATAATGAAAAAGAGAAAGAAGCAATACTGTTTACATTCCATGATAATCCGATACAAGGAGGTCATACAGGCATAGCTAGAACATTAGCTAAAATAAAAAGGAGTTATTACTGGAAAAATATGACCCGATACATATCAAATTATGTAAAAAAATGCCCTAAATGCCAAAAGTCAAAAACGACAAGGCATACAAAGACCCCATTGACAATAACAGAGACGCCACAAAAGGCTTTTGACAGGGTAATAGTGGAGTTTAAGGACATATTGCAGGAGATCGCCCAAGATGCTCGAGGACGGTCCCCGGTGCTAATAGCTGGTGACTTCAACGCGTGGTCCACCGCCTGGGGGAGCAAGAGAACGACGGAGCGGGGAACCATCCTTCTTGATGCCCTGGCCACCCTAGACGTCTGCCTATTAAACGACGGAAACAAGTGCACGTACAGCAAGGCAGGGGGAGTCAGTCATTGACCTGACTTTCGCCAGCCCGGTGCTTACAAGGAACAGCTGCTGGGAGGTCACTGACCTGTTCACCTTCAGCGACCATGCTGCAATTGTCTTCAACTCGAGGCACAGCCCGCCACGCCCGTTAACTCGGGAGACAGTGTACAGAACAAACACCCTGAATACCGAGGCACTGCTAAGCTCCATGGATACCAGCACCATCACAGGCGAGGCGGACATCTGCGCGGACACGATATCCGCCAGGATCAAGGCTGCCTGCGATGCGGGAATGGAAAGCTCCACTAGAAGAGACGGAAGGCGGCCAGTCCCTTGGTGGAATCAGGATATAGCTACGGCCAGAAGCAACTGCCTCGCCGCTAGGCGAGATGCCAGCGAAGCAGGGGGCGCCCCACACAAGAGCTCCACGAGTCCCTCTACAGGGCGAGGAAAAAGGCCCTCAAGGTGGCCATCCGGGCAAGCAAAAACAAATGCTTCCAGGACCTCTGCGATGCGGCTGACCACGAACCGTTTGGATCAGCCTACAAAATGGTTATGGGTAAGCTCACCAGACCGCCGATTCCGAGCTCACAGGAGCAGCTGGAAGCAATAGTCTCCACGCTCTTCCCAGCCCAGCTGCCTCTAAGCCTACCCAGAGTGGTTGCGGGCGACTCGATGCCCACCTGCGAGGAGGAAGTTCTGACCGCGTTGGCCAGCTGCAAAGCCTCCAAGGCACCTGGACCGGATGGCATTCCCAATGCAGCTCTGCATGCCATAGTGAACGCCTATTCTGGCCTATTCACGCAGCTGTACAACAGGTGCATCGTCGAACGGCGTTTCCCACGAGCTTGGAAGCACCAAAGACTCGTGCTCATCCCGAAGCCAGGCAAGCTCAACGACGACCCGTCCTCATACCGGCCCCTTTGCATGCTGAACACATTGGGGAAAATATTCGAGCGCATAATAAGCATGAAGCTGCAAAGCGAAATCGATGAGCGCGGAGTTCTATCAAACCACCAGCATGGATTCCGGAAGAAGCGAAGCACACTCGACGCGATCCGAGAGGTAACGCAACTGGCAGCTAATGCCATCGAAGGAGAACGATGGCGGGGCGGCACCAAGGAATACTGTCTGGTATGTACCCTGGACGTAAAAAACGCTTTTAATTCTGCAAACTGGAGCTTAGTGTTGCAAGCACTCCAGCGGGGCGGTATATCAGGGTACCTGATACAGCTGATAGCCGACTACTTCAAGGACCGAGTCTTGCTGTACAGTTCAGACGCCGGTAATCAAGAATACCAAGTGACAGGTGGTGTACCCCAGGGCTCCGTTCTTGGGCCAATCCTCTGGAACGTAATGTACGATGGTATACTGAGACTGACTCTGCCTGAAGGATGCTCCGTGGTTGGCTTCGCAGACGATATCGCATTGGTTACGGTTGAGAAGCAACTGGCCGACGTTTCAGGCAAATGCAGTCATGCGATCGACCTGTTGATGTCCTGGCTTGCGGATAATGGGCTCACGCTTGCCGAGCACAAGACGGAAGCAGTGCTTATAAGCAGCAGGAAGGCCGTGGAGAAGGTGAGCTTCCGGGTCGGCTCGACCACCATCGAGTCTAGCCCCACGGTCAAGTACCTTGGAGTTCAGATCGACCACCGACTGAACTACAAAAGTCACCTGGAGTATGCTGCGGCCAAGGCATCCAAGGCCACGGCCGCCATCTCGCGGATGATGGCCAACACGCGCGGCCCTAGACAACACAGCAGACGACTCATAGCGACAGTGGTGACCTCCACCATACTGTATGCCGCGCCGATATGGGCAGAAGCCATGCTGACTGCGAGCTATAGCCGACAGTGCAAGTCGGTATATAGACGCTGCGCACTGCGCATATCCAGCTGCTTCTGCACTGTTTCGGAAGAGGCTGCACTGGTGGTAGCCGGATCCATCCCTATCGACCTGCTGGCTGAGGAGCGGAGGACTGGAAACTCTGGTAGCAGAACACAGCGAAGCAGCACGATTACACGGTGGCAAGCCAGATGGGATAACGCGAGCACCGGACGCTGGACTCATCGGCTTATCCCCGTACTGGATCCCTGGGTACACCGACGCCACGGGCAGGTGGACTTCTACACGTCGCAGCTTATTACGGGCCATGGATGTTTTAAGGCATACCTACACAGGTTTAAGCACGAGACAGATCCAATCTGCGACCACTGCGGCGGAGCATCAATCGAAGACGCGGAGCACGCTTTCTCGAGTGCCCGCTATTCAGCGGGGAAAGAGCTGCTTTGGAGGCAGCAACGAATTGTCACCTTACACCCGACAACATAATCGGGTGCATGCTGGAGAACCAACCCAACTGGGACGCGGTTAGCAACTTGGCAGCAACCGTACTGAGGGAGCTGAGGCGCCGGGAGCAGATCCGACGCACGGAAGGCGATAGATGAGCGGCAACCTGACCGCCTGCCACCCTCGCGAAGTAGAACTTTGCGGTAGTCCCGTGGGAGTGGACTCTTCCTATCTACACGTATATACCTATCTTCTTTATTTGTAAATCTTTTCCATAATCTTTAACAATAAAAAAAAAAAAAAAAAGGGTAATAGTGGATACGATCCGTCCACTACCCAAATCTGAAAGAGGAAATGAATACGCAGTAACATTAATCTGCGATTTAACAAAATACCTCGTAACAATACCCATCAAAAACAAAAGTGCAAAAACGGTAGCAAAAGCTATATTTGAAGATTTTATTCTGAAGTACGGTCCAATGAAGACGTTCATTACGGACATGGGAACAGAATATAAAAATTCAATAATTGAATATTTATGTAAAAATTTGAATATACAAAACATAACATCTACTGCACACCATCATCAGACTTTAGGAACCGTAGAAAGAAGTCATAGAACACTAAATGAATTCATCCGGTCCTATATCTCACTAGACAAAACCGATTGGGACAATTGGATCCCATATTTCACTTATTGTTTTAACACTACGCCCTCAATGGCACATGACTATTTTCCATATCAGCTAGTATTCGGTAAATCATCGAACTTACCGATACATTTTAATAGCATAGTGTAAGGAAGCGTCTCTGGCCGGGGGGATCCTCAGCGGCTCCAGAGGTCCCCACAGAATTTATTTATTTCCGCGGCAGCCAGGACATAACGGCGGCCGAAGTTTAGCTATATATTTTTTTTAAGGGGTCGAACTAAGCGGGGAAAACGAGAGAGAGAGAACGAGAGGGAAAGCCTTGGAACCGCCTGGAGGGCTTTCCGATCGGCGGTCCCTGCGAACCCGGAAGATTTTCCGGACGGTCCACCCACGCCCTACGCCTGGAAGAATTTCCGAACGGTGTGATTTCCCCGCGACACGAGGAATGGGCGCAGAAACCCGGAGCGGAATACGGGACAAATGAGAGGCGAGGGTTCTCCACGATATAGATTTATTCTTCACGATATAATTATCTGCCCGGCGGCGGCGAGATTAAATTATTGGTAATATATATATAAATGGCCTGCGGCCCAAAGAAACAGCGCGGGAAGGGGAAAGAGAAGGGCCTTAACAAGGCTGGCGCCTTCCCCGGCCCCCTGGCAAAGTTTGGCCTGCGGCCATGGCTCACCCGCACACACCTCCTCTCCTTGGGCAGCTGAGTCCTGCAACAGTCCTGTCGCAGGTCCTGGGCGCGCTTAAGGCGTGGCACTCGCGGCGGCGGCTTTACGTTTTGGGGGGATTTCTACCGCGTGGTGCGGGATCGCGGACTTAAGCGGGTTTTGGCACTTAGTAATTTTCGCGGCTGCTCGCTTTCCTGGTCAGGAATTGACTGCCAAGCTCGGTTTTTCACGACTTGGCCCTGGCCTAACTTTGTCGCTTGAGCGTAGGCGGCGTCTCTTCTCCTCCCGCTCGCTCCCACAGGCGATCGGGCCGGCAGCACTATTCTGCCGCTCTCTCGGTGCTTCTGCGCATGTGCCGTCGCTCTGGCTTCGGTCTTGCCTTCATGGCGTGATCCGATCTGGCCAATCGGGAGGGCGGCTTGGCACGCGCCCTTTTTCCCACGCCTGCGCTTTGGTGGTAGCGGCGACGTCGCTGCTCACCCGATCGGCCGCTGCTCCCTCTCTCGTCAGGGCTTGAGTGGTTTCTCCTGCGTGAGTGCACTTTTGAGTGAGTGTGGGAGTGCGTTTGAGTGGAATTCGCCGTGGGCGCGTGAGTGAGTGCGGGCGTTTTGGCTATAATTACGTCTAGCTTATATTTATCTTATAACTAGATATTTACATATATGCACAAGGTTGTGACTTCGTCACAATAGATAGAATAGAACCACTATACAATGTGGATGATTACGCTAAAGAATCTAAGTATAGGTTAAAAGTAGCCTATAAAAGAGCTAGATTAATGATAGAAGATAACAAATTTAAAAATAAGGAATTATATGATAGGAAAGTTAAAGATATTCAACTAAAATTAGGAGACCAGGTTTTGTTAAAAAGCGAAACTGGACATAAGTTAGATTTTAAATATACTGGACCATATAAGGTAGAAAGTATAGAGGAAAACGAAAATATTATAATTTCAAATAATAAAAATAAGAAACAAAAAGTACATAAAGATATATTAATAGATTTATTTCCTAATCAACATATTATATGTATATTTTTATTACTATATCAATTCATTTTCAATTAAAAAAAAAAACAACAAAAAATAAAAATAAAAATAATAATAAAAATAATAATAATAATAATATTAATAAATACAAAAAAAAAATATACTCTAGAACCTGAATTTTAATTAAAAACACCTTTTAATAATAAGTAAATACAAAAATATATAATAATTAGAAAATAACTCCATTAGATTACGTTATTTTTCAAAAGGAGGGAGATGTAGTATGTTCACATAGCGAATGCACACTGTGTGTTATGCAGTGTTATGCATAAATAAATACAATAAATACAAATATATTAATGCACTTATTTTATAAGTCAAAGACCCTTGCAATGGGCTATCTAAGTGCTGAGTCCGCATTTCATACATGCGCGGCATACGTGAACATAATACCTTCCCCCTATCTCAGCAACCCTTCGCCGTCGCTTACTTATATGTATATGCCGGCAGCGCTGCTACCTGAATTAGGCTAAGAAACCTTTTGTATGAATAATTTAAGATATTAACAAATCTACTTTCATTGGAGCGGGACCTTGCCTGCTCCAGTTAATAAAACAATTTTGAACTTAAAACTAAAAGTGAGTTCTTTTCTGACTATATTGGTTTCCGTCATGGACTTCAGGAAGGTGAATTTGGAGAAGTGGTTCACGACCACAAATATCCAGGCCTTCCCTCGCTTGAATCTCGGGTATTTGCCTAGGAAGTCTATCTATAACTTTTGGAATGGCCTCTCAGTCACCACTTCCTATCCCGACCTGAGTGCGGTAATTTGGAGCCTTCGACTCCTTGCATTGGATGCATTGTCCCACGAAGTCTCGGACTTGGTTCGTCATTCCCGGCCAGTAGTACTGCCGCTGGAGTCGCTGTAGCGTCTTCCTTTCGCCTCCAAGTCCCGACGTCGGTTCGTTGTGGGCCGTCGCGATCAACCCAGCTGGAGCGAGGCTGGAATCCACAGCTTCCACGTCCCTCCTTCGACTGCATCCTCCAACCTGCCGAATCCGCTGCGTTTGAAGACGAGACTACCTTTCACTCGGACATCCGGTAGTCGATCCTGATTTTCCAGAATCTCATCCCGTATTTCTCTGTACTCCTCAGATTCGAACTCCGTCGTGACGAACCCGAGAGCATTGTCGGCGTCCAGCTTCAGCTCCTCTACGCATCGGGACAGCGTGTCGGCCACCACATTTTCGGATCCCTTCCGGTGCGTTATCTGGAAGTCAAAACTCTGCAACCTGAGTGACCATCGTGCCAGCCTCCCACTAAGGTCCTTTATTGTCATCAGCCACTTCAGACTGGCGTGGACTGCATCAGTTCCACGTACGGCCGGAATTGTTTAATGGCAGGTACTACTGCCAAGCACTCCTTCTCCTTCTAAACAATTAATTTGGTGTTTGTTCAACTTTCCAGAGAAGAAGGCAATCGGCCGCTCGTTCTTTTCCTCGTCGTACTGGAACAGGACTGCTCCAACTCCATAGTGAGACGCGTCACACTGTCTGAAATCGGCGTGAACCATGACAGGAGCCGAGGTTAGTGCCGTCTTTAGCGCCTGTATCGCGTCCTTGGCCTCCTCGTTCAACACTAATCGGGCTTTGTTTCCTTTTTTCAGGGCGTCGGTGAGCGGGGCCGCCATGGATGCGAAGTCCTTGATGAACCGGCGATACCATCACGCTGTTCCCAAGAAACTCCGTAGCTCCTTCACCGAGTTCGGCTCAAGTCTTCTGGATTGCGACGACCCTGTCCACATCCATCCGAAGTGTACCTCCACCGATGATAAATCCGAGGTATTTTAATGCCTTGTAGAAAAATTTCGATTTCATCAAATCTATCGTCAAATTTGCATTTTTCAGGCATTCCGCTTCCAACCGGAGATACTTCAGATGGAAATAAAAACGTTGGATCCGGGCCGTCAGCCAGCGGGCGGACAGGGGGACTAACGGGTGAGAAATCACCTGCCGTAACTGTCCGCACCGTTGGAAGTGCGACTATACTCTCCCCGTGAGGGCGGCTGGAAGCAGGTCCCAGTACGGTCATGTCTCTGCTGAGGATGCTGACGAATGGTAGTCGGGCGGGGAGAAGAAAACTCCTGCCCAAAAAATTACCCCAATCCAAGGTGGAACAGCATATGCCGAGAGATGCGTGTCCGGGGGGT
Source organism: Drosophila aff. chauvacae BK-2020 (assembly GCA_018903765.1). NCBI lineage: Eukaryota > Metazoa > Arthropoda > Insecta > Diptera > Drosophilidae > Drosophila > Drosophila aff. chauvacae BK-2020. The sequence continues at coordinate 2,232,746 of JAEIGO010000024.1, read as the reverse complement.
GCTTGGACTCTAGTATGCGAACTCTGGTGGACCGGCCGACCCATCAGTTTAAACTAGGCTTACCACGGTATGCGGGCTCTACCGTGGCGGACCATCCTCATCCCAGCATACTCGTGGGAACAAAAATGAACTTATCTAAACAAAACAACAAAAATGTAGGTGACCGTCAAACCTCAAAGGCGGCAGGGGAAACCCCCCTCAATAACAACTCGAAGACGCTTAGCGATCGAGTGCCCAAGAAGGAAGAGGTGAGCTCCTCGGAGCGCCTCGATCCGAAAGCCGGTGCCACTGGGAAGGGTGAGCCAATGGGACCGACGAGCGGCGTGATCGGAGGCAAGCCCCTCGACGTGACCGCGGGCGGCTCCAGAGGCGAATCCAACCCAGGAAGCTCGGCTCAGCAGCAGCAGAGGAAGAAGAAGACGCAATTCCACGAGCGTAGGAAAGCGGCCTTCATCCTTTCGCGTGCCAACAAAGCCATGGAGGCGGACCCGGAACAAGCGGGTCTCATCAATTGGGCGAAAGGCATACTGCCGGACTTCCAGCCTGTCAAGGCGGGAAGAGCAGCTGCCCCCAACCCCAACAAACCAGCACAGACGTGGGCAGGAGCGCCGCCAAACGCCAGCGGTCTACGGAGGTGCAGCCGCCGCAGCCGAAGCGTTCTAGGGTGCAGCCCCAGCGGTCCTTCGCCGAGGTTACCAAAGGCAAGATCCTGATTGGAGTGGTGGACGAGGGCTCCATTGACGGACAGATCCCGAGGGACCAGTGGCGTTGGATTGTTGGGGAACTGCACAATAAGTTCGTGGAGGAGCTGCTGGCGTCGGGTGGTGCTCTGCCCCGTTGTGAGGATGCAGGTTGGCATCAAGGAGGCGTGAAGGTGATCGCATGCGAAGACGCGGAGTCGGTCACCTTCTACAAAAGAGCGATCGCGGGATTGGGTGAAGTGTACCCAGGCGCGAAGCTCGTAGCGGTAGACTGGGACAAGATCCCCAGCAAGCCCAGAGCCAGAGCATGGCTGTCCCACAAGCCGGCGGAACCGGCTAAGATACTCAAGCTGCTGCAGTTGAGTAATCCCGACTTCCCCTCCTCCGACTGGCGAGTAGCCAAGGTCGAGGAGGCCGTTGGTCCGAGGCGCCAGGTTGTCCTGACTCTCAATGAGGGGACAGCTGAGGTGCTGACGAAGAACGGGGGGTTACTTCGGTACGGCTTTGAGAGAGTGGCCGTGCGCGTCTACAAGGCCGACGCCAAGTCGGGCCTAAAGAAAGAGGACCCTGACCTGGAGGGTCCTCATATCGAGGAGGCGCCCGGATTGTCCGATGAAGAGGACATTCTGGAAGGCTACGTCTCCGATGGAAGCGAACTGGCGAGGGGCCTTCGCGAAGTTGGGATGTCCGAGGAGGAGGACGGGCTGGACGAGCCGACCTCGGACGCCGACATTACTGTGGTGGAGGTCAAGAAGCAGAATGTCTCTGACATTCCTGCAGATAAACCTCCACCACAGTAAGGCAGCTTCCGCTGCTCTACTCGACCACCTGGCGGAAGGTGGCACCGACGCTGTCCTCATACAGGAGCCCTGGATCTGTGGCGACAGAATCCTGGGGCTGAGGGCAGCCGACTATAGGCTGTACGCGGCCACTACAACAGGTAAAACGCGAGCCTGCATACTCGCTAAGAAGGACGTAACCCTTTTTATGCTTCCTATTTTCAGCAATGAAGACTTCCTAACAGCATGTCTAGAGGGACCAAATGGATCCCTCCGGATATGCTCCGCATACCTGGGGCATGATCAGGACCCCATCCCCCCAACCCTGAGGCAAGTCACCGAGGACAGCAAAAAGCTGGGCGTGGACTTGATCATCGGGTGCGACGCCAATGCCCATCACCATCAGTGGTGCAGCACTGACACCAACGACAGGGGTGAGTCTCTTTTTGATTTTATCCTTGCATCCAATTTACTGGTGGGAAAATCGGGGAAAGAACCCACCTTCATCATCAAAAACCGCAGGGAGGTACTAGATATCACCCTTCTCTCTGAATCTCTTAGGGATACTTTAAAGTCGTGGAGGGTGCTGGAGAAACACTCCTTCTCCGACCACAGGTACATCCAATTCACGCTGGGCTTCGATAGATTTAACCCGGTCACTTTTCGGAACCCCCGAAGGACTGACTGGGTGAAATATAGATCCCAGTTGAATAAGATCCTAAAACCCCCTCCAACCCCAACCAACCTGGACTACAGTCGAGAGGGGCTGGAGTGCCTTGTTAAAACCTTTACCGATGCTTGTAGCACGGCTCTGGAGAGGTCCTGTCCCCGTAGTAGGAATGGGGGGAAGACTGGGAAGAAGCCACCGTGGTGGTGCAAAGAATTAGGTAGCCTCAAGAAAACCACGAGGCAGTCCTTCAACCAAGCCAAGAGCGACAATACGGACGCATCGTGGCGCTTATACAAAACAAATTTGGCCCTATATAACAGGGAATTAAGAAAGGCCAACAGAAGGGCCTGGTCCGACTTTTGCTCAGGAATCCAGGACTACTCAGAGGCGTCTAGGCTGAGGAAGGTCCTATCGACGACGCCCACCAACCCGGGCTTTGTCAAGCGTCCTGATGACAGCTGGACGACCTCTAGTGAGGAAACTCTCGGAGTTCTCCTGGATGCTCACTTTCCTGCTAGCTCGTCTCAGAGCAGTCCGCCTAACCCCCCGACACGGCGGGGTCCGTCCGAAATGGACTACCTTCTTAGTGATAGGAACATCAAATGGGCAATAAATAGTTTTAGCGCATACAAATCCCCAGGGGTGGATGGCATCATTCCTGCACAGCTTAGCTATGCAGCCGATCTATCCACTTCCTGGCTTCGACTGATCTTCTCGATCATTCTCGACACAGGGGTCATTCCAGGTGAATGGCTCCGCTCAAAAGTCGTCTTCATCCCCAAAGCAGGCAAGCCATCGCATTGCACGCCGAAGGACTACAGACCGATTAGTCTCTCCTCGTTTCTACTCAAGACGTTGGAGAGACTCATTGGTCTGCATCTCAGAACTAACATTCCCCAATCATCCCTATCTGGATGCCAACATGCGTATAGGAGAGGCAGATCGACGGAGACAGCACTCCATTCCCTTACCACCTTAATAGAAAAATCGCTCCACGAAAAGGAGTTCACACTTGTCGCCTTCCTAGATATTGAGGGCGCTTTCAACAACATCCTTCTAGGCTCAATCACGACGGCACTGACTAAGCTGGGGATTGATCAACACACAGTGGGTCTCATTGACCGGATACTGCGCAGCAGAACGGTTGAGGCAACACTGGGGGGGTCAACCATCTCCAGACAAGTCAACAGAGGCACACCCCAAGGCGGAGTCCTCTCCCCTCTCCTATGGAATGTGGCGGTCAACGAGCTGCTACAGGGCATAGAGGAGGGTGGCTGTCGAGTTGTGGCCTATGCGGACGATGTTGCCTTGGCGTTCACGGGAAAATTCCCGCAAACCCTTTGCGATAGGATGAGCAACAGCCTTCGGTTTCTGGCGGATTGGACTGCCAGATGCGGACTGGGTGTAAACCCAGCGAAGACTGAACTAGTCCTTTTTACCAGGAAATACAAAATCCCCAATATGGTACCCCCAAGCTCTGCGGGGTGCCCCTACCCCTTAAATATCAGGCCAAGTATCTTGGTCTCATCTTAGACAGGAAACTCGATTGGTCCCTTAACACGGACGAAAGGGCCAAAAAGGCCACAATCGCGCTCTATACCTGCCGTAAGGCTATCGGGCTAAAATGGGGAATGACCCCAAAAATAGTCCGTTGGCTGTACACGGCCATTATCCGCCCGATACTCCTTTATGGAGTGGCAATCTGGTGGCCAGCTCTTAAGCGGTCCACCTGCCTGGGCAAGCTTAAGAAAATCCAACGCATGGCTGAGATCTGTATGACAGGCGGCCTGCGCACGACTCCAGGAGACGCCTTGGACGTTCTCCTGGACATCCTCCCAATTGAAATAATGGGAGAGATGACCGCGGCACTCTCAGCACTAAGGCTGAATGGCGCGGGTTTGTGGAGAAGGACGAGTTTCGGACACACGAATCTCGACTCTGCATCACACCTTATTGAGGGGAACACTGACTACTGTGTCCCCGCGGAACACCCAATCACACCCTTCCAAGTTTCCATTCCCGATAGAACGGAATGGAATCAAGGACCACCTGGACCACTAGGGTCCCTTCACATTTATACGGATGGCTCTAAATTGGACGGCCGGGTGGGAGGAGGTATATTCTCTGAACACCTGGGATTAAGCGTCTCTTTTAGACTACCCGACCACTGTAGCGTCTTTCAGGCGGAAGTTTACGCCATCAAAGAGGCCCTTCATCAGCTCCCCTCAATTGGGGCTGGCGCCTCTATTTGCATATTCTCTGACAGTCAGGCTGCCCTGAAGTCACTTGAAGCCATCTCTTCAAACTCGAAGACCATTAACGCCTGCCGCAGATCTCTTCACGAGATGGCGGAGCAGTACGACCTCCACCTCATCTGGGTCCCAGGACATAGGGATATCGAGGGTAACTGCGCTGCCGATGAGCTGGCCCGGCAGGGTACAATCTCCCCTCTCCAACCGGAGAGGGAGTTAGTTGACATGCCCTTGGCCACTCGCAGACTACTGTGCAAGGAGCACTTCCACCTTCTCGCGGACAGGAAATGGGAAAACCTAACCTCCTGCCGCCATGCTAGAATGATCTGGCCACGCCGATCAGCAAAACGCTCCAAGGAGCTACTGTCACTAAGCAGAGAAAGCTGCGCCCTTGCCATTAGGGCTCTTACTGGTCACTGGCTGCTTGGAACGCATGCGTCCAGGTTGCGGGTGCACCACAACGACTTCTGCAGAAGCTGTAGAGATGAGGAGGAGGAGGAGACCGTTCTCCACCTCCTCTGTCACTGCCCGGCACTAAGCAGACAAAGACTGCAATACCTGGGCTTCTTCACCCTCTTAGATCTCGCCGATCTAAGCGGAACATCACCGAGGCAGATAACCCGGTTCATCCAAGGATCGGGTTGGTCCTCTCTCACGTAGGTCATTGGCCCATGAGCTCCTGCAGCGGACAGGGGATCTAGCCTATGCGGCATCACAAGGAGCCTCCTTAGGCTCAAGTGGACGGCCCGGTTCTATGCCGGGCTAGTCACCGCCCTAACCTAACCTAACCTAAACTGCACTGGAATCACCTTACCCATAAGCAGGTCGTCCAGATAAACAAAAACGTTCGACCTCAACTGCGCTGGAATCACCTTGTCCATCAGGTGACATAGCCGCTGCGCCGCATTCCCCAGGCCGAACGGCATCATGGCGAATTGGTACAAGGGCCTCGGAGCAACCGTAAACGCCGTGTATGGACGACTCTCGGGATCCAGTTCCACCTGCCAGAATGCGAATTTCAATTCGACATTTGAAATATAGTATGTCTGCTCGATTCTGGACAGGATTCCTTCGATGCATGGCAGCGGATAAGCGTTTTTCACGGTGAGGTTGTTGAGCTTCCGCGCGTCTAAGCAGAATCTGTTCTTGTCCGGCCTTTGTACCACTGTAGTGCGGTTACTCTATGGACTCTCGCTGACCTCGGTCAAGCCCAGATCCAACATCTTATCAACTTCGGCCCACACAATCTCCTGCATCGCTGGCGACTTTGGATAATGCCGATCCTTGAAAGGTTCTGCGCCTTTTAATCGCTTATGTTCCTCTTCTTTCAGATCCCACTCCTCGATCACGGACTCTTTAGCTGCTTTGCCATCCAGCCACGAATTTGTCGCGTCCCACACTTCTTCCACGTTTGCCTTCGAGTTTGTTGCTGGCATCTCCCCAAGAATAGGCGGTGCCAACGCGAATCGCCACCAGAAGTCAACTCCGAGGTAAAGTGCTTGCTCCAGGTACGGGCATACGTAAAAGGTAAGTACCTTTTCCACTCCCTTGAATTCCACCGGAACCTGAACCGGAACCCGGAACCGGAATTCGACCTATAATTGATCGGTCTTCTCCCGCAGCCGTCTTTACGATCGACGTGTATTTGTCAATGCGGACGCCGATCTCCTCCAGCAATTCTCGGCAACCTTTACCCCACGACATTTACCGATGCGCCTGTGTCCAGCAACCCGGAAATAGGCTTGCCTTTTATCCGGACCTCGGCGAACACTCTGGGATCGCCTCCCATCCCACAGCGGATGGCTTCAACCACGGCACGTCGCGTCTGATGCCTCTGCCGAAAAATGCATCTGGCCTTTAAAAGCCTTCGGCTGACGCTCCGCATCCCTTCTATCTGGTGGTTCCGGTTCCGAACCTCAAGGTACCTCTGCATCCGTTCCTCTGCTGGTAAGTATCTTAACTTATTGTTTTGAATATTATTCTGATTGACGACTTTATTATTCTCTAATCTAGGTATAATTGTTCGTGGCTTCGGCGGAAGGTTTGAGCGGTTGGGCCTGTACTTCGAGCGCGGGTCTCCAACCTTCCCGGCGCTCGTCCTCCCGTTTCCCGCACATACCGGACAGTTTTGAGTGACCACCTCCGGCTTTCCGCTTTTAGCTACGGCGATGCGCATTCACGACCTCGCGACAAGGTCCTCCCACGTCTGCGGAGGGTTCTCGCGGACGTACTGACAGTACCACTCGGCGGCCTGGCCTCGCATCAGCTGGTAGAAGCTAGCCAGCACCTGGTTCCACGAACACCGAGACTGCCGCTGCAGGTATTCCACGCGGAACACAGTCTTCTACGGCGAGTTTATTTTTATCGCCGTCGAAGAAGATCTCCCACTTCTCCCTGACTCCTCTAATCGACTCTTCTCTCCTTTCAGGACTTCGGACTCCTTCTGTACTGCCTCTTCGTGCCTCATACTCCGCCGGGAATCGGTGCTGTTCTTCGCCACTCCTGCGCTGCTGCTCTCTAGGATGTACTCCGGCGCCGACATCCAATTCCGAAAATCCTTCGCGTATCCTCGGCGGCCTTGGTGGAGATGGCCTTCGATTTCCCTCCTCCGGCTTGGTCTTGGGGTACGCTCCTGTCGCCTCCTGGCGTCCGTGTGTTCCCCCAGGTCCGTGGCCAGGTGGCCTCGCCTTGCATCGACTGCTGTTGCAACATTTGCACGGCGGCTGCAGTTTTTTTCAACGGCTGGACAACCTCGTTGATCATGCTCATTATTTCATACGCCTGGGCCACCGCAGCGTTAACCGACGACGCAATGTCGCTTGGGATTCCACGTGGTGGGGGAGATACATCCCAGCTGTCGCCGGCTGCACCGCCGGCCGCGCAATCTTCCTCTATATGTGGCTGACCTTCTGACGGGGGAGTTCTTGTGGTCATCTTTCCTGCTCTGGACCGCAAGTTATATTTCCTAAACATGAACCTACTCTAATTCTACCTGCTAAATTATTTTTTTCCAACACTAAACACGCTTTAACTTCTCTCTTTCTAGACGAAAACAACAAAAAACACTCAATTGGACAACTAAAGGGGGAAAAGGAGTGATGCCTAACCGGAGCCAACTTCCACATGCTTTCCTGCGTCTTCTACCTATGTAGATCTGCGATCGATTAATGTTATTGCGAGCTCCATCGAATCCTCTATCTTCTTCCTGGAAGATAGGGCATCGAGGGCGTTCACATACCTACTCTGCTTCATGTCCAGTTGCGCCGCGGATACGCTTGCAAGTTCTTTGGCAGTCCCGGATGCATCGCATGGTGAAGAATGTGTTCCCATGGGCCACCCGGAGACCAGCCATTTCCTCGCACACATCCACGCCGCAACCAGCAGAAGCCTCTCTTCCTGACTCATCCCATCGCGAGTCCTCCGTTCGCCACCGGGCAACGAAGTGGTCGCATACTAGCTGGCGGTATTCGCCGCAAGTGACAATTAGGTTCAGCTTTTGATTGCCGACATAAGCCATCGCACGCGATCCAACCTGATCTGCCGGTACCACTGGGATTCCATACCTCCACTGAATTTATTATTTATATTTTCCTCACCGCGTATGGGCTCGGATGTCTTTTTAAAGGACCTCCGCCACCCCACTCCTGGTTTAGATTGGGCGCCTATATGTTACGGCCTGCTTTTCGGTAGGGCAAGGCCGGCTAGCCAGTCATCATTAGGGCGGTTTTTACCCTGTGCCCGCAGGTCGCACCATACATTCCAATCGACATGACATCCACAAAAACAAAACATAATACAAGACTCAACGACGCAGATTCGGGTCTTTGCTGGAAACGACCCCCCCGACGCACCCTCCCTACCTGAGATCCGTCCATGTCCACTTTGAGGATCTCCCTGGCATGTGTCCGTAGGCTTCTTCCAGGCTACCGGCTCATCCGCTCATCTCATAAAATTCTCTATCGTCGTGTTCGACAGAAAACTCCTCGGAAACGCCTCGACGGATTCTCATGAAATTTTATATGCAGATTCAGTAGGTCTGAGAATAGGCTAACAGGTTAGAAATTTGGAATTTATGGATGTGATGCCAAACAATTTACGTCAAGTTTAGTATTTTAAACACCAAAATAATATGCTGAGGCATCTGTGAATTATTTTTCTTAGTTTTTGGAACAACTGTGAAACTTTTAAAAGGTCGATTCAAGTTTTAAAGTGATTCAATTAGTTATATTCATATGTGTTTTTTAAAGAAAAAAATGCCAACAAAACGCAAAGGGGCTAATTTGAGCCGAAGCTCAAGTAATTCTAGAATATTACGAAGCAGAAGAGACGAAAGAACAGAGGAACAGATCCAGCAAATTCATACTGATGACCGTGTGAGAAAGAGGCAATTGCGTCATGAACAATCAGAAGATACACGAGCCGATCGCAATGAAGCAAGAAGACTAGAACATCGACTAGAACCTGCGTCATGAACAATCAGAAGATACACGAGCCGATCGCAATGAAACAAGAAGACTGGAACATCGACAATCACGCAGGTTTACAGTCAATAGACGCAGAACAAATGACCAACACCGCGTACAAGTACATCGATAATTTATATTAAATAGACAAAGAACAAATGACCAACACCTCTTACAGGTACATCGATCATTTACATTGAATTCATTCGAGCGTCTTGCATTCCGGTAAGAGCCAGATATTGAATATTATGCGTATTATTATCAATCTAAAACTATATACAAAAAAAAAGGGGCGAAACAAAGTTCGCCTGGTCAGCTAGTAAATATATATGTAAATAAATTAATGGAATTAATTGTTGCTTCAAACGATGTCATTTGAAAGCATGAATTGAATGTCCGAATTGACTAAAGGAACAGGTTAGAATCTAGATCCGTGCCGATAAGTATATCATTCAATGGTTCAGGTGGCGTTTCAATATCAGGGAGTTGCACCTTCCCAGAAGCGCAACACATCCCGGCTGGTTCATTTGAGAGCATGACAATGCGGGTATTCCTTGTCCATAACACCAATTATAAGTTTTGAATGGGCATAATATATGAATCCAATGTAAATGCTCGGTGTACCTGTAGGAGGTTTTGGTCATTTGTTCTGCGTCTATCTAATGTAAATTCTCGATGTACCTGTAGGCGGTGTTGGTCATTTGTTCTGCGTCTATCGACTGTAAACCTGCGTGATTGTCGATTTTCTAGTCTTCTTGCTTCATATCGTTCGCCTCGTGTATCTTCAGATTGTCCTTGACGCAATTGCCCCATGCTTACACGCGCATCAGTTGCTGGATCTGCTCCTCTGTTCTATCGTCTCTTCTGCTTCGTAATGTTCTAGAATAACTTGAGCTACGGCTTAAATTATACCCTTTAAAAAACACAAATGAATATAACTAATTTAATCACTTTTAAACTACAGGTGTGCCACAGAAACCACTTCCCCTGCAAAATCCAAGAAAAATAGTTCCGAGGTACCACAGCACTTCCACAAAAATATTTTTTGTGTATTTAAAAACACAAAACTTGACGTAAATTTCGTAACTACCACATTGATAGATTCGAAATTCTAATCGGAAAGTCGACAGGCAGCGACTAAAGCTGTAGGGCCGGACCATGATGTAATAACTACAAGGTGATCTCGTTTGAAAAAGCTCGAGTGTTTCTCATGCTTACGGGGTCTGTTCTCACTCTGAAGAGAACCCTGTTAAACGCTGCCGAAAAGTTAAATGTCCCATTAGATATAAAACAATTATTTTTTAAGTGTAGGATATATTTTAGAATTAAGCATTTAAATAAGAAACTGGCCATCAAAAATCAAAAGCAGCGCATTGTGGCGAATTCAAAATTGTTAAAAATAAAACTTTGAAAAGGATTATAACGAAAACTACAATTCAATTGTTCTTATTTTGCTTATTTTTTTATTCAGTATCTTTTCTTGGGTAGCCGGTCTTCCTGAGCATTCAACATTTGTTTTTCCGACTTATGGTCAAAAATTATTAAAAATCAAAATATATTTCAAAAATTATTAAATTTTTCACCAACATATTTCGGAAACACATATGTAGCCGCCAATATTATTTATAGCATTTTAGCTTATGTTTCAGCAGTGGGTTGTACATATACACACAGCCAGACTAAGGGTTAAACTCATCTTGACTCAAAACAAACTGACAGCAAAAGCTCTTTTGAGTGTTTTTGAAAAGCTTTTTTCCCGTAAGCTAGAGCTTTTTCTAACGAGATCACCTTGTAGTTATTACATCATGGGCCGGACTACCCTTATCACTTAGGGGTGCGAAAAATATATGTTAGCCTGTTCTCAGACCTACTGAATATGCATATAAAATTTCATGCGAATCGTTTCGGAGAAGTTTTATGTCTAACACGACGACATAGAATTTAATATATATACGGGTCTGTTCCAGTTTTCACTCGGAAGTGAATTTGATAACATTTTCATATTTCCCTTTAACATTTCCGAATTTCCCTTTAACATTTTCGAGTTTCCCGTTAACATAAGGGAATTTCCCTTGTGTATTGAATTATTTTGTATTAAATTTCCCCTTGGCCGCTGCGTTTGTTTTGACAAAGTTTTGCTTAAATTTTTCAGTATTCCTGGCAGTTCTTCTCTAAAGCAGAGTGCGAAATATCTCACAGATTTTTTATTTTTCTGATTATTTGCCGTTCAAGGCACTCTACGATCCAAAATTTGTTTCCGCTCGGAAACTAAAACATGCGGATTTGGAATTTGTGAAAGCTTAGAAACGAACCGAATTATTTAAAAATCAAGAATGGTACCTTTAGCTCATTCAGTTATGCAGTAATGTCCCTAAACCATTAGAGAAAGAAATAATTAATTTCTGTTCATTCGGATCTGAATCCCCCAGCCCTATGGCAGTCGGAAAGATTCCGAGTGGTTTCGCTCGGAAGTTAACAGAGATTTAACAGAGGAAAATCCGAATCCAAGTAAATTTGACAGAAGTGGAAACTATAACAGGTCTGGGAAATCCAAATCCGAGTAAATTTTGGGGAAGTGGAAACTGGAACAGACCCGATAGAGATTATTCTAACGGGAAACGCTCTTTATCAATGATTAGTAATCATTGATTACAGCACAGCTGAAGAAACTATTCATTTTCAGATAGTCCCTATGGCTGCTATGTATAGTCAATCGATCTGGCCCTATCAGGCCTATCGAAAATCTGTAATAGAAAGAAGCCTATGTATGTATAAGCGAAGTTGTATTAAGAAAAACCTAGAGACTAGTTCGCATATTAACAAACGGACATGGCTCAGCTATGGAAAATAGGTACGGGTATGTACCTACAGGGTCAAAAATGGAAAACTTCTGGTGAAAATTATAATTACCTTGCAACAAGAGTGCATACATATGTATATAAACTGTGTGAGACCCCTGTTCTAAGATATGTTTAGACATACATATGTACATATTTTGACCTGCCTAATCTGACTCCGTTGTCGGTTTGGCCATATCAGGTCCAGGTCGAAGACCTGTATCCCCGCAAAAACTGAACTACTGTAGCAGTTTGATATCCGAAGTTTTAACATTTAGTTACTCATTTTTAAGCTGTGCTTATGAGAATTTATATTTCTCTACTTCATTTTAAACTATTTTAGTTTAGAGAAAAGACTGTGCGCAACACAATGATCTAATTCAGCAACATAGTCAAATAATTCTTCCACGCACGTCTCAGTTGTTTTGGATCGTCCATTTACACGATCATTGCACTCCTGGTATTTATTGTACAATGACTCAATATGTGCCTTCGCATGGCATTTGTCCTGTTAATTAATTAAAAACACAAATTAGTATGAAAATAACATAAATAAATTTTTTAAATTGTGCATACCCTTAATGCGGCTTGAGGATCAACTAACTCCTCTTCGTCATCGGCTTTAACAATGGGCAGCGTAAACCAGTTTCTAAAGGCCATATTTCTAACTTTAAGAATTTATTTAATGAAAAGGGGTTAAATGTATCAAAAAACCATCATTAATATCCATCAACGAAAGCATATATGAATTTTTATTCTACTACAGATGAGCATACTTACGCGAGCCTAGTCAATATTTAATTAACTTCTAAATTTGACTATATACAATTAAATCCCTTTGAATTACTTTTTCAAGACTTCGACTGTGATATAATCAAAATGAGAATTTTTCTTAAGCAGAGCTAAAAAAAAAACGATAGTACTGTCGATAACATTGACATAATGCTATTTTTTATAACAGTTTTCTGCTGTAATAACATATTCACATACATTTAAAGGCCACTGACTTTTAAACAGTTCCCAAACAGTCTAAGTTTCGGCTGATTTCGACAGAATTTTAATTTCGATTCCAACATTGTTCATTAAGGCTCAGTATCCAGCAAATACAGTTGTCACGCAGTGCAAAAATGTTTATTCTTTTGAAGTGTGACCGCTCTTTCTACATGTAGTTCGGCATATTTTTAATGCAAATGATGCGGTCAAACTTTCTAGACAACCGGCAAAATTTGAAACAATTCACATATTAATCTTTTTATGATTTGTTTTAGATTAATAATTGACATGCGTTCCGGCGGCTGCGCCTGCCTTGGACTGCTCATAGTACATGTCTAAGGAGCTCGGATGATTGTATATGGGCTCTTTTAAGCAAGTGCGTGTTCTGTTCAGAAACATGATTGCACCAGTGGCCATACCCATGTCCTATGCCAGTTGCATAAAGACATACAAAAGTAACCAATTTTCCCTTCGACAGTCCTGCATCCTTATTTTTAATTTTACTTTTTCGTCCCAGGTCTTTTAATGACAATTTATATAATTTCCCGATTCCCAAAATATTGTATTTGCCTTTATCAAGTCAATTAGGACTGTATTCGTTCTTTTAATTCGACTTTTCCACGCATTTTTGTTCAAGGCGGGATTCATAGTTTGAAATATGTGAAGGGCAAAGCGAGAGGCAAACATTGGTGACAGCCAGTTTATTAAAATTTTTATTCTTTTTCGCTACGCGTTATGGAAATACTAAAACTAAAAATCTCCTAAATCTTGCTCCGTTCTAGTATTTTCGAACCTGTACTGGATACCACCCTTTGAAACAGAACTAGGTGACAAGCTGTTTCAAACTATTTGCCTCTCGCTCTCTCTCACTGTTTTGCAACACTTTTCTGCTCTCTGGATACCGTGCTTAAGGTGTGGCTCATCGAAAACATAAGCAACTAAGATATCTTATTGACGAACTATTTTTAATGTAAAAGTTTCTCTAGAACAAGTAGCAATTCCATAGAAAAGTGTGCTTGGAGGCTTATAAAGAATATTAAAAATATGGTTTAATTTTTGTTTAAAATATGTATTTGCGACATTTTTGATTAAAGATATACCGGAAACCTCCAACGAGTTTTTTTGGCAAACATACGTTAAGCTAGGTACTAACATAAGATAAATTGGCTTTAAGAAAGACCCTAGCTAAATTGCTATATATTTCGCTCGGGAACCAGTGTAACCAACTATCTTAAGCAAAACGCGTAAATGGGGTCATACTGACACGTATGCACAGTTGTTTTATGTAAACAAACTTTATAAAATAAAATTACAATGAACATGAAAACTTTAAAGTTAATTTATAATGAACATGAACGAATTCGATATTGGAATACTATTTATTGATCTATTCGCCACTATATAGCTCAAGGCAAATAACTAGAGGCACCAACGCCGTGGCCGCCCACAGACGGATTTTTTCCTTATCTATAATGTCTTTTGTGAATTAAATTCCATATAATAACCCTTATCATCACGGCTTTTATACAATTAACTTTTTTCTGGGCACAATTAAAGCGCTCCATGCGCCCTCCATTTCTAGGTTTCGAAATAAATAAATTTATTTATTTCGCTGCGGAATTGCAGCTGTTTTGTTTCCTGACAACACTCTTACCCGTTTCTCTACCTAGATTTATCTTATGTTAGTACCCGAGAAAGCAATAAGTCAGAAAGTTCTTCTTCTTCTTTTTTTTGCTATGTTTTTTTTATATGGAGTTGGGCCGCTTTAACCCTTTCAGCCTTTTGTTGCCTATAGGCAACATTATAAAAATTAGCCTCAGTTACCTGGAATATACATTTTTTGCTTCGCGCTTTTTTCAACATCTTCCTTAATGTTTTCTGCAACCAAAATAACTAATAAGTTACTTGTAAGCGGCGCACTTATTTATTTAGCAGGCGTTTTTAGTGGAGTTGTATGATAAGAAATTGTTGGCGGGAAAAGTGTTAGTAAAATAAAAATTTATTTTCTTTATTTTATTCAATAAATATTTATTGTATTGGAAAACTAGGTGGGAATTATAAATATATAAAGGATAGTAAATTATTTAAAAATAAAAAAATAAAAAAAAGTGGCACAGGTGTCCCGTTCAGGGAAAAACATGATGGCAACAATGTTTATACCCATTGAGGAGAAGCTGTATAACATGTGCCAGTTGCATGACGAGATGCATAGGTGGCCTATTTTTATTTTTAATGTTTTCTTGCCTTCTTATAATTTTTAATATTACTTTTACGTCCAGGTATTTTTAAAGGATATTAATGTAATTGTCCAATTCTCTAAATATTGTATTTGACCGTGTCAAATCAATTACGACTGTATTTACTCCTTTAACTTCTAGATTCGACTTTTCAACGCATTATTATTCATGGGGGGATCAATACTTTAAAAAATGTGAAAGGCAGAGCGAGAGGCACATAGTCGAGAACAGCCTGTTTTATTAAAATTCGTATTCGCTAAACGCTATCACCTAACTATCGGATAAAAAGTTCATCATATTTGGATTCAATTTCAATTAAGGGGTTACACCACTGTAGGATTTTTAAAAAATTTAAAATTTTTCTTTTATTCCTAAAGGTCATTTAGGGTCTTAAGAATAATATACTAAAATCTGAAGCCTGGGAAAATGTTTGCATGCCTGAATTTCGAGTTCTGCCGCAGGACCTTTCACGATTTTACATACGAATTTACAGTCACTGAAAACTTTAAACATATTAATCTCAAAACCACTTTTTTTGAGTTGGCCGGAAACATAACTCGAACAAATCTTTACCGATCGATTCCAAAGTTTTACAGTACGGTTGAAATTATTGTCCCCAGGGAAGTACGTAGGGGTTTTTTGAAAAAGTGAATAGTTTTTTTTTTTTTAAAAAAAAGTGATGAATTTCATGGTCAAATTGTGATATATATTTTTTTTAAATGTCGCCATTTTTCGAAAAATTAATTTAAAAAAAAAACCCTACGTACTTCCCTGGGGACATCAATATGGATTCAGAAAATGTTTTGTTCTAGATCAAAAATTGTAGAAGATACGTTTCCGGCCGTGGACCCATTTGAGAAAAAACATTCCACCGAAGAACTGCTGCGGAGTCACAATTTTTTTTTTTAATTACTTGAAATATATGTTTTTTTGTAGTTTAATATTGATATTATAAAATTCATTTTACAGAACTCCATTGTGTTGACCTACAGAAATTTCGAAAATATACCTTTTTTTTTTGTTTTACAGTGATGTAAACCCTTAAATCATCAAAAATCAAATCGGCTTAGATTTAATCATAATCGTTAGGTTTCCCGCCAACAATGCAATTCTCTTTATAAGACAACTATTTGGACAAGTGAATACATAAATTTTAATTTAAAGCTAGGTACTGACATAAAATAAATGGGCTTTCAAAAAGTTCCAAGGAAAATTGCTATATATTTCGCTCGGTAACCAGTGTTACCAAATATCTTAAGGAAAAGGCGGAAAACGCGTAAATGTGGTCAAACTGACCGAATGCCCTCTGTTTTATATAAACAAACTTTATAAATTTAAATTACAATGAACATGAAATGTTTTATGTTTTGAATTTACCTCCATATTTAGCTTTCGAAATAAATAAATTTATTTATTTCTCTGCGGATTTACAGCTGTTTTGTTTTCTGATCTGGCAACACTTTTACACGTTTCGCTAGCAACATTTATCTTATGTTAGTACTCGAGAAGGCTGTCAGCCAGCGAGCGGACAGGGGGACTAACGTGTGAGAAATCACCTGCCGTAACTGTTCGCACCGTTGGAAGTGCGACTATACTCTCCCCGTGAGGGCGGCTGGAAGCAGGTCTTAGTAGGTCATGTCTCTGCTGAGGATGGTGAGGATGGTAGTCGGGCTAGGAGAAGAAAACTCCTGCCAAAAAAAAATTATCCCAATCCAAGGTGGAACAGCATATGCCGAGGGATGCGTGTCCGGGAGCTGCTTGGACATTAGTATGCGGACTCTGGTGGACAGCCCGAAACATCAGTTTTAACTAGGCTTACCACGGTATGCGGGCTCTACCGTGACGGACCATCCCCTACCCAGCATACTCGTGGAACCAAAACATTATATATATATGGCATAAACACCCCTAACGGGGTACAGCCTGATGCACGATTTGCCTCCCCGCGCGACTCCGCCAGTTGGTGATCCCAAGCGTCGCCAGAATTGGTCCATCTGGTCTCTCCAACGTGCGCGTGGTCTTCCTCTCCTACATTGTCCGCCAACTACCGCATCGAAAACGGATCGAGCTGGAGTTGTTCCCTCCATATGAGCTTTGTGGCCAAGCCAGCGAAGACTATGTCCACATCGCCATATAGCTCATACAGCTCATCGTTCCACCTGATACGATAGGTTCCACCAACGCAAACAGGTCCAAAGATCTTGCGAAGGATTTTTCTCTCGAAGACACCAAGAGCAGCTGCATCTGACTGCATCACTGTCCAGCCTTCCGCACCATATAGAAGCACTGGGATGATGAGTCTCTTGAAAAGTGTTAGCTTCGTCTTTCGAGAGAGGGCTCTGCTGTTCATTTGCCTACTGAGCCCAAAATAGCTTCTGTTGGCAAGTGTGATCCTCCGCTTGATCTCCAGGCTGACATCATTGTTGTTGGTCACTGCAGTTCCTAGATAAAGTCCTTGACCGACTCAAAGTCATAGTCTCCAGCAGTAAGATGAGAGTCAAGTCGCCGCGTCTCTCGGTTACTGCACACCATAAACTTTGTTTTGCCCATATTCGCTGCAAGACCAACTCTAGCCGATTCTCTTTCAATAGCTCCAAAAGCCGCCGTCACATCACGCTTGGTACGACCAATGATGTCAATATCATCAGCGTAACCAAGGAGCTGGACACATTTCTGTCCCAGTATTGTGCCCCCTCGATGCACTCCAGCTTTCCTTATGACACTCTCCATTAGCAGATTGAAGAGCACACAAGACAGCGAGTCGCCTTGTCTGAGACCCCGCCTGGTATTGAAGGTTTCGGAATGGTCATTTCCTACCTTGACAGAGCTGATGGTGTTGCTCAATGTCATACTACAAAGCCGTACTAGCTTTGCAGGAATACCAAGCTCAGACATGGTGGCGTACAGGCGTCCTCGCCGTGGACTATCGAAAGCAGCTTTAAAATCGACAAACAGGTGGTAGGTGTCGATTTGGTTCTCATACGCTTTCTCCAGGATCTGGCGTAATGTGAAGATCTGGTCGACTGTGGACCGACCAGGGCGAAAGCCGCATTGATACGGTCCGATCAATGCTTCAGAATATGGCTTAAGCCTCTCACACATAACGCTCGTGAGAACTTTGTATGCTACGGGAAGAAGACTGATGCCACGATAATTGGTGCGTTGTGTTGCATCACCCTTCTTCAGAATGGGGCAGATCATACTCAGATTCCAATCATTGGGCATGCTTTCCGCTAGCCATACGTTGCAAATGAGCTGGTGCATGCTCCTTACCAACTCATCGCCTCCAGCCTTAAACAGTTCAGCCGGTAGCCCGTCCGCTCCCGCGGCTTTATTGTTTTTAAGTCGTCTTATGGCGACTTCGACTTCCGTATAGCTAGGGGTGGGAACTTCAACACCATCCTCTCTGATTGGGGCTAGTGGATCTTCTTCATCAGACTCTTGGTTGTCTCCAGCCAAAAGACTTTCAAAGTGATCCCTCCATAACCTCAGTACTGTCTCTGCATCCGTGACAAGATTTCCATCATCCCTCCTGCAGGCAAGCGATCCAGACTTATACCCTTGAGTCATGCGTTTGACCCTCCGGTAAAAGTCGCGGGCATCATTCCTGCTCCTGCTATTCTTCAACTTCTCACACTCAAGCCTTTCCATCTCCTGCTTCTTCCTCGTGAAAAGGCGCTTCTCATTTCTTCTCCGCGTCCTATAAATATCCACCACTGCTCGTGTGGCTCCTGCTTGCAGCGTTCGCCTGTATGCAGCGTTCTTTGCAGCAGTCGCTTCCCGACACTCCTGATCATACCATGAATTCCGTTTTGGGGGACGTTGGAATCCAAGGATTTCCACAGCAGAAGCATTTATGGCAGTAGATATGCACGTCCACATATCTGACGTATTTATAGGTGTTGGAGGGTGCTGGCCAAGTCGGCCTGAGAGTCGAGCGGAGAAGGCATCCCTGTGCTGTTGTGATTGCAGCTTTTCGATGTCAAGCTTTCTTGGCATACCTTGACGTGCGATTTTCGCGGTACACAACCGTGCGCGGACCTTGGCTGCAATAAGGTAGTGGTCAGAGTCGATGTTAGGACCCCGGCACGATCTCACATCAAGTATGCTAGACGCATGTCTTGCATCGATCACAACATGATCAATCTGGTTGCAAGTCAGACGATCAGGTGACAGCCAGGTTGCTTTGTGGATGTTGAGATGACGGAATCTTGTACTACTAACTATCATATTGTGCGCAGCAGCAAAACCTATAAGTCTAAGCCCGTTTGCAGAGGTAGACTCATGTAGACTATGCTGTCCAACGGTTGCTCCAAAGATACTTTCCCGTCCGATTTTGGCATTAAAATCTCCGAGGAGGATATTAATGTCATGTGACGGGCACCGGCTATACACTCGGTCGAGTTCTGTATGGAAAGCATCCTTGATGGCCAAAACATTAACCAAATAAATAATAAAAAAAACATAGGTGGCCTTAAAGTCGGCAGGGGGTGTACCCATTATACAATTAATTAATTGTATCATGGGTGTACCCCCCTCAAATATCAACTCAGGTACGGCTTCGACAACGTGGCCGTCCGAATATACAAGGCCGACGCCAAGCCGGGCCTGATGTAGAGGGACCTCGTATCGAGGAGGCACCCGAAGGTTAGCGAGGGGCTTGCGCGGCGTCGGGATGTCCGAGGAGGAGGAGGACGACATTACTGTGGTGGAGGCTAAGACACAAATAAACCTCCACCACAGTAAAGCAGCTTCCGCTGCCCTAATTGTCCACCTGGCTGAAGGTGGGATCGACGCTGTGCTCACCCAGTAGCCCTGGATCTGTGGTGATAGAATCCTAGGGCTGAGGGCAGCTGACTATAGGCTGTACGCAACCAATACAACAGGTAAATCGCGAGGCTGCATACTCGCTAGGAAAAATTTAACTCTTTTCTTCCCAATTTCAGCAATGAACCCTTATAACTGCATGTCTAGAGGCACCATATCCCTCTGGATATGCTCCGCATACCTGGACACGACCAGGACCCCATCCCCCCAATCCTGAGGCAAGTCAAAGGCTGGGCCTGGACTTAATCATCGGGTGCGACGCTAACGCCCATCACCATCACCATCAGTATGGTGATATCACCCTTCTTTCTGAAGCCCTTAGGGATACAATGAAGTCATGGAGGGTGCTGGAAAAGCCCTCCTTCTCTGACCCAATTCACGCCGGGCTTCGATAGGTTCAATCTAGTCACCTTTCGGAACCTCCGGAGGACTGACTGGGAGAAATATAGATCCCAGTTAAACAAAGTCCTTAAGGGCCCTACAGCCCCAACCCTCTCGGACTACTGTCCAGAGGGGCTGGAGCGACTTGTTAGGACTTTCACCGATGCTTGTAGCACGGCTCTAGAAAGGTCATGCCCCCGTAGTAGGAACGGGGGGAAGACTGGGAAGAAGGCACCTTGGTGGTGTAAGGAAGTAGGCTGCCTCAAGAAGACCACGAGGCAGTCCTTCAATCTAGCCAAGAGCATCAACACTGTACAAATCGTTATAATTTGCACATAAGACTCTAAAGGGTTCATGCAATTCAAAAGACGTTCTACAGTGGCGCAAAACTAAAGGAATATAGGATCTAGTATTTCTACTCGGTACGTGAAAATTAAGCTGACCCAGCAAGTCGGCACTTTCCACGTCACCGTGGATAAGGTTAAAAATGAACGTAATGGCAAGCATGGTTCTACGGTTAGCTAAAGAAGGTCAGTTAATTAGGAGAAGTCTACTAGAGTACGAGGGTAACCTCTGGTTTGGATCCCAGTTCAAACCGCGTAAAGCGAAAAGCAGAAAGTTCTTCTGAACTGACTCAATGCGTGTACTGTGAACCCCATACTGAGGGCTCCAGACGCAAGATCCATATTCTAAGATAGGACGAACTAACGAAATATATAAGGATTTTGTAACATAGGAGTCATTGAATTCTTTCGACCACCGTTGAATGAAACCAAGCACACCTCTGGCTTTATTCACCATGCACGAAATATGATCGATAAAGTCAAGTTTAGGGTCCAGTCGGACACCCAAATCATCCTATATTAATTCTTTCCAGAGTTTAGCGTGTAAGTCGCGAGCTTAGGAGCGACACGAGAGAAAATCATTATCATGGATTTAGAGCCGTTTAGGTTCAATAAGTTTATGCGGCACCATGTTTGGAAGTTATTGAGATCTGTTTGTAAATCAGCGTCCTTATATTGCACGCAAAGTTTGACGTCGTCCGCGTACATAAGTACTCTGGAGTTAGTCCGAACTTTGGGCAGGTCGTTGATAAATAATGTAAACAACAGGGGACCTAAATGGCTCCCTTGCGGGACGCCAGAAATAACCCTGAGAACATTAGATAAAGAATTTTTAAAGAGGACCTTTTGCGTTCTGCCATTCAGATAACTTGAGATCCAACTAAGAAGATCAACCGGAAATCCCATTAGATCGAGTTTCCGAACAAGAAGACAATGGTTGACAGAATTAAATGCTTTACTGAAATCAGTATAGATTACGTTTGTCTGAAAGCCCTTATTCAAGCCCTTAACTAAGAAGGAAGTGAACTCTAAAAGATTGGTTGTCGTTGATAATTGATCTACACAGGTGCTGCAAATGTGGAGTAATGAATTTCTCGAAAAGTTTTGGAATGGCTGACAACTTAGAGATTCCTCTATAGTTGCTGGCAACCGATTTGCTACCTTTTTTGTGGAGAGGAATAACAAATGATTCCTTCCAAATAAGGGGAAAGTGGGAGGTTTCTAGGGACAAGGTAAACAATTTTAGAAGGGGATTGCACAGGGCGTCGGCACAATACCTAAGCACACAGCCCGGTATACCGTCGGGACCTGGCGAATAAATGGGCTTAACGCGATGAAGATCTGAAAGAATAGTGCTTTTGTCTAAAGTAGGACTGAATATAAAGTTCGATTTGGGCATGATGTAGGAATAAGTCTGATTACAGTCAGTTGAAGTTGAGTAAGTGTTTGAAAAAACTGCGCAAACAGATCGGCAATAGCCCGATCGTTTTTTACGGTTGTATTTTCAAACGAAAGCGAGGAAGGATGCTTAATTGGCACACGTTTAGTGTTAAAAAAATTATAGAACTGTTTTGGGTCCTGAGAGATCTGGACCCTACAACGAGTCAAATAATTCTTGTAACACTGCGCGTTCAACACGGTAAATCTTGACCGAGACGATAAATAAAGGGATAGGGCAGAGTTAGAACCGGTACATTTATATTTAGTATACAGCCTAGATTTTTTGTTTTTAAGATGACTCAACTCTTTAGTAAACCAAGGAGGTTTATTCGATGTTGATGGATAGTATAACGGAACACATTCAGTAAAAAAGGAATTTATGGCACTGTAAAAAATATCCACGGCTTCTGACATGTCAGTGCACATGTATAAATCGGACCAATTAAAATCTAAAATAAAGTTATTGAGCCGTTCGAAGTCCGTTTTGCGAAAACAAAGGACTTTCTTAGCTGGACAGTCAGATATGTTCTGTAATTCAGAGTTACGTCGAAAGTCGGATGATAGGGATCTTCGGGAAGCGTCAACGGCGCCACCCTGGCTAAACTGACTCTTGCCGGATCTGAGACAAAACAGAGATCAAGCAAGCGCTCTAGGGAATTTCGTACATTGTTGACTTGAGACAGCGAAATGTCGAGCAAGCCAGCAATAAAATCATGCTGTGTGGAGGTGAAAAGTATATTAGAGGAAGTATTTGAGGACCAAATAGCCCCTGGGATATTAAAATCACCAAGAACTACTAAATGATCCTTATTCGAAAGTCGGTTGAAAACCGTTTGGATAGCGGAAAGATGGTTCCAATAAATAGGAAGTTCGGACATAGGAGGAATGTATGAATAGGTAATGAAAATAGAGCTATCATAGATGGTTAGCTTCACACAGAGGAATTCAACATCAAACTCCTCGAAAGTTATTAATTCCGACGCGAGACTGGAGTCAACCGCTATGAAGACACCACCCCCACGTCGGATAGGCCGATCCAGCCGATATATTGTGAACACAGCTGGGAAAACTTCGGAGCTCAAAATCTCCGGCTTTAACCAGGTTTCTGTGAACACAATTACCTGGGATGCAAACGAGAGACTATCAGAATACAATATGGGAAGCTTACTACGTAAGCCTCTTGCATTCTGATAGGAGATAGAGAGGGAGTTAATTAGTTTTTTGAAGCGGATGTCGTAGAGGGCGCAGTGGTCTGGTCAGGCCTGGGAAGACTTATTCCTACGGGCGGCCGTTTCTTTTTCTTTGCTTCAAACTCTTTGACGACAACATATTCTGGCCAGAATTTGGTAGAGCATATTGTTTCAAAGAGTTCATTAGGGACATTTATTTTAAAAGATGAAATATTCCTAGCATAAGAAAATTTGAATTTTTTCACCTTTATTTGTATTTTTTCAGCTCTAGTTTTGCGTTGGATAAAGGCAATAACATCTTCCGATGTCTGAGAAGGGGTGAGCCGCGAAACAAATATCTGTTTCGTAGGTGATATTACAATAAGGGCTTTCGGCGATGCAGACTGATTGTCTGCTGTTGGGAGTCCGCCGCTGGTTGTTGAGATCCGCCTATATGCTGCAGACCAGTTGCGGTTTTTTTGCGCCTAGGAGACTCATCCAATAGCTTAAGGCCATTAAATTGAGTGTCAATCGCCAAGAGCATATCATGAGTTTTACGAAAACTCGATAAATATGTCTTTAAAACCGCCCTTGGTGTGCCGCATAAAAGACATCATTTCTTTTTCAACCTCGCGACATGCCTCGCATCAGTAACGCAGACCGATGTTTCCTCTTACATTGTCCACCGTCCGAGCAACAACATCAATGCACTTGGCATGCACAATGTTGTCGCACAGCCAGCAGCCGACTGTAAGATCGTTTGAAGTAATTGCCTTTTTACAGGTCTTAGCGAAACAGACGATTGCGGACATTATAAAGACTTACCACTGTACCATTACGTAGAAGAGATAAGAGTGCAGCTGCACCAAGAGAGCGGGAGAACGAGAGAGCGGGTAAACGGGTGAGCGTGGGAGCGAGCTTAACGTTTAGCTGTCGCGGCGGCGCAAACTAAACGGAGAAGGCACAAAGAGGAATGCAAAAAATGCAAAGCAAACACTGGCAGCACAAAATAAATTGTGAAAATAATAACAATTCAATACACAAAACAGAATAGGTGCATGCACAGAAAGTGAACGGGAACTTTATTTATCACAAAGTAGAAGATTTAAATAAAACCCCGGTTGTTTTAATGCAAAAATTAACACAAAACGAGAGCGCAAGAAAAAATACGTCCGATCACTTGGAAAAGAGAAACGAAAAGTGAAAAGCTTAATCACTCATTCTATTGACGTGGGCAATGCAAAACCCATAAAACAACGTAATTTCCCGGTATCACCAGCCGTGGAAAAATCCATGTATACGGAAATAGACAGAATGTTGCAATTGGGTGTGATAGAAGAGTCACAAAGGGAATACATCAGGTTACATAGCCAGGCAGTAAACAGGATCCTCCGCAGGTTGGGAAATAGGATCAGGAAACTCCTACAGCTACACCGTCAATCGACACTGGACAAGGAACTCGAGGAAGCAACCCCGTATAAAGACACGAACTTTGCTCTCTGGAGGCTAGCTGGGAGATACAAGCAAGTTTCCGATTAGTAAAGCAGACGGTAACTGGGCTCGCACACCACTGGACCGTGCTGAAGCTTTTGCGGATAGCCTTGAGCAAAGGTTTACTCCTTTCAACACTGCTTCTGATGGAAGAGTCGGCAAAGTTTTGGCTTCGCTTGACATCCCACACCAAATGGACTTGCCAATCACTCCTATTCGGGTTCCTGAGGTTACAAAAATTATCAGCAAGCTGAATAACCGGAAGTCGCCAGGTCCTGACGGCCTTACTAACAGAGTAGCCAAATTGCTCCCAGACCGAGTCATCCTATTCCTAGTCCTGATCTTCAATGCCTCTTTGAGGTTGAGTTACTTCCCTAAAATGTGGAAGGTGGCCGATGTGATGATGATCCATAAAAAAGGGAAGCCGAGCAGTAGCCTAGATAGCTATAGGCCAATTAGCTTACTTTCTGCTTTTGGCAAGATCCTAGAGCGTTGTATTCTTTACACGGTACTCCAGAACAGCTTCACCGAGTCGCCAGCTTCATTATGGAAGGATTTCAGAGGAAGCGCTATACTGTTGCGGCTTTTCTTGATGTGCAACAGGCTTTTGACAGAGTATGGCATCTTGGTCTTCTCTCTAAGCTAAAAGGACTGCTACATCATCAACTTTACGACCTGCTTAAAAGCTTCCTATTTGACAGAAGCTTTCCGGTAGTCCAGGATGGTGTTTCGTCTTCGGCTAGAACTATTTTAGCAGGAGTTCCTCAAGGGAGTGTTTTGGCGCCTACGCTCTATAGCCTGTTTACACATGATGCTCCTCTGCGAGCTCGAAGGCGAAGCAATGGCATGTGCATTGCTACCTATGCTGATGACACAGCAGTGCTAGCCAGAGCGGACTGCGTCTATGAGGCGACTGATCGACTGCAACTTATGCTTAAAAGATTTGAAAATAGGTGTTGTAGGTGGAATATTTCCATAAGCCCTGACAAGTGTGCAATCGTGACCTATACCTTGCGCAGGGACTCCAGCCCAGGCGTTTTCATCCACGGTCATCTTCTCCCTCAGCTTAAGGAGTACCCCTATCTGGGTCTGGTCCTTGACAGAAGGCTAAATTTTTTGTCTCATATTAAAAAGACAAAGGGTAAACTGGAGGCTACTGCTCGGCGGCTGCATTGGATTACTCGCGCTGCCAGCAAGTTAAGTTTATCCAACAAGAGGCGAATTTATCTTAGTATTCTTGCTCCTATTTGGAAATATGGTCTTCCCATTTATGGTGCGGCGTCAAAATCAAACCTTAAAAAAATTTCGGTCTTCCAATCTAAATTCCTAAGATGCATTTCTGGAGCAGACTGGTACATCCGGAACCGAGACATTCATCGCGATCTTAAAGTTCCTTTAATTGGGGATTACATAAACGAGGCGGCAAGAAGACACTGGGAAAGGCTTCTGACTCACCCGAATCCTCTGGCAAGGGACACTACTATACCACTTCCAAGAAGAAGACTCAAGAGGACCACTCTAGCTCAGCTGGCTCGTCATAGGATACCTTAAGCCCTTACCAATTTCTATACCTGTACGCTTTTCACTCTAACACCTTTCATCCCATAACCTCACCTTTATTCCATTCTCTGGGCAGCTGTTAGCCTGAAAATACTTAAAACTTATTTATGTTTAACACCAGCACCACTGCAGACAAATTGTTTTTTAATAATAGTTGTAGTGAATTAGCGTTAACAGCCGCTTTAATAAACCTACAATATTAAAAAAAAAACAAACAAAAAAAATAAATAAATAAAACAAAGTGCTTGGTCTTTACCTATAGTGATGGTAACGAAGCCTGGCAAAGTTCGAATTTGTCTTGACTGTCGGAAGGTAAATAGCTTTACCGAGAAAGACGCATATCCCTTGCCTCAGATTAGTGGGATTTTAAGCAGACTTCCTAAGGCAGAATTTATAACCAGTTTAGATTTGAAGGATGCCTATTGGCCTATTGGCTTTTAGATGTCAATTCTCGTGATAAGACGGCCTTTACGGTCCCAGGTAGACCGCTCTACCAATTCAAAGTGATGCCATTTGGCCTTTGTAATGCGACCAGTACTATGTCTAGACTGATGGACAAAGTCGTACGGCCCCATTATCGAAATGAAGTTTTCGTTTATTTAGACGACTTGTTGATTGTTTCTTCAAGCTTTGAGACGCATTTAGAGGTCCTCAGAGAGCTGGCTTTACACATAAGGAGAGCAGGACTGACAATTAATGTCGGTAAGAGCCATTTTTGTATGAAGCGAGGTCGATATTTGGGACATATCATTGGTGACGGCGGGATACGCACAGATCCTGAAAAAGTAGCAGAGATCACTAACTTTTCCTTGCGAGGACTTAGAAGTTTCATGGGCCCTTGCGGTTGGTATAGAAAGTTTGTTCCAAATTTCGCTGCTTTGTCTGCTCCGTTGACCCATTTAATGACTACCAAGCGAAAATTTAGTTTAACCCCAGAAGCAATCAAGGCTTTTCATGAGCTAAAGAAATGTCTCACGAAAGCACCGGTGTTGTGCAATCCAGATTTTTCGAAGCCCTTCTCGATACACTGTGATGCAAGCAAGACAAGAGTAGGAGCAGTTTTGGTTCAGGTTTCTGAGGAAGGTGATTGCTTTCGTGTCAAAGAAGCTGAATAAAGCTCAACGCAACTATACGGTCACGGAACAAGAGTGCTTGGCGGCCATAGTTGCTCTAAAACATTTCCGAGCGTACGTCGAAGGTCACAAGTTTCAAATAATAACAGATCACGCATCCTTAAGTGGCATATGGCAAATCGCGATTTAAACTCCCGGTTGGGACGATGGGCGAACGCTCTACAGCCCTTTAAGTTTCAAATCAATCACCGCAAGGGGTCTTTGAACGTAGTTCCCGATGCATTGTCTCGGGTCAACGAAGACGAACTTGCTGCTATAGATCTGCAGGATGGTCTACTTGTTGATTTGAATTCGATTCATTTTAAATCAACTGAATATAAGGAATTAATAAAAAGTGTCACTGCTAACGAAGCGAATTTTCCTGACCTAAAAGTTAATGATGATGAATATGCATGGAAGCTATGGTTACCCAGGGAAATGGTTTCAGAAGTCCTCGCGCATGCTCATGACAGTCCGTTATGCTCGCACGGCGGGATACATAAAACCATTGAGAGAATTAGGCGATATTGTTATTGGCCAGGACTCGTAAAAGACGTAAAGGCTTATGTCAACGCTTGCAGGGTGCGAAAATCCACCAAAGCAGCGAATTATTCTCTTAGACCTCCGTTAGGAAAAGCTCCAGAGACACAGCGGTTTCTCCAACGACTTTTGATTGATTTTCTTGGTCCATATCCGCGATCGCGAAGTGGAAATATTGGTATCTTTATAGTGCTCGATCATTTCTCTAAATATGTCTTTTTGAAGCCGGTTAAGAAGATTAACACGGATGTAGTAGTTAATTACCTCGAGAATGAACTTTTTATGACATTTGGGGTGCCTGAAACTATCGTTTCGGATAACGGCTCCCAGTTTCGTGCAAAAGGTTTTAAGAAATTGATGCGCCAGTACGGAGTAACGCACGTATTTACAGCAGTACATGCCCCTCAAGCTAACGCTTCAGAACGTGTCAATCGTTCAGTCATCTCAGGAATTAGGGCTTACGTACGTTCTGACCAGAAGGACTGGGATGAATATTTGAGCAGGATTTGCTGTGCGTTGCGTTCATCGGTGCATTCTAGTATTGGAACTTCTCCCTACTATATGGTCTACGGTCAGCATATGGTTACCTCAGCTTCAACTTATTCTCTCCCCAGGAAGCTTAATTTGCTCGACGATAGGTCCATAATGTTCAAACGTATGCGGAAGATGCATGACGATAATGAAAAACGATACAATCTTCGATCTAATACCGTAAATTTTAGGGATGGTCAGGAGGTATTTCGTCGTAACTTTCGGCAGAGTTGTTTTCAAACGGGTTATAATGCCAAGTTTGGACCTTCATTTGTTAAAGCCCGAGTTTGTAAGAAGTTAGGTAATTGCTATTACGAATCGGAAGACCTGCAGGGTCGATTGATAGGAACGTATCATGCTAAGGACATTCGTCAATGACTTAGCTTCAGGCGGTATCCATCTAAGGTATCTGCTACAAATACCCTAGTTGGATTTTAGTGGGGGGGTTTTGTAACGGCGCCTGAAGTGTTTTGACCCATATATATATATTGGCCTGAAAGTATGCACCTTAATTATATATGTAAATAGTGCGTTGCCAATTATTGCACTCCGGCTGCAGCTGCATCGGAGCAACCGATGGTGAGCAGCTGTAACAGAGTTGCAGTCTAAAAAGCTTAGCTGTGGAACCACGGCCAACTTCACCGGCCTGAGCCCAAATTCCGGTCTTGTTCTTTTTATGGAAAATTCCGAAGCGACCACACGCGTTTTAATTGAGTGCGGGTTCAATATAACCAAACATAACCAAGTCATCGACTTAGTGCTTCTTTCCCACGAGGGAATATTTTCTCAAATTTTATTAAGTTGGCGTAAGCCACCACAATGCCCATAGTTTTCGGTCGTAATTTTGACAATATCTTTGTTTCGCGGCCATGTGAAATAGGGAGTGTCCAGAGGAGCACTCCTTTCAGACGCAGCGGACAAGACGGCGGAGCGCCCCCTCTGCCATTGGCATAAGAGGAACCAACGGATTACGTGTTCCAGCAGCCGCAGCGCCGGCGCCGCTCGCCGATTGTGATTTTTTCTTGAGCGTTAATTTAAATTAAAATTGAATTATTATTAACTAGGAAAAGAAGAGAATTATTGAAGCGAAATGAAATGGAGTGGAATGGAGCCTAACAAAAAATTAATTAAATTAATTCATTAATTAATTAATTTAATTAAATTTATTTTGTAGATTTAAAAGTGTTCGAGGTCGATAAATTATATCATGAAATGACTTAGCCATTCCGTAAATATTTTTAAATAAATTAATAATTAAGCAGTTATGAACTAATACGGTTTTAAGGTTAAAAGCAAAATTTAAAAGGTTTAGTTGGCAACAAGTTGTGAACACTATTTGTTTAAATTAACCCATGGCGATCATGAGTCGCATTCTTTTACAGGAGATCGATCTTTCGTCGCTGGAAAATTTATTTCACTGCCAAACTTTTAATTTAAATAAAAGTCGCCACACATAGGAGTTGTGTATTTGCCAATTAAACGCTAACATAAAATTAATAATTTAAAATCAATTTGAATTTATTTAAAATTACATACTTAAAACCGAAACAAACAAAACCGACTTATCTTCCTTAAAAGAATAAATAGCAAGACTCGAAGATTGTGATCAAAGGTTGGGCGGGTCTCCGATGACGTAACAACACCTACGTCTCATCACCGAATTTCTCCCCCCTTCTTTTCCTTTTCCTAACCTCTTTCAACTGTCTCTTTTGGAAATTGTTTACGTTTCTCTACCCGATTTCCGATATCTTTTCGTATGCCGTCGCAGCACGCTCAATTCTTGATTATTAAATAATAAGCCAATGCCAGATCAGACGGAGCAAGACTACCACCCCCAAAGCCGACGAGCCGGAAAGGAAGGTCAAGTTCACCGCTTCAGAGATCGTGCCTCCGAGCCGTGCTACAGGATAATCTTCTGGAGAAGTTGGTCAGCGATTATTTCGAGATCGAGAATTTCGGAGTGAAGCCGTCAGTCGCAGAGTATCCTGGAGGAGACGACTAAGGGAGTAGGCCGTCGCTATGAGACCGGGCTGCTATGGAGAGACGACGAGGTGAGACTGCAAGAGAGCTACAGTATGGCACTCAACAGACTTGTCAACATAGAACGGAAAATGAGGCTTGATGTGGACTTTGCGCGGGCCTACAATGGAATTATGGACGATTACGTCAAGAAGGGTTACGCACGACGACTAGAGCCTCAGGAAGTTCAGAGGTCCCAGGAAGGCAAGGTATGGTACCTGCCGCACTTCGGGGTAGAGAACCCGATCAAGCCTGGAAAAATCCGACTGGTCTTCGACGCGGCTGCCAAGGTGAACGGAGTGTCCCTGAATTCAGCGCTTATGAAAGGCCCGCTACTAGCCCCTCCCAGCGGTACTCTTCTATTTCCGGGAAGGAGCAGTTGGGGTTTGTGCAGACATCAAGGAGATGTTTCATCAGGTATTGATGCAGCTCCCGGATACATGTGCGCAGAGGTTCCTATGGATGAACGGAGACGTTCGTCGGGACCCCGACATATATGAGATGCAGGTGATGACGTTCGGAGCGGCCTTGCTCGGTGGATTATGTGAAGACCGTGAATGCTTCGCAGTATAGCAGCACGGATCCGCGAACAAGTTCGGCGTCAAATACCATCGAGTCCCAAGGAACGTGGTGACAGGAGAACGCGTCCCCACGAAGAGGGAGTTCCTGAGCCTGGGCATGTCCACGTTCGACCCGATTGGGTTTTTGAGCTGCTACATGGTGACCCATCAAGTTTTAATGAGAGAGATTTGGCGGAGAGGAGTCGGCTGGGATGAGCCGTTACCAGACACGTTAGCCGCAGCCTTTGAGACCTGGCGGTAAGAAATGAACAAGATTGAGGAGTTTCGATGACCACGCGACGGCGCTGGACGAGTGCGGACACTACAGCTGCACGTCTTTGTGGATTCCAGCCAGTCGGCGTTCGCAGCAGCGGCCTATTGGCGGGCCACCTACGCAAGCGGAGATATGCAGGCACACTTCATATGCTCGAAGACGAAGTGCGCTCCGATGAGGACTATGTCAATCCCGCGACTGGAACACCAAGCAGCAGTATTGGGTACGAGACTGATGGACACCGTCAGGCAGGAGCACGGTATGGAGATCAGCAGCTGAGCACTATGCACGGATGCTAAGACTGTGCTGCACTGGATAAGCAGCACCCAGCGGAGATACGAGCAATTCGTCGGAAACTGGAGATCTTATAATCCACGAGGGCGTCCCAATGGAGATGTCAGTCTGCCGAAAACGTGGCAGATGACTAGACAAGGTCACGCGAGTGCGTGGACCTGAGTATTGGTTCGCGGTGGCTAAGTGGTCCTCTATTCCTACGAGGACCGGAAGAAAGCTGGCCGAGATCGCGCGAACACTGGAATCCACTGACGCCAGATGAAGAGGAGATAAAATGTGAGTTTGCCCGGGTCATGTCAAACCTTATATCGTTACAGAGATTTTCGAGCTACAAACGATTGGTGAGGAGCACCGCATGGGTGCTCAGATTTATTCGACGATGTCGTGGACTACGCTCCGATCGAGAGGATCACGGACAGACGTCGATGGAGTGCGCTGAGGCACGCGCACTGATAAGGCAATCGCAGCGAGAAGCGTTTGCTGAAGACAGCCAAGGAAAGGCCGCCAAGGGCAGCCGACTGTATGGGTTGTCACCATACTTTGACGAGAAGGGAGTAATGCGAGCCAGCGGAAGTATCGACGACGCGGCGTGTGTGCCATACAGCGCGCGACGACCGGTCATACTGCCTCACGAGGAGGCACTGGCGGAGATGATTGTGCAGCATCACCACGAGAGGATGTGCCACCAAAATGTGGAGGCAACTATTGGAGCGATCCGGCAGAAGTTCTGGATTACGAACTTACGGAGGCTGCTACGGAAGGTGATGAGCAACTGCAATCTATGCAAGCTACGGAAGGCGTGACCTGCGCAGCCGGAGATGGGCCTTGATTATTTTGGATCCACTTGCCCACGATTTGTCTACAGATTCCTGTATAATCGCCATGAGGAACTTCATGAGCCGCCGTGGACCGGTGGTCAGGATAAGGAGCGACAATGGGAAGAACTTCGTTGGAGCCGATAGAGAGGCCAGGAAGTTCAGCGAGGTATTTGAGCCTGTCAAGATCCAGGGCGAGCTGTCGTCCAAAGGAGTCGAATGGATCTTTAACTGCCTGGCGAACCCAGCTGAGGGTGGCGCCTGGGAAGGAATGGTGCAGTGCGTGAAGAAGGTGCTGGCGCACACAATGAAGGAGATCGCGCCCAAACAGCACGTATTCGAGAACCTGTTGATTGAGGCGGAAAGCATAGTGAATTCTCGTCCGCTCACTCATCTACCAGTGACGGTGGACCAGGAGGCTTCACTGACACCCAACGATTAATTGAAAGGAATACCCGATGTTCCGGATCTTCCCAAAGATGATGGACTGGAGTCCAACAGATGCGCTACCAGGAAGCAGTGGCGCATAGCAAGAATGATGCGGGATCGATTCTGGAAGAGATGGGTACATGAGTATCTGCCGACACTTGTGCGCAGGGAGAGATGGTGCAAGCACGTCGAGCCCATTCGTCGAGGAGATCTGGTGTTCATATGTGATCCGGCCATACCACGAAGAGAGTGGAAACGAGGCGTCGTGGAAGAGGTGTTCACCGGAATCCCTCGTCGGGCGGCGGTGCGAACTAACGATCGAGCCAAGACGACAATGCCTCCCGCTTCGAAGCTAGCTGTCCTGGACGTGGTGAATGCGAGTGCTTCACGGGGGTGTGGATGTCGCGGAACGGTTTAGGGAAATCGATAGTTAGTAGAGTTTCAATTTAGAGCCGCCAGAACTTAGAGAAATTTGTGTCAGGATTTTCGATGTTTTTGTATTCGGGCACGCTAAATCAGGTAAAATCAAGCTTAATTTCGGCGGACTAAATTACTCCGTTTTTGCTATCACATTGAGAGGGAGGAGAAACGCGGTATGTAAGATAGCAATTGTATTTCAGGTTAAGTTTAACCAATGTGTATATTCTACAGAATAAAACGCAACCCACTCCAAATACTCTGTTTGTTATCGAACACGAGGTGTTTTTTCTTGGATGTTCTGAAGGCATATCCCTGTGATCAGCCAAGCGGTGTCAATATTATTTTTCGCCTCCTTGGCGATTTTGAAAATTCTCTGGGGTTATTGCGCAGGAGCGAACGGTTCCTATTCCACCAAGGTGGCTTGTAAAAAGTCTAGAAAACATGTGATGTGCGTTGTCGTCTGCACCCACGAGCAGTTTCTGGTCGTTCGGGCTGGTTTCCACCAGGCTCCTGAGTTCCTCCAGTGGGGCTGCATTGTCGTGAGCCATGTAGCCGGAAGCTTCTAGGAGGCATTCTTATTACTTTTAGTCATCACCACAGTCAGGTAATCTGTGTTCAATGAAACATATGTCGGTTCTGGTTGTACTTACCGTTGGTCATTAAAACACATGGTGTGATGAGGACTTTAGTCCGGCAAAAGCTATGTAGACGGACCCTTGCTCCATTGCAATCAGGAGTTCCGCTGACCCGACTTTGCTTTTATGGAGGTTAAGCTGCAGTACCCTCAGAGTCATGGGTATCTTGATCAGTTCGGGACGGGCGGACGGTTCTACTCTGAGGCGTCAAGCGTCATTTCCTAGGCGGAATCAATGGTTGAGACCTAGGTCTTTCTCCACCTCGCCTGCCTACAGGGTGTGAGCATCCTTGTCCCCCGGTTGGCGCTCTTTAAGGCACAGGTAGACGCAACCCATGCCCACGCCTTCTTCCCATATCACGAATACAGGATGTCCTCCTCCGCTCTGTTGATCTGAAAGAATGCTCACTGGCCCCCTCTCTTTGGTTGTCGGGGTCGCAATTTGCAGTACCTTCCAGTCTATGGTAGGTATGTAGGGGTTTTGGCGCTGTAGCAGCTTCAGCGCCCGTTCCTCTTGGAGCGCAATGAGGAAGAGTACCTCCCACAACGCCTTCAAATGGCTGACCGTTTGCGTCAACCACTTCCGAGTTAGGGCGTCCATGCACTTCAGGATTTTTACCCCATTTAGCCACCATGCACCATAAAATATGGGCATGGGACCTAGGGAGTCATCCTCGGCATCGCTTCTAAGTCCAATCTAAAGAAGATAAGTTCATTCCAAGCTAAATTTCTTAGACGAATTTCTGGAGCTGAATGGTATATCCGCAACACCGACATTCACCGTGATCTCCATGTCCCATTGATTGGTGACATTATTAACCCTCTCAGCCCACATTTAAAATTAGCCAAGATAAACATTTTTTTTAACAGATATGTATTTGGCTTTATTCAAATATGAACTGACGAAAATTTCAAGGTCCTTGGTGTCCTGGTTCGATAGTTACAGGATGTTGCCACAAAATGTTCACAAAATTCTTGTAGACAAACTATGAACTTTTTTTAAATTTTTTTATTTTTAAAAAATTTACTTACCCCTATATATGTATAATTCCCACCTAGTTTTCCATTACAACAAATATTTATTGAATAAAATAAAGAAAATGAATTTTTATTTTACCAACACTTTTCCCGCCAACCATTTTTTTTCAAACTACTGCACTTAAAACGTCTGCTAAATAAACACGTTTGCAGCTTACAAGTAACGTATTAGTTATTTTGGTTGCAGAAAACATTAAGGAAGATGTTGAAAAAAAGCGCGAAGCAAAAAAATGTATATTCCAGGTAACTGAGGCGTATTTCTACAATGTTGCCTATAGGCAACCAATGGGCTGAGAGGGTTAACGAATTCGCAAGGAGACATCGTTTTAGACTCCGATTCCACCCCAATCCGCTAGCTAGGGCTGCAGCTTCTACGAGGACCAGACGCAGGCTCAAGAAGGTCACCCTAGGTCAACTGCCGAGCCGTAAAATCCTTTAAACCTTATCATCTTGCTTTTCCCAATCGAAATAGCTAACAATTCGGGCAGCTGTTTGCTCTGAAGCATACAAATTGACACTTTAAATTAATTGTAAAGAACCACTATATACAAATTGTTTTTGATAATAATAGATATAGTTATTAGTGTAAAAAACAGCCAGTGCAATTGTTTACGTGAGGGGCCCATTGTACCCCTCTGGCCACCGAGCTTCCGTCTGTCGGGCTTCTGCGCATAGTTCGTCGAGCATGCCGACGCTCGCCCGCTCTCCGCTCCACTGCAATCTCCGGCCGCTTCGCTGCACTATTCCGCCGCTCCTCGGCACCTTTCTTGGCAGCGATCGTTCTCTATGCTCCTCTCCACATCTTCGGCAACTGCACTCATCCGCCGCTCCCTGGCCAAGCGCATGCGCTCTCGCCCCTCTGATGCTCCCGCGCCCCGATCTCGGGATAATTCCGAGCGCAGTCGGCCGCTGTCGATCTCCCGCTCTCGCTTTAGCGAAGTAAAGCGGACGGGAGCACGGCTCTATGTTTAAGCTTAGTTTAGTTTTCATGTATGCAGCGAAATAAAGCTGACGCACCCCGATCGATCCCACGACGCCCCCGCATTTTCACTTCATCATTTTTCGCCTGCGCCGTGGGAATTTTCCACGTGACCTTTCTGGAATCCTTTAGCGGAGGATCCTCGCCACCCCCCTACATAAACATGGTCCTTCGAGCCGGATAAGGATATCGTCCTGGAATCCTTTTTTCACCAGCAGCTCTGGTGGTGCCGCCGCTAAAGATAAGTACAAGGTCTTTTCGTCATTTTTCTCACTGCCAGTCTTTAGCAGCGCTCCGAACATACCATTTCGGTCGCACTGCTGTACTTTTTTTTTTCCGTGTCAATTCCACCTCCGCGAATTTTCCTGACACAACGGCAGTTGACAATTTTATTCCTCCGCGTCGACCTTGGTTCAATTCGTCTCCGCTTCACTTCTTTTTCGCGCCGCCATATTCCGCGCCGTTTTGGTCCGTACATCAAAGTGCAAACGGTCGCGGCATATGTACATATATATGTGTGTGCATTCATCCCATACATGCTGGCACATATATATGTACACATATTATTATATGTCGGCGCAATTAAAACTCGTAAAGTAAAAAGTGAAATTGTGTGGTGAGAAAAAAGGCATAATTAATATCGGTCAACTGGTGTGCACTGAGTTCGGGAATTTCCGTGTTCGCCGGACAGTCCGCCGTGGTTGCGATATTATTATTTTTTTTTTCTCTTCTTCATTCTGGTGCGTGCCAGTTTTTTTTTTTCGCCACACAATTTTTCTGTCCTTGTACACATTCAATACATTCAAATACAGTCCACTTCTCGACGCTTCACTGTGCCCTTCAATATACATACACACATATATACATACATGCATGCCCATATATACCACACATACGTATATTATCTGCCCTATTCCAGGAACTAAACTCCGCTACGAAATTAATAAATACAAATTCAAATGGAGACAAAACCAACAAATATTAAAAAACCCAAAATTATTTCTGCAAATCCACACGGGCGGGACCGCGATTGCTTTTTTCATTTTGTTGGACATTCCGCAGTAGCCGAGTTATTGCTGTTGCTGTTTTTTCCGTTGTTGTTCCGTCTCTTTGCACACGCACTGCTTTGCCGGCGGCAAGCAGTGACGCTTTGTCAAACCAAGCCAAGGTTTTTAAGTCCACCTTTCCGGCTTCGCAGTAAATAAAGAAGAGTAAATATTTTTTCCGGTTACTAATTATTAAGGAAATTATTAATTAATTGATTTTGGGATTACGGCAACCGATCGACCCTGTCGCGAGCCTAATTTTTCTCCTGTGTCAACGGCAAAAATATTTGAGATCCACGTCTGAGCCAAGCAGTACATATATTTCTACCGAAATATTTATATTTCCATTTTTTTTTCGTTCCCGACCGCAATTTTCCTGCCAATTTTGGCTATTTTTTTTTCTGCTGATCCGCATAGTGCAATATCCGCCCGCAGCAGCAGTCGGCCGTCAAGAGTGTTTTCTGACCGAATTTTCGTCTGTGCCTCCTCGAGCCCGCGCCACTTTTGCCTGACTCCGTTGATTTTTTGGGCTCCAAATTATTCCCTGGCAAGGGATTTCTGGATTGTTTTGGGGTTTTTTTGTCAGCTGTACTAAAAATACTGCAAGATTTCAACCAGCTTGAGCGGCCGTATGCAACCTTGATTCTTATCAGATTCTTATTCTTCTGATCAGCTGAGGATTCTGAGAATGCCCACGGGAGGCGACAAAAAGCCCCGTCTGATCCCATCCATCCGCTTAGACAGGTCGCAATCCGCATCTCCGCGGTCGTCCCAATTAAGGCCAAAGGCTGCCACTGCCATTCCAAAGGCAAAAAGCGACGAGTCAGTCGACACTGTCCACGATCCCGAGCCCACTCGGTCAGTCGCAAAGATGACACAGAGTGCGTTAGAAGTCGCCCTGAAGAAGTTCACGGCCACGACGGACGGAGTTAGCCAGTTCGAAGCTGACATCCATACTCCGGGCGCCCCTGGCACTGACAGTTTCTCCCCCTACATGTGCCGAGTCCATCTGGACGAAGTCCGGGGCTTATGGGAAGATGTAAAAAAGGACTACAGGAGCTGCTTAGACCTTCTATCCGTGTCCGCTGATGACCCTGCCACTTCAACAGTGCTGAGATCCAAGTACAGCTACTGTTACACCGTTTTTTCGAGGTGTGTTGCCCATCTTCAAGAAGTAGTAGAAAAGGCCGCCGTCCAGCCCGCTCAGGCGCCCGCACCCAGCCAACTGCCCGCTTCTACGGGGTGCCGGGTACCGCCAGTGGACACCGAAGTTTTCGCTGGTGATTACCTTCGGTGGCCCACATTCAGAGACTTGTTCACCGCCATTTATATCCGCAACTCGGGGCTCACACCGGTGGAAAAGCTGTTCCACCTGTTGTCAAAGACAAGTGGCGACGCGCACGCCATTGTCTGTAAGGCCCCGCTAACCAATGAAGGTTTCGTCTCAGCGTGGCAAGGCCTGACCGATCGTTTCGAAAATCGTCGGTCTTTGGTCAACAGTCAGTTGAAGATCCTCTTCAACATCCAGACTGTTCCCCAAGAGTCCGGAGCCGCTCTAAAAGAGCTACAAGGCACCATTCAGAGTTGCCTCACTGCCTTACGCATGTCTTCCATTGATGTCGAGGCTTGGGATTGTCTCCTGGTATATATGGTTTCGTTGAAGCTTCCCAAGATCACGCTTTCCATGTGGGAGCAATCAGTCCACAACAAGGCCGAAATTCCAACCTGGGGTGAGATGGACGCATTCCTGACAGAGCGCTATCGGACTCTGGAGGCAATCGACGACATCAGACCTAGCGTTTCGGGGCAAATTCCGCCAAGATCGGCAACTGCGAGCGCCCCACCGCGCAGACTAAACTCCAGCGAAGCCAGGATGGCTCCGGCTCCCAGAGGGTGTGACCTGTGTTCCGTGGGAAATCACCCCCTGCGGACATGTCCCCGTTTCCTGACAATGGATGTCAACGATCGGTCCGAGTATATCCGAAGACAGCAACTCTGTTTAAATTGTTTTGCTCGAGGCCACCGACACCGGGACTGCACTAGTGCAAATTCCTGCTTTACCTGCCGTGGCCGGCATCACACACTTTCGCACCACAACAATACAACAGTTCCAAGATTCTTCGATCCATCTAGTCCACGACTCGAACCCATTGCGAGAAGCGCCACAAATTCCGATGATCATCCAAATGTGCAAGTGTGCTTTGCGTCAGGATCAAGAGCTGTCCTGCTCGGCACAGCTATTATTAACAT
Source organism: Drosophila aff. chauvacae BK-2020 (assembly GCA_018903765.1). Classification (NCBI taxonomy): domain Eukaryota; kingdom Metazoa; phylum Arthropoda; class Insecta; order Diptera; family Drosophilidae; genus Drosophila; species Drosophila aff. chauvacae BK-2020. The sequence goes on along the minus strand of JAEIGO010000024.1, from coordinate 2,193,661 downwards.
CTGCCATCTTGGTCGCACCTTCCAAGCACGAGCCATGATCGACTCTGGTTCCGAAGCAACGCTTATTACGGAGCGACTCTTTGACAGAATCAAGCTACCATTCAAGCCCGTCCAGACCCAGGTTTCCGGTCTTAATGACACAGTTGCCGCTCAATCCACGAAGCTCTGCAAATTTTCTATTCGAACCTCCAGACCCGGGCTGCAGTTAGAGACGACTGCTTATGTCCTTCCTCATCTAGCCGGAAAACTTCCATCATTCCATATTCCGAGAGACCTCCTAAGGGAGCTTCCTGATCTCCCCATGGCGGATCCGACGTTTTTCGAGCCCTCCGAAATCGACATCCTGTTAGGAGCAGACATTCTTCCGTCTGTACTTCTGAGCGGTTCCAAGCGCAACATTCTAGGCTCTCTTCTGGCACAAGAGACAATTTTCGGTTGGGTGCTCACAGGCCCATTATCCACAGCCGCTCGCACCGTGTCTGTATTTTCTACGCGAGTTTCCTGCGCATCCAGAGGTCCGTTGGACCAACTCCTTGCCACTCGCAGTGCAACCGCCTTAAAGGAAAGGTTTCCCAAACGCAGTCAGTCCTACCGTTGTCGACTTTGCAACGGAATCCACCCCCTTCGGAAGTGCCAACAATTCCTCAAGCTTAGCGCTGAAAAGAGGCTCCACGCGGTTATCGTCCACCGCTACTGTGCCAACTGTTTGGCCCACGAACATTCCGAGGGAACCTGCCGCAGTGGGGACCGATGCAAAACATGCAATCAGGACCACCACACGCTTCTTCATAGGCACGACCGGCCAGTGCATTATCCCTGTTCGCAACATCGGCCACCTCCCTACTTTTAATTCACACATTACGTACCATCTCTCACGCTCCATATTTTCCATCCAGATCAGATCCGACGTCGTCACTTCCACGCAACGCAGTTTCTTCTACAAGCAGACGTACCCGAGGTACCTAGTCCTACCGTAGCCGAGTCTGAGCGGAATTCATCATCAACATTTCGCCGAAAAGCAGACGTTCTCGAGGTACTTAGTCCTACCGAAGCCGAGTCTACACGGAATCCATCCGCGACAGAGAGAGCAACGCATCAGTACGCTCCGTGCCGATCAGTTCCGCCGTCTCAACGCCCGATGATGCGCTTCGATCACGGCAGCTGAAGCCGCTCCGGATCCTGCCACCAGCAATAAGAAGGACGACAATGTTGCAATCCGAGTGATTGCAAGGGGGGCCGGAATGTTTACGTGAGGGGCCCATTGTACCCCTCTGGCCACCGAGCTTCCAAAAGCTCGGCCGCTCTTGCGCTCCCGTCTGTCGGGCTTCTGCGCATAGTTCGTCGAGCATGCCGACGCTCGCCCGCTCTCCGCTCCACTGCAATCTCCGGCCGCTTCGCTGCACTATTCCGCCGCTCCTCGGCACCTTTCTTGGCAGCGATCGTTCTCTATGCTCCTCTCCACATCTTCGGCCACTGCACTCATCCGCCGCTCCCTGGCCAAGCGCATCCGCTCTCGCCCCTCTGATGCTCCCGCGCACCGATCTCGGGATAATTCCGAGCGCAGTCGGCCGCTGTCGATCTCCCGCTCTCGCTTTAGCGAAGTAAAGCGGACGGGAGCACGGCTCTATGTTTAAGCTTAGTTTAGTTTTCATGTATGCAGCGAAATAAAGCTGACGCACCCCGATCGATCCCACGACGCCCCCGCATTTTCACTTCATCATTTTTCGCCTGCGCCGTGGGAATTTTCCACGTGACCTTTCTGGAATCCTTTAGCGGAGGATCCTCGCCACCCCCCTACATAAACAGCAATAAACCTATTACAAAAATCCAAAAAAAAGGGAGTCATCCTCAATCCGTTCAACAAGAGCTTTGACGAGCCGCGCGTGCACCTTCTTCCACCGTGCTTAGGACATCTTGCCAATTTCGTAGTTCCTATCATTGACCGCCACGATAAAATGTCGGTTGGACACCTCACTGACCTTCTCTGTCCTCTGAGGCTTCTTCACTTTGGGTGGAGGGCCTGCCTGCTTTGGCGCTCTTAGCGGAGCGTTGTGTTTTGATGGCACGCATCTCCTCCACTTTGTTGGCGAATCCGCCCGATGAACAAATATGGGGAATTATAATGTAGAGTAACCTGCCTTATTCAATATTCTTCGCGGCCAAAGTTAGTTTTGCCTTCTGCTCTTGGGAGAGGTAAGCTTTGGGCCGAAGCCGGCTACCGATTATGAAGGCAACATTCGCCTTCATTCCCTTGCTTGATCGTTTCGTCCCGTCCCTGCGTGGGGAGGTAGTGCCTGGATTCGGCGAGCGGAGAAGCCGTTTTTCCTCCTTGAGTGTAAGCTGAACGCTCTCCAGGCCCGTGTGTGTATCGACGGCGGCACCTGTGCGGCATAATTTACTCTGAGTAGCTATTGTTTTTGTGGCAGTAGCAGTACAACTAGAACAACCTGTTCCCCTCATGCTAGACGTGTGACTGCTGGAGACACTCAGAGAGGATTGCTCTACTCCGTTCCCGGCTGTGGTAGCAGTCACGCTTTCCACTGACGGTTGGGTTGTCATCCCAACCCCGGTTGAATCCTCTATCCCACCCATTATATATATAAAAAATATACAATATATCGATAATTTTGATTGATATTTTAAAAATTATTATATTTTTGCGTAATAAAAAAATATTACCCTCCTCGAGGAGGGTTTATATATAAAATTTATTTGTAATAAGACATTTTTATCCAACAAAAATATATTAAAAAAAATATCCAATAATCGATATTTTTAAGTAATATTATTATATTTTTGTTTGATAAAAAATTATTATCGATACGATATTTTTTTAAATAACCGACAAACCATACTATTTTTGTTTATTAGAGCTGTATTTTTAAACGCTCCAAATTAGCATCTGGCATTTTTTTGTATATCTATCGATTTTCTCAGCTAATGCACAAGACAATTAGAAGCGTTTATAGTCATATTTCCCGAACTTAGGTAATTGAAATTTTAAATCTTTATTGATAAGTTTAATTAACACCAAGAAATTTGAAGCAAAATGGCACATACATATTGTTGTCCCTTTCAAGGTTTTGATTAAGTATTTAATTAATGAAAACTGCATTACTGCGTCATAGTTCCATTTTAAAATTCAACTATCTATATACGTCAGCGGCATCCATCAAGTATAGCGAAAAGATCGCACCTTTTTTGACAATCCTTGTTTCTGATCGTGACAGAAAAAATCTTGCATCATGCCAAGTGATCATTCGCTTTAATCAGAACTATCGTAAGAAATCGATCACTGACAAAATTGTTGAAGTACAATGTACTTAGTACATGTGTATGACCCCAGAACTATGCTTTAAAAACAGAAAATTCACACTCTTATTAAAAGCAGTGTAAACGTTTTATTATTGACTGTTTTCGTTTAATAGCTCGCTGAACTAGCTCCATATTTTGGTGCCAGTTAAAATTTCTGTTTAGCAGGAAAATTCTTTTTGGTCGATCTGTGTTTGGATACGAATTTAAAACCAAAAGCTTTTTATTTGTGTAAATAGAGTGCACGTTGTATCAGAAATATAATAATAATAATATGTCTGAACTTCAGTCATCTTTACTTTTAAAGAAGCAATTGGCAGGCAAGTCTCATAATTTTCATCATACCTATATTCTATACATATTTTCATCAATGAAAACCTATATATTTTATTATGTATGTACCTTTAATTTTATTTTCATATGTATGTATGTACGTCCGAAGTTTATTTTTGATTCGTCACATGGTTTTTAAATAGAAGCAGTATATAACACTTATTTATAATATATGATTTAATGTTTAGTTGTTTATATTGTTATTGTATTATTTGTCATTATTAAAAATTTTTAAAAGTAAATAATGAAATAAACTTGAAAATGGTTCATTACAAACAATAAACATATTAACTTTATGAATACACATGATTGTTTCTGAAGCCTACCTGCTTATGTGCATTTATAAAAGTTTTCAACAATCAATACATCCTATAAAGACTCCGATTACATCGGCTAATGTATACATATGTACATACATCCATTCATACACATGTATGTAAATACGTACAAGCTTGCACATATGTTTATATTCATATGTTTACTTCCATATATATGAGGAAGTTGCAAGTTTTAGACCATAAGGTGTTTCCTTATATATAAATACACATACATATGTAATGGATGTAGATTTGATCTTACTTAAAAGCTAATACTATATGTAAGTAAATAGCCATTCAATCAGAATTGCAGAATGCAATTATGAGATTTAGGACACATGCTCTTATGAGCTTGTTACTTAAAACTTTATTTTTATTTATAGATTAATAGCCGAGTAAATGATAATTCTAATAATGAGAGCTAATATTAATTGGGAATCGGTCTCTGAAAAATACATATGTTGAAACTGAAGAAGAGAAGACGAGTCCTAATGTTTGCATTCAATACATGAATTCCGCAAAGGGTGTGAATAAACACAATTTTTGTTTGACTCGCTAATGTTGACTAAGCTATAAACCGCTCCTCCTACAGTGATGATGACTTAAGTTGTATGCTAAGGACCAAGTAATGAAGCCAAGTGGACTGAGGATCAGGTGATCAAAGCAAAAATGATACAATCATAATAGGTAGTCTCGTCGGCTGTCACAGTGCTCGGGTTTTGATTCAGTGCTTCGTCTTTCGTAGTGAGCGGTTTTTATACACAATTAACCCTTGTGTAAAAGGACTTTTTGCAATGTGTACCGAAAGCACGTAGATGGCGTAAAATTTTTCAAAGCGCCAAAATGTGTTAAAAAACAAACGTTATGGGAGGAAAAACAAAAACAAACGCATAATTTCCAACTCAAAATTGTTAAAAATAAAATTATAATAAAAAATGCAACTCGTTTTATTATGAAAGGAAACTTAATGCCTCATACACCCATACATATAAGGGTTATTCAACACATTCTATTGTCGCTTCGCTCGCACTTACTAAGTAGAGCCCCTCTCACTCGCACTCATTGCGATGATTGAAGAGGGACCAAATTTTTCCGACGAGACTACCCCAATCTACAGTGGATCGCAGCTTATTTCGTGCAGTGAGGAAGCAAAACTTTAAAAGGTCGCTGTGGCTAAACAATTAGAGATACTACAAAAATTTAAACGCACTATTTTAAGTTCTTGTATTAACATTAATACTGAACTAAAACAATCTTCTTAATTTTAAAAACAATGGAGTAATTTAACAAATACTAGAGCTTTTTTTATGCCGCAGCTTATTTCGTGCACTTACTTTGAATTAACTTATTATTATTAATTTGTTATAAAAAATTTTGTGTGGCCTGTTCGCTTATTCCGAATACCTTTTAAAATATTTTTAATCGAAGTAACATTGTATTTAAAAGTTTTTGATTCACTTTTAGCAATGTCTTTAGTGCACCAATTTATCGTTAATTTTTTGTTAAAAACTTTATTTTTCGGATGGATAGACTAACATTTGCTAGAAATTTTTAATAATTTTTATGTCTGGGTGACTATGATATTGTTTTGTTACCATTAGGACAGTTGTATTTGAGCTAATGCTACAGAATGCCCGATAATCACCATGAGTCGCAGGACTAGTAGATTGGAAAACGATGCCGTATGGCCATGTTTTCTAAGCTTCGCATGAAGTTAGCATTTTATATTAAGGGGGGTAACGCACCAAGAAACGCAAAAAAAGGCCATTTTTGTAAAATTTTTTCCTGGCAACCTATAAAAGTAATCAAACCAATTTTTTTTTTAAATGCTAAGCACACATTTCAACTAATATTTTATAACATTTTTATTGAAAAATATTAAATACACTGCGAGATATTCTTTGTTCCGCAACGTCCTGAAAATAAAAGGACCTCCGCGGTGGCCACTCCTGCTTCATCTGTATTTATCCAAATCAAAAAAAAACAAAAAGATTATTAATATGTAGATCCTCTTCTAGTCTACTACGTAGGATTTTTTGAAAATATTGATTTTTGGCGAAATGGCGGCCGTTTGAACTCAAAATTGCGATTTTTAAGGGGAAAAAAAAAGTTTATTTTCTAAATAAAAAAAAAACTAAAAATCTTTAAAAAAAAATCCTACGTAGTAGACTAGATAATTATGTATAGAATAGCCACAGAAAATTGCAAGTCAATCGGTTTATTAGTTTTCGAGATATCGTGGCCACCGATTTCAAAAACATGGTTTCGAGAAAAACGCGTTTGAAAATTTGTCAATGGGTAAGCGCACGTGTAACGAAGGCATACATTGTCGGCCATAACTTCGTCATTTTTTCGAATTTCGACTTGAAACTTGGACCAGACATTCTTAATATATCAAACTTTAAGAAAATAAAAAAAAATAAAAATCGAAAATTTTGAAATTCCTCGGTGCGTTACCCCCCTTAAAAGGAACATATTGGCCTCCATGATCCTGTCAAAAAAATTTGGTGTTCCACTCCACAGGGATACAATTAGTTAATCTTGGACTCTTGACTGCACGAAATAATCAGCGAGCCAATGTAGCTCCAAGCGAGAAACGGGCCAGTATATGAATGTTCACATGAGTTTAAAAAATGAAAAATCATTTGGGTCTTTATATTATCAGAAGTCGCAATATAACGACGTTATTTAGCTTATTTAATATCTTTGTATTTCAATTCTCTTTGGTTTCTCATTCATACTGTTTTTCTCCATGAATAATGGTGATATTAAAATGAAACAATATTTATTTTAATATATTGATGAATAACTTAATTTTATTTTTGTACACGGCGCGACCCAAAGTAAACAGGACTTTTTAAATATTATTATTATTATTATTAAAAGGGCGTCATCTGGGGGACGAGAAATTGTTTGGCTTGTCTCAGCCCTGCACTGTCGGTCCAGTGACGATTTATCTCCGTTTCCTCCCATTTCCTGAGCAGTTCTCTATTGTGTCCTTTCGATAGTCCACAGAACGGCTCAGGGCCGATGAAAGGTGTCATCGCCCCGCGTTTAGCTAGGGAGTCTGCCACCTCGTTTCCTATATGGCCTTCATGCCCTGGCACCCAGCCCACCGTTAGGGTGTTTTTGGAGGCAAGGGCGTTCAGCTGCTGGAAACAGTTCTCTACAAGTCCGGATGAGATCGTAAAGGAACTCAGCGCTATGAGCGCTGCCTGACTGTCAGAGAAGATGTAAATCCGTGCGCCTTGCATTTTCCTGCGAAGGCATTCACGAGCACAGATTTCTATGGCGTGTATCTCTGCTTGGAAAATGGTTGGAGACTTTCCCATGGCTATGGATTTGTTGAACCTTGGTCCGAAAATGCCAGCCCCGGTGTCACCGTTTTCCAGTTTCGACCCGTCAGTGTACCACGTTTGTGATCCACTGGGCAGAGATATTGATTTTGTTTTCCATTCATTCCTAGTGTACAAGACTACTGAGAAATTTCTGTGAAAAACGAGTTTTGGTTTCTGCTCGTCAGTTACGCGCAGAATGGGCTCATTTATTAGGGGTTCAAGGACCCTAAGATGCCCGTTAAGATCACCACTTTTAATATTGGTGATGTTTTGAAGGCGAAGTGCCCTTAGGCAGGCCTCCTTTTTCAGTGTAATTGGTAAAGGGGGTATGGCAGTTATGACTCCCAGTGCTGCAGTGGGACATGTCCGGATGGCCCCAGTATTGCCTATGCAGACCAGTTGTTATAGCTTGCTAAGTGCTTCGTAGATTTCGACCACCAAGCAAGCGAAGCATAGGCTAAGATCGGTTTTACCACTGCACTATGGTCCAGAATTAGATTTTTTTGGCATAAACTCTAAACTTTTATGTCAATATATCGTCCTTAAGCAATTATTTTCTAAAAGTAAATTGATCATACAAATTAAAAACAAAAACAAAAACAACCGAAAGCTTCTCTTAGTCTTTTTATGAATTTTCAAAGTTAAGCTCTTGATCAGCTGATTGCGCGTGAGGAATTTGAGCGATTTTTTTGTTTACTTTGGCATATCACACAAGGTTTACTACGCACCCAAAAATTTAAGTAAAATATGGAAATTAAAGGTAAAGGTATCTAGTTTTTAATGTATATAGAATATAAATGTGTTTTTGTAGAATTTTAGTGCCGTGTAACGTCTTAGTTATGTGATTTTATAGGAAAAAATTAACTATGTCTTCTGACTTTAATGGAGTATAACTAACCACCTGACAATTCCTGACAAAAGTTAAAAACGTAAGTTTGTAGGTTTAAGCTTTGTTTTTGATGGCTATGTAATATCTTTTGCTCATTTGTGCTCCTTTTCTGATAAATCGATAATACATAGGCAAGTCCCAGTTCTGGTAAAGCGACATTTTCGATGAATAAATATGTAATATAGAATTACAGGAAGAACAAGATTAATAATTCTAAAAATTTGTATATAATATAGATCTCATAAAAAGTTAATAAAGTTAAGTTTTTGTAATTAGTAAAAAAAAAAAATATAAAATTTGGTTTACTTCCAAAGTCATTCCAGTAGCTTGTATGGGAGGCAAAAAGAGGCGTTGTCGCATTGGCCCCAAATTTTTTTTACAAACTTGTTTCAAGTCAGTAGCTTAATTTTTAGAGTTTATGCCAAAAAAATCGAATTCTGGACCATAGTGCACTGTGTTGAAAGACCAGTAGATCCTTTTGGGATTCCTGGAAAATGGGACTAAGACAGTTTTTGACTGGTTTATGGACAATCCTTTGTCCTGACACCATCTCTTGGGCTTTCAGCATGCGCGGTTTGCTCATGCCAGCCCAATATATATATGACTAGATCATCAGCGTAGCCTTGCGTGGGGAACCCAGAGTCGTTGAGCTTATACAGTAGCTCATCGATGACCAAAGTCCACAAGAGAGGAGAGAGTACTCCCTCTTGAGGGCACCCCCTTGTGGCTGTGATTGAGGTCATGGTTCCTCCATGGTCCTACAGTTATGATTCTGGATTTAAGCATTTCCAGAATCCACCTAATGATAGGTGTTGAGACATTTTTGCGTACAAGATAAGCACGAATAGCCTCGTATGACGTGTTGTCAAAAGCTCCTGAGATGTCTAAAAAAGCATCTAGTGCTATCCCAGCTCAATTGACTTTCTCAGCTCTTTATTATAGAGCGTTAAAGCCGATTTGTTGGAGTCCCATGTGGCCCTCCTACTATTCGCTTTATTGAAGAGCCTTCGCGCAGTCTTTTTAAGATCGTCAAGGCTTTTATTCCACCCGGGAACAGCCCTTCTGACCTTGCGAACCTTTTGTTCGTGATATTCTGATTCAATATTGGTATGACGCACCCAGTTGGTGTTTTTGGGATTTCTAGTAACTAGGCTACATTGCAAGGCGCATCCTATATCAAATCTAATGTGTGCTAGTGCTCTGACATAGTGATCTCACTTGCAACGTGCCAGTTTGAGACAACTGACAACATACAACGAATGTTAAATTTTGGTTAATTAACAACGCCGCTCTACGCCGAGGTTGGTAGTTTGCATAAATCAGTTTATCAGATGGGATGCTTAGCCCCAGGACACGTCCTGCATTTATCCAAGGCTCCTGTAGCGAACCTTTCACCTCTCCGGGTTATGAAAGGAGTGGGGGGAGGGGGACAGGACATCAGTCTGCCCTCTTGCACGGTTTGTGCCTAGAAGGGCCTCCTCATCTTGTGTGCGCCTCGAACTCTTGGCTACGCGCCCGGTGCCTATAGTGGTGCGCCCGGTTCCGCGCGTGATGCGCCAAACGAGTGGAGGCCGCAGGATCTACCACGGTGCTGCGGGCTCCTGGGCCACTGCAGTGCCCTGTGGTGTCAAGGCAGCCATAACAGGAGCACTGGCCTTGTAGCAGGTGGACCACCTTGTTGTGGGCGTCCTTTCACAGCCGGAGCTTGGGCACTTCTGTGCTTAGCTGTCTCCACGTTCCCGTACGTTACAGCCATCCAGAATGGTCGGAATGTGCAGCCGGAGAACAGCGGCTTCACAGAGCCGTGTCTTAGGGCCATCACCCTCGACAGGATGGCGGACTGGACGGTGCTTAGGTGCTCCGCCGCAGCAGACTATTTGGATAATCGGTAGAGAGTATTGCCATCTTTGCCGAGCTGGCAACGGCCCTGTAGGAGGCCATCACACCGACTTGGGGTGGCTGCTCCCGTATTGATTGCCCAGCCACAGTTTCGGCTGTGGAGGCTACTGGAGCTTCCGTGGCAGGCAATACGCTTGCATTATCACCCTTTGTCTGGGCACTAGGTGACGCGGAGCAGGGTCACCTCGAGCAGGATGTGGCTCTTCACCACGTGTGGTCGGTCCTTAGTAGTCGGCATGTGACTGCCACACATGCGACACTCTTCTTTAACAAAGACTTAGCCCCCAGAACAAAAACGGAACAAATAGTTTTTTCGGCCAAATCAAATTATTTTATTCTAAATAGTCTCTTTCAGGTTCAATACAGCTTCTTGCACGGTCCAAAAGCATGGCGAACTACTGTTTTAGCACGTTGGTCGTTATGGCCTCCAGTAAGCCTGTGCAAGCCTCTTGAATGGCCTCTAAGTCTGCCTAACGCTTCCGTTTCATGGGCAAGAGAGAAAGGAAGAATCGCACGGTGCCATATTAGGTGCATACTGGGAGTTGTTAATGGTTACAACGTAATTTTTTTCTGCAAATAATCGGTTCGATTCTGAGCACATTTTGGTTGTGCGGAACAAACTGTGCACTCACTTTTCGTAAGCCCTAATGTTTGGTCAAAATGCGATAAATCGATGTTTTGGAGACGTTCTATTCCATTTTCATTGACGCACAGTTTTGATTAAATTTTCGGTGATCACGAATTTTGATTGGCCCACGACCACTTTGAAAACGTTGAAACCACTCGCGCACTCTGCTACTAGATAGGCAGGCAATCATCACCATAAACTTGTTTCATCAATTGAAACGTTTTGGTGAAAGTTTTACCAATTAAAAAAAATGTTAATTTGTTCAAAGCTTATTTTTGCACCGATAATACAAACATACTGACACTTAAAACACAATTACTTCACTTTTAATCGATAAAATGTCATGATGCACCAGTCGACATTGTATATAAGTTTGTGTTTTACCAAATGATATTGTGTAATAAAAATCAATTTTAGCTAATTAGGTTTCATTTCCCACCGCTATAAACAATAGTATAACTTAATTGTATTACCTAGATGTATGTAGGTTCAAATAGAAGATATTTGTACACTGTTCAAAATACTTTTTGCTTTTCTCCGATATGTTGAATTGTTTTTTGTGAATCATGTCAAAAGCATAGCTAACAAGAAAGAAAGCTAACTTCGGCATGCCGAAGTTTAAATACCCTTGCAGTAAGTAAGACTTTTTCGTTTTCTCGGGTATTGACATAAATGATGCGAGCGAAAAATGTTGCGAACAAACTAAATTATATGTATATATATTCTTATGACAGCTATTGATATAGTGGTCCGATTTTGATCAAATTTAAACCAAAATTCTAGAATATTACAAAAAGGCTATCTGAAAAGGCTATCTGAAATTTTATGAAAATATGTTGAAAGTTGCCTAAGTTATAATTTTTTTCCTAAAAATTTTCCGATCGTTCCTATGGCAGCTATGTGATATAGTCGTCCGATCCGGCCCGTTCCGATATATATAGTAGTGAGAGCATATATAAGCATATGTGCATATATGCATATATGGACTAATTTGCGTAGAAACGGGCGGACAGACGGACATGGCTAGATCGATTGAGAAATTATGAATAGAAGCCGATTTAACATATCTTACCTAAAGTTTACGAAAATATGTAGTTTATTATTAAAAAATATTCTCTGATAGCTTTATTATCGAATTCGAACTCTAAGTGCCAAAAATCGAGCAAGGTTTAAAAATGAAAATGTGGGCGCGTCAAAAACTTTAAACGGCTTTTCTCTACATTAATTCTACCCTTGCAGGGTATTATAATTTTAGTCAGAAGTTTGCAACGCAGTGAAGGAGACATTTCCGACCATATAAAGTATATATATTCTTGATCAGCATCAACAGCCGAGTCGATCTAGTCACTACTATATATGTCGGAACGGGCTGGATAGGACAACTATATAATATAGCTGCCATAGGAACGATCGGAAATTTTTGAGAAAAAAAATGTTAACTATGCCAATTTTCAATATATTTTCATAGAATTTGAGACATGGCCATTTTGTATTATTCCAGAATTTCGGTTCTAATTTTATTCAAATCGGACAGCTATATCATACCTCAAGGAAATAAGTATACACTGCGCGTCACCAGGTTAGCGCCCCCTTACTCACCGCTAATGCTCAATAAAATCTAAACCATCAGAGCTCCAGCTTTAAAATTTTTTATATTGTGCTACATTCATTTCTCTTTAAAATAAAACAACAATGGCTACTGCAACAATAAGAAATATTTTTTAATAAATGTTTTTGAGAAAAACTATAAAAAAATGTAACAAAAATTGGGTCATCAGGTTAGCGCCCCCTTCCTTAAATTCAATTTAATTAAGTTTAGTTTGGCAAGTACAGTGACCAAATTTTTTGTGAAGCTAAAGTATTCAATATCTTTAAATTAACATACAGTATAAGTAAAGGAACAGTTTTATCATTGGCTGAAAAATCAAAGATTGAGGCGTACTTTGAATTTGGACTATCTTACCATAAAATTGCTGAAAAGACGGGAAGACACGGAAAAACAATTGCCAATTTTCCTAAAAATAAGAAAAGATATGGAAAAAATTACAAAGGCGGCAATAATCAAGTGATTTCACCAGCAGATAGAAGAGCAATACTTCGCGAAGCTCCGAATTCTCACAAATCGACCACCAAGATAAGGGAAAAACCGGTGTGAAGGCGAGCTTATCAACGGTCCAAAGATTAATTACGAAAGCTAATCATTTAAAGAGACAGAAATTCAAAAAAAAAACCACCTCTCATTATGCTGAGAAAAGAAATTCGCTTAAATTTTGCCCGAACGCACATGATGGTCTACCCAATGGAAGCATGTTGTTTTTCAGATGAAAGAAGTTTAATTTAGAAGGACCTGATGGCTTCCTTCCTTCTAAATTAAACTTCTTTCATCTGAAAAACAACATGCTTCCATTGGGTAGACCATCATGTGCGTTCGGGCAAAATTTAAGCGAATTTCTTTTCTCAGCATAATGAGAGGTGGTTTTTTTTTTTGAATTTCTGTCTCTTTAAATGATTAGCTTTCGTAATTAATCTTTGGACCGTTAATAAGCTCGCCTTCACACCGGTTTTTCCCTTATCTTGGTGGTCGATTTGTGAGAATTCGGAGCTTCGCGAAGTATTGCTCTTCTATCTGCTGGTGAAATCACTTGATTATTGCCGCCTTTGTAATTTTTTCCATATCTTTTCTTATTTTTAGGAAAATTGGCAATTGTTTTTCCGTGTCTTCCCGTCTTTTCAGCAATTTTATGGTAAGATAGTCCAAATTCAAAGTACGCCTCAATCTTTGATTTTTCAGCCAATGATAAAACTGTTCCTTTACTTATACTGTATGTTAATTTAAAGATATTGAATACTTTAAGCTTCACAAAAAATTTGGTCACTGTACTTGCCAAACTAAACTTAATTAAATTGAATTTAAGGAAGGGGGCGCTAACCTGATGACCCAATTTTTGTTACATTTTTTTTATAGTTTTTCTCAAAAACATTTATTAAAAAATATTTCTTATTGTTGCAGTAGCCATTGTTGTTTTATTTTAAAGAGAAATGAATGTAGCACAATATAAAAAAATTTTAAAGCTGGAGCTCTGATGGTTTAGATTTTATTGAGCATTAGCGGTGAGTGAAAAGGGGGCGCTAACCTGGTGACGCGCAGTGTATGTGGATGAATTTTTTTTCCAAAAAAGTATACTTTCCACAAAGGGAATCCGGTCAAGCTTTTTTTAATTTATAGGCCTTTTGAACAGCTTACAGAATATATAAAAATAATACATAGTTTTATAGAAACTTATAAAAATATTTTATTGAATTCAACAAGTCTTTAGGAAATAAGTATATGTGAATTTTTCATTTTCTTCTCCTAATCTCATTAATTGTTTATGTATTCACTTATTGTGTTTTATTTAAGGGGGTCTTCTACCTTCGCGCTCAAATTTGGGGCCTATTTTTCAAGGATGGATTGCAAAAAAACTACATTTTATCATAATTTATGATAACATTTGCCATTGGCGCGTCGTCGAATTAACCTCTGCTGGCGCGAAAGAGTCAAACGGCTGGCAAGAAATCTCAGCTTCAGAACATGCAAACAACAAGAAGTTTTTTTTAACTTAATTTTAAGAACGTCGATTAGGTCTAGACACAAGCTTTTTTTAATATTTGCAAATTTCACAAAATGGCAGCGATTTGAAAAAAAATTTCATTTTTTGACCATGTTTTTCAATATAAAAATGACTGTAAAAAATTGAAAAAAAAAATTTTTGGAAAAAAGCTTGTGGGTAGACCTAGCGAGATGTTTTGTGAATAAGTAACGCTTTACAGATCTAGGATATCTTCTATGGTTTCGTCAAAATCGTGCCAAAACTTTTGAAAAACACTACTTTCGGGAAAATGCGTTTAAAGATAGGAAAAATGGTCGAAACGTATGGAGGTGACAATCTTTCGGGCTTCGTTTACCCATGAAGGAATGCGAATTTTACAAAACCCTTTATATGGCGTATTCCTCAGATCCTCTAGTATTTAAAAAATTTTTAAAAAACATCGAAAATAAAAAAAATTGTAAGTAGAAGACCCCCTTAAGTCCGGACTAATCGCAGGCCACTCCGGAAGTGGTATAGATTTTGAAGAAAAAAATGTTTTTGTAGCATGTGAGGTATGTATTGAAGCGTTGTCCTGCTGAAAAGTCCAGTTATCGGCGTAAAGCTCCGTCGCAAAGTCTATTAACTCTTCTTCCAGCAACTGGGTATATATCTCGGAGTTTGTTTTAGTTGGAATAAAACAAATGCGAGACTTTCCTGCATATCCAAAAGCAGCCCAAACCATCAGTGATCCGCCGCCAAAGTTCCATTTGTGTTGTGTCCCTCAGGGGATGTTGTAAATCACACCAATACTTATGACACCCATCTGGGCCATCCAAATGAGACTTTTTCTCATCAGAAAATATAACACCTGCGGAATTCTTCGGTCCTAAATTTGTATTTTTCGGCAAATGACAAACGTGTGTTTATGTGACGTGATAGTAGCATTGGTACAGGCACCCGAGAACTAAATATAGTTAAATATAACTGTCTTATTTTCTTCCAAAAGCTGATGAGCCCGTCTCTTAGACACTTTGAGCTTCAAATGGCGCTTGATGTCGTTACAAGACATTTGCTTGTTAACAGCTAGACGCTTAATCTCGCGCTTGCTCCTGTCGTCGACGGTACTAGGTCTGCCACTGCGTTCGGCTTTCCCCATAAGATTCCACGTTTTTTAAGAAATTTGCAGCCGTATTTGAATGCCTCGAAACTCTGGAAGCTATTTCAGAAATTTTGGCGCCACTGTCGCTCAAACCCATAATCAGACCGCGCTCTTCGGCAAACAAGTACGATCCACGAGGCATTCTTAGAAAAAAAACTGCATTTTTTATAGTGATACATGCGATTAATTGTTTACTTACATATTATTTTTGTGCAATTAGTTTATTTTCTTTAAAATACAGTCAATTAACACCAATTTACTCGATCCAAATATCACGCTGATTGACAAATGCGCACAAGCTTGTGTATTCACATATACTTATTTCCTAAGAAAAAAAAATGGCGGCACGGTGCTATGAATTGTAAGCAAAGAAGAATTTTGCATTTGCATTGTAAGAACAGAAGGCAAGAGTAGAATATTGCATACCAATAATAGATTGAAAGCTACGATTATAGAAGATATAGGCTCATAAGCAGTAAAAATAATCATACACATATACTTATTTTTCTGAGGTATATAGCTGCCATAGGAATTTATACATATGTAAATCAATTCATTCGCAACACTTTTCGCTCGCAACATTTACCTTATGTCAGTACCCGAGAAAGCGGAAAGTGAGAACATTTTTCTTCTTATTCTTCCACTTACAGAAAGGGTATTTAAACTTCGGCATGCCGAAGTTAGCTTCCTTTCTTGTTCTATCATAATGTTGTAGACAGATTTCGGACATATATCTGGATTGATCGTCATTCGGCGATCTTCACGCACAACTTTATTAATTTTTGCAACAATGTCGTCCGCGATCGTCTGCTGTCCGCTTCGCTTCTCGTCGTGAACGTCTGTTCGGCCTTTGTTGAATTCTCTACACCACAAACGGACTTGTTGAACAGGCATGCAGTTTTCTCCATACACTGTAGTCAATTATCGATGAATGTACACAGATTTTATTAATTTCGCATGAAAAAACGTATAAAACAGCGGATTTCGCACTTCGCGGCGAGCTCACTTCCTTCATAATTAGGGGATTCCATAAAAACTTTCAGACAGACGTAATCTGTACTGATTTCAGTAAAGCATTTGACTCTGTTAACCATTCTCTCCTGGTTCGGAAACGCGATCTAATGGGATTTCCGGTTGATCTTCTTAGTTGGATCTAAAATTATCTAAATGGCAGGACGTAAAAGGTCATCTTTATCTTATCTTATGTTCTCAGAGACTCAGACTACATTCTATATTTCCTTAGTATTGCGCCCTCTGAAGAACGTCTTTTGAATTGTATGAACCCTTTGGAGTCTTTTGTGCAAATTATAACGATTTGTACATAGCCTTCCCAAACTAAAAACTTTCATTCTAACCCACTTAGTACCGCATGCAGGCAAGCAATCTAGCAGCAAGCCTATATTTTCAACTTTCGCTCCCACAAAACACCTAACACGAACAAGCAAGTGCTTGGTGTCAAATCGGCCAATGTACTGACCTTAGTGCTTCAACGTCCAATAATAATAATAATAATAATAATAATATAATAATAATAATAATATAATAATATAATAATAATAATATAATAATAATAATAATATAATAATAATAATATAATAATAATAATAATAATAAAAAGCGATAGGAGGATCCATCTCGAATGAGCGTCGCAGAGACATGCTCATTGCACGTATGGAGAGTGGAGGGACTAAGCTTTACGGCGTTGTTCAAATGTTGGGAAGCACCGAAGCTATCGCAGTGGGAAAGTTACTTTTTACATACCTCTCGTATATATGTCTAGTTAATCCCACTTATCCCACCTAAGAAATTTGACAATATTTCTACTTTAAATTTATAAAAATAATTTATACTTTATTTACAAACTAGTAAAAAATGTAAAAACCCAAGTCTGAAAGGCTCTTCAGGAAAAAACGGACAAAAACGGTCGTCACATGGGTCAACCCCCTAAACGCACCATCAATGTTTAGGAAAGCGGATAATGAGTTTTTTTAAATGTAAAAGCCTCAATTTATACACACCCTACAAATTCGGTTTTAATATTTTTCTATTCTATTACATATTAAGTTTTAGAGTTACAGTTTTACAATCAGTTTTGCATTTACTCTACATTATACGATCGTTCTTAAGGCAGCTATATGATATAGTTCTCCGATCCGGCCCGTTCCGGCTTACGAGGTGTGTTAAAAAACTAAGGGGACTTTTCAAATTAAACTTAGCATGCTTAACATTTCGAACATTTTTTTTCCTTGAGTTGGTAGGACTGTTAATAACATCTGGGCCAAATTTTATTTCAATATCATTATAAGAAATATATTTACGCTCCTGTTCCCCAAACGACCATCAGCGCCTTCGCCGATTTTTCTTTTATTTCATCTACCGACTCGAAACGCGTTTCCCGGAGTGATCTCTTGAGTTTTGGAAAAAGCCAGAAGTCACACGGAGCCAAATCAGACGAATTCGGTTGTTTCGGAATGATATGCGCCGAATTTTTGGCTAAATGGTGACGAATAAATTGTAAAATAATTAGCGTTTTCGGTACCAAAAGAGATTTGACTTTTCGTAGGCCCAAATGGTCCTTTAAAATGGTTTTCGCAGATCCTTCTGATATTCCGATCATATCACAGTCAACCAACTCATTTGACGTGTCGGTCATCTGTTGACGTCGATGGTCGTCCGGAGAGCTCCAAGTCATCAACACGTTCTCGACCCTCTTTGAAGTCTTTATAAACTTTTTTTTTTGCCTTCCTAAACATCTTCAACGTTTCCGCAGCCGAAATTTCATTCACATTTTTTTTGCCTACAGTAGTATATGTACAACTTTTTAATCAATATTGATTCTTAATGATACAATTGCAGACTGCAGGGGTATACAAACCTAGGTGTATGCCTATGTTTGCTTTCTTTCTTGATTTCATTTTTATTTCTGAAAGTACCAAAAATGAAGAATATTGTATTACATTCTTATGTCGTTTGGAGCAAAATAACTTACAGTAGGACTTACTTAAGGGGGTCTTCAACTTACAAGTCCGAAATTTCGGCCTATTTTCAGAAATTAATTGTGAGAAAACTGTATAAGAGAATGAGGTAATTTTTTTGTATTACTTTTGTACATCTTTAAACTTAACACTATGGAAAATTTGAAGTGTATATAGCCAATCATTCTTTTTTTATATGGGGTCGAATTGGGGTCATTAAAATTTTAGGGGTCATTTTTCTGGTATCATAACTACCCTTATACTTGCATAAAATGAGATAAATTAATTTTAGCTATGCTTCTCCGAATACGATTTTTTTAAATTACAAATATAAGCATAGAGAATTGTTAGATAAAGAAGTGGGGAAAAAATTGGTTCGATTCGAATTTTACAAAACCCTTTTTATGTCGTATTCCTCAGATCGTCTATTTTAAATATAAAATAAAAAAATCTATTTTTCAAAAATTTGTAAGTAGAAGACCCCCTTAAAGGCCCAAAAAATTAAATACAATTTTTCATTTCAAACATCAAATTTTCTTTAAGTAGGTGACCAGCCCACAGCAACTAACAATTTAACAATAACGAATATGCAGATTTTTAGTGTCAAAAATAGTAATTTTGGCTTTAAAACGGTGTAAAATTTTGAAAAATTAAAAATATCTCGAAGTCACTGGAAAGATAAAGTATTAAACTAAAAAAAGCATTTTGGTTTTTGGTTTCAGATGGTCCAGTGGTTCTGTAGGCTGGTCACTACACAACAACAAGGCGCCTGCGGAGATCTTCAATAAATCCGCCTTTGCTCTGTTTATTGGGACAAAATATTTTTTCCTTAAATGTACTTCTACGTAATAATATGTGAAATAAACTTGCAGTAATATCATTTCCACAAAATATAAAAATTCGAGCACTTATTCGAGTGTTTTGTCATCAAGAATGTTGGCCTTCAATGGTCGGTTGCTTTTGGGTGATAGACATAACTCTTTAACGGCGCCCCAAAGAAAATAGGCCAAAGGTGTCAAGTCGCAGCTTCTGAAGCTGATGCTAAGTAAAAGTGTCAGTTTTAAGTGTTGGTTTTAATTTTATCAAAATCAGACGACTATATCATATAACTGCCATAGAAACAATCGAAAATTTTTGAAGAAAAAAATTATAACTCAGCCAGTTTTTAACATATTTTCGCATAATATGAGATATAGCCATTTTGTATTATTCTAGAATTTCGGTTTTAAGTTATAAAAATCGAACGACTATATCATATAGCTGCCATAGGTACCATCGGAAATTTTTGAAGAAAAAAATTATAACTTAGACAATTTTTATCACATTTTCATAACATTTTAGATATGGCCATTTTGTATTATTATAGAATTTCGTATTTTACTTTATCAAAATCTGACAACTATAATATAGCTGCCATACGTTAAATTTAAAAGAAAATACAAAACTGTGAATATAAACCTGTAACTGTAAAACTGTAAATGTAGTTTAATAGGTAAACGTTAAAACCGAATTTATTGGTCTACCATATACAGTGGCGAGCAAGAATGAGTACATGTTCACGACTCTGACTTTAACCATCAATACAAAGCCAACCACATAAGCAAATCAAACAATTTTTTTTTTATTATTATCCTCAATTTATTAACTACTAATTTTAGAAAAAAAAAACGTTAACATATCAAAGAGGGCAAATACTTAGAATAAAAAAACGAAATAAACTCACATAAACTCATTTTTGCAAGTTTTACGTTTTGTACCTATTTTCGATTTTCCACATTTTTGTCGGAAAACGCCGACTAATTCTTTTAAACTCTCGATATGTTTCCGATGTCCTGCAATGTTTATCGAGCAGTCCAGAGTCCAGCCGTCCAGTAGCAGACCAGGCAATCACTAATTGCTTATTTTAACGCATTTCTGACATCTTTGGACGAGCATCTGAATTTTTAAAAATTTTTATCCCGGTTGCGACTTGAGGCTTGGGGGTCAGCTATCGCCTCATCTGAATGGGAGCCACCGCAGAATGGCTAATATCAAGCTTATCGGCAATATTACGTGTAGAATTTTCACTTTCGGCCTGGCTCACAACATTATTTTAAATTTTCTCTGACAATTTTCGAATTTTTTGGTTTTTATAAATACATTTTTCTAATTATTCACAAAAAAAATTTCTCTCCACATAAACACTCTATAAACTAATCTATGACTACCGAAAATAGCAATAGAACCAATATATATAGGTAAATCTGAGTGATGTTTCTTGAAAAGAGATGTGGAAAATCGAAAATAGGTACAAAACGTAAAACGTGCAAAAACGAGTTTATGTGAGTTTATTTCGTTTTTTTATTCTAAGTATTTGCCCTCTTTGATATGTTAACGTTTTTTTTC
Source organism: Drosophila aff. chauvacae BK-2020 (assembly GCA_018903765.1). Lineage (NCBI taxonomy): Eukaryota > Metazoa > Arthropoda > Insecta > Diptera > Drosophilidae > Drosophila > Drosophila aff. chauvacae BK-2020. The sequence goes on along the minus strand of JAEIGO010000024.1, from coordinate 2,172,857 downwards.
TAAAATGAATAGTTAATAAATTGAGGATATTAATAAAAAAAAAATTGTTGGATTTGCTTGTGTGGTTGGCTTTTTATTGATGGTTAAAGTCAGAGTCGTGAACATGTACTCATTCTTGCTCGCCACTGTATGTAGATATATGTTTATACTTTATTGATAATTATATGGGTATTTATGTAATAATACAATGAATAGTTTAAGTTCTCAGTTCGGCGAATGGTGATAACAAGTAAGAGACAAAAGCAACTTGGCAACGGCACGATTGGTTCACTGGATAACAGCTTCTGCTACCACTTTAGATTACGGCTTTAGGTTACGGTAACTGCGTCTGCTCTACGGCTTTTCACAACTCTCGACAAAGGCTGGTCTACTTTAATTTTGCTCGGCTTCTTCTTAGCAACTTCTTCGCATGTTCTTATTCTCCGCTGACTCTCGATCGACTCCCAGCTTCTAGTGCTGCCAACTCTTCTCTTTTCAACCAACTGCTCGAGATATCGCCTCCTTACAAATATAAAAGCTTTATATAATTCCTTTTAGTTCATTTGCAAGGGTTTACAAACTTCGGCGTGACTAAGTTAGCTTCCTTTCTTGTTTTTTTTTTTTTTTTTTTTTTTAATTTGTATTTGGCAACACTGCACGTATCAGAAAAGACAAATAATATTCCGAAACCGTTTCAAAAAATGTGTTCAAACTTTGAAAAAACTATTGGTTTGTTGAGAGCGAGCAAAATTTGTATACGAACAATCCAGTCCTTCCCACTCGGACTTTTCACTCAATGTTCGAGTGAAGTGTGTTATTTTGCTAATTAACGTAACGGTTAAAAGTTATTTGCGAGCTCTGGTTCAAAGATAAAAATCAATCCCAAAGAATGCAAATTCTTAAAAGATCTATTTGTTGCTCTCTTTTTTATTGTATATATGTAAAGGCGTTCTCAAAACTAGTGTTGTATCCGGCTCATTAGCCCAGTTGGTAAAGTGCCGGTCTGTAATTCCCATGAACCCATGTTCGAAAGCAGACATTTTATACAAAAATGGAAATGAACGGTTACATTGCCCAGGGTTAGTAAAGAAGGTAGTGGTAGATCCCTTGGAACAAGTTATATCACTAGTGCGCAAAAATGTAGGGACTCGTGCTCGTTTAGAATTTCTACAACAGTGAATATTGTTCCCGAGAATATACATACTTTTTTGCACGCCATTAATATCCAAAACGATGGGGCTTGCTGGGTATTTTAATATATACATATCATATCTTAGGTATGCCGATGGGGCTTGCTGGGTATTTTAATATATACAAATCATATCTTAGGTATGCCAATTTTTAATGATTTTGCAATTTATGTCTTGGTTTTATAAAAATCGGACGAAACGAGCAGGAAGTTAATGGAACATGCCTTTGAGATATGACAATTTTTTATAGCTACAAAATTGTTATATACATTTTTTTAAGTCGAATGTATGATATAGCTGCCTTAGGGACGATACAAAACCATATTAATATTGTCCAATTGTAAAAACTTATATAACAAAAAAGATCTCAGGCTGTGTGAAAGGATCCAATAAAAAGACCTTCATTTGTTGAGTTATAATTTCAAACTGATTTTATTTTCTTTAAGTCCTAGCTTAGGTAGCTAACATGAGATTTACATATTCTAATCTTATCTTGAACAACGCAGTGGCCAAATGTTCCCCAGATGTGGGAAAAGATCTTATGTGCAGGAATTTTCCACTGCACGATATTTTTTATCTTTAGGGAAATGCTACGTGACCGCTTGCATGCATCTTTATTTAAGGGATGAAAACTCACGCAGGAGTTAGTGGTATATTCGAAGATCTCTACAGTTATCTATACCTAACGCTCAAGCGTTGTTTATTTTTAGATAAGGCAGACATTGCTGCAGCGGTTCACTAGCTGTACATAAATTTCTTATATATTCATGTTCGTCTGAACACTGTGCTTACTTGCACTTTTGAACAATAAATAAATAAAAGAAAAAAATAAAAGAATTTTTTACAAAACAAGCAGCAAACTGCAAATAAGACCATATATTCTATTGAATATATTCGAATTTTATTAATTAATAATTATAATACAATTAAGGGGGGTTTCTACCTTGTGTGGTCGAAAAAATGTGCTTTTTAAAAAATTTTTTTCGTGGAATGTATTGAAGATAAACACTTCTAATTTTGTTCAGGTGTATCTACAAGTTTATTGTTAAAGTACAAAAAGTTTCAAATGGAAATATGCACAGGGGAGGGGGAGGGGCATTGAGCAATGGAACGCCTTTTTTCGCTTACGGAAGTCCTGCTGCTGCCCCAAAGGATCTGAAACACAAAAATTAAATATATTCTTACTTTGTATACTTTTGCGCATGGCTGGTACCAGAATTGCGAAAAAAGAATGAAAATTGAAAAACTTATGCGATTTTAGGTGAAAAACTCGATTTTTACGCACTTTTTTCGACATTAATTGTTATATAAAATGAAAAATATTCAATATTTTTTAAAGATTTTGGTACCAGCCATGGAGAAGTCTCTAATACACGATACTTTAAAATTTCGTGGCGATTGCTCAACTCGTCTGGCTTGAATCACTTCCGCAAGGTGAAAAAATGTCGTTTCGAGTAAAACGCGTTTGAAGTTTTGCTTCAGTACCTGTTTTAAGGTGTAGGTGCTCCCTGTTTTAAGGTGTAGGTTTCGTAATTCTTAAGATAACCAATTGAAATTTTGGGAGCGGACTCTAGAAACATATATCAATCCAAAAATGCAAAAAAAGAAAAATCGATTTTTTCGACCACACAAGGTAGAAACCCCCCTTAAGTAATATACGGCTCTCAACGCCAGAAAAGAAGTGGACGAGAACGTTTAAGGGAAGGGGGTCTGGTTTTGAGGGTTCAAAAAAAGTGATTTTTTTATTGCATATTATGAAAGTATAGTATCTCAAGAATGTTGTCTGTAAATATGTCAATCGGAGCAAAACTCACAAAGATATAGCTTTGGAAGTAGGCGGGTTTTACCAGGGTCTTACCGCTACGAAAAACTTTAAACGCGTTTTTCTCAAATCGATGTTTTTTGAGTCGGTGCACACTGTATCTCAAAATCTATTCAACCGATCGTTCTCAAATTTGTTTACAGTATTTCCTTTCATAATTTATGAGGTATTGACGTCGAGTTTTTTTTGTTTTTGTTTTTCATATTTTGGCATATTTTCAAAATTTGTGTAGGTAAACACAGTGGAGTTATTGAAATTCTGTAAAAAGTATTTTATAATATCAATATTAAACTACAAAGAATCATACATTTCAAGATTAAAAAAAAAAAATGGCGACGCCGCAGCAGTTCTGCGGTGGCATGTTTTTTCTTAGATGGGTGCATGTTTTTCATTGCAAAAGGTCATTTGGGATCTTAAAAATAATATACTAAAATATGATGTGCGGGAAAAATGTGTACATGCCTGAATTTCGAGTTCTGCCGCAGGACCTCTCGATTTTACGCACGATTTTACAGCTACTAAAAACTTAAAACGCGTTTATCTCAAAACCACTTTGTTTGAGCTGGCCGGACACATAACTGAAAAAAATATTTACCGATCGATTCCAAATTTTTACAGTACGTTTAAAATTGTTGTCTCCAGAGAAGTAATTAGGGGTTTTTGAAAAAGTGAATAGTTTTTTTTTTTTTTTACAAAAATGTGATGAATTTTATGGTCAAATTGTGATTTTTTTTTTTTAATGTCGCCATTTTACGAAAAATTAATTTAAAAAAAAATTTGCTACATACATCTCTTACTACTATAATATGGAATCAGAAAATGTTTTGTTTTTTTGTTCCAGATCAAAAATTGTAGAAGCTAGGTTTCCGTCCGTAAAGTCACTATTTTTCGTTTGAATTACTTGAAATGTATGTATGTTTTTTTTGTTTAGTTCAATTTGATATTAAGAAATACTTTTTACAGAATTTCAATAGGCCCATTTTGTTTTCCTACAGAAATTCCAAAAATATGCCTTTTTTTTGTGCTCTACAGTGGTGTAACCCCTTAAGATGGTTGCGTTACTTTTAGCGGTTTCTTTCAGACCATTGGAGTGTGCTTCTGCTTCTGCTTATCATACACATATGGAATATTTTCTGGAAAGAACAACCGCGGCCAAAAACTAAAAAGTTCTCTAAAAATATTTTTTTCCCACATAGAAATATGTTCCAATCAATTAAATTTGAAAGCCTCTATCATATTCTAAAACGAATTTCGAAATATTCGAATTGAAACTCGCGCAAGCACGATTTTTCATTATTTTGATGAAAAACATCATAAAAAAGTTAGTTCCTTATGTTGTAATAAAAACTTCCAAAGCAGAGGAATTATGCTTGGAGTTTTTCTTTTTAACATCACTGCACTATGGTCCAGAATTCGATTTTTTTGGCATAAACTCTAAAAATTAAGCTACAGACTTGAAACTTTGTACATTTTGTTGTTACATTATAACAAGTTTGAAAAAAAAATTTGGGCTCAAAGTGACCACGCCCCCTTTTTGCCTCCCATACAAGCTACTGGAATGACTTCGGAATTAAACCAAATTGTATATTTTTTTTTTTACTAATTACAAAAACTTAACTTTATTAACTTTTTATGAGATCTATATTATATACAAATTTTTAGAATGATTAATCTTGTTCTCCCTGTAATTCTATATTACATATTTATTCATCGAAAATGTCGCTTTACCAGAACTGGGACTTGCCTATTCATTATCGATTTATCAGAAAAGGAGCAAAAATGAGCAAAAGATATTACATAGCCATCAAAAACAAAGGTTAAACCTACAAACTTACGTTTTTAACTTTTGTCAGGAAGTGTCAGGTGGTTAGTTATACTCCATTAAAGACAGAAGACATAGTTAATTTTTTCCTATAAAATCACATAACTAAGACGTTACACGGCACTAAAATTCTACAAAAACACATTTATATTCTATATACATTAAAAACTAGATACCTTTACCTTTAATTTCCATATTTTACTTAATTTTTTGGGTGCGTAGTAAACCTTGTGTGATATGCCAAAGTAGACAAAAAAATCGCGCAAATTCCTCACGCGCAATTTGCTGATCAATAGCTTAACTTTGAAAATTCATAAAAAGCTTAGAAGAAGCTTTCGGTTGTTTTTGTTTTTGTTTTTAATTTGTATGATCAATTTACTTTTAGAAAATAATTGCTTAAGGACGATATATTGACATAAAAATTTGGAGTTTATGCCAAAAAAATCGAATTCTGGACCATAGTGCACTGGGAGATTGTAAATAGTCTAAAGAAACCGCATTTATGCTTTTTTGATTGACTTAAATAGTAAAAAACAAAAACCAAAAGTTCGATGGAAAAAAGTGACACAATTCATTGAGATGAATTGCATTAAAATCTTTCATCAAGTTTCGTTGATTCAGATGAGGCAATAGCCTCAAGTCGCTACCTGAACAAAATTATTAAAGGACTCTGATGCTCGTCTAATGATGTCCGAAATGCGAAAAAAAAACAAGCTTTTAACACCAAAGGGTAATTGATCGTAAACAAAAATGCTAGGATTGCAGGACATCGGATATATATCGAACGTAAAAGAAAGTTTGCCTAAGTTTTCCGACAAGAATATCAAAGCTCGGTTAAAATTTGTTAAAAATCAAATCAAATCAATCAAATTTGATCATTGACGATTGGAAACGAATCATACATTTTAACTGTTTTGGATATTCTATTTATTGAAGGCAAAACAGCAGTTTAGTGACGAAGTTTATGTGAATGTCGATGTAATATACTTTTTTTTTTTTTTTTTTTTTTTTAATTCATGCTTTATTTAGTGGGATGGGGGGGTGAGGGTAATGTACAAAGGGGGGGGGGGGGTGTGTGTTTGCGTATGGCTAGAAAATGGAGACGAAGCCCTCGCGGTACGGCTGCAAAGCATTGCTTCGCGATAGCATAGCCCCCATTAGCCCGGTACGCCTCTCCTGCGCCATTCCTCCTCCCGGAGTCTGGACAATACCGTCGCAGCATAATTGCTCACCGCCTGCCAGTTGGCATTGCTGACGAGCATCATATCGACCAGGTTGTCCACGCTGATCTGGTCGCCTAGGAACTCCTCCAGTCGCCTCCTCTCGCTCTCGAATTGCCCGCAGATGAACACTACGTGCTCCGCGGTCTCCTCTAAGCCGTCTGCACACCAGACGCAGGCAGCGCTGTCCTCATGCCCGCGCGTGTAGAGGTACCCTCTGAAGCACCCATGGCCGCTCAGGATTTGGGTCAGGAAGAAGTTAACCTGGCCGTGCTTCCTGCCGGTCCACGGCTCGAGCCTGGGAATAAGCCGGTGGGTCCACCGTCCCTTTGTAGAGGAATCCCATCGGGTTTGCCAGGATTGGAGGGTGTCTGCCTTCAATGCAGAGCGTGCCAGCTTCTTCTCCGCCGGTGGGAGTGCTCTACCGTGCAGCCGTCCGAAGAGGGTGGCCTGTTCCTTGGCCAGGAGATCCAAGGGGGGTGTCCCGGCTAGGACCAGTGCCGCCTGGTCCGACACTGTTCTGAATGCGCTGCATATACGCAGAGCGGCGAGCCGGTGCGTCTCATTCGTTAAATGTAATGTAATATACTAGGTGTACCGGTATGAAATGAGGTTTTTTTTTTTTTTTTTTTTATAAATAAAACACGAAACACACAGTGTTACAAATTTTGAAAAAGTAAATGACCTAGTAGAGATTGTTAAGCAGGCCGAATATAACACAAAATCATGTTTGAAATTTTTCTAACACCCTCAAAATCTTCATTTATTGTCAAAAAACCATTATTCAGCACTTTTTCACTTTGAAAAATTCCTGCTCGAAAAGTTTTTGACCAATTTTAAAAACTCTTGGCGATTTTTATAGCTTTGTGGAGTAGGTAGGTAGGTAGTAGTGGTGAGGCCCTTTACTGGAGCCTCCAATTGGAGCTGGGCTCCATTTTTGTCCACTTCCTCTTTTGTCATGCTGTGGTCGTAGTTGCACTTTAGTACCATCCTGAGTCGCTGAGAAAGCTTAGGATTGCTGAGACCTTCAGCTTTCCTATGCACTCTAGCGACTTCAACTGGTAGGCACCAAAGTGACGTATTCTGATGCGATTCAGGGTCGGACAGAAACAGAACAGGTGCTCTGGCGTCTCTTGTTCCCTAATTTCTTTGATCTCTTATGTTCGCTCTTACTTGACCATTCCTTGTTGGCTGTCTGCTTGAAATGGGCATGGATCGTTGTCTGGACCGAGTTTAACGAGATCGGTGTCAGTACGTTGATATCTTGCCCTTGCGAACCTGCACGGGCTAATTCGTCCGCTTTCTCGTTCCCTGGGATGTCGCAATGACCCGGTACCCAGGTTACTTGTACCTCGTTTCTCTCTGCAAGGCTATTAAGAGCCTTCTGGCATTCTGCCACCAGCCGTGAATTTCTTCTCACGGCCGCTAGGGATTTTATAGCCGCTTGGCTATCACAGTAAAACCGTACTTTGGTGTCGCTAAGTCCTCGCCGTATCGAAAGCTTGGCTGCTTCCTCAGCCGTACGAGTACCTCAGCCTAAAAGACCGTCGCTGAGTCTGAGAGAGTGAAGGACTCCTCGATCCCCCATTGCTCAGCGTACATCCCAGCCCCCACGTCGCAGCTCATTCTGGAACCGTCGGTGTAGAGGGATACCTCCTCTGCCCCGGTTACTCTCTCCGTTCTCCAGTCTTCCCTTGTTGGGAATGCCTTAGTATAGGCATTTCCGAATTTCATCTCCGTAGTCATGTAGTCCGTTTGTGCGTTTGCTTCTATCTTGATTCCTTCCAGTATCTTGCCGTGGCCTGCGCCGTATTCCCTCCAGCAGTTACTTGCTTTCAGTCTTACTGCGCTCTGTGCGGCCATGTCCCTTACGAACAGTTCTATCGGCATTATGTCTAGGATAGCATTTAGTGCTGCTGCGGGGCATGAGCGCATTGCCCCCGTCACGCCAGCACACGCTGCTCTCTGTATCCTCGTTAACTACTAGGGCTCCGTATGTTAAAATTGGCCGAACAACCGCCGCGTTAAGCCATATTATAAATGGGTGAAGTCCCCATTTATCTCCGAACATTTTCCTGCAAGAGTATAAACCAATACTTGCCTTCCTCACTCTTTCAGTAATGTTTCCTTTCCACGAGAGCTTCGGGTCTAGTATCACACCGAGATACTTAGCCTGCTCTGATAGTTTTAGCTCTATGCCAGCTATTCTGGGCATATTATATGTTGGTATCTTAGTCCTTCTAGTGAAGAGCATAAGTTCTGTTTTATTTGGGTTGATACCTAATCCGCAGGTCTTTGCCCATATGTTTAAGCGACCCAGCGCTCCTGTCATTATCTCACTAATAACGTCAGGGTAGGGTCCGGATACTAGCATCACAACGTCATCTGCGTAGGCTACTGCTTTGACGCCACCCAATTTGAGCTCTTCCAATATGTTATTCATGTTTATGAGCCAAAGTAGAGGCGATAGGACACCGCCCTGAGGTGTGACTCTCTTCACTGACCGTGTGAGGTGAGTGCCACTCAGTTCGGCAGTGATCGTCCAACTCATTAGCATTACTCCAATCCATTCTCTTATGCCTCTCTCAATGCCCATAGAGGTGAGGGAGCTCCGGATGGAGTCGGCGTTAACGATATTTAACGCAACTTCAATTTCTAGGAATCGTGTATTGCTTGTATTGTAGTGTCTTCTCTACGTGACCTACAACTTTGTGTAGTGCTGTTTCTGTTGACCGACCTTTTCGGTACGCATGCTGCGCGTCCGATAGGTGGTGTCTCTCGATTCTTTCTCGGATGTGAACATCTAGTAATCTTTCTAGGGTCTTCAGGACGAAGGAAGTTAGGCTGATTGGCCTATAGTCCTTCGCTAGAAAGTGCCCCCTTCTGCCTGGCTTTTCTATAAATATGAGTTTGGCTTCCCTCCACCTGAGCGGGATGTGCCTTATTCTTATACAAGACTTGTATATGGCTTTAAGCCATCTACATAGGCAGATTGTAGCATTGCCGGTATTATGCCGTCCGGGCCCGGGCTTTTGAATTTGTCGAAAGACCCTATTGCCCACTGGATTCGCTCCGTGGTGATGATATCTTATATGTATTCTATAAATGTTGACCGAAACATGTTGACAATGAAAAATGTTACGCAACAACTTTGTTAGCAACAAAGCTTTCAAAATAAATTAATTGATAAACATATTCCTATGGCAGCTATTTGATATAGTAGTCCGATTTTGATACAATTAAATTAAATTGAAATTCTAGAATAATACAAAATGGCCATATCTCAAATTATATGAAAATATGATGAAAATTGGCAAAGTTATCATTTTTGTCTTAAACATATCCGATCGTTCCTATGGCAGCTACATGATATAGTCGTTCGATCCGGCCCGTTCCGACATATATAGTAGTGAGAGCATATAGAAGACTATCTGCAAAGTTTCATTCAGATAGCTCTAAAACTAGTTTGCGTAGAAACGGACGGACTGACGGACAGACAGACAGACGGACATGACTAGATCGACTCGGCTGTTGATGCTGATCAAGAATATATATACTTTATAGGGTCGGAAATGGCTCCCTACAAGGGTATAGAAAGGCATTTACTTTTCATTTCGGCCAGACAAATGTGCCCGTTTTACCAATCGCAAAACTTTTACGAATTCGATTACCGGAGCATTCTTGATTGTGCCGATTTTGTATTGTACCTTGTCCTTAGAAACCTCCCACTTTTCTCTTATTTGGAAGGAATTATTTGTTATTCCGTTCCACAAGAAAGGTAGCACATCGGATGCCAACACGTTGGCCATCCTAAAACTTTTCGAAAATATCATTACTCCACATTTGCAGCACCTGTTTAGATCAATAATTTATCCATGTCAGCGTATATTTATAAAGCGAAGATTTGGAGCTCCCTTCCTTCATAATAAAGGTGTTCCTTAAAAACTTTCAGACTGATGTAATCTGTACTGATTTTAGTAAAGCATTTAACTCTTGGATTTGAAAGAATTTAATTACCTTTATGTTACAAAATTCATATTTATTTTTTAGTTCGTCCTATCTTAGAATATGGACCTTGCGTTTGGGGTCCTCAGTAAACGGTTTAAACTGGGATGCAAGACAGAGGTTACCCTTGTATTCTAGTATAATCCTCCTAGTTAACTTGCCATTTTAGATTTAGATTTAGATTTATTTATTTATTATCCTGGCGCTACAAGTATAAAACTTTTAAGTTAATGCACCAGTCACAAAATGAGATATTACTAACTTAATACTAACATTTATTTCTTAAGTTTCTAGTGATTGTTACATATATGTTTTAAATTTCTATCGTTTGTTATACATATGTTTTATGTGTGTGTGGAAAGATACGTTTTGAGTTTGTTTTCGAATTGTGATGTGCCTCTTATTAACTTTATTTGATTCGGCAATTGGTTCCACAGTTTAATGGCATAAATTAGAAACTGTCTATCAGAGCTTGCAAGTCTTGTGCGTATACTAATAATATTGTTAGTCCGTTGTGAGGAAGAAAATCTAATTAAATCAAATAAATAGTCAGGTTGCTGTGTTACTACAATTTTGTGGAGAAATAATAAAATTCGGAAGTCTATCCATTTTCGTACATTTAAATTAAAAATTTTATTCGCGCTCACTGTTACCTGGTCCATTCTTCCCAAATTGTAAACATATCGTGCAACATTGTTAAACGTTACTTTTATCTTTTGCTGGCTTATGGCATCACAGTTTCCAAATACTTCAATCCCGTAAAACAGTGATGGTATGACTAGAGTTTTGGCAATTAATAGTCGAATATTTGTCGGGATCACAGACTGCGTAATATAAAGTTGCCGCAACATGCCATATGTTCTTCCTGTAACTACATTAACATGGTCATTCCAAGACAGTGTCTTATTGAAGAAAAAGCCTAGGTTACTAGCCTTATCTACATATTCTAAATTTGAGTCTCCCAATCGCAGCTTCTGTAAATTGTCCGTTTGGATGCTCTTCTTGTATATAAAAAGACACTTAGATTTCGAAGGGTTGAGGCTCAGACCATTCTTCTTAGCCCAATTGTTTACATTTAACAGGTCAATATTACATACATTTATACATTCATTAACTTGACTTAACGGACGACTGACATACATCTGAACATCATCTGCATACATATGGACATTACACATAGACAAAACATTTGGCAGGTCATTAACATAGACTGTAAACAATAAAGGCCCTAAAACAGATCCTTGTGGTACACCACGAGTGGTGACCCGAAGTCCTGATATTCTGTTCCCAACAACAACAGCTTGCCTTCTATCAGTGATATACGCTTTAATAAGTTTAACAGCAGTTGTGGAAAAATTAAACATTCGCTGCAGTTTTGTTAATAAAATGTCATGATTTACAGTATCAAATGCCTTGCTAAAATCTAGCAGGGTTAATAATGTAGCCTTATTTTTATCCATTTCCTGGCGAATATCCTCTACTATCTTTACAACTGCTGACATGCAGCTTCGTTTTTGGCGGAAGCCAGATTGGTTATTGTTCAACAGGTTGTTATTGACCAAGAAACAATTTATTTGTCCAGCCAATAGTTTTTCAAAAATTTTTGACAAATATGGGAGTATTGAAATTGGTCTAAAATCGTCGTTCGTTTTAGGAATTGGCATAATTTTTCCAATTTTCCAAGATTCAGGAAAAGTCGAGGTGGTTATTGCCGTGTTAAAGATATGCGTGATATAAAGCAATATCTTTCCAAGTATTAGTTTTATAAATTTCGGATGCAACTCATCAAGCCCAATTGCGTTCGATTTAATATTCAAAATAGCTTCTAACACATCACATTGACTTACACAAGCAAATTCAAAACGATTAGTACTACATAACGGGGACTCAGCGAACAGATACGAATTATGACTACATTCAGGTACATTAGTTTGCAAAAACTTGTCATTAAGATCGTCCACATTTACGTCAGTATTTATCACAGATTTTGTATTGCCAACTCCCAAGTTTTTTATTTCTTTCCAGACCTGCCTAGAACTGTTTGTACTGGTAAGCTTAGCGCTGATATAAGCAATTTTAGTGTCCTGGATCAATTTGTTTACACGCGCCCTTTCAGTTTTGAACAGGCCAAACAAATGAGCAGTCTTATATCGTCTCCAATGCGCATATGCCCTATCTCTTCTGTTTATAGCCCTCTTAATTTCATTATTGAACCATGGATTTGTAGAGTTCTTAACCCGCTTTTCCCTAATAGGTACATGTCTGTTATATAGATAGTCAATGTTAGCATTCAGATGGTTCAATTTAGTTTCGGTCGATGGTAGCATAAAGATGCTATTCCAATCACAGTGGCAGACGTCATATTCTAACTTATCATAGTCAATATTTCTAAAGTCTCTATACTTAAAGGTTTGCTCAGTGCGGTCTATTTGAACATTATAGGTCAAGAATATGAGGTCATGTTTTGAGAAATTCGGCACAGCGACTTGGTCATAAAGGAGAATTTTGTCATTATCGTCAACAAACAATACATCAAGCAAGGTATTCACCGTACTTGTGTAATGTGTTGGTATCACAGAATTTACAATTTGTACCCCTAAAGATTCAATATCGTCTCGTAAGTTGCTCTCGTCCAAAATGTTACTATTTAGGTCGCCGGCCAAAATTATGTCAGTATATCTAAAGGAAAGGCTTGCTAACGAATTGATAATGGTCGAGTAATTGGTCAATTTGTTGGGTCTATACATGCAACTAATTAATGTCCTAGATCTGCTACATCTTAAACTAACTACTTCCAGGAAAATATATTCAATGGGATCATCAGCCTGTTGTTTACTAACTAAATTGCATTTAATATTCGATTTTATATATATTGCCACACCTCCTGCATGCCCTTCACGATCCGAGCGGTACAGATTATAACCAGAGCATTCATATAGTTTACTATTTAAGGTTGCAACAAACCAAGTCTCTGAAACGCATATAATGTCAACATCCGAATTAATGAATAAATATCTAAACTCTTCCATTTTGTTACACAAGCTCTGAGCATTTATGTGACATATTTTAAGACCATCCTTCCTCTTGCTCAGAATAAGAACCATCGCAAAGCTATTTAAATTTGTCATATCTGCGAAAACGAATTACTAAATAAAATAAACAAAAATTTAACGGCACGAACCTAACACACACAGAAAACGTAGAATAAACTCCTATACGAACAATAATAATTACTAAAAGGTAATATAGAACTTGCTTAAAACTAACAAATAATATAGGGACAGTAAAACAAGAGTATTTATCATCGAAAGCTATTATTCCCAGCATTAACGACTTCGGCGATAGTAGAGCTCGATCCAGAGCGGGAGAGTGGTAGCTGAGTACCGGTGAGTGCCAAAAGCTCATCGAGATGCTGTATGATGTACACATCATCTCTCCCACTGCACTTCACGTGCACAGTCCCGCGTCGTGTGAACACCGCTGCGAGAGTCTTTCGCTTTTTCAGCCGAAGGGCTTCTTTAAAGATGATGAAATTATCTCTCGTGAGCTGCTCATTGACATATAGAGCAGCCGGCGAGTCAAAGCCCAGCAGGTGTATACTCAGTTGTTGTTTTGCTGCCCGACGGTACTCTCCTAGTGCGCGCAGAAGTGCTACCTTCTCCCTCGCCGACTCCAGTTTGACAATAACTGGAGGATCAACCAGTGATTTTTGTGATTTACGCACCCTAAAGATGTCTCGGACTCTCGGCGCAGGGACCAAGTTCATTGCAAAGCAGAGCTTGTTGAACATTGGTCTCAAAACTTCGCCCTCCATGAAGGGGACCCCGTGCATTCTTAGTGTACACGCCTCGCTTTCTGCACGCTGTGCGTCGAGCCTACCTTGCACCGATCCGATTTGAGACTTCAGGGAGCGCAGCTCCTCAACTTCTCTCTCCAGCTGAGACATTCGATCGGCCATCTGCTTCATCTCCGTGGTAACACCTAGAAGCCGTTCCTGCAGCACTCCAAGCATTCTCTCCTCCACCTCGCGAATGGTAGATTTAATGAGCTGGGCTTGCTCATCGAACCGGCTGTTCATAGCCGCGATCAGCATCGGTGGGGCAGCCTCCGATGTGGCATCAGAGGGACGCACTCGCTTGGCACCAGAAGTTTCCTTCAAACGCTTTCCCTCTGGCAAAACCATTTTTCTCCGCTCTCTTTGTGAGTGAGTGCAAGTGTTCGATGAAATTTGCTTTGTGCTTTGTGTTCCTCCTTCTTCCGTTTTGTTTGAGTGCTTTCGGTGATGCGCGCTGAGTTGGTTTCGGTTGTTGTTTGTTTGCACCTTCGCGCGTTTAAAGTTAAATGTACGCTTAAAATGTTTATTATACTATTTTTAGCGACAATGTTAATCAAATATAGTTCAAGAGTGCTTAAGCGATTTTTTGCGAGATGTTTTGCTCGGCGATTTGTGAATTTTATATCAATTTGTAATTATTCACGGGGAGCGACAAAAAAACACGTCTTGTTTCGGTGGCAATAGATTTGATTATTTTATCTAACCGTAGAACCATGTACCGAGTAGAAATACTAGATCCTATATTCCTTTAGTGTTTGTTAGACCACTGTAGAACGTATTTTGAATTGTATGAACCCTTTGGAGTCCTTTGTGCAAATTATGATGATTTGTACATAATAACTTTAAACGTGTATAGTCTTCTTAAACTAAGAACACGAATTCTAATCCACTTAGTACGCATGCAAGCAAACAATCCGGCAGCACGCCACTAGTCACTTCCTCGTATTTCTTTCCTATTAAAATTTGTTTGTATATCCATTTAGAATTATATTAGTTTTCCATTGAAATTGTCGTTAAAAACAGAATAACGTTTTTGAATTCGAAGCTTGATTTCACCAATTCAACATGCTAACTGATCACTGATAGATTTCTTACGATAGCTTTGCTGAACTGCAAGATTACTTCCATCATGATTATCATGATTAGCAAAAAAGGGGCCTAAAAATAATTTGATACGCTTTTTTGCAAGGGATTGCAACTGTCGTATTTTGATGGTTGAAATATCGATAATAATAATCAAAACATGAAAGGAAGCATGCATTCGGCATGTCAATGTTTGTATGCCTTTGTCGTTTACAATTGAGTCATTAAGAATTATTAAAATTTAAGGGGGTTGTTCCATCAGTGGCTTAAAAAAAAGTTGTTTTTTAGGATTTTTTTTTTTTACATGGGGCACAACTGAGATCTTGTTCTGGGTCAAGAAGTTGGTGACGACGAAGACCGTGTGGCTAGGGCCATTGTCGCTGTTCCAGCGAACTCTCCATCGCACAGTGACACAACAGACAATTTCTATTGCTCAGAGCGAACTGAGACTGGGCGCGTTGGAAAGGGGAGACTCCGCCCCAAATTGTAAGCCAGGTCCAAGCTTGCTGCCATGCCCATTACTTTCATAACGCACCATGTATCAACCAAATCAGCTGATTGTTGGCGCCAATAATACAAAATGTCAATCGGATTGTTTTTACGAGCGTCTTTGGTTCAATGAGCCAGATCAAACTGGATTCAATAATCGGTAAACGTGTTGTTCTGGTGATTGCAATTTATATTGACATTTTACGGAAACATATATCCGAAAAATATAATTGATTGTATTATTCTTTAAATATTAATCCATTATTTGTTTTTTTATGTTTCAGAACTAAACAAAAATCCCGTGGAAGGATTCTCAGCTGGCTTAATTGATGAAAATGATATTTTTCGCTGGGAAGTTTTAATAATTGGACCTCCAGATACACTTTAGTAAGTAATCACATAAAATAATGTAATTTAGATTCCCAATCAGGTAGTTTTTTGTATACCCTTGCTGGGTATTATAATTTTAGTCAGAAGTTTGCAACGGAGTAAAGGACACATTTCCGACTCTATAAAGTACAGGGTGGGAGTAATGAGCATGGTTACATTGTCACGTAACTACCTGTCGTAACAAGTTCGGACCTGTCTTAGTAGTTAATAAATTGAGGATAATAATAAAAAAAAAATGTTGGATTAGCTTGCGTGGTTGGCTTTTTATTGATGGTTAAAGTCAGAGTCGTGAACATGTACTCATTCTTGCTCGCCACTGTACATACAATCATGGTCAAAAGTATTTAAACAACGAACAAATTTCTGCACATCCCAACTTCTTTTAGTTGTAACTATTGCTATTGTTAATCAATTTCCATTAAATAGTATTTATCGCTTGATAGCTTGATCTATGCAGAAGCTATCCGAAACGGAATGCGAAAGGTAACGGTTCATAGAACAAAGCTTAAGGGGTTACACCACTGTAAAACACCAAAAAAAGGAATATTTTCGAAATCTCTGTAGGTAAACACAATGGAGTTATTGAAATTTTGTAAAAAGTATTTTATAATATCAATATTAAACTACAACAAAACATACATTTTAAGTAATTTAAAAAAAATGGTGACTCCGCAGCAGTTCCTCGCTGACATGTTTTTTCTCAAATGGGGCCACGGCCGGAAACGTATCTTCTACAATTTTTGATCTACATAGAACAAAAAGCATTTTCTGGTTCCATATTGCTGTCTCCAGAGAAGTACGTAGGGTTTTTTTTTTTAATTAATTAATTAATTTTTTTTTTTTTAATTAATTAATTCATTTTTTTTTTAATTAATTGAAAGACTCGTTGTTATTCTGAGTATATCCGCCGCACACTGGACGGAAAGATACTTTAGGGTTGCAAAAATCATAACTCTTGAACCAGTTGAGATATTTTTATAATTTTTTTTTTAAATGAAAGGTACTTTTAGTACCTTTCGAATGAGTGGTCATACTATATGGTGTGATTAATAGTAGATTTTATACTCGCAAATTAATCATTTTTGAGGCAGTTTTCTCAATTTTTATCCAATTTTGAACAATACTTTTCGTTTGTTTTCCCTGAAAATGCTAATATGCTAATATTTAATATTTTAAAAACAAAAAAAGAATACATTTTAAAGAAAAAATTTTTTTTTTTTTTTACCAATTTTTAATCATTTATGCACTTTCTGTTCAAAATAATCATTAAATTTTACATTATTTAATATTGTTGAAGAATAATTAATCATTATACATTCATTTCAAATCATTAAGTGTCTTTACAAAGTCAGGAATTGAAAAACAAGCCGCCAATACTGGAAAAAATGTATGCCCGTCATACAATTTCGTACTGCGCAGCGACTGCGCTTGTACCAGAATTTGTATGAAGCCGCGCGTTTTTTACGCTGAGTTGAAAGTATCTTTTGCCTTGCAATTTCTTAGGGGCAGATTGGGGCAGCCGATCTCTTTTGAATATGATAAAAAACATATTCAAGAACAACACCTCATATGCCAAACACAAAATACACCAAAATAACATTTTTGACATTCCATCAAAGTTGAAAAATAGGTGAAAATTAGTACTTTGGTAAAACAGGTATGCCTGCACGTGCAAAAGATATTATGATTTTATTTTACCTTGGTATTACCGAGATTTGATGACCCTTTCGATAGAGACCATAACCATGCCGGTCGGATACATATTTTACCTAAAAATCGACCTCAAAGTCAGAATTTTTCTAAAAAACGACAAGATTTTTTTGCAACCCAAAAGAGGTTCAACTTTGAACACGTGTAACTTCTAAAATACTGAACCGATTTGAATAATTTTTTGGATTCAACACTTTTGAACTATTACCTGTCGAATACAATAACAAATTTTCCGATCCGTTGTCATCAAAAAGTTGATTTTTGCAACGTATCTGTATCTTTCCGTCCAGTGTGCGCCGGTACAACGAGTGAGAAGATAGGTTCTAGTCAAGTCTTCGTACACTGGTTTGATTGCTTTGAAAACTTCATCGTGCATAGGTGCTTTTTGCTTATAATCCAAAGTATTTGTTGCTTTCGCCTTTTGCCAAGTGCACCACGAATCTTCTCCAGTTGGGCTGTGATCGTGTTGCGGATGATCGTATGTATATAGTTTATGGTTTAACGTAGCCCAGATATCGTTTTTCATCTTTTCAACCGAATCACAATTTCTGCGAATAGCTAATCCGTAATACACAGATAATTCGTCAATTATGTAACTTTGCGGTCAATTTTCCTTTTCCTCCGAGCCCTTTTGTAGTTTTTTTCAAATTGCGTAGGCGAGTACCCATTCGTTTTTGCACATGATCTATGCATTCTTTCTTCCAAACTGCATTTTTTGTGTAAGGATTTGCATCTGTATTACCTTTGAATTGAATGTCTTTGAATCGCTGTCACCTACATAATTATATATTCTTCAGTTCCTTCTTTTTTACTCCAGTGTTCACACGCTTTGTAATATTTTAATTTCGGCAGCACATCGACAACTTGACCAGTGTGCCGGCCAATCAGAGAAACTAATCCACATAAGATCCGTCACCTGATACCGTGATGCCGTTTTCGGGTCCATTCTCAACAGAAATTTTGTTTTCTTCTTTCGCTGCTTTTAAAAAACTGACTTGGGCAACAGCTTCAGTAGCACTTGAAAGGCCTTTCTTTATTTTATTTTAAAACGATTGAAAAAATGGGAGCGGCAGTTCCATGAGCGAATAAAATTTTTTAATCCGCGTAATCCAACTCCCATCAATCGGATGGCAAGCACAATTCTGCGGTTCATTTCGTAAGCATTTCGAATGTATGGACAGCTTTATATCTCTTTTTTTTTCGCACTTCGCGCATGACACGATTATTTTGAATCCCAGTCCACGTTTGGCACTTTCAGTAAACTTCACTTCCGAATGACACACTTTGCACACAACAACATTCGAAATAGCAGCAAAATTTGAACAAGGTCCACTTCAAAATCGTAGAAACCGTTCTTCAATTTTTTGGCCGATGCACTGAAATTCAAATTCTCGGGATCTTCAACTTCATACCGATTTAGCGGTCGCCTGCGTGACGCTTTCGGTCTCTTGAAGAACGCATCGTCAAGTTTTATGCCTTTTTTAAATCGATACGTTTTCCCGGAAGTCATTATGATATTCGACTTCAATTATAGCTTTAGAATTTGTTCTATATTTAAGTATATCGGAACTTTTCCGCGGCAAAGATTCGTGGAAATAGCGAATTTTCCGACAAGTGATCGCTATACTAACTTTTCGTAGATTTGTCTAAAACTGACCCCTACATTCAAGCAGGTGAATTCTTTTCATTGAAAAGTAGTCGATAGACAACCGTTATTCATTGTAACCTCACCTGCTTTTATACCTAAATATAGAATCGCGGGCATGAAATACAACGGCGCGCTCGAGCGATCTCGTATATCAGTGGGCCTGCGGCAGAACTCGAAATTCAGGCATGTAAAAATTGTTCCCGGACTTCATCTTTTAATATGGGTATCTCCAGGATCGCGAACGCCTCATTCGTACGTCTTTAAATTAAAAAAAGAATGTGTAAAAATAATTTTTGTATAATAATTTTTGTA
Organism: Drosophila aff. chauvacae BK-2020; assembly: GCA_018903765.1. Lineage (NCBI taxonomy): Eukaryota > Metazoa > Arthropoda > Insecta > Diptera > Drosophilidae > Drosophila > Drosophila aff. chauvacae BK-2020. The sequence continues at coordinate 2,153,352 of JAEIGO010000024.1, read as the reverse complement.
TAATTATTTTTTTTACGTATTTGAAGCAGTTTATCAGCTTTATTTTTATTAAAAAATGCAAGCTTTGAGATCTTTTTGTTTTCAAATTATTTATAGAAAACAGTGCACGGCGAACGGCACAAAAAATTGAAGTCGTTTTTGACTTCACCATGAAAAATTAGAAATTCAGCGAAATGTCGTAATTAACTTGCAAGACAATATTTTTAAATCATAAAAAAATAATGTAGGTTTGCATTGATAGAAGGTATTTGAGTTATTTTAACAATTTTATTTATTAAATAATATTTATTAGAGAGTTGTAACGCCTCAGAGTTTCCAACCTGCAAAATTTTCATCAAAAATAAAAAGACAACAAATATTAACAAACATTTATTTTAATAAGTTCTTTAAGGGGGTAAACCCACCTACATAGGAATTTCAAATTGTTCGATTTTTTTTTTATTTTATTTTCTTAAAGTTTGATATCTTAAGAATGTCTGGTCCAAGTTTCAAGTCGAAATTCGAATAATGACGAAGTTATGGCCGACAATGAATGCCTTCGTTACACGTGCGCTTACCCATTGACAAATTTTCAAACGCGTTTTTCTCGAAACTATGTTTTTGAAATCGGTGCTCACGATATCTCGAAAACTAATAATTGAGCAAAACTGGGGCATTGAGCAATGGAACGCCTTTTTACGCTCACGGAAGTCCTGCTGCTGCCCCAAAGGATCTGAAACACAAAAATTAAATATATTCTTACTTTGTATACTTTTGCGCATGGCTGGTACCAGAATTGCGAAAAAAGAATGAAAATTGAAAAACTTATGCGATTTTAAATGAAAAACTCGATTTTTATGCACTTTTTTCGACATTAATTGTTATATAACATTAAAAATATTCAATATTTTTTAAAGATTTTGGTACCAGCCATGGAGAAGCCTCTAATACACGATACTTTAAAATTTCGTGGCGATTGCTCAACTCGTCTGGCTTGAATCACTTCCGCAAGGTCAAAAAATGTCGTTTCGAGTAAAACGCGTTTGAAGTTTTGCTTCAGTACCTGTTTTAAGGTGTAGGTGCTCCCTGTTTTAAGGTGTAGGTTCCGTAATTCTTAAGATAACCAATTGAAATTTTGGGAGCGGATTCTAGAAACATATATCAATCCAAAAATGCAAAAAAAAAAATTCGATTTTTTCGACCACACAAGGTAGAAACCCCCCTTAACCCTCTCAGCTCATTTGTTGTTGCCCATTGGCAACATTTTAGAAATAAGCCCCAGTTACCTGGAATATAAATTTTATAACATCCGCAAGCCGAAGTTTAAATACCCTTGCAGTAAGTATTTAAAATTTCGTATATTTAAGGATTGCGTTTTTTTTTTCGCTTTCGCGTGTTCTTAGATTCTATATTGAGCGAAACATGTTGACAGTGAAATATGTTGCGCAACAACTAAATGTTGCTAGCAACAAAGCTTTCAAAATAAATTAATTAAGATACATATTCCTATGGCAGCTATTTGATATACATAGTAGTCCGATTTTGATAAAATTAAAACCGAAATTTTAGAATAATACAAAATGGTCGTATCTCAAATTATATGAAAATATGATGAAAAAGTTATAATTTTTTTTTTCTCAAAAATTTCCGATTTTTCCTATGGCAGCTATATTGTATAGTTGTCCGCTCCGGCCCATTCCGATATATATAGTAGTGAGAGCATATGGAAGACTATCTGCATTCAGATAGCTTCAAAACTGAGGGACTAGTTTGTGTAGAAAAGGACGGACAGACAGACGGACATGGCTAGATCGACTCGGCTGTTGATGCTGATACAGGATATATATACTTTATAGGGTCGGAAATGTCTCATTCACTGCGTTGCAAACTTCTAACTAAAATTATAATACCCTGCAAGGGTATAAAAAATAAAAAAAAGCGTACTTGGAGAAGCATAGAGAATTGTTTAATAAGGAAGTGGGTAAAAAATTGGTTTGTGCAAGTCACTGTTAGAATCTCATACACGGTTGCTTAAAAAAATCTTCACAAATCTTTACAATTTGAAAAATGTAATGGCGTCAATTCGAATTTTGGAGTATTCTCACAAATGCGTTAGAAGCTGCTATCTTTAACGATTTTCCAGTAAAAATTTCATCACGGTTTATTTGTTAAAATTAAAGTTATTGGGTTTTAGGTGACATCATATTTGCGTTATCGGTGCAAAAATGAGCTTCGAACAAATTAAATTTTATTTTTTAAGTGGCAAAACAAGTTTATGGAGATGATGCCTATTCAGTAGCAGAGTGTTTTAAACGTATTCAAAGTGGTATTCAAAAATCAGCCGAAATCATCACTGAAATTCATAGAAATGGAATAGAACGTCTCCAAAACATCGATTTATCGCATTTTGACTAAACATTGGAGCTTACGATAAGTGAGTGCACGGTTTGTTCCGCAGAAAATTTGCGCAGAATCCAACCGATTATTTGAAGAAAATAAAATCACATTGTAACCATTAACAACTCCCAGTATTCACCTGATATGGCACCGTGCCATTTGTCCTTTCACGAGACATATTACATATTACTTTCAGATCTTTGCCATCTTTTCTACAATTCACAATACAGCAATTTTAGTGACACGTCCCTAAAATAACTAACTACCCCTTAAAAAACCTAAAATATGCACCTAATCAAGAATGGACCAAAATCGACACAAAAGTCCTTGAAACCCATATAACCTCTATGCCAGGACGAGCTCTGAAGGTGTTGAATAACAAAGGATCCTCTAATTAAACGAGTTTTAAACTTTTCCATTGTGAATTTATTCCTTTTTATAGGTACCCTTGCAGGGTATTATAATTTTAGTCAGAAGTTTTCAACGCAGTAAAGGAGACATTTCCGACCCTATAACGTTTATATGTATATATCCTTGATCAGCATCAACAACAGAGTCGATCTAGCCATGCCGGTCTGTCCGTACGGTCTGTCTGTACGCAAACTAGTCCCTCTATTTTTAAGCTATCTGAATGAAGCCTTATAGTCTTCTATATGCTCTCACTACTACTACTATAAGTCGGATCGGACAACTATATCATATAGATGTCATAGGAACGATTAGAAAGAAAATTACGACTTAGCAAGTTTTTTACATATTTCAAATAATTTTATATTATTCTAAAATTACGGTTTTAATTGTATCAATATGGGACTACTATATCATATAGCTGTCATAGGAACATTCAAGAAATTTATTGAAAAAAATTTATTTCGCTGTTTTTCAACATATTTATTTCTGCTCAGAGGAACATTCCATTTTATATTATTTCTGAATTGAAGTTTTAATTTTATGCAAATCGGATGATTACGAGAAGAAGAGTCACTAGCGTCGAGTACATCTAGCGAGTGGAAGGCGTACGAAGAGCAGCAAATTGGGTTCGTGAAGATAGAGTCAATTCGTGAAGTTGTAAAGTAGTCGTCGAGGGATCAAGTCCGAGCATAGAGTTGGTGTGTCGGAGGGTCAATCGTCGGTCAAGTCGTTAAATCGTCAAGTGCAGCCATGGCCAGCCGTCGCAGTCCCATTTATTCCTCATACCGCAATTCTTTTGTAATATCCACCATAACCATATTAATAAACAGGCTATAATGCCTTACATTTGGGGGCTCGTCCCGGTCTAAAACCTGAGGCTCGATCCGGATCGTCAGAGGAGAGCGAGTACATGAGCATGAGCGACGAAGAACGAGAGCAAGAGAGAGCACATGCTATAACACGATCGCACTACGGAAGAGAAGTTGGATAACGAGAAAATCAACAGAAAAAAAGAAGTGAACTGGAAATACAAACTCAGGAAGAGATGAATAACAAGAGTCTTCAAAAAATAATTCAGCTACTAACGCTGAATTCAAGCGGACGAAGCCACTGACAATTTCAGCTGAAAATATTTCGAATGTTGTTCCGGACTATGACGAAGAGACTATTCCTGTGGAGAAGTGATTCAATAACTTTGAGCAAAATGCCGAGGCATATGGCCTGAGCGAACAAAAGAAATACGTACAAGCACGTGGAATGATATCAAAGTTGGCAAAGCTGTTCTTAGATTCGGAAGTTGTTAATACGTTTGAGCAGCTGACTTTGCTTCATATTTATTTATTAAATGACGATAGAAAAATTAGAGAAATGTAAACAAACTCGCTCTTTGCAAAACCACCACCATCTCATGCACTTGCGTGTGCAAGACAGAGAAAGAGATAACCCTTCTCTCTTTTGCGCACGGGAGTTAGTTTCTTGCGCTCATCAGTTTTGCTGTTGTTATACCCTGTACCGTAGGTACAAAGGTATATTAATTTTGTGCAAATGTATGTAACAGGCAGAAGGAAGCATTTCCGACCCCATAAAGTATATATATTCTTTCTATTCTATCTATTTAATTGTATTTCTTCGCAAATTAAATCCGCTTTTCCTTGCGTATTGCATTCAAATAGGTCTTTTTCTTGATTTTTAGACGCTTTAGGTGTTCTGAATTTCTGATAGAACGCTGAACAGTAGAAAGGCATGCTTTTACTCCGATCAATTCCTTGGTCTTAGCAGCAGATTTAGTCGAATTCGAAGCCATTCTAACAACCTGGCGTTCTGCTTGTTTTGATAGTGCCTTTTTTCCCCTTTGAAGTTATTTCTATATGCGTCTAGATCCTTTAAATATCTGTCTGATTGGTTAGTCCTTTCAAGTGAAGAAAGTCGAATTATTGATGTTCCAATAAGCTCATAACATCAGCTTTTCCAAATTTTTCTTCAAATGTAGCTAAAAAACACTTTAATTGTTTATATTTCATATATTTTCAATACAAAAGATTACCCTTGTCCACGCAATACGAAGAAATTTAAGCTGCGTCTAATTCATTGACCAAGAAAAATTAGCCTTATTTTAAGGAGCTTTAAGAAAATTTTTGAAAAACACAATTTTGTTAAATAATTATAATCATTTGAATATTATATTTAAAGTATCATTAAAGAAGTAATGTTTCTACATATCAACTTCTTTTCGATCGTCATTTAATAAATAAATATGAAGCAAAGTTGTATACAATTAAACGTGCGTCTAACCTAAGACCAGCAGTGTATTGTGGACGGGTTAAATATACCAGGTGAATTCAAAATAAACCTGCACAGCTGTAAAGAATTTCACGAGCACAAAGAGAAATTCGAAATTTACGAACGCAAGTGCATGACCAATAAGGTCATAAGGAAGGATTGCAAGACGGATACAAAATGCTTTAAGTGTGAAGGCGTGGGACATATTGCAAAAGTGTGCCCACAAGTAATCAGATCTGTGCAGGTGGTTCAGTCCTCGAAACGATACAAACCGATAAACTTGAACGGACTTGAAATAAGCTGTCTGGTGGACACTGGAGCGGATGTGGCAGTCGTTTGCAAAACAGTTTTTAAGAAACTGACTGACGTGAAACTTGAAAAATGTTACACTGTACTGCGAGGCCTAGGAAACGTAAAAACAAAGCCGCTGGGTGCATTCACGAAAACCGTAAGCGTCGACGGAGCTAAGGTAGAACAAAAATTGTTGTGCCTGATAGAAATATTGAAATTATGATTTATATTATTCTGTTCCTTTTTTGTTCATTTAATCCAATTGGCCTAAATTAGCTGCAAGGCGTTCCGAAGTTAGCTTCCTTACTTGTTTTGCGTTATCCTAAATATACGAGTTTTGTCCTACTTATTCGTTTGAAAATGTTTTGTTAAGTTATTTTTATACCCTTGCAGGGAATTATAATGTTAGTCAGAAGTTTGCAACGCAGTGAAGGAGACATTTCCGACCCTATAAAGTATATACGAGGTTTAACAATTAAGTAATGAGACTGATATTATAAAAACCGTAAATTTCAATATTATTTTTCAACTCTGCCATCCCCTTCAAAGTAGTCCCCTTGGGCAGCTACACAGCGATTCCAGCGCATTTTCCATGCTTCAAAACTTTTCTAAAACTCTTCGACTCGAATGTCCGCGAAAACCCTCACGGATGGATGATGGATCCGCCTGGATGTCTTCAATCGAATCAAAATGCGTTCCTTTGACCACCAATTTTGTTTTAGGAAACAAAAAAAGTCACAGGGTGACATATCGGGCGAATAGGGCGGTCTTCTACCTTCGCGGTTTGAAAAAATCGATTTTTTTTTAAAATTTTTTTTAAATACTAGAGGATCTGAGGAATACGCCATATAAATGGTTTTTTAAAATTCGCATTCCTTCATGGGTAAACGAAGCCCGAAAGATTGCCACCTCCATACGTTTCGACATTTTTTCCTATCTTTAAACACATTTTCCCGAAAGTAGTGTTTTTCAAAAGTTTTGGCACGATTTTGACGAAACCATAGAAGATATCCTAGATCTGTAAAGCGTTACTTATTCACAAAACATCTCGCTAGGTCTACCCACAAGCTTTTTTCCAAAAAATTTTTTTTTCAATTTTTTACAGTCGTTTTTATATTGAAATACATGGTCAAAAAATGAAATTTTTTTTCAAATCGCTGCCATTTTGTGAAATTTGCAAATATTAAAAAAAGCTTGTGTCTAGACCTAATCGACGTTCTTAAAATTAAGTTAAAAAAACTTCTTCTTGTTTGCATGTTCTGAAGCTGAGATTTCTTGCCAGCCGTTTGACTCTTTCGCGCCGGCAGAGGTTAATTCGACGACGCGCCAATGGCAAATGTTATGATAAACTCATATGGTTTTTTTTTTTTTTTTTTTTTTTTTCAAGTTCAAGCATTAGTTAATCAAATAAAAAAAATTTTGTTCGGATATCATGTGTAGTTTTTTTGCAATCCATTTTTGAAAAATAGGCCCCAAATTTGAGCGCGAAGGTAGAAGACCCCCTTAAAGCATTGCTCTTGATTTCGTTTTTCCATTTTCGTGACGAGCTCCACGAAGGCACGTTCACTCATCACGACACAGCAGGTGAACTAAGAAAACTAGAGCGATGGCAAATATATCAATGGAGAGAGGAAGGATGCCGAAAGTAGAGTGAATTAAAAGGTCGCAGGGTTACCACAATCGCAGCAATAAAATCAGTCTCATTACTTAATTGTCACACCTCGTATATTCTTGATCAGCATCAACAGACGAGTCGATCTAGCCATGTCCGTCTGTCTGTCTGTCTGTCTGTCCGTCCGTTTCTACGCAAACTAGTCCATCAGTTTTGAAGCTATCTGAATGAAACTTACTTTGCACACAGTCTTCTATATGCTCTTACTACTATATATATCGGAACGGGCCGGACCGGACGACTATATCGGAAATTTTTGAGAAAAAAAATTTTAACTATGTCAATTTTCAATATATGTTCATATAATTTAAGACATGGCCATTTTATATTATTCCGGAATTTCGGTTTTAATTTTATTCAAATCGGAAAATATAAATAAATTAATTTAGTTCGTTCGCAATATTATCGTTCGCAACATTTTTGTTCGCAACATTTATGTACCCGAGAAAACGAAAAAGTCTTACTTATTTACTGCAAGGGTATTTAAACTTCGGCATGCCGAAGTTAGTTTTCTTCCTTGTTTATGTTCTATTACTTGGATATTGTTAATAATTTAATAAAGAACAAATATGTTTAACCGTTTTCTTTTTAAACAATAAAACGTAGTGTCCTACTTACTTATTTCGGCCACCTTATGTGGGTGAAGGAAAATATAAAATTGTAAATGTAAGCTGTATAGGTAAAGCAGGTCGACAATAAAAATAACTTAGACTAAACGCAACTGATTCTGAAGAATTGTGGTCTACAATGCTAATTGCATTTATTAGTTTTTTAATTATCAGTGCTACAGGCACAGCAAAAATATGGCACAATAAAGAGTTCGGAAAAGCAATATATGTATCTGATAAATTAAGGTTCCTCAATTGTTCCTTTTGCTTCCACTTGCACTTGCACTTTATACACCTTCTTTTTATACGTTTGCAGAGCAGTGAGGGAGGCATTTCCGACCCTATAAAGTACATATATTCTTGATCAGCATCAACAGCCGAGTCGATTCAGCCATGTAGGTCTGTCCGTCCGTTTCTACGTAAACTAGTCCCTCAGTTTTGGAGCTATCTGAATGAAACTTTGCTCTCACTACTATATAAGTCTGTACGGGCCGGATCGGACAACTATATCATATAGCTGGCATAGGAACGACCGGAAATTTTTGAGAAAAAAAATTATTACTTTTCCAATTTGCATCATATTTTCATATAATTTTAGATATGGCCATTTTGTATTATTCTAGAATTTAATTTGATCAAAAATGCTCAAATGTTGCTAGCAACATTTAGTTGTTGCGCAACATTTTTCACTGTCAACACGCTTCGCTCAATATTTATATTACCTAAGAACACGCGAAAGCGAAAAAAACAGCAATCCATAAATACACCAAATTTTAAACAATTACTGCAAGGGTATTTAAACTTCGGCTTGCCGAAGTTAGCTTCCTTTCTTGTTAATAAGTATATAAATGTTTCATTTATGCCCAATGTCAACACTGGTAGGTAAAAGAATAAACAATACTATCTTACGTAAAATTCATTTTTTTTAAGTTTATTATTTTTTTTTACCTAATTATGAAATAAGTCATTTATGACCAATGTCAACACTGGTAGGTAAAAGAATAAACAATACTATCTTACGTAAAATTCATTTTTTTTAAGTTTATTATTTTTTTTTTTTTACCAAATTATGAAATAAGTCCCAAAAAAAAAAATTAAATAAGTCCCCAAAAAACTGTAATGTGTAATGTCATAAGAATCAAGAAAATGAAATAACTCCCCAAATTTTGGGGACTTATTTCATTATGAAATAACTCCCCAATTTCAAAAATGAAATAACTCCCCAAACCTACAAAAAATGACACATGGAAAAATCAAGTGAGTCCCCAAAAATTTGTATGGAGTACAACACTTGTCATTCATTATGCATGAAGTGTGATCTTCTTCGGAACATATCAAACAGTGCCTTAGTGGCGTGAGCCACTGCTTTTACGGCATTAGGAAGTTTAAAATACAGTAAAAAACGCCGTAAAAGCAGTGGCTCACGCCACTGCTAAGGCACTATTTGATATGTTCAGGAGCAGATCACACTATATGCATGAATGACAAGTGTTTCAAATTTTTGCGGACTTATTTCATGTGTGTCATTTTTTGTCGGTTTGGGGAGTTATTTCATTTTTTAAATTGGGGTGTTAGTTCATAATGAAATTGGGGAGTTATTTCATAATGAAATAAGTCCCCAAAATTTGGGGAGTTATTTCTTTTTCTTGATTCTTATGACATTACAGTTTTTTGGGGACTTATTTCATTTTTTTTGGGACTTATTTCATTTTTTTTGGGACTTATTTCATTTTTTTTGGGACTTATTTAATTTTTTTTAGCGACTTATTTAATTTTTTTTGGGACTTATTTCATTTTTTTTGGGACTTATTTCATTTTTTTGGGGACTTATTTCATTTTTTTTTGGGACTTATTTCATAATATGGTAAAAAAAATGAAATAAGTCCCAAAATTCTATCAAATAATATCAAAAATTTGTTGTTTGTGTACTCCATACACATTTTTGGGGAATTATTTCATTTTTCGTTTGGGGACTTATTTCATTGAGGACTTATTTCACAGAGCCTTAATGAAATGTTGATGACTTGTAATCCAGGGAGCATATAATTCTTGTCTTACAAATCATAAATTTTTTAATCTTAGGTAGGTAGGTAAAAGTTGTGAGGCCCTTGTCTAGAGCTGAGCTCCTTTTTGGTCCACTCCTTTTGTTGTCTTGCTGTGTCGTTGTCGTACTTTAGTACCATCCTGATTGCTGAGACCTTCAGCTTTCCTATGCATTCTAGGTAGGCACCGAAGTGATGTGATTTAGGGCCGGGCAGAGACAGAGCAGGTACATATGCTGCTTAGGGCCGTTGATTTTCTAAAAATCCAAGCCGCCTTTACCTTGACTTTGGAGAATCTTAAAAATTCGTATAAGCTATAAGTAGATGCTAACAAACACTTTGAATTTAACAAATATTTATTGGGTATATTGGTCTGGTAAAATATCATACAACTTAATAAAATCGTTGTAAATGAAATCGTTGTAAATCAAAGCAGAGGCACGACAACAATAGGAAAATATCGCTACATATTCAACAGATGAGTGAGTAGGAGGAGGTTATTGCACTGAGTGGACGTGTTGTCAAAAGGCTGCAAGGAAAAGTGTCCGCACAGCGGTTTGCACGTCGTGGACAGCAGAACACACGCAATAAAGAGATCACTAAGCGGCGAAACGCAGTGCAGGGAAGATCTCTAGGATTCAAACTTTTCCCTTGCGGAATTAATATGCGCTGTCAAGACCACATGCAGGTGGTAACTCTGCCCAGGGGATCTGAAAATTGCCTCCTCCCAAAATTAAAATGGTGTGACAGATGAACGGTCGGATACCAAGGCAAGCTGGACTAATATGTAAGCAACTCAGTTAGAACTCACCCTTTACCTGATCTTGAATGCAGCACATCCTGTATCGAGAAAACAACAGCTTGCGTGCAGCACCTTGTTTGACTTACAATGCTGTACGGCACACATAGACAGATACAATTATAGGCATCTAGACTAGCGGATGAAATACATTTAAATACTGACAACGGCCTTGAATATATTCTTCCCAAGTGCGCCCTTAAAACTTTTTACATCTAATATAGTGAGACTTCTTACGGAATGGGTCTCAATTAACCGGGCAGTCAGCGAGTTCTATTTCGGTTTTGGACTCTCCTCTACCGGGAAGACTTTTTGAACGAAATGCTTTAAAGCTGCATTCGGTAAAAATTGCCGTCACAGTATTCTCCTAATGCTAATGCTATAGTATGGTTCCTCTTCGATAGGCTCCCAAATAACACGGGATTCTGCTTGGTCCCTCGAAATGCTCCACACAATGCTAAAGAAGCTTGAACAAGTAGAAGTGGACAACCTTTAAGATATATTATAAAGCTTACTTTTAGACTCCCGCTAACTAAGCAATCCATCTGGAAACTGGCGTGTCGTCCTTGTTTACCTTTTGCAAAATCACTTTAAATACATAGAAAAGGTGCTTTGCATGCAGGAAAACAGACTCCCAAAGATAGTTTCAACGACAATGTTGAACAATAAAACTCAGATATTCAGCCTTTTATATGACCTGGAGAGCGGTCGCAATCTTAGCGTGATTCACATTGTAGTCTTGTAAACTACAAGAAAAGAACACGAAGACCACCTATCCGCGGCCACCCTAAGCGGGACCCAACACACCTTCAGAATGTTCTTGCACAACCTTGGACATCGTACGTCTTTCCTTGATCGTTTCGACGCTTGCGCGTTGATCTGCCGTGCTCGCTGAATTGCTGTTTGACTTGATCCCTCGACGACTACTTAACAACTTGACAACTGGACTCTTTTCTCACGGTCTTAACTTGCTGCTCTTCTTATGCTTTCGACTCGCTGGATTTCTTCGACGCTAGTCACTCCTCTTCTTTTGTTCTGGTAATCTTACTTACTTAAAATATCGTATACCTATCGCTAAGCAGGCACGCTGACAACTATCGATATGCCGAACTCTACATTTATAAGTTGAATACTGCCATTCAGTAAAGTCAATAAAATATATTTGCGCATCAGACTTTGAATAACAAAGCGCGCATCTCGAACAGTTAAGGGTGGGAAGTAAGGGAACTTGCCGATAAAAAATTTGTTTATGCTCTTTGAAATAAGGACTGGATGAAGAAAATCGGTCAACTTTTTTTGTAATCATGTACGGCAAGTTGAAAAACATGGTTTTGAACTCCATAACTCATTTAATTTTTTTTTTTCATAATATGAAACATGTTTTCTTTTCTTCAAACTTGCCTCTAAATACAAACGATACCAATTTTTATGTGCGCCGCACAATGACCCCTTAGATACTTAGATACTTTTGGGTTGCAAAAATCATAACTCTTGAACCAGTTGAGATATTTTCATAATTTTTTTTTTTTTAATGAAATGTAATTTTTTCATACTATATGGTGTGATATTTAGTTGATTTTATACTCGAAAATTAATGTTTTTTGAGGCAGTTTTCTCAATTTTTATCCAATTTCGAAAAATACTCTTCCTTTGTTTTCTCTGAAAATGCTAATATGGTACATATTAAATTGTTTTAAAACAAAGAAAATAAATTTCAGAGAAAAAAACATTTTTTTTTTTGATAATTTTTCTTTTTTTTTTTTTTTACCAATGTTCAATAATTTTTGCACTCTTTGTTGAAAATAATCATTAAATTTTACGTAATTTAAGGGGTTATATACTTTTTTTTTTTTTTTTTTCTTCAAAAAATCGAAAATTTTTTTTGCTGAATCCTAAAGTACAATTCATAAAGAAAAATTTTCATAAAGATCCGAACAATAGTTCCATAGGAAAACAGTTTTTTGTGCCGCGGTTGTCACACAAAACACACTCAACCTCGAACTTTAAATGCGATTATCTCGAAATCGTTTTTTTTTAAAAGTGCCTTTGCGGTGACTACGATTCCGCAAGAACCATTTGATCGATCTGCTTAATTTTTTTTTGAATTGTTCGTAATGAATGTGCGGAGTTCGTGAACGATTCAGTTTTCAAGAAAAAATTTCAATTTTTTAAATAAGAATTTTTGAATAAAATTTTTAGAGCAAAAAAAGGCAACTTTTAAAAAAAAATCGTTACTGTTTACAGAAAAAAACGAGATATTCCAAAAAGGAATCGTTCACGAACAAGATACAACTTTATACTAATCAAATTTTTTCTGTTTTTTGATTTCGGTTGACCTCCTGACCTTCAATCGTAGTCACCGCAAGTCGCTTTAAAAAAAAATGGTTTTGGTAGAATCGCCATAACTCCGTGAATTATTTATATTTTTTCAAGACCGCGACCCTCTAAAAAAAAAATGGTTTTGGTAGAATCGCCATAACTCCGTTATTTACTTATATTTTTTCAAGAACAATAGCTTCCTTTTTTCTTCAAAAGATGTACAATCAATATATATTAACATTTTTGTAATAAAATTACAGCTACATATTAAAAAAAAAATCCAAATTTTGCTCAATTTTTCCGCTGAAAAAGGTATATAACCCCTTAATATTTTTGAAGAATAATCATTATACATTCATTTCAAATCATTAAGTGTCCTTTCAAAGTCAGGAATTAAAAAAACAAGCCGTCAATACAGGAAAAAATGTATGCCCACCATACAATTTCGTACTGCGCAGCGACTGTGCTCGTAGCAGAATTTGTATGAAGCCGCGCGTTTTTTACGTTGAGTTGAAAGTATCTTTTGCTTTGGAAATTCGTACAGGCAGTTTCGGCAGCCAATCTTTTTTGAATATGATAAAAAATATATTCAAGAACAACACCTCATATGCCAAACACAAAATACACCAAAATAACATTTTTGACATTCCATCAAAGTTGAAAAATAGGTGAAAATTAGTACTTTGGTAAAACAGGTATGCCAGCACGTGCAAAAAATATTAGAATTTTATTCTACCTTGGTTTTATTAAGATTTGATGACCCTTTCGATAGAGACCATAACCGGCGTGGTCGGTTACATATTTTACCTCAAAATCGACCGCAATTCAGAATTTTTCTAAAAAACGACATGCTTTTTTTACAACCCAAAAGAGGTTCAACTTTGAACACGTGTAACTTCTAAAATACTGAACCGATTTGAATAATTTTTTGGATTCAACCCTTTTGAACTATTACCTGTCGAATGCAATAACATAATAATAATTTTACGATCCGTTGTCATCAATAAGTTGATTTTTGCAACGTTTCTGTATCTTTTGCGCCATTGTGCGCCGTTTTATTTATGCACAAAAAAAATTTAAAAAAAATGCTTTTCGGCAAGTACCCTTTCTTACCCCCTTAAGTAATTTCGTCTATAAAAGAATGGTACCAAATTTTAATTATGAAATACATTTTTAGATGAATTGAAGAGAAGTTTTATCAATGCCGCGAACAAAACGATCTAATCTTTCCCGACAAGGCAGAAATGTCAGAAGGATATGAAACATTGCAAATATGTCACGAAATGCAGCGATATGGCGGTTTTGGGATTGCAATCCTCAAATACAAACGATGAAATTTTACGTTATCAAGTTGGTCGATAAGTAAACTTTAATTTAGCGATTTGGCGGTGCATCTGAAGAATGGTCAACGAGTATATTTCACGGCTTCGAATGCTATGCAACTTGCTGAAACACCTCCGATCCGTTTGCACGAACATTGCTTTACTCAGAGATGCCACGTTATTATACTTGGAATGCATCATTGAAGAATTTTCAATAACGGAAGCAAGGCAGGCGATGCGGGTTCTAGGTAGCCGGATGTACGTTCTACTGATGCTCTTTGTCGTATGTATACAGTCAGGCCCACCGAGAGGGGGGTGGTGATGGGGGTATTACCCCCGGGCCCGTAGTTTTCTAAGGGGGCCCGAGATTTTCAGAAATGTCAAGCGGGGGGAGGCCGGCACTTGGTTACCCCCGGGCCCCGATTTTCTCTCGGCGGCCCTGTATACAGTTCATCCAAAGAATGAAGAATGTTTCTATTTGAGGTTGTTGCTGGTAAATGTGCGTTGGGCAAAGTCATTTGAGACTACGTTAATGGTGTAATGTTCCCAACATATTGTGCTGCATGTGAATAACTGAACTTATTAGAAAACGATACCCATTGGGATACGACAATCGCTAAAGCAATTAATCTCCAAGTGAATTAAGCACATTATTCGCAAATACAAAAATAATATGTCAGAAGATATTTTACATCAAATTCGTGTAACTTCAAGAAAAAACGATGCTGAGATGAATGAAGAGATACATAATTGTGCTTTACTATTGATCGAAGATATTTGCTACCTCATGTGAGGTAGTTTATTAATAAGGTTAGGTGCCAGCGCCCAATCACGAAATTAAGTTTAAATTTCCTTTAAAACTTCAAAGTACACTCATACCTCGCTATACGGCCGCTCTTTATACGGCCTTTCGCTGTAACGACCCTCTTCAATTATGGCGCGTGTTCGCTTTACAGCCTAAAATGTTTAGCTATAAGGGCCAAATCCCAAAATAATCACGACTTAAAGACTTTAAAATAATGTATTATTATTTTACGTAAGACGAATTTATTTTATTTGTGTTAATTATTATTATTGGATTATTGGAGGCTTTTTTATTTTATGTACATATGAAAGTACTTATGTATTTTTGATTTAATTTTAATAAAATAAAAGGATAAAACCCATTTTTAATTAAAGAATATGGTACATTTTAAAATTGTTGGAACCGAATCCATAGAATTTGTATGAATATTTATTAGAATTGTTGATTCGCTTTACGGCATTTCGCTTTACGACCAATTTCTGTGGAACCAAACTAGGCCGTTAAGCGAGGTATGAGTGTATAAAAGAACCAACGAAAAATTTAGCAATGGACAAAGTTTAATCGGCATCGAAATGAATGCACAATGGCGCATAAACGTGCATTAGACTTAGAGGTCTGCATGAATACAATCAAAGCAGCATTTGGTTAAGGGGTTACACCACTGTAGAATTTTTTAAAAATCGAACATTTTTTTGTATTGCTAAAGGTCATTTAGGATCTTAAGAATGATATACTAAAATATGAAGTCCGGGAAAAATTTTTGCATGCCTGAATTTCGAGTTCTGCCGCAGGACCTTTCACGATTTTACATACGAATTTACTGCCACTGAAAACTTTAAGCGCGTTTATCTCAAAACCACTTTTTTTGAGCTGGCCGGAAACATAACTCGAACAAATCTTTACCGATCGATTCCAAATTTTTACATTACGTTTGAAATTGTTGTCCGCAGGGAACTACGTAGGGGTTTTTTGAAAAAGTGAATAGTTTTTTTTTAATAAATAAAAATGTGATGAATTTCATGGTCGAATTGTGAATTTTTTTTTAAACTGTCGCCATTTTACGAAAAATTAATTTAAAAAAAAACCCCTATATAGTTGCCTGGGGACATAAATATGGATTCAGAAAATGTTTGGTTTTTTGTTCTAGATCAAAAATTGTAGAAGATACGTTTTCGGCCGTGGACCCATCTGAGAAACAACATGCCACCGCAAAACTGATGCGGAGTCACCATTTTTTTTTTAATTACTTGAAATGTATGTTTTTTTTTTAGTTCAATATTGATATTATAAAGTACTTTTTACAGAATTTAAATAACTCCATTGTGTTTACCTACACAAATTTCGAAAAAATGTTTTTTTTTTTTTTTTTTTTTTTTGTGTTTTACAGTGGTGGAACCCCTTAACTCACTCAAAGTTCGGATTGACTGAGTGAGACATTGAGTAAAACGGATTTGGCAAATGTGGTGTAGGTATGAGTAAAAAATTAACCGAAACCGAACGGCGAAGGAATGGCTGAATGAGTTTTGCGACCGAGTAGTCGGTTAGCCGGCGTTGCATTGGCGACGTCAAATTTATTGCGTGTTTTTTTTTTTTTTTCTCTTTTCAATGCAAGACAGAAGAAAAATAGAAAGACATGGATTATATGTATATATGCTGCTGTATATATGCTGCTCTGCAAGCCATTAACGACGAGAATGCCAAAATTTTATCCCAGTACTCGAAACATTCACTCTTCACTCACTCATTCTATCCATTCCGTTTCGGTTTAAATTCCACTCATTCCGCATACAGCGAATACCACACTCATTCATACCACAACTCATTTTGTTGAAACCGTTTTGGCGCGCCGAATTGCGACTCAGGGAAGTTGTACTCAAATAACCGAAACGTTTTAGTCCACTCGTGCAGACCTCTAATTAGAATCACTTAACAGAACATTGAAAGATTTACGCAATGACTCGATATGTTTTGGAGGAGGAATGATTTTACTTTCTGGCGTTTTCCGACAAACACTGCCAGTAATTCCAAGATGCCGACGAAATAAACGCTTGTCTTAAATCGTCAAATCTTTTGCGCTATGAGAAGAAACAGCTGAAAATAATAATGAGAGTTGCATTGCATAATGATACATATGCTGAAGATTTCTCTGAGCAATTGCTGACTACTGGTAATTGGTCAAGTACCTGAATTTCCAGACATTAATTCTAACTACAAAAATAATGAATGGTTGGGTTTTAACGGCTAAGAATAAAGAGGTTGACGACCTGAACAATATAATTCAAAATAAGATCATTGGAACACTTGAATTTTTTAACTCCATGGAAGTGCAAACTAGTCCATCAGTTTTAAAGTTATCTGAATGAAAATTTGCAGATAGTCTTCTATGTGGTCTCTCTACTATTTTAGTCGGAACGGGCCGGATCGGACAACTATAAAAATCTGCTCAAGGATATGGCAATTTTTAATTATGTCCGAATTTCAGTTTTAATTATATGCAAATCGGATGAATGTATCATAGCTGCCATCGTTAAATGTATAAGAAAATACACAGCTGCGAATGTAAAACAGTAAATATAGTTTAATAGTTAAACGTTAAAACCAAATTTTTTGGTATGTATAAATGTTTTATATAATTCCTGTTAATTTTTTCTTTTCATTCGATCAAATTGGATTTTATTATGTAAATTGATCCATTCCATTGCCGAAGTTAGCAGCTTTCTTTCTTTGTTGTAATTGTACTTGGTAATTCTACTGTTACGGCTGCCGGTAATACACCACGCCTAGTTTTTAAGTTAATATGTAGCCCATACAAATTAATGATGAATTTTAAATGGGCATGTGTCCTAAGCTGTAATCAGTGACAAATTCATCAACAATTAATTACCTTTTCATTATTTTTTTTCCTTTTAATATCTTTTATATTATTATTTTAAATTTATTTATTTAATTAATTTAAAATTCAATACAAATAATTTCAATATATTTCAATGCATTCATTCGTTTTAATACAATGCAGATAAACAACATTTCTCGTCATCCCATTTGGCGCGAATACAAATAAGGAAGATGGCTTTCCGATGAGCGAAGCATGCGACGTAAAGTTGGCTGTGTGAAAAGCATACCACAAATGTCGAGCGACCTTGCGACTTATTTATTGACAAAGCGAACGCTAGGCGTACCGGAAACTGAAGTCGTTTTAGAGGAAATGGCAAATCGTTGGGAATCATAGGAATTCTTGGAATGAATACATTTTCGCCTCGATATATGCCTTTCAAGATGTTTGTTTCAATAACATTCGGCTGTAATCTCTTCACCGTTAGTCGCAAATCTGTGAACGTTCGATCGAGTGTTCCAGTGATTTCTAATGTGCAGCGATTTCTAATACATTCGTCCCAAATAATCAGATTACATCTTGCAATACTTTCGCCATCGGCGAATTTTTCGAAATATTTCACTTTGATGTTTTACAAACTTGCAAATTCAATGTAAAAATGTAACTTCAATGCTGAATGAGCAGTTGACCGCCTTCTAACAATGTTACTGCGATGCCGGATGATGCAAGTGTCAATGCAATCTCACTTTTAGAACAAACGCCAAAATTAACAAAATAACGAATGTCTTACCAGTTCCTACAGGAGCATAAAAAAAAAATAAAATCCACCGGAAGCATTGTTCACAGTATTCATCAAAGTACCGTACGCAAACTTTTGCTGCTAATTCAACAATCCCACATTGGTTCGAACTGTTTCGGTTATTGCGTATTGTTGTTCTCAAAGCAACTCATGGTTGAAAGCGTCGTGCATTTGTCGATTCGGACATGGCATGCCCAATTCAGTCAGCACCTAGATAGACAACCTCAAAGTTATCGAATGTTATCGTTCATTTCCAATCCTGTATTCGAGGTTTCTATTTGAATTCGATGTAGAATATCTTCACTCAAATCATCTTTGAATTTGTTGAGTTACCAACGTTAACACGTTTCTCGAAACATTGCACACAAATGACCATCAATTGTTTTCAAATCTTGGAATAAAATCGGTCCACGCACAATCTGTGCAACAATCGCAAGTAAAAGCACTCGACATTACTTGGATGCCCTGAGTAAATGCGTACCAATGCATCAGTGTGAGAGACACCAGGATAACCATCAACAGGAGTGCCTTGCTTGCGGCGATGAAACATTTTTCCAGTTTTGTTCCAAATATAATATGATGGAACTTCAGCATACAGAAACGTTCTCGCAAAATCATCGCTTTGACACACTTCGATAAATCTTGTCAATGTCGAATGAGGAGGATTCTTTGTTCCACATTTTGCGGTGTGAACGCCAAATGTGCTAAATGTGTAACCGTTGGATATATTTCATGGATGGGGAATGAAAAATCCTTCATTCATTCACATACTTGCAAATGTACATTATGGATTTTACGGAGTTGCAATATTCGACATTGATATGTGCCTTGAAGAGTCTGCTTAGCAATGGACACCTGTTATTAACAACAATTTATTTATATATATATATATTTTTTTTTTTTTAATTTATTTGCTTTGCTTTTATTTATTGAACCTTCTCATTTTCGAGACTAACAAAAGTGTATCTTATACTATAACCTAACTAGGAGTTATGTAGACTGAAACAGTGGCCCTGACAAATTATGGCTGGGTTGGAAGGTCTGTACTTTGCAGGCGGGTTTGGCTGGAGACCCGATTGACCCTTGTTGGAGGGTTTGGGTGGAAAGAGAGTTTTTCATTGTAGGACGCTTTTTGCTCGTCTATTTCATCATTTACTGCGAGAATGCCGAGGTCCCTGTGGATGTTTTGGTTACGAATATACCATGGTGCCCCAGTGATAGTTCGCAGGATCTTTGATTGGGCGCGCTGTATGATGTCTATGTTTGTTCTGCTCACGTTACCCCAAAGCTGTGAGCCATACGTCCAGATTGGCTTAAGAGTGGAGTTGTAGAGCAGGACCTTGTAGTCCAGACACAAGGGCGATCGTGAGTTTATAATCCAGTGGAGGCTGCTGGCTTTCAGTTTTAGGTGCAGTTTCTTGCATTCGATATGTCTACGCCATGTTAGACGTCTGTCGAGGTGGATGCCGAGATACGTTACTTCATTAACTTGGGGGATCTGCGTGCTATTCAGGCAGAGCGGAGGGCAAGTTTGTCTGTTAAAAGTAAACGTTATATGTTTACATTTTTGTTCGTTTATTTTAATACGCCACACAGTGGGCGATTTGATGAATTTAGCGTAACGAAATACAAATTTTGAACTGTTGAAATCTAATAAAATTTGATTTGGGGCCGATTCCTAAATGTCCATTTATGAAATCGATCGCGTCAAAATCGATTTATTTGATATCAGTAAGCGACTCTGTTCTTCCAAACACGTGCTAAGTCATTAGCTGTGTGTTTTCTAAAGCTGCCGAGCATGCGTTGTTCATTTTGGAATTGGCAAAATAATATTTGTAATAACCGTTTTGCTCCAAGTTTCTTGTGATTCTACAATATTAAGGTTTGTATTAATAGAAAATAAATGTTTTGTGACCTGTCTATTTTTATTGTATTAGTTATTTGTGTTTGTAGCCAATAACCTTCTCATAACCTATTTGTAGAAAAATTTCATCTTTTAGAGAGAAAAACTTTATGAAGCAAGGGCTTGGCTGGTAAAAAGAGTATAATTGTCTAAAAGTATGATTCGTCCAGTGTTTAAATTGTCAAAGATTGGCTGCCCTGGTCTGCCCATTACTATTAATGTTTAATTTTTTTAGCGATCATGTCTGTTTTGAAGCAAGAATTGTTTTCGGCTTGGCATCGGAGAAAGATGCGGCGAACAAATTAAAAGCAGTCAGCGATGTCGTTCTTTCAAATGTTGCAGCAAAATCCAATTGTAGTAAGGATACCTTGGATATAATTGCTGCACAAGTGCAAATTTTCTGCAAAAGATTGTCCGAAAGGTGGAAAAAATCGAAAGCTTCCGCAAATACTCACTAGAAACCGCAAAAATTTTCTTTAATGAATATCCGTGGTTCTATATGCCAAGCTCAGTACATAGAATTTTAATACATGGCGCTGATATCATAGAATTTGTACCACTTCCGATTGGTATGATGTCGGAAGAAGCATTGGAAGCCAGAAATAAGGATTTAAGAAACTTCCGGCTTAACCATACGCGCACGAACTCGAGAAAACATACCATGGAGGATCTAATGAATTCATTGCTAGTATCCTCGGATCCATTTATAACAAGTTTGTGCCAAAGTGGATCTCACCAGTCCAGCAAAGCCGATTTATTTAATGGGGAAGCTAAAAACCTGCTTTTGGACTTACATGAAGAGTCTGAAAACTCCGATTCGGACACAGAAAATTAAATAAAAATGATTACATATGATTACAAAAAAAAAAAAAATTAAAAATTAAAAAATTTTTTTTTTTATTAAATAAAAGGTTGTTAAAAAAAAATATATTTAATATTGTACCTTTTATTGCTTGTTTACCATAAAAAATTTAATATTGGTTAATTTCCTGTTGGGTTCGAAGTAATTAATTTCGTTACTCTAAATCCTTCAAATCGCTCACTGTGCGCCAGTCAGATAGCCACTTCTCGACTACCATGGGGTTGGCGGGTTGGGTTGTTGCACCGGCTGGGCATCTGGAGCGGCTAAGGATCGCAGTGTCGTTTGCGAATGTGGGTATTGTTAGTCGGTCACTAGTGGGAATATCCGCTGTGTAAAGGACGAATAGAGTTGGCTCAAGTGCGCTGCCTTGTGGGACTCCAGCTTCGATAGTGTAGCTGTCGGAAATTTTTGTGCGAAGGCTCTATTGTAGAGGTAGGATTCAAGAAGTTCATGAGTGTAATTTTATGCATGAGACCTTTGAGCCAGACGCGGTCGAATGCTTGAGATACATCGAGGAATATCGCGCTGCAATATTCCCTATGCTCGAAGGCTGTGCGAATCTCTGATGTTATTCTGTTTACTTGCTCGATAGTTCCGTGTTTTTCTCTGAAGCCAAATTGATGGGCTGGGATAATGTTGTGGGCTCCCATATATGGTATTATGCGCGTTAGAAGGCATTTTTCGAAAAATTTGGACAGGCATGATAATAAACTTATTGATCTGTAAGATGACGGAATCGTGTGATCTTTTCCTGGCTTCGGTATCATTATAATAATTGATTATTTCCATTGACTTGGGTAGTAGCCGAGATTTATGATTCTATTGAAGAGTTTACAGATGACAAATAGCACACTACGGAAGTTCCATTATCATTTTTGTAGTTATTTGGTTTTAGCTCCCTGATGACTTTTGTGATCTCGTTCGGCTGAAATGCAGTTGGCGTGGATTCCGTTTCGAGGTGGATTTGCGGAAAAACATAATCATTTCCTGCGGTGTTCGGTTGGAAGCCGCCCCTGAGATGTAAGGCAAATGTTTCGGCTCTATCTTTGTCGCTGCGGGCCCAGCACCCTGAAGAATTCCTTATAGAGGTGACGGTTTTAATTGGAGAGCTTAGATTTGGGTGAGCCCGCCACAAGGGATGCTTTGTACTAGTTGGCGAGAGTTTTTCAATATTTTTTTTTTTCTGGACGTTGATGCACTACGATCAGTCCATTCAAGTGGCCCAAGCACGTGCCTGTTCGTGTTAGGTGTTAGTAGGCGCGACAAATGAAGGTATAGAAAAGGAATACGAGGAAGTGACTACTGGCGTGCTGCCAGATTGTTTGCCTGCAAAACTCTAAAGGGTTCATGCAATTCAAAAGACGTTCTACAGTGGCGCAAAACTAAAGGAATATAAGATCTAGTATTTCTACTCGGTACGTGAAAGTTAAGCTGACCCAACAAGTCAGCACTTTCCACGTGGATAAGGTTAAAAATAAAGATAATGCCAAGCATGGTTCTACGGTTAGCTATAGAAGGTAAGTTAATTAGGAGAAGTCTACTAGAGTACGAGGGTAACCTCTGGTTTGGATCCCAGTTCAAACCGCGTAAAGCGAAAAGCAAAAAGTTCTTCTGAACTGACTCAATGCGTTTACAGTGAACCCCATACTGAGGGCTCCAAAAGGAAGATCCATATTTATATATCCATAATATATTTAAGTTGTTCATTTTCATCATCTTGCTTCAGAGCCCGGTTTAGAATGCGGGTGGCTTCAGTAAGACGGTGCTTTGAGCATGCCTATCTGCTGGTTTGCCACGCTCGTCACAGACGCCTCTTTTTCAGAACCAGCTGTTCAATTTGTCAGTTGGTTTTGAACTTTTATAGTTCCACATCCCTGTGTTTAGGGATTGAGATCCTGGCTGCTGTGACGAGTACCTCTTCCAGGGCGGCGGTAGAGCAGTCCATGTCCGCTTCGATATTTAGTTGAGGAGTTAGCTCAATGTGGGAGCTCACTTACTTTCTGTATTTCATCCAGTTAGTGTTGTGCGACGTATGCCTGTAGGGGTGGTCCGTAATTTCTGGTCTTTGAAGAAGGGTTATCAACAAAGACGAGTAGTTTGACTAGAGATCGCGTGGCATGTTTTTTTACACCGCAAATTCAATTAGATCTGAAATCTCAATTTGTTGCTCACTTTTATAAGTGCATTATACAGTTGCCTTCCCTTGGGAGTCACGAGGCGTGATCCCCAGTGCGTGTGTTTGGCGTTGTAGTCTCCTGCAGCTATGAAGCGATCCCCCAGAGTGTTGTGCGAGGTGGGCAGTAGACAGCGGCAATGCAAAGGTTGCCGTTTCCTGAGTGCACTTTTATGGACGTGGCTCGCAAGTAATTTGTTGCAAACCTTTGGTGAAAGTGGTGTTTGATGCGTTCTCTGATTAAGATGCCGGTTCCGCCGTGGGCCTTGCCATCCGGATGATCTGTGCGGTAGACGGTATAGCCTCTTATATGGAAGTTATATCTCCCTGTGAGGTGAGTTTCAACCAGCAGGTGATTTACGTTTAGGAATTGAGTTATTTCAAGTTTATGCCGTGAAATGGCGTTCCACATGGAACGTGGGTTAGTCATTTATTATTTGGACTGTTGTGATACAAGCAACTGAATCAACATGTTCTGGTTCTGAACCAGGGTTTGCATGGTTGTTTTCATAAATGGCATGAGTTCCATCATACTTTGTTGCATGGTGGACATCATCAACCTACTGAGCATTTTCTGAGTGAGGCTGGGGTGGATTTTCCATGCCTGTTCTTAGTGCTTCGGTGTAGGAGATTCCCTTGGTTGTATTTAGCTGCCCAAATGATGATCTGGCTGCCTTGGCGAAAAATACGTCTGGTGTACTTTTTGAGTTGTAATACACATTTTGCGTATGTTGTTGGTGCGTAGCTGTCGCTCGTCGCATGCGACTCTTCAGCTCCTTGTAGACTGCACAGCCTTTGTAGTTTGCCGTATGGTTTCCTCCGCAGTTGCCACATTTTTTCATTTGGGGGTCTTCTTTGTTTGCGGGGCAGTTTACGGAGTTATGGAAGTCTCCGCAGACTACGCAGACCGTCCGAAGTGTGCAGTATGTCTTGGTGTGTCCGTACTCTTGGCAGTTTGTGCATTGGACAGGGCCGTTGCGTTTGTGGGGTTCTTCCACGGTGATTCTTCGATGCAGTAAGAGCTGCAGCTTGTAGATCGGGTGCACTTCGTTTTTCTTTAAGGTTTTGCTATCTGGTTCAAGCTCGACCTTGAAAAGTGGTTGCGGCTTTTTGTTTCTGTTAACAATGTTGCTAACATTTTTGGCACAGAAGCCCTTGGCCTTAAGGGCTTCTTGAATCTCAGAGGGGGCGGCGTCAGGTTCTATTCCCTTCAGTACAACTTGCAGTCCCTTGCTGCTTTTTAGTTGGTAGGTGTAGAAGTTCTTTTTTGTGTCCTCCAGGTACTTAGACACAGCTCGGAAGTGTTCTTCGGGCTTCGTTTGATCTTTTGTTTCGTGGATGTTCCCTTTAATAAGCGGAACAAAATGGAAATTATCGTCCCCGACCAGCGCAACAATTTTGTTGACCAAGGCGCTTGAAATTTTTTCCCTTATATAAATAGGTGGGGCTTTGGTTTCTTTTGGGTCTCCTGCCCCATCTCTGGTTGGTTGTTCTCCGCCTCTGCTAAGATGGAAAAACGGTTATCATTGGAACTTCTGGTTTGGTCGTTGCTTTTGTTGGTGCGGTTGATCTTTGGTTTATTACCAAACGTGTTGAGTGGACTAAGCTTACGCTTAATCTGGATGTAGCGATCCATACCGGTCTGTATAGCCGGCACCGCTTGTTGCTTATCGAAGCTTACGGTTTTTGATGCCATTATGTTTTGCTGTGCAGCCGTTGGCACCGAATTCGCAGTATTGGTAGTTGGTTTAATTATTGGTGGTACTTTTGATGCGACTGCAGAAATTGTAGCACTGCTAGTTGTTGGAGCTTCTTCCATCGAAGCTGGCGGTGGTCGGGTTTGACATTGGTAACTCCATGATGCAGGAGAGTTTGGGTGAGCAGAGAAGGTGAGCAAGAGCTGGCTCTCTTGCTGTCGACGGTCAATAGAGCCGAGTTGCTCTTTGTCGACTTCTTATTTTCATCGATATCGCGAGTTGAGAAATAAGAGTAACAGGCGTTTCTTGGGTTTACGGAGCTTCTACGCTCATTCTTTTGATCGCTGCTCATTTTTTGAGTTTATTATGAGTGGCACTTACATATTTGTTTAAATTAAATAAGCACTTGTGTTACTCATAACACTAGTTATGATTATATTTTTCTTTGTTTTTGATTTGTTATAGTCTTTTCGCTCTGTTTGGACTACTCCAGTATAATATTCTGTAAGTTTTCACTATTTCATCCACTTTTTTAAATTTTTTCCCGGAGCTCACACGAGACCACGTTCGCTCTATGCGGGAGTTGAACGATGTATTACCACAATATCTTGACGATTGACTTTTTCAGTTGTTGTTCTTCCTTTGTCTGCAGGTGAACATCGTCGACACGACGGATATCCATAATTTCCAGTAACAGTTTCTGCTACTAAATCTCGTGAATATAGCTTTAAGCATTTACCGTCGACAATACATGCAGATTGGATTGGATTGCTGTTGCCACATGGTTGTGGCATGTCGAATCTTATCTTCCAACCAAATCAAGATGTGTACGAGCGGAAGACCACATTTTTGCCATTCCAACATTATCCACATTCCCATCCGACTGAATTTCCTCTCGCAAATGGATGTACTTTTCCGATCGTAATTTGACGTCGTTCCACCGAATGTAAGACATCCGTGGAAAAAGTGCTTCGAAATTGGTTTGAGCGCATGCAAAAGTGTATAAATCTTGATGGAGAATATTTTGAAAAACAACAAAACCATTTTCGTTGATAAATATTCGTATTTTCATTATTAGGCCAGAAATATATATAGCGGACCTCGTATGTCCATGTACGACCACTTTGAAATCGTTTAAAACCACTTTGCTACTGGAAAGGCAATCATCTTCATAATCTTGTTTCATCAATTGAAACGTTTTGATAAAAGTTTTACCAATTCAAAAAGAAAATTTTAATTTGTTCGAAGCTCAATTTTGCACCGATAACACAAACATGCTGTGTCGCGGATCGAATATTGTAATCGATAGGTTAGTTAGTATTTTTGAGGACTAGTCTGTGCTTAAAGCACAGTATCCAGCAAATAAAGTTGTCACGCAGCGCAAAAATGTTTATTCTTTTGAAGTGTGGCCGCTCTTTCTACTTGTAGTACGGCATTTTTTGAGGGCCAATGATGCAGTCATACTGTGTTGACAACCGGCAAAATTTGAAACAATACACACATTCATCTTTTTATGATTTGTTTTAGATTAATAATTGTCCCAAAGCTATTGACATGCGTTCCGGCGGCTGCGTCTGCCTTGGACTGCTCATAGTTCTTGTCTACGGAGCTCAGATGATTGTATATGGGCTCTTTTAAGCAAGTGCGGGATCCGTGTTCTGTTCAGAAACATGATTGCACAAGTGGCCATACCCATGTCCTATGCCAGTTGCATAACGAGATGCAAAAGTGACCCATTTTTCCTTCGATAGTCCTGCATCCCTATTTTAAATTTTACTTTTTCGTCCCAGGTCTTTTAATGCAAATTCATATAATTTCCCGATTCCCAAAATATTGTATTTGCCTTTATCAAGTCAATTAGTACTGTATTCGCTCTTTTAATTCGACTTTTCCACGCATTTTTGTTCATGGCGGGATCCATAGTTTGAAATATGTGAAGCGCAGAGCGAGAGGCAAACGTTGGAGACAGCGAAAAACATTAAAAATTTTATTCTTTTTCGCTACGCGTTATGGAAATACTAAATGCGCGCCCTCAAATAATCTCCTAAATCTTGCACCTTTCTAGTATTTTCGAACCTGTACTGGATACTACCCTTTGAAACAGACCTAGGTAACAAGCTGTTTCAAACTATTTGCCTCTCGCTCTCTCTCACTGCTTTGCAACAGTTTTCTTCTGTCTGGATACTGTGCTTTAGAGCTAGTTCGAATATGGAAGGATTTGTAAGCCCAAATGTGTCTGGGCACATTGTTTTTCGCCATTGTAAATTGCCGGAAAAATTCAGCTTTTCATTGTCGTGCAAAGAGTTGGAGGACACACTGCGATGAGCTAATAGTTAAGTTAGTTACTATTGTGAGACATTGAATTCTTTCAGAATAAAACGTGTTCTACTAGCACGGATTAGTCTGCCCTTTCTTTCGGGATCCAATGCGTGGGGTAGCCGTTTAAGGCAACTCCATGTGACGCGCGACGACATGCTGTCACCTAGAACCCAATAACTTAACTTTTTAAGCTAGGTTCTGACAAAAGACACATTTTCTGAAAGCTGCAAAACTTAATACAAACAAAAAAACAACCTAGCGCAAACTGTAAATTTTCAATTTTCTGACTTTTCGCTTTCTCGGGTACTGACATAAGGTAAATGTAAACAAGAAAGGAAGCTAACTTCGGCATGCCGAAGTTTAAATACCTTTGCAGTAAGTAGAAGAAGAAGAAAAATGTTCTGACTTTCCGCTTTCTCGGAATGTTGCTAGCAAAAAATGTTGCTAGCGCAAAAATGTTGCGAAAAAATTAAATGAATTGATATAAATATATATTCCTATGGCAGCTATATGATATAAGGTGCGTATCAAAATGATAGCACACTTTCATAACTTGCGTTTCTTCCCTCGTAAAATTTGCCTGTACTGGAATATATTTAAAGCAAGTATGATGAAAGAGAGGATAAGGCATAAGTAATGCAAATTTACCGTTATTGGCTATTTTGAGCATTAATTGGAAATATGCCGTTACTTTTGCACAATGACATAGAAATTTGCTAGCTTGCAAGTGTATCATAATTATAGCACACATAACGAAAACAGACGCCGAATTGTTGAGACTAAGTCATTTAAAATTTTTTTTAATTCGCAATAGCAATTTAATTAATTTTAAATAAAATGGGTCGTGGTTCACTGCTTTGTGAACAAGAAAAAGGCTCAATTCTTGCCTTTTCGAAATCTGGCTTGAATATAAGCGAAATATCGCGTGAAATTGGTCGCAGTCGCAAGGTTATTTCAAATTTTTTAAAGAATCCCGGAGAATATGGCAAAAAACGCAGTACCGGTCGAAAACCAGTCATAGATAACCGTACCAAGCGACGCATTGTCAAAAAAGCCAGTAATTCTTTTGTGTCGTGCTCCAGACTTGCTTCGTTAAGTGCAAGAAAAGTGTCCAAAATGACGGTTTGGAGAGTGCTAAATAACTCTGACCACATTGTGAGAGCTAAACAAAAAAAAATACCTTATTTGACAGCCCGTCATAAGGCAGATCGGATTAAATTTGCAGAAAATAACTTGGCAACAAACTGGGCCTCGGTAAAAAAAAATTGTACTTTTTTTTTCTACGTTACTAATCAAATATATTTTATTTAGGTTATTTTTTCGGATGAAAAAAAATTTAATCTGGATGGTCCAGATGGATTTCGCCATTACTGGCGGGATTTAAGAAAGGAGCCCTTGTATTTTTCGAAAAGAAATTTTGGTGGTGGATCTGCAATGGTATGGGGAGCTTTTAACAAGTTTGGCAAGCTTGATTTACAATTTACAAGCTCCAGGATGAATAGTGCAGACTATATTCAAGTCTTAGAGAACAGTTTACTTCCATTTTTAAATGAAAATCCTGAAGCCCCGTATATTTTCATGCAAGACAATGCAAGAATCCACACCAGTCGCATGACAAAAACATTTTTGCAAGAGAGCTCAGTGGAGTTATTGGAGTGGCCGGCATGTTCACCGGACTTAAATCCGATAGAAAATATATAGGGTATTCTCGCCAGAAGAGTCTATAAGGATAACACTACATACGAATGTGTAAGCAGCCTTAAAAGCGCGATTTTGCGGGAGTGGAACCTCCTAGAACCCCAGTTGTTGGCGAATCTTATAGATTCAATGAAAAATCGAATTTTCAATGTCGGAAAATCCAGGGGATCGACCATAAATATCTAATTAAGGATATTAAATAGATTTTAAGAGTATTATTGTTCCTTTCCTTAATTTTAAGACTTAAAATGAAAAGTGTGCTATCATTTTGATACGGTTGCAAAAGCCATTTTTTGCTATTTTGTTCAAAAAAATAAGTATAAAAGTTATAATAATAAATAATTTTGGTTAAAAACGGTTAACCACATCGTTTTCATATAGTGAGAGAAGATTCATGCATTACGGCAATATATCTTGAAAATTATTTAAAAAATACGAGGTGTGCTATCATTTTGATACACACCTTAGTGGTCCGATTTAAATAAAATTAAAACCGAAATTCTGGAATAATATAAAATGTATCAAATTATATGAAAATATATTAAAAATTGGCATAGTAAAAATTTTTTTTCTCAAAAATTTCCGATCGTTCCTATGGCAGCTATATGATATAGTCGTCCGATCTGGCCCGTGCCGACATATATAGTAGTGAGAGCATTTAGAAGACTATCTGCAAAGTTTCATTCAGATAGCTTCAAAATTGAGGGACTAGTTTGCGTAGAAACGGACGGACAGGCGGACAGACAGACGGACAGACGGACATGGCTAGATCGACTCGGCTGTTGATGCTGATCAAGAATATATATACTTTATATGGTCGGAAATGTCTCCTTCACTGCGTTGCAAACTTCTGACTAAAATTACAATACCCTGCCAGGGTATAAAAATAACGAATAAAATGTTGCTAGCAACGAAGACAAACAGCTGCGACTTTGCTTTCCAAATAAATAAATGGATTAATTCGAAAGCTCAGTATGGAGGGAAAATTGAAGGAAAATACATTTTCTCGAGTTGAACAATTTTCATCTCGCGATGGAATACCTGGCTGTGTGCTTACGTATTGTACCGACGCCCTGTACAATCCCCTTCTGAAATTGTTTACCTTGTCCTTAGAAACCTCCCACTTTCCCCTCATTTGGAAGGAATCATTTGTTATTCCTCTCCACAAGAAAGGTAACAAATCGGATGCCAACAACTATAGAGGAATCTCTAAGTTGTCGGCCATTCCAAAACTTTTCGAGAAAATCATTACTCCTCATTTGCAGCACCTGTGTAGATCAATAATTTCTCCATGTCCAAAGTTCTGACTAATTCCAGAGTACTTAGGTACGCGGACGACGTCAAACTATGCGTGCAATATATGGAGGCTTCCTGCCAGTCTGATTTACAAACAGATCTTAATCATTTTTATACCCTTGCAGGGTATTCTAATTTTAGTCAGAAGTTTGCAACGCAGTGAAGGAGACATTTCCGACCCTATAAAGTATATATATTCTTGATCAGCATCAACAGCCGAGTCGATCTAGCCATGTCCGTCTGTCTGTCCGTCTGTCCGTCTGTCCATCTGTCCGTCCGCTTCTACGCAAACTAGTCCCTCAGTTTTGAAGCTATCTGAATGAAACTTTGCATATAGTCTTCTATATGCTCTCACTACTATATATGTCGGTACGGGCCGTATCGGACGACTATATCATATAGCGGAAAGTCATTTTTCTTCTTCTTCTACTTACTGCAAAGGTATTTAAGCTTCGGCATGCCGAAGTTAGCTTCCTTTCTTGTTAAACATGATGCCGCATAAACTTAATAAACTTAAACGGCTCTAAATGCAAGCTAATGACGTTCTCTCGTGTCGCTCCCAAGCTTGCGACTTACACTCTGAACTTCTGCTCTTTGGATCCGCCTGGACCCTAAACTTGACTTTATTAATCATATTTCATGCATGGTGAATAAAGCCAGTGGTGTGCTTTATTTCATTAAACGGTGGTCGAAAGAGTCAACTGACTCCATGCTTGGCATTACCTTTATTTATAACCTAATCCACGGTGACGTGGGAAGTGTTGATTTGTTGGGTCAGTTTAATTTTCACGTACCGCGTAGAAATACTAGATCTTATATTCCCTTGGTGTTGTGCAACTGTTGAACGTCTTTTGAACTCCGTGAACCCTTTAGAGTCCTCTGTGCAAATTATAACGATTTGTACATAATAACTGTAGTGTCTTCACATGCCAGGTTTTATTGCAGAACTGTCCGTGTGTGTGTTAGTTCCAACGTGAACAAATATATGAACTTATTCACTTGAAGAACTTGAGTACAATTTCATAGGGTGTTCTTACAATGCCTATCGATACAGATCGATACTCATCACGCCTCTTCTAAAGGTTGGCTGTTACACAAATATAAATATTATAAAATTTTAAATATATTCATTAACATAATCAAATCATTCGCTTAATTTCATTAAACTCATTCATTATGATCAAGTGACTTTTGAAACATAATAAATAATGTGTGAGAAGTGAAAACTATATTAATTTTCTTTTTACTACTCTACCATCTTGACGTGGTCTTAGATGTGTTACCATCTCTGCATTACCAAGCTCAGAATCCTGATCAGTGTTGTCAACTGTGTTGTCCACTCTTGATTTCATTTGGTTGCAATGTCTTTTTATTTCTTTAGAATTGTGATTTTGAATGCAAATATAACTTCTTGGACCAAGTTGTTTTTTTTACTAATGCTTCAGACCATTTGGGTTTGTTTATAATACCCTTGTAATTTGCCATATTTTTCTTTTGACTCTTGAATATACAGCTGTGTTCACTGAAATAGCTTGCGGCCTGCACTTTAAAGATGGGAAAATACTATTAAAAACACTATTTTGAAATCAAGTTTTTTCATAAATGCTTAGTGTATTTAATTATAAAAATTACAATAATTTTTCCATTGGGGTAACTTAAACACTTTAAAAGATATAGCTAATAACAGAGCAAAAAGTATATATTATGCTGTTCATTGAAATTAGGAAAAAAAATTAAATAAGTATCAAAATATCTAATAAATAATCTAATCCTACTAATATACTATTTGGCTATGACTTAATAGTTTGTTCAATAGCCTTCATTAGCTATCACAGCCTCACACTTTCTTGGCATGGAGTCCACTAAGTCTTGATAACGCTTGAGGGGAGTCTGGCCTTATGCCTCCTGCACAAATTGCCAAGGCTGCGGCTTAGAAGTCGGGGACTTGATACGTATTCGACGGGATTTAAATCCGAGGACTGTGCTGGATATAGCATTACATCAACTTTTTTATTTCAAAACCACTCTTTGGCCACTTTGCTGGTGTGCTAAGGATCATTGTCCTACTGAAACGTCCAAATTAATATCATACGGCTGCATGACAGTTTTTAATACTTTTACATAGGAACGCGCCTAGAGGAGGCGATCCGAGCAGCTGGCGACCTCTCGGCCGCGCAGTTCGGCTTCCGAAAGGCGAAATCCACTGTCGTTGCCATCTCCAAGGTGGTAGACATCGCCAGGTCGGCAATAGCCAGAAAGAGGTGGAAGGGCGGCTCGAAAGAGTACTGCCTTGTGCAACGCCTTCAACACGGCGAGATGAAGCTGCATCATGGAGGCACTATCCAGCCTCGGAGTCCCCCCATACCTCTTGAAGACGATGAGCAGCTACTTCAAGGGCCGAGCGTTGGAGTTTTCCACCTCCGACGGCGCGGAGTCGGTTGAGCTTTCCTGCGGTGTACCTCAAGGTTCCGTACTAGCACCGCTACAATGGAATGCGATGTACGACGAAGTACTGCGCCTCTCACTGCCCGGTCGGTCTGAGCTCGTGGGCTTCGCCGACGACATTGCGGTGGTCGTCGTGGATAAGATGCTATCTCGTGCCGAAGAGACCTGCAACTCGTGCATCTTGGCCATCAGCTCATGGCTGTCGAGCGTAGGCCTGCAGCTAGCGCCACACAAGACGGAAGCCGTACTGATAAGCAGCAGAAAGAAGGTCGAAATACCTTGGAGTCATGCTGGATACAAGGCTCTCGTTCCGTGAGCACCTCGCTTATGCCAGCACTAAGGCGGCTACATCCATCCGGGCGCTGTCTCGGATCATGCTGAACCGCAGAGGCCCTAAGCAAGGAAGTAGACTACTCCTAACGAGCGTGACGAGAGCAACCCTGCTGTACGCTGCCCCGGTCTGGGCGCACGCCATGGCGACGCCCTCGTATAGCCGCGGAATGAATGCGACGCACCGGCTTGCCGCTCTGCGTATATATAGCGCATTCAGTACAGTGTCTCACCAGGCGGCACTGATCCTAGCCGGGACCCCCCTCCCCCCTTGGATCTCCTGGCGAAGGAACAGGCCACCCTTTTCGGGCGGCTGCACGGTAGAGCACTCCCACCGGCGGAGAAGAAGCTGGCACGCTCTGTATTGAAGGCTGACACCCTCCAATCCTGGCAAACCCGATGGGAGTCATCGTCCAAAGGACGGTGGACCCGCCCGCTCATTCCCAGGCTCGAGCCGTGGACCGGCAGAAAGCAAGGCCAAGTGAACTTCTTCCTGACCCATGTCCTGAGCGGCCATGGGTGCTTCAGAAGGTACCTCCACACGCGCGGGCATGAGGACAGCGCGGCCTGCGCCTGGTGTGCAGACGGCTCAGAGGAGACTGCGGAGCACGTAGTGTACTTCTGCGGGCAATTTGAGAGCGAGAGGAGGCGACTGGAGGAGATCCTAGGCGGCCAGATCAGTGTGGACAACCTGGTCGAAATGATGCTTGTCAGCAATGCCAATTGGCAGGCGGTGAGCAACTATGCTGCGACGGTATTGTCCAGACTCCGGGAGGAGGAATGGCGCAGGAGAGGCGTAACGGGCTAATGGGGGCTATGCTTTCGCGAAGCAATGCTTAGCGGCCGTACCGCGAGGGCTTCGTCTCCATTTTTTAGCCATACGCAAATCATTTATTTTACCAAATAAATCAGTTTGGACTCATGTGCCCAAAGGATATTAGGCCATTTTGATAGTTACCAGCTCAAGTGGCTTTTGGCAAACTCCAACCTGGCTTTTATATGTCTTTAACCAAGTTATGGCACCGTCCTTGAACTTCCCGCACTCAAATTTTTTCCCAAGAAGTTGGCGACGAATGATCCTTCACTAATCCCCACGCCATTATCGGCTTTTATATCCCTAGAGGATGCAAAAGAATAATAGCTGGAGAGTACTATGCGTCGGTCCT
This sequence comes from Drosophila aff. chauvacae BK-2020, assembly GCA_018903765.1. Lineage (NCBI taxonomy): Eukaryota > Metazoa > Arthropoda > Insecta > Diptera > Drosophilidae > Drosophila > Drosophila aff. chauvacae BK-2020. The sequence goes on along the minus strand of JAEIGO010000024.1, from coordinate 2,118,906 downwards.
TTACAATTGTGGTTTGGCGAATCCTCCTTCGTTTTTCTGGCTTGTGTTTATATTTTACTGCATTGGAAACCATCTTAGCAGAACATTTCAAAAGGCTTTGAATTTATTATATGCTTTTCCCTCCTTTCTAAGCCGAATAACTTATTCCCTGGAGCAGTGAGGTTCTTTACCCACTAAAATAAAATTTTGTACGTATTCGTAGCCGAAAAAAAATGTTGCCTTAAATTTGTTTTGTGAAGAAATAAAACGGCGCACATAAAAATTGGTATCGATTATATTTAGAGGGAAGTTTGAAGAAAAGAAAACATGTTTCATATTATGAAAAAAAAAGATGAATGATTTATGGAGTTTTTTCAAAACCATGTTTCTCAACTTGCCGTACATGATTACAAAAAAAGTTGTTGACCGATTTTCTTCATCCAGCCCTTATTTCAAAGACCATAAGAAACTGCACAGGATAGACTACGGGCGTAAAAAAAATGATTTTTATACCATTTTTGAGTCGAAAATTATCTCAAAAATAGACATTTTTTCTTTGTAACACTGATTTTTTATAGTTAATATTCGAATTTTGCAACGATTGTAGTCTGTCATTAGAATTATGAACTAAATTTATATTTTCAGTGTTGATACGACAAATACTAGCTATGTGTCTGATCTTCCGCACTTGTGGCATCCGCTATCTTTGTAACGACATACTGCTGAGCTGTGATTCCGCCATCCACAATGCGAATTTACTGCCGTTAGAATTTCCATAGTTGTTGTTCTTGTTAATCTTCTTGAATGTAGCGCTTTTATTGATGTTGTATCTGCCTTGACTGTATTTTATGAGCTTTTTTGGAAGTTCCCTTTTTTCCGTTGTTCGTTTACTGTATTGACACTGGAGTTCTCTTCTGTTCTCACATTTAACTTTGTCTCCATGATTATGGCCTTACGTAACGCCACATCTAAGGTTAGGGACTCATCCTCTTCACATGGATTTTGTCAGGGACTTCCACGACAAAAGGATCCAAAACAAATGCATCTAGCTTAGCGCCCAATTTGCAGCTTATAACTAAATCTTTGACCCTGGCAAACCATTGTGAAGCATTTTCAGACTCGGAATAGAATTTTTGTCGCTCATGAAACACAATTGTTGGTGGAGTGTAGTGACTCTTAAGCATCGCGCACAACTTTTTATATGTTTTTGAGTAAGGTGTGCTGGGGCTGCACAAGCTTTTGAGTAAGGTGTGCTGGGGCTGCACAAGCTGTGTAGCAAACGATACGGATACGAACCAATTGATTAAAGAAGCACTGCTTCGTCGTCGTCTGTGCAATTCATCTCAGAAATGATTCATGTTCATGATTCTGTTAAGTGCGAAAACTCTGGCAAAGCGGTGGTTTGTAAAAATGTTGTTGTCTCCGCTGCCATAGCTGACGCTTCTGATCCCGTTGCCATTGCAAGATTGCGAGATTGTATTTACAACTCTGCTTTTATAAATTGTATTTACAATTTGTTTGTAGAGGGGCGTCCTTCCGCTAAAGATCCTTGCTGGTTGGAGAAATTCCCACGGCGCAGGCGAAAATTGTCGATGTTTAAAAATGAAAACTACGGGGCGTCGTGGGGTTGGTTGAGGAGGGCGCAGTGCGCATCAGCTTTATTTGGCTGCATACATAAGACATTTCATCTTTCGCGCCCACTAACACATAACACGATCAAGCACGTGCTTGGTGTCATAGGGCCACTTTAATAGTGTACCAACGTCCAACAAATATCAGATACTAGTATAAGTTTACTAATAAGAAGAAAAAAGTGAAAAATATTTGATACGTTTCGAGTTCTGGGCTTTTGGGTTTTTGGATAATCAATTGAATAATCAATCGCAGTTGTTAAGTTTGAAATGATAAACTCTCTTGTTAGTTATTTTTATAATTTAGGGTAAGGTCGGAAACTAAAAATAAAATGGATTTTTTCATTAGGTTTATTAAAAAAGTTACTGTGTACTTATTTTTTGTGCCACAGGTGTATATCCGTATATGTTGCTCTGAAAAGTCAGCCTGACCAATGCCATCTTTAATAAAAAACACGTAATAAATATAAAATAAAAAGAAAGCAAAATCAAACAAAATGAAATATTACCCAAGAAAGCAAAAAAAACGAGTAAAACACGTAATTCCACTGTTTTTCATATAGATCCACTGCATATACTGCTGTACAACAAACACTCACGGAATAATTGGAATTTATCAACAAAAATTGCGCTTTTCTTAAAAATTAGAACGAAAATTAAATGCTCTCCGCGCTTATTTATTTAGGGAGAGTTCGAGAGAGCAAGAGCAGTTTTTTGTTGATGACTTAGTGATTAATTTTTACCTTTTTGTCATCATCTTTTTTCATTAACATCAAAATCTCTTAACCATTCTTTGCTCAACCTTTTTTGTGAAGAGAGAAAAATGAGAGCGCGACAGAATCGGATTTGACATGATGGTCGAATGAGAGCTTCGGCTCGGTAGAAGTCGACTTCGGCTGTTGATGAATCTTTGATAACAGAGGCCTATTGAAGACAGTGGTACTGCAGGGTAAATATACTTCTACTAATACTACTATTCAACAGACAATGTCTCTGACACATTAAACATTTTTTTCAAACTTTAAAAGGAAAGGACAAACACTTACCTGCCTTAACGAATAAAAATATATTAGGTCAAGTAAAAAGTTCGTTCGTTTTTTTATATAAGAGATGATCTCAAGGAACTACCCCTACACAAGTACCAATATGCGTATCAAGCTGGTAAAGCAACTGAGACCGCCATACACTGCCTTACAACAACCATTGAAAAGGCACTAGGTGCCTTCTTAGACATCTCAGGAGCTTTCGACAACACGAAATATGAGGCTATACGTGCCTCTCTTGTACGAAAGAATGTCTCTACACCTATCACTAGGTGGATTCTGGAAATGCTTAAATCCAGAATCATAACTGTAGACCTTGGAGGAACTATGACCTCAATCACAGCCACAAGGGGATGCCCTCAAGGGGGAGTACTCTCTCCTCTTCTGTGGACTCTGGTCATCGACGAGCTACTATATGAGCTCAACAACTTAGGGTTCCCCACTCAAGGCTACGCTGATGATCTAGTCATCTATATAGTGGGCTGGCATGAGCAAACCATTTCGGACCGCATGCAGCAAGCCCTCAATATAGCCAACGGATGGTGTCAGGACAAAGGGCTGTCCATAAACCCATCAAAAACAGTTTTAGTCCCATTTACCAGGAAAAGGTCTCTCTCCTTAAAAAGACCATCCCTAAATGGGTCCATCATCGACTTTTCGGTTGAGGCCAACTACCTAGGAGTCACCCTTGACTCCAAACTCAACTGGAACGCACACCTGGAAAAGACTATAAACAAAGCCACTCGAGCACACTTTGCTTGCAACAGGCTTTACGGTAGAACATGGGGCTTAAGTCCCAAAATGATCTACTGGTCTTTCAACACTGTGGTAAAACCGATCTTAACCTATGCATCGCTTGCTTGGTGGACGAAATCTACCCAGAGGACAGCTGCGGCTGCACTTACCAAATTACAACGACTGGTCTGCATAGGCATCACTGGAGCCATCCGGACATGTCCCACTGCAGCACTAGGAGTCATAACTGGCATACCCCTTTTACCAATTACATTGAAAAAGGAGGCCTGCCTGGGGGCACTTCGCCTTCAGAACATCACCAATATAAAAAGTGGTGATCTTACCGGGCATCTTAGGGTCCTTGAACCCCAAATAAATGAGCCCATTCTGCGCGTAACTGACGAGCAGAAACCAAAACTCGTTTTTCACAGAAATTTCTCAGTAGTCTTGTACACTAGGAATGAATGGAAAACAAAATCAATATCTCTGCCCAGTGGATCACAAACGTGGTACACTGACGGGTCGAAACTGGAAAACGGTGACACCGGGGCTGGCATTTTCGGACCAAGGTTCAACAAATCCATAGCCATGGGAAAGTCTCCAACCATTTTCCAAGCAGAGATACACGCCATAGAAATCTGTGCTCGTGAATGCCTTCGCAGGAAAATGCAAGGCGCACGGATTTACATCTTCTCTGACAGTCAGGCAGCGCTCATAGCGCTGAGTTCCTTTACGATCTCATCCGGACTTGTAGAGAACTGTTTCCAGCAGCTGAACGCCCTTGCCTCCAAAAACACCCTAACGGTGGGCTGGGTGCCAGGGCATGAAGGCCATATAGGAAACGAGGTGGCAGACTCCCTAGCTAAACGCGGGGCGATGACACCTTTCATCGGCCCTGAGCCGTTCTGTGGACTATCGAAAGGACACAATAGAGAACTGCTCAGGAAATGGGAGGAAACGGAGATAAATCGTCACTGGACCGACAGTGCAGGGCTGAGACAAGCCAAACAATTTCTCGTCCCCCAGATGACGCGATCAAAACGCATCATCAACCTACCAAAGAGCGAAATTCGCACTCTAACTGGCTACCTAACGGGTCACTGCAACCTTAGGTATCACCTTAAGAAAATAAAACTTTCAGAAATCGACACCTGCAGATTCTGCGAGATGGAGCAAGAAACATCAGAACATATTCTATGTGCGTGCCCATCGCTAATCAGACGTCGACTTCAACATCTAGGAGGTGAACTTATTCCCCCCTACAGGATTTGGGAACAAATAGACCTTACCAAAGTGCTCTCTTTCATTAAAAGCCTAGGTATAGGGCCTTTTCCCTAATCCTACAGGCCGGCACAAAAGATCTAAAATCTGGTCGCAGTGCAGCAAGGCCTTTGTAATAATAATAATAAAATAAGAGATGGCGTTTTGATCCATTGTTCTGGTCTTAAACTGAATATCAAAAAACTGAAAATAAAATATGTTAAAAATCGAACAGTTCTGACCTTCCAAAAAGTATATATCCCTTCCTATAACGATATATTTCAAAAAATACTTTTTATTTAATCTGGGACTGAAAATTAGGTTTAATATAAACAGGCAGATAGAATGTGGTGTTGATTGCCGATCAGGAATATGACGGATTTCGGTATGGGTAAACAATAAGAGTTAAGCTGACAAACAAGTCAGCACTTTCCACGGTTATAAATGAAGGTAATTCCTAGCACGGTTCAATGGTGAGGAACAGATGGTAAGTTAACCAGCAGGAGTCTACAGGAATAAGATGGTAACATCGGTGCACATCCCAGTTTAAACCACATAAAGCGAAAAGTAAAAAATTCGTTTAAACCGACTCAATTCGGGACGCCAGAAGTAACTCTGAGAACAGATAATTTGGGATTAATCTAAGAAGATCAACTGGAATTTCCATTAAGGGAGGGGTCTGGTTTTGAGGGTTCAAAAAAAGTGATTTTTTGCATATTATGAAAGTATAGTGTCTCAAGAATGTTGTCTGTAAATATGAAGTCAATCGGAGCAAAACTCACAAAGATATAGCTTTGGAAGTAGGCGGGTTTTACCAGGGTCTTACCGCTACGAAAAACTTTAAACGCGTTTTTCTCAAATCGATGTTTTTTAAGTCGGTGCACACTGTATCTCAAAATCTATTCAACCGATCGTTCTCAAATTTGTTTACAGTATTTCCTTACATAATTTATGAGGTAACAACTTCGAAATTTTTTCGTTTTTGATTTTAATTTTTTTTTATTATTAACAACAATAGTTATGAATTTTGGCCAAAAATGTGGTATTTTAACTATCAGGTCTTGTAAAAAATTCAAAAAATTCAAAAAAATTCAAAACTCGACGTCAATACCTAGAGGGACATTCAAATTGATGGAAAAACTTTAGTGGTTTCATTTCAGATGATCCAGTGCTGAGGTATGGTGTGCACCGCAAAATTTTTTTTTTTTTGACGACTGCGAAGAATTGCTGTCATTCGGTCAATTTTCAATATATCAATTCAATTCAATTATCAATAATATATTCAACCAATATTTCACAGAATATAGTTTAATTACTACTCTTTAATGTACAATAATCAGAAAAAATTTACTTTCACCGTACGCCCAAAAAAAATGTGAAAAAACCTGTTATTTTCTGCCTTAACACGCATCCGTCCCTTGTGTCAATTTGACACAATTTTCATATTTAAGTCGATTTTTCGGTCATTAGTTGCAAAGATATTTTAATAAAATTTTGGCTCACTGAACGAATTTCGACGAAATTTTAAAATCAAAAAGATTTTTTTTTGTAGGAGGCTTGGGGGCGTGGCAACACGAAACGTAATTAATCCGTCCCTTGTGTCAATTTGACACAAGACAAAAATTGTCCAAAAACAGCACAAAAAAAAATTTTTTTTTGGGTTTTTTTTTTTTTGCTAAAAATATGTTTTATTATTATTATTTTATTTTTTAAAGTGTTTATTTTTTTTTTTGGCCAGTCGCAGTTTTCTGCAATATGCTTGATATTTCAGCATTGAATACGTACATTGCGTATACGGAGCTGAATCCTCTGTGGAATATTCACAAGAAGAACCTCCGCAGGCGACTTTTCTTAGTGGAATTGGGCAGTGCAGTTGTCTCACCTACTATTGACCTACGGGAGAGGACCCCCAGAGGGGAAGGAGCCATGGCAGTGGTGAATGAAATGAGGGGAATTTCACAGGAGCCGTCAACATCCTGGTGACGCACCACATCCCGTCCAGGAAGCGGGCGCGGTGCCACTTGTGTCCACGGAAATCTAAAGCGAATGTACACTCTTAAAAAAAAAGTTAAAATAAAAAAAAAAACACTTTAAAAAATAAAATAATAATTAAAGATAATTATATCAAAAAAAACCAAAAAAAATTTTTTTTCTGTTGTTTTTCGACATTTTTTGTCTTTGTCAAATTGACACAAAGGGACTGTTTCGTTATTTTTTCTTGGGGACGGATGCGTGTTAAATCGAGTTTCCCATCTAACAAAGTCAAATGCTTTACTGAAAGATCACATATGTCTGAAAGTTAATATGTAAACCCTGACATAGAGAAATACCTGATCTACACAGGAGCCGCAAATGTAAAGTAATGACATTTACGAATAATCTTGGAATGGCCGACAATTTAGAGATTCATCTATTGTTGTTTTTTTGTGGATAGAAATAACTTGACATTCACAATGTTGTCGCAGCCGATTGCAAGATATTTATCGGCATTTGTATAAGTTCTAATGGCGCAGACAATTTTAGACATAATACGAACTTAGCACTGTACGTTTACGAAGGGCGAGATAAGAAAAGCAGCAGCTACAATGAGAGAGCGAGAGAGCGGGTGAGCGTGAAAGTAAACTTGACGTTTAGCTGTCACTACAGCGCAAACGACAGCTAAACGCAGAAGGCACAAGGAGGAATGGAAAAATATGCAAAAGCATAAATTGAAAAAATAATGATAACTAAAATGCACAAATCCGAATAGCTGCATGCACGCAAAGTGAACGGGAACTTAAGGGGTTATAAACCTTTTTTTTTTTTTTTTTTTTCTTCAAAAAATCGAAAAGTTTTTGTTTGCTGAATCCTAAAGAACATTTTCCCAAATTTTCAGAAAGATCCGAACAATAGTTCCATAGGAAAACAGCTTTTTGTGCCGCGGTTTGTCACACTCAACCTCGAACTTTAAATGCGATTATCTCGAAATCGTTTCTTTACAAAAGTGCCTTTGCCGTGACTACGATTCCACAAGAACTATTTTATCGATTTGCTTAATTTTTTTTTTTTTAATTGTTCGTAATGAATATGCGGAGTTCGTGACCGATTCAGTTTTATACAAAAAATTTAATTTTTCAAATAAGAATTTTTTAATAAAATTTTTAGTGCTAAAAAATTAACTTTTTAGAAAAATCGTTACCGTTTACAGAAAAAACGATATATTCTTTAAAGTAATCGTTCACGAACCAGAAACAACTGTATACTAATGAAATTTTTTCTGTTTTTTGATCTCAGTTGACCTTCAATCGTAGTCACCGCAAGTCGCTTTAAAAAAAAAAATGGTTTTGGTAGAATCGCCATAACTCCGTGAATTATTTATATTTTTTCAAGAACAATAGCTTGCTTTTTTCTTCAAAATATGTACAATCAATAAATAGTAACAAGTGTGTAATAAAATGACTGCTACATATTTTAAAAAAATCCAAAGTTTCCTCAAATTTTCCGCTGAAAAAGGTATATAACCCCTTAATTGAACACAAAAAGAAGGATTTAAATATTATAATAATAGTTGCGACCACTGAGGTACACTAGTCTGACCCATCTGCCCTCTTCAGACAAAGTTCATAAAGTACTTTGCCTTTTGAGATTGCCTTAGGCCGCAGGTGCGGCTTGCTCTATGGTGGAAAAAAATGTCCGAAAGTGAGCACGCTTACTATACGGGATTTCGTTGTTATATTCTGTCAGCTTTTTAGTGTTCCTCTTTGCTGTGTTAAACCTTTCTGACTTCTGCACGAAGTAGCCCTAGTTTCCTATTCCACCAGGGATTGTCCCTGCTGGACTCTATGGATTTTTCGGGACAGCTTGCATGATGTGCATCCAAGATTGTCTCACTTACTTCTTTTGAGAGTTGATCAAGATTTTCCGTAAAGGATACTCTCTTACTCTGGTTCAGCCTGCTCAGATTTAATTCCAGACAGGATTGATAGGCTGGCCTGCCAGTCCGTCGTGGATTCCTGATAACCCTGCTGAAGTTAAGGTTGCTATGAAGGTCGGAACAGTTTAGTAATGCAAGTGGGTTCAGCCCCGACACTGAAAACTGTAAGATCCCTAGATACAAGATAATTTTGTAATTATCTGCTGTTGTTGTCCGTGCTGCCCCATGCAACACTGTGCGCATGGGCATCAGACCCTAGCAGTAGGGGTAGCCTTTTGCTGCTGCAATGTTGCACCAGATCCTGAACCTCTGGTGGGGGGCATCCGTCACGTCTCTTGGGAAGTATGCCGACGCCACCACAAAACTCCCGTGCTCTATAGTAATCATCACCGCTACTAGATCTCTGTTGAGAAATTTAGAGAGACATAGAAAGTGCATGTCCTTCCGCACCTAGATGCAAGCTCTCGGTGGTGCCTCCCTTACGTCTGCAATTGTTTGCATACTCACTTGATTTAGGCCGCAGATCCTGCCTCTGACGACCCAAGGCTCCTTGGGTCCTTGAGCACCAGCCCTAGGTTCGAACTGGAGACCAACCTGCCGATGACAGCCGAGGCTGCCCTGGCGTGATGCAGGTTGATCTGTGCCACGTTGGTGACCCCCTTCCTTAGAGCTCTTCTTCACCCTCCGAGACTGCATACCGGTTGGTGTCTGCTCATCATCGGATGGCTCCTCATTGCTGGTTGGCTCCTCCTCGCCGCCCATATGCAGGCGCGTCCGGTCCAGCCCCTGTAGCGAAACCGAGTCCAACTCGGCCTCCACTGCTGCTAAGTCCGTAGCCTCGGCTGCTTCGCCCGAGAGGCAGGAGGGTGCCACCTTGGCTGCAGCCGTTGACGTGCCAGGCTCATCAGCTCGTCAGCTTTTGCCTCCGTGGGCACCTCCGCCTCCGCAGGTTCCTGCTTCTATGCATTCGGCATTTTAGCTAGCCGAACCTGTAGCTCACCAGCATCTCATGCTTTTTGTCTGCTGTGTGTTGTGGTTAAGCTGTGCGTGTTTAGATTTTTAATTTTCTTGTTGTCCATAGATTGGTCCCACGAGTGTAGGGGTCCCATTAACACGCTGGGGCCAGGTATACTCACCGAGGCGGCCAGGTATCGGTGAGGTTCCGTCCAAATACAGTCAGTTACCCCTGACTGCAAACCAGCCAATGGGCACGGAATGCATACCACCCTGGCTTAGGCGGGTGAAGTGGCTCTCTTGCCTCAGGACGTCACCACTGCCCTTGTGAGATGTTGGGGATAGGATGTGGGTAGGAACACCTGTAGGAAGTATAGAGTGTGTAAGACTATGTATTAAAGACGGTTAGACATGAGCCTTGTAGGTACTACAACGGTGTGGTACCCTCTGTTGTCCGGAACTGCTTATTCACGACAAGTCGCTATTCGCAGCTAACCTCCACAGGAGGCCTTGCGTTATCCGCAACCTGCGACCCGTCCGGTGGCTTTAGCTTGCCCACCTCAGAACCATCTCACTCGTTCTTCAGTACCAGAAAGACTTAACTAAGACTCGGTTGTTTTTATGCTAAATTTATACAAAACGAGAGCGCCAGAAAAAAAAACACGTCCGTTCACTTGGAAGACAGAAGACATCGCCAAATATTTTCGGAGTAGACTGATTTTTACATAGGAAATTTAGGTTAAGTGTTAGAAATGAAAATTGTATTCAAATCACACTTTTCCCACATAAATTCGAAAACTATCATTCCTAAATCCAGCACAATCTTAGTGAAACATAAATTTGTAAATATTCCACTTATTAATGCTTTATTCTAGTTGCAGTACATTATTAATAAATTGATCTTCATTCTTCATTATCTTTAACCCACAGCGAAGGTGGATTTTTCAAGGCCCATCTGTACTTTCCTAAAGAATATCCGTTGCGCCCTCCACGGATGAAGTTTGTCACAGAAATTTGGCACCCAAATATCGAAAAAAACGGAGATGTCTGTATTTCTATTCTGCATGAGCCCGGAGATGATAAGTGGGGCTATGAAAAAGCATCGGAGCGCTGGTTACCTGTTCATACGGTGGAAACTATTTTGATATCGGTGATATCTATGCTGGCTGATCCTAATGACGAGTCTCCAGCAAATGTAGACGCCGCCAAGGAATGGAGAGAATCATACACCGACTTCAAACGTAAAGTTGCTCGATGTGTTCGAAAAAGTCAAGAAGAATGCTCGTGAAGCATATTGGCCCTACATTTGTATATTTATATTAAACATTTTATACATTAAAAGGAATAACTAAAATTAGAATTGAATTTTTATTTTTACAGGAAGAATTAAGGGGGTCTTCTACTTACGAGGCCGAAATTTTGGCCTATAAGCATATAAGAAGATGCTGCATTCAAAACATTTGCGGGGTTTAATAAACTTGATGGGTTTTTATTTATTACTAAATTAGTTTTTAACTAGACTCCAAAAATGGTTAGTTACTAATTAGTAATTATTAAATTAAAAAAAAAAAATCAAAACAAATTAAATATAAACAAAAATCAAAATGAAGTTTAATACTGTTTCACAGCCACATATGAAACAATAAAGTACACGATTTTTATACCCTTGCAGGGTATTATAATTTTAGTCAGAAGATTGCAACGCAGTGAAGGAGACATTTCCGACCCTATAAAGTATATATATTTGTGTCAGGATGTTCTTTAATTATATTATTTTATTTATTATATGTATTCCGTTGGTTATTATATTATTATTTACAATGTTTCTTAAAATTATGTTTAACTATCTTGTCTTTTCTAATTATCTTTATACTTTTCCACTCTTGTTCTTGTTTGTTCTAATTATTATTCCACTAAGTTCTTGTTCGTTCTTTCTTGTTTGCGTGCTCGTACCCAAGTCATCCGCTGCTCGCAGGCAGCTCTCTTTCAACCCCCGAATCATACATTGCCTCTGTTTGAGCACCCGCTCTCTCAAACAGAGCGTAACAAAATAGTGTGCCCAGAGCATACTCATCCTAATTGGCCTGCTACAACTCGTCCTTCCTGACCTTGATAGCCCTCTATCTCGGCATTACAATGTCTTGACTTATTCTTATTATTATTTAACAAAATATACAACTTATATACTAATACAATTCTAATTTACAAATTCTTCAGTTTTTACTAATATTCTACTAGATTTTACTTATCTACATTTATTTTCATCTTGCATCCAATGCCGAATATTATTAGCGCTCCAAACCCCTTGGTATGGATTCCGAGATAATTGAAACCCATCAATGTCTTTTAGCAAAAATCTATCATTTTTTTCCCAATAATGTATGGTCCTTTGCTTTTCGGGATTAACTTTTTACTAACTCCCGCGGTACTATCAAAATTCTTCACCATGACATAGTCACCTTCTCTGTATTCCGAATTATTTTTTCTTTTTGCATTGTAATAGTTTTCATTTCTTATTTGAGCCTTTATTTGGCATCCTTCTACATTTCGTCTAAGTTCTTCTAAATTTTTCCTATTTTCTTCAATAATTTCATCTTCGTCTTCTGATTCTTCTCTAACTTCTTCTTTCTCTCCTAACTTCTCCTTTAATTCATCACTAACTTCTCCTCTCTGAGCTATTCCAAATAAAGTTTCACTTGGAAGATGCCTAATGCTGCTATGCCATGTATTATTTAACGAATACTCTACTTGTTCCACTACTATATCCCAATGTAATCCTCTTTCCGGTTCTGTTAGTTTTGCAATCATCGGTCCCAAACTTCTATTTACTCGCTCAACTTGACCATTGGCTTGTGGTGACCCTGTAGCAATTTTTATGTGTTTTCTATTCCTTTCCTTGACAAAATTTTCAAAATCCGCTGACGTAAAACAACTTCCTCGATCTGATATAATACACCTTGGTCTGCTGTACGCCCTAAAATAGTCTGCTAATGCGCTCAAAACTTCTTTTGTGTTCGTTGTTTTTGTAGTGTAAAGTCTAACCAACTTTGTAAATCCATCGATCACCACTAAAATATGTTTCTTTGATCTACTATTGTCTACTGGCCCATAGTGATCGATATGAATAACTTCAAATGGTTTATTCCCTTTGGGTATACTGTGCAGCAACCCATCTCCCTTTCCTACTTTAGGGGAGAACGCTATACATTTCAAACAGTTTTGGATGTGTTCACAAACCTTCTCCTTCATGTTCGGGAGCCAATAACTTTTACTAATTGCATCTAACATTTTATCCCTCCCAATATGTCATAATTCGTCATGATATTTATATAGCACATGTTGCTCCATTCGATTTCGTACATAAAACAATAAATTTTTGTTATTATCCTTTCTATATATGACACCGTTTCTCACCGTTTCAAACCATTTATGCTCCCTATTTTCTAAAATTTTCTATCTTAATATCTCTTGACTGACAAATTATCAAATTATCCTCAAATGTATTTGCATCAATTATCATAATGTTGTTACACCTGCTAAGCGCATCCACGTGCTGCATTTGTTTTCCCGATCTGTGCTTCAATTCATAATAAAATTCTTGCAGTTCTAAAACCCACCTTGCTATTCTTGGGTTCAATTCTATCTTATTCAACGTCAAAGTTAAAGAGTTACAATCTGTGACAATTCTAAAAGGTTTACCCTGTAAATATATCCTAAATCGCCTAAGTGCATAAATTATAGCTAATGTCTCTAATTCGAAGCTGTGATATTTAGCTTCTGTTGCCGTGGACCTTTTTGAAAAGTAAAATATCGGATGCAGTTTCCTATTTTCTTTTCTCTGAAGCAATACAGCCCCAAAACCTAACGCACTCGCATCGCAATGAAGCTCTACTTCATCCCTATGATCATATAAAGCCAACACTGGAGCTGCAACTAATTTGTCCTTCAAAAGTGTGAAACAATCGAACTCTTCTTTTCCAAATTCAAAGGATCTCAGTAAATCATATAACGGTTTTGCTAATATCGAAAAATCTTTTATAAACCGGCGGAAGTAAGAACATAGACCTAAGAAGCTTTATACAGCTTGTACTTTGTTTGGCACCGGAAAATTTTGTATAGCCTCTAATCCCTTTTCATCAGCTTTAATTCCCTCTTTTGAAATTAAAATATCATCCATAAAAAATATCATTCACAAATCTTTGAAATACCTGCGGTGCCGTTTTCAATCCCATCGGCATTCGCAAAAACTCAAACTGCCCTAATGGCGTTGTAAACGACGTATACTTCACCGAATCTTTGTTTACAAACACATGAAAGTACCCATTTTTCAAATCTAATTTTGTAAAAACCGATTTACCAACTAATTTATCCAAAAGATCATCAATTAAGGGGATGGGATAATTATCTTTGACCATAACCTTATTTAGCCTTCTAAAATCTATACATAATCTAAATTCCCCAGACTTTTTCTTCACTAATACAATTGACGAAGCATATTCAGATCTACTATTCTGAATAATACCCTTTTCTAAGAATTCGTCTAACATTTTCTGCAACGCTTCCTTTTCACTATACGACAGCCTCCTAGGTGCACAGCTAAACGGTTTTGTACTCTCTAATATTATATAAATTTCACATTTATTTTTCGGTACCTCCGGTCTCGGTACATACATATATTTCGACTCTAAAATTTGTATAAGCTCAATTTTATCCGCATAACTAACCTGATCCCCAATATTGTACACTATTGTATTATTATCATTTTCTAACATATTTATTTGTAACATTTCCTTTTCCTCCAACACTCCTCGTTGTTCACCTAATTTGTGTGTACCTAAACTTGTACCTAAATCATTATTTCCTAAATTTTTACTTAAACCGTTTTGCCCTAAAATTGTACCTAAACCGTTCTGTCCTAAACTTTTACCTAAACCGTTCTGTCCTAAACTTTTACCTAAACCGTTCTGTCCTAAACTTTTACCTAAACCGTTCTGACCTAAACTTTTACCTAAACCGTTCTGACCTAAACTTTTACCTAATCCGTTCGGACCTAAACTTCTACCTAAACCGTTATGTCCTAAATTTGTACCTAAACTGTTCTGACCTAAACTTTTACCTAAACCGTTCTGCCCTAAACTTTTACCCAAACCGTTTTGCCCTAAACTTCTACCTAAACCGCTTTTTCCTAAATGTGTACCTAAACGTATATTTCCTAAATTTGTACCTAAACGTATATTTCCTAAATACCTAAACAGCTTTTTCCTAAATATGTACCTAAACTTATATTTCCTAAATTTGTACATAAACTTATATTTCCTAAATTTGTACTGTGCTGGAGTGGGCGGGTAATTGCCAAAGGTCCGTACGGCCGCTGGAGGAGGTCGTGGCCGCTGGAGTGGAGTCGCTGAAGTGCGGCTGTAGTTGTTGTTGTTGGGGGCCCAGAAATAAGTAGGCTTCGGGGATCAGCTTCTGCTTAGACTTCACTTTATTCACTTTGGTTTTAATAATAACTTAGAACTAACAATAGGAATGCCGCTAGACCGCGGAGTGGTGAAAAAGCCGGATGGAAGAGAGGGAGAGCGCGAGGAGAGCCAGAGCAGAGCTGCAGCGAAAGCTTTTGCGCCGCTCACACTGCCGCTCAGAAATTCGCGCCCTTCTGGCGTGAACATTCTCCCCCCCTTGCGTAGGCAAAGGACTCATCGGCCGGATGGCCAGCAGGATCGGTGTCATCATTCACGACAAGCTCCGGAAACGGTCCATCCGAACACTGTGCTTTGAGCGACGGGCAACCCATCATCGAGCTTTAGGAACCCAGGTTGGATCAGGTTCGCATAAACATCTGACCCCAACACGAGGGAGATGGTTGCCGGCCGGTGGAAGCGGTCGTCCGCGAGACGAATGTCATTGAATTTGGCCCTTGCGGCGTCGCTCAGCGCTCGAATAGGTGTCCGGATCCTCAGGCTGGGGTCGACCTTCAGGACGACATCGAGCCGGAAGCGGTTTGTTCGGGACTGGAGAGTCACCGAGCAAACCTCGTCGTCTCCTAGCCGGGTGGTAGGCAGCCGGAACGCAGACGCCAACGACCGATCGATGCTGCTCACCGGCATGCATGGGTCGATCATGGCGCCGGTCTCGAAGGTCCTCGAGCCCGTGTCTAGCACGACAATGGCTGTCGGCAGGATGTGGACAACCTTCTGCTGCGGTCTCGTTGCCACTGACGGGGACGGGACGGAGACCTTCTGCTGCGGGCGATCGTTGGCGACTGGGGCTGGCGACGGCGACCGGGAAGTGGACATCGCGTCCGGACGGGGTGCAGCGGGCTGGCGCCCTCTGCGTGTCGGAGGTGGCAGTGCGGATCCTCTTGGAGCGGAGCGGGGTTCCTCGTGTATGTGGAGTAGAGTGTGGTGGTTCCCTCCACACTTCTTGCACCCGTCTTGGCTGCGGCAGTCTTCTCCTGAGTGCTGATGGGCGAGGCAGTTCGAGCAGTACTTATTAATAAGTGCTGCTCGAAGGCGCTTTTCAGCGCTCAGTTTGTGGAACCTCTTGCACTTCCGAAGAGGATGGATTCCCGGGCAGACTCGGCAGCGGTAGGATTGAATACCTCGGGAACGTCTGCCCTCCAAGGAATTGGTGTAACGAGGACGAGGAGCCATGGTGACGAGGAGGATGCTGTCTGTCGATAAAACAAAAAAAAGAAACGGGGTTTAGAATGGGCAGACTACACTTTGGACCCCGGAATGGGGGAGGATCCCTAATCCCTCGGAACGGAGGACTCTTGGTCTTCCGCAGGCAGGAGAATGACCTTGTGGACAGGGCGCTTAATTGTGCCGCGAGACGTACGGATCTCGACGACACGAATGCGGTCATCGGCTCCAGGAAAGACAGAAACTATTCTGCCGAGCCGCCATTCGTTTGACGGTAGATTGTCCTCTTGGCTATATGCATCAGTCACAGACTCTTTGACGGCTTGGAGGAAGTCCCTGGAGATCAAAGTCGCTGCCCCCACAAAGGTCTTGCCATTATCGGAATGAACCCGCTGTGGACAACCGCGCCTCGCTACGAAACGCTACGTTGTCAGGTCGGAAGTGGGTTCCAAATGGATAGCCTTCGTGGAAAAGCACACAAACACACAAGCATACCCCTTCGTTATGAGACACGCTCTCCCTGTATAATTCTTTATCTCGAAAGGGCCGGCATAGTCGATGCCCGTGTAGGTAAAAGCCCTCGAGAAAGAGATTCTATCTGTCGGAAGATCGCCCATCAGCTGTGTTTGCAGTCTCTTCTTGTAAATCGTGCAAATCTTGTACGGATTGACCTGAAGGCTGTGGATTCTTGATTTTAGGAATCCAATACTTCGATCGGATCAGACGTACGATTAATTGACTACCGCCATGAAGAGTAATCTGGTGAGTAAATTGGATGAGAAGGCGCGACAGTCTGCAGTCGTAGGGAAGAATGATCGGATGGCGTTCATCATATTGTAGGGCTTTGGAGGCAGTGAGGCGGCCACAGGCCCTTAAAAGGCCGTGCCGGTCAATGAAAGGAAACAGGTTCAGCAACGGACTCGACACTGGAAGAGGCCTTTTTTCTGCCAGATGCTTCAGCTCTTCGCCGTATGCCTTGCGCTGCGCCATGGAGATCAGAGTCCTTTCTGCCTCTCGGATTTCTTCACTAGTGGGTTGTGAGTTGGACGAGAGCGAACCCTTGCGGCAGCTTTTTAGGAAGCGTTGAACATAGGCCAGAACTCGTAGCGCCTTGTCTAGTTTGGAAAACCGTTCGAGGAAGTCGATATTGGGCCTTGACAAAATGCGCTTTGACCGCGCCCTGCTCCAGCTCTGTAACTGGAGGAGTATCGTTTTGCGCTGGCCATAGCTCTCGTGGCCCTTGCAGCCATTCTGGTCCGTGCCACCAGAGTTGATTACCCGCCAATTCATTTAGGGATACGCCTCGCCTGGCTAGATCGGCGGAGTTTTGTTCAGATCGAACGTGTGCCCAACAGTCGACTGGTGTCGTCTGAGTGATCTTGGCAACTCTGTTGGCCACAAATGTGGTCCAGTTGCAAGCAGGCTTCCTTAACCAGGCTAGAACAATAGTGGAATCTGTCCAGCAGCGGATATCTGAACTGGCGGTTGGCATATGCGGAAGGATTGCTGTCACCATTTCGGTTAACAAGACGGCACCACAGAGCTCCAGCCGGGGAAGAGACACGGTTTTCACTGGAGCCACTCGTGTCTTGGCTGTAAGCAGACGAGTCAAGACTTCTTGCCCTATCTCGACGCGGACGTAGATAGCCGCTCCATAGGCTTTTTGAGACGCATCGCAGAATCCGTGATGCTCTATGGTTACCTCAGGCTGATACCAGACCCATCTCGGGACGCGGATCTGGTTGAGGTCGGAATACTCATCTAAGAACGATTGCCACCTGAGACTCATCTCGGTGGGAAGCTTATCGTCCCAGCCCAAGTCCTGCAACCATATCTCCTGAATAAATATTTTGGAACGGATAATGAACGGAGCGAGCCACCCGGCAGGATCGAACAACCTCGCGATTTGGGACAGAACTTCTCGCTTAGTATAGGAGGGTTCTAACGCTATTTCAGGAGGGACGAAATAGAATTCGTCGGACTTGGCCCTCCACCGAATACCGAGCGTCTTGGCTGTGCTTTCGGCATCGATGTCGAGGAACTCGGAATGAAGGAGGTGTTCGGCCGGGACGTCTTTCAGTACGCCCTTGTGGTTGGAGGTCCACTTTCTCAGCGGAAACCCGGAGGTTGCAACTCTTGAATGGAGCTTTGGGCGTCGTTCACAGAATTTGCCCCTGCCAGATCGTCGTCGAAGTACATGTGCTGCTTAATGGTGCGGCTGGCTTTTGGATATGACACTTGGACATCATCTGCCAGCTGCTGCAGTACTCGAATGGCGAGGAAAGGGGCACAGTTGACACTGAAGGTGACGGTTTTCAACTCGAAATCGCGGATATCTCCTTCCTTATTTCGGAACAGAATTCTTTGAAAGGGTGTATGCTTTGGGATCGACCCAGATCTGACGGTACATTTTTGTAATGTCCGCACTGAAGACGTACTGGAAATACCGCCACTTCAGGATCTGGATCGTAAGATCGGATTGTAGGACCGGACCAGCATGAAGGATATCATTTAAGCTGGTCCCATTTGCCGACGGACTTGAAGCGTTAAATACAACGCTCAGCGCTCGAATGGGTGTCCGGATCCTCAGGCTGGGGTCGACCTTCAGGACGACATCGAGCCGGAAGCGGTTTGTTCGGGACGGGAGAGTCACCGAGCAAACCTCGTCGTCTCCTAGCCGGGTGGTAGGCAGCCGGAACGCAGACGCCAACGACCGATCGATGCTGCTCACCGGCATGCATGGGTCGATCATGGCGCCGGTCTCGAAGGTCCTCGAGCCCGTGTCTAGCACGACAATGGCTGTCGGCAGGATGTGGACAACCTTCTGCTGCGGTCTCGTCGCCACTGACGGGGACGGGACGGAGACCTTCTGCTGCGGGCGATCGTTGGCGACTGGGGCTGGCGACGGCGACCGGGAAGTGGACATCGCGTCCGGACGGGGTGCAGCGGGCTGGCGCCCTCTGCGTGTCGGAGGTGGCAGTGCGGATCCTCTTGGAGCGGAGCGGGGTTCCTCGTGTATGTGGAGTAGAGTGTGGTGGTTCCCTCCACACTTCTTGCACCCGTCTTGGCTGCGGCAGTCTTCTCCTGAGTGCTGATGGGCGAGGCAGTTCGAGCAGTACTTATTAATAAGTGCTGCTCGAAGGCGCTTTTCAGCGCTCAGTTTGTGGAACCTCTTGCACTTCCGAAGAGGATGGATTCCCGGGCAGACTCGGCAGCGGTAGGATTGAATACCTCGGGAACGTCTGCCCTCCAAGGAATTGGTGTAACGAGGACGAGGAGCCATGGTGACGAGGAGGATGCTGTCTGTCGATAAAACAAAAAAAAGAAACGGGGTTTAGAATGGGCAGACTACACTTTGGACCCCGGAATGGGGGAGGAGCCCTAATCCCTCGGAACGGAGGACTCTTGGTCTTCCGCAGGCAGGAGAATGACCTTGTGGACAGGGCGCTTAATTGTGCCGCGAGACGTACGGATCTCGACGACACGAATGCGGTCATCGGCTCCAGGAAAGACAGAAACTATTCTGCCGAGCCGCCATTCGTTTGACGGTAGATTGTCCTCTTGGCTATATGCATCAGTCACAGACTCTTTGACGGCTTGGAGGAAGTCCCTGGAGATCAAAGTCGCTGCCCCCACAAAGGTCTTGCCATTATCGGAATGAACCCGCTGTGGACAACCGCGCCTCGCTACGAAACGCTACGTTGTCAGGTCGGAAGTGGGTTCCAAATGGATAGCCTTCGTGGAAAAGCACACAAACACACAAGCATACCCCTTCGTTATGAGACACGCTCTCCCTGTATAATTCTTTATCTCGAAAGGGCCGGCATAGTCGATGCCCGTGTAGGTAAAAGCCCTCGAGAAAGAGATTCTATCTGTCGGAAGATCGCCCATCAGCTGTGTTTGCAGTCTCTTCTTGTAAATCGTGCAAATCTTGTACGGATTGACCTGAAGGCTGTGGATTCTTGATTTTAGGAATCCAATACTTCGATCGGATCAGACGTACGATTAATTGACTACCGCCATGAAGAGTAATCTGGTGAGTAAATTGGATGAGAAGGCGCGACAGTCTGCAGTCGTAGGGAAGAATGATCGGATGGCGTTCATCATATTGTAGGGCTTTGGAGGCAGTGAGGCGGCCACAGGCCCTTAAAAGGCCGTGCCGGTCAATGAAAGGAAACAGGTTCAGCAACGGACTCGACACTGGAAGAGGCCTTTTTTCTGCCAGATGCTTCAGCTCTTCGCCGTATGCTCTGCGCTGCGCCATGGAGATCAGAGTCCTTTCTGCATCTCGGATTTCTTCACTAGTGGGTTGTGAGTTGGACGAGAGCGAACCCTTGCGGCAGCTTTTTAGGAAGCGTTGAACATAGGCCAGAACTCGTAGCGCCTTGTCTAGTTTGGAAAACCGTTCGAGGAAGTCGATAGAAGGGGCCTTGACAAAATGCGCTTTGACCGCGCCCTGCTCCAGCTCTGTAACTGGAGGAGTATCGTTTTGCGCTGGCCATAGCTCTCGTGGCCCTTGCAGCCATTCTGGTCCGTGCCACCAGAGTTGATTACCCGCCAATTCATTTAGGGATACGCCTCGCCTGGCTAGATCGGCGGAGTTTTGTTCAGATCGAACGTGTGCCCAACAGTCGACTGGTGTCGCCTGAGTGATCTTGGCAACTCTGTTGGCCACAAATGTGGTCCAGTTGCAAGCAGGCTTCCTTAACCAGGCTAGAACAATAGTGGAATCTGTCCAGCAGCGGATATCTGAACTGGCGGTTGGCATATGCGGAAGGATTGCTGTCACCATTTCGGTTAACAAGACGGCACCACAGAGCTCCAGCCGGGGAAGAGACACGGTTTTCACTGGAGCCACTCGTGTCTTGGCTGTAAGCAGACGAGTCAAGACTTCTTGCCCTATCTCGACGCGGACGTAGATAGCCGCTCCATAGGCTTTTTGAGACGCATCGCAGAATCCGTGATGCTCTATGGTTACCTCAGGCTGATACCAGACCCATCTCGGGACGCGGATCTGGTTGAGGTCGGAATACTCATCTAAGAACGATTGCCACCTGAGACTCATCTCGGTGGGAAGCTTATCGTCCCAGCCCAAGTCCTGCAACCATATCTCCTGAATAAATATTTTGGAACGGATAATGAACGGAGCGAGCCACCCGGCAGGATCGAACAACCTCGCGATTTGGGACAGAACTTCTCGCTTAGTATAGGAGGGTTCCAACGCTATTTCAGGAGGGACGAAATAGAATTCGTCGGACTTGGCCCTCCACCGAATACCGAGCGTCTTGGCTGTGCTTTCGGCATCGATGTCGAGGAACTCGGAATGAAGGAGGTGTTCGGCCGGGACGTCTTTCAGTACGCCCTTGTGGTTGGAGGTCCACTTTCTCAGCGGAAACCCGGAGGTTGCAACTCTTGAATGGAGCTTTGGGCGTCGTTCACAGAATTTGCCCCTGCCAGATCGTCGTCGAAGTACATGTGCTGCTTAATGGTGCGGCTGGCTTTTGGATATGACACTTGGACATCATCTGCCAGCTGCTGCAGTACTCGAATGGCGAGGAAAGGGGCACAGTTGACACTGAAGGTGACGGTTTTCAACTCGAAATCGCGGATATCTCCTTCCTTATTTCGGAACAGAATTCTTTGAAAGGGTGTATGCTTTGGATCGACCCAGATCTGACGGTACATTTTTGTAATGTCCGCACTGAAGACGTACTGGAAATACCGCCACTTCAGGATCTGGATCGTAAGATCGGATTGTAGGACCGGACCAGCATGAAGGATATCATTTAAGCTGGTCCCATTTGCCGACGGACTTGAAGCGTTAAATACAACGCTCAGCGCTCGAATGGGTGTCCGGATCCTCAGGCTGGGGTCGACCTTCAGGACGACATCGAGCCGGAAGCGGTTTGTTCGGGACGGGAGAGTCACCGAGCAAACCTCGTCGTCTCCTAGCCGGGTGGTAGGCAGCCGGAACGCAGACGCCAACGACCGATCGATGCTGCTCACCGGCATGCATGGGTCGATCATGGCGCCGGTCTCGAAGGTCCTCGAGCCCGTGTCTAGCACGACAATGGCTGTCGGCAGGATGTGGACAACCTTCTGCTGCGGTCTCGTTGCCACTGACGGGGACGGGACGGAGACCTTCTGCTGCGGGCGATCGTTGGCGACTGGGGCTGGCGACGGCGACCGGGAAGTGGACATCGCGTCCGGACGGGGTGCAGCGGGCTGGCGCCCTCTGCGTGTCGGAGGTGGCAGTGCGGATCCTCTTGGAGCGGAGCGGGGTTCCTCGTGTATGTGGAGTAGAGTGTGGTGGTTCCCTCCACACTTCTTGCACCCGTCTTGGCTGCGGCAGTCTTCTCCTGAGTGCTGATGGGCGAGGCAGTTCGAGCAGTACTTATTAATAAGTGCTGCTCGAAGGCGCTTTTCAGCGCTCAGTTTGTGGAACCTCTTGCACTTCCGAAGAGGATGGATTCCCGGGCAGACTCGGCAGCGGTAGGATTGAATACCTCGGGAACGTCTGCCCTCCAAGGAATTGGTGTAACGAGGACGAGGAGCCATGGTGACGAGGAGGATGCTGTCTGTCGATAAAACAAAAAAAAGAAACGGGGTCTAGAATGGGCAGACTACACTTTGGACCCCGGAATGGGGGAGGAGCCCTAATCCCTCGGAACGGAGGACTCTTGGTCTTCCGCAGGCAGGAGAATGACCTTGTGGTCAGGGCGCTTAATTGTGCCGCGAGACGTACGGATCTCGACGACACGAATGCGGTCATCGGCTCCAGGAAAGACAGAAACTATTCTGCCGAGCCGCCATTCGTTTGACGGTAGATTGTCCTCTTGGCTATATGCATCAGTCACAGACTCTTTGACGGCTTGGAGGAAGTCCCTGGAGATCAAAGTCGCTGCCCCCACAAAGGTCTTGCCATTATCGGAATGAACCCGCTGTGGACAACCGCGCCTCGCTACGAAACGCTACGTTGTCAGGTCGGAAGTGGGTTCCAAATGGATAGCCTTCGTGGAAAAGCACACAAACACACAAGCATACCCCTTCGTTATGAGACACGCTCTCCCTGTATAATTCTTTATCTCGAAAGGGCCGGCATAGTCGATGCCCGTGTAGGTAAAAGCCCTCGAGAAAGAGATTCTATCTGTCGGAAGATCGCCCATCAGCTGTGTTTGCAGTCTCTTCTTGTAAATCGTGCAAATCTTGTACGGATTGACCTGAAGGCTGTGGATTCTTGATTTTAGGAATCCAATACTTCGATCGGATCAGACGTACGATTAATTGACTACCGCCATGAAGAGTAATCTGGTGAGTAAATTGGATGAGAAGGCGCGACAGTCTGCAGTCGTAGGGAAGAATGATCGGATGGCGTTCATCATATTGTAGGGCTTTGGAGGCAGTGAGGCGGCCACAGGCCCTTAAAAGGCCGTGCCGGTCAATGAAAGGAAACAGGTTCAGCAACGGACTCGACACTGGAAGAGGCCTTTTTTCTGCCAGATGCTTCAGCTCTTCGCCGTATGCTCTGCGCTGCGCCATGGAGATCAGAGTCCTTTCTGCATCTCGGATTTCTTCACTAGTGGGTTGTGAGTTGGACGAGAGCGAACCCTTGCGGCAGCTTTTTAGGAAGCGTTGAACATAGGCCAGAACTCGTAGCGCCTTGTCTAGTTTGGAAAACCGTTCGAGGAAGTCGATAGAAGGGGCCTTGACAAAATGCGCTTTGACCGCGCCCTGCTCCAGCTCTGTAACTGGAGGAGTATCGTTTTGCGCTGGCCATAGCTCTCGTGGCCCTTGCAGCCATTCTGGTCCGTGCCACCAGAGTTGATTACCCGCCAATTCATTTAGGGATACGCCTCGCCTGGCTAGATCGGCGGAGTTTTGTTCAGATCGAACGTGTGCCCAACAGTCGACTGGTGTCGCCTGAGTGATCTTGGCAACTCTGTTGGCCACAAATGTGGTCCAGTTGCAAGCAGGCTTCCTTAACCAGGCTAGAACAATAGTGGAATCTGTCCAGCAGCGGATATCTGAACTGGCGGTTGGCATATGCGGAAGGATTGCTGTCACCATTTCGGTTAACAAGACGGCACCACAGAGCTCCAGCCGGGGAAGAGACACGGTTTTCACTGGAGCCACTCGTGTCTTGGCTGTAAGCAGACGAGTCAAGACTTCTTGCCCTATCTCGACGCGGACGTAGATAGCCGCTCCATAGGCTTTTTGAGACGCATCGCAGAATCCGTGATGCTCTATGGTTACCTCAGGCTGATACCAGACCCATCTCGGGACGCGGATCTGGTTGAGGTCGGAATACTCATCTAAGAACGATTGCCACCTGAGACTCATCTCGGTGGGAAGCTTATCGTCCCAGCCCAAGTCCTGCAACCATATCTCCTGAATAAATATTTTGGAACGGATAATGAACGGAGCGAGCCACCCGGCAGGATCGAACAACCTCGCGATTTGGGACAGAACTTCTCGCTTAGTATAGGAGGGTTCCAACGCTATTTCAGGAGGGACGAAATAGAATTCGTCGGACTTGGCCCTCCACCGAATACCGAGCGTCTTGGCTGTGCTTTCGGCATCGATGTCGAGGAACTCGGAATGAAGGAGGTGTTCGGCCGGGACGTCTTTCAGTACGCCCTTGTGGTTGGAGGTCCACTTTCTCAGCGGAAACCCGGAGGTTGCAACTCTTGAATGGAGCTTTGGGCGTCGTTCACAGAATTTGCCCCTGCCAGATCGTCGTCGAAGTACATGTGCTGCTTAATGGTGCGGCTGGCTTTTGGATATGACACTTGGACATCATCTGCCAGCTGCTGCAGTACTCGAATGGCGAGGAAAGGGGCACAGTTGACACTGAAGGTGACGGTTTTCAACTCGAAATCGCGGATATCTCCTTCCTTATTTCGGAACAGAATTCTTTGAAAGGGTGTATGCTTTGGATCGACCCAGATCTGACGGTACATTTTTGTAATGTCCGCACTGAAGACGTACTGGAAATACCGCCACTTCAGGATCTGGATCGTAAGATCGGATTGTAGGACCGGACCAGCATGAAGGATATCATTTAAGCTGGTCCCATTTGCCGACGGACTTGAAGCGTTAAATACAACGCTCAGCGCTCGAATGGGTGTCCGGATCCTCAGGCTGGGGTCGACCTTCAGGACGACATCGAGCCGGAAGCGGTTTGTTCGGGACGGGAGAGTCACCGAGCAAACCTCGTCGTCTCCTAGCCGGGTGGTAGGCAGCCGGAACGCAGACGCCAACGACCGATCGATGCTGCTCACCGGCATGCATGGGTCGATCATGGCGCCGGTCTCGAAGGTCCTCGAGCCCGTGTCTAGCACGACAATGGCTGTCGGCAGGATGTGGACAACCTTCTGCTGCGGTCTCGTTGCCACTGACGGGGACGGGACGGAGACCTTCTGCTGCGGGCGATCGTTGGCGACTGGGGCTGGCGACGGCGACCGGGAAGTGGACATCGCGTCCGGACGGGGTGCAGCGGGCTGGCGCCCTCTGCGTGTCGGAGGTGGCAGTGCGGATCCTCTTGGAGCGGAGCGGGGTTCCTCGTGTATGTGGAGTAGAGTGTGGTGGTTCCCTCCACACTTCTTGCACCCGTCTTGGCTGCGGCAGTCTTCTCCTGAGTGCTGATGGGCGAGGCAGTTCGAGCAGTACTTATTAATAAGTGCTGCTCGAAGGCGCTTTTCAGCGCTCAGTTTGTGGAACCTCTTGCACTTCCGAAGAGGATGGATTCCCGGGCAGACTCGGCAGCGGTAGGATTGAATACCTCGGGAACGTCTGCCCTCCAAGGAATTGGTGTAACGAGGACGAGGAGCCATGGTGACGAGGAGGATGCTGTCTGTCGATAAAACAAAAAAAAGAAACGGGGTTTAGAATGGGCAGACTACACTTTGGACCCCGGAATGGGGGAGGAGCCCTAATCCCTCGGAACGGAGGACTCTTGGTCTTCCGCAGGCAGGAGAATGACCTTGTGGACAGGGCGCTTAATTGTGCAGCGAGACGTACGGATCTCGACGACACGAATGCGGTCATCGGCTCCAGGAAAGACAGAAACTATTCTGCCGAGCCGCCATTCGTTTGACGGTAGATTGTCCTCTTGGCTATATGCATCAGTCACAGACTCTTTGACGGCTTGGAGGAAGTCCCTGGAGATCAAAGTCGCTGCCCCCACAAAGGTCTTGCCATTATCGGAATGAACCCGCTGTGGACAACCGCGCCTCGCTACGAAACGCTACGTTGTCAGGTCGGAAGTGGGTTCCAAATGGATAGCCTTCGTGGAAAAGCACACAAACACACAAGCATACCCCTTCGTTATGAGACACGCTCTCCCTGTATAATTCTTTATCTCGAAAGGGCCGGCATAGTCGATGCCCGTGTAGGTAAAAGCCCTCGAGAAAGAGATTCTATCTGTCGGAAGATCGCCCATCAGCTGTGTTTGCAGTCTCTTCTTGTAAATCGTGCAAATCTTGTACGGATTGACCTGAAGGCTGTGGATTCTTGATTTTAGGAATCCAATACTTCGATCGGATCAGACGTACGATTAATTGACTACCGCCATGAAGAGTAATCTGGTGAGTAAATTGGATGAGAAGGCGCGACAGTCTGCAGTCGTAGGGAAGAATGATCGGATGGCGTTCATCATATTGTAGGGCTTTGGAGGCAGTGAGGCGGCCACAGGCCCTTAAAAGGCCGTGCCGGTCAATGAAAGGAAACAGGTTCAGCAACGGACTCGACACTGGAAGAGGCCTTTTTTCTGCCAGATGCTTCAGCTCTTCGCCGTATGCTCTGCGCTGCGCCATGGAGATCAGAGTCCTTTCTGCCTCTCGGATTTCTTCACTAGTGGGTTGTGAGTTGGACGAGAGCGAACCCTTGCGGCAGCTTTTTAGGAAGCGTTGAACATAGGCCAGAACTCGTAGCGCCTTGTCTAGTTTGGAAAACCGTTCGAGGAAGTCGATAGAAGGGGCCTTGACAAAATGCGCTTTGACCGCGCCCTGCTCCAGCTCTGTAACTGGAGGAGTATCGTTTTGCGCTGGCCATAGCTCTCGTGGCCCTTGCAGCCATTCTGGTCCGTGCCACCAGAGTTGATTACCCGCCAATTCATTTAGGGATACGCCTCGCCTGGCTAGATCGGCGGAGTTTTGTTCAGATCGAACGTGTGCCCAACAGTCGACTGGTGTCGCCTGAGTGATCTTGGCAACTCTGTTGGCCACAAATGTGGTCCAGTTGCAAGCAGGCTTCCTTAACCAGGCTAGAACAATAGTGGAATCTGTCCAGCAGCGGATATCTGAACTGGCGGTTGGCATATGCGGAAGGATTGCTGTCACCATTTCGGTTAACAAGACGGCACCACAGAGCTCCAGCCGGGGAAGAGACACGGTTTTCACTGGAGCCACTCGTGTCTTGGCTGTAAGCAGACGAGTCAAGACTTCTTGCCCTATCTCGACGCGGACGTAGATAGCCGCTCCATAGGCTTTTTGAGACGCATCGCAGAATCCGTGATGCTCTATGGTTACCTCAGGCTGATACCAGACCCATCTCGGGACGCGGATCTGGTTGAGGTCGGAATACTCATCTAAGAACGATTGCCACCTGAGACTCATCTCGGTGGGAAGCTTATCGTCCCAGCCCAAGTCCTGCAACCATATCTCCTGAATAAATATTTTGGAACGGATAATGAACGGAGCGAGCCACCCGGCAGGATCGAACAACCTCGCGATTTGGGACAGAACTTCTCGCTTAGTATAGGAGGGTTCCAACGCTATTTCAGGAGGGACGAAATAGAATTCGTCGGACTTGGCCCTCCACCGAATACCGAGCGTCTTGGCTGTGCTTTCGGCATCGATGTCGAGGAACTCGGAATGAAGGAGGTGTTCGGCCGGGACGTCTTTCAGTACGCCCTTGTGGTTGGAGGTCCACTTTCTCAGCGGAAACCCGGAGGTTGCAACTCTTGAATGGAGCTTTGGGCGTCGTTCACAGAATTTGCCCCTGCCAGATCGTCGTCGAAGTACATGTGCTGCTTAATGGTGCGGCTGGCTTTTGGATATGACACTTGGACATCATCTGCCAGCTGCTGCAGTACTCGAATGGCGAGGAAAGGGGCACAGTTGACACTGAAGGTGACGGTTTTCAACTCGAAATCGCGGATATCTCCTTCCTTATTTCGGAACAGAATTCTTTGAAAGGGTGTATGCTTTGGATCGACCCAGATCTGACGGTACATTTTTGTAATGTCCGCACTGAAGACGTACTGGAAATACCGCCACTTCAGGATCTGGATCGTAAGATCGGATTGTAGGACCGGACCAGCATGAAGGATATCATTTAAGCTGGTCCCATTTGCCGACGGACTTGAAGCGTTAAATACAACGCTCAGCGCTCGAATGGGTGTCCGGATCCTCAGGCTGGGGTCGACCTTCAGGACGACATCGAGCCGGAAGCG
Source organism: Drosophila aff. chauvacae BK-2020 (assembly GCA_018903765.1). Taxonomy (NCBI): domain Eukaryota; kingdom Metazoa; phylum Arthropoda; class Insecta; order Diptera; family Drosophilidae; genus Drosophila; species Drosophila aff. chauvacae BK-2020. The sequence goes on along the minus strand of JAEIGO010000024.1, from coordinate 2,090,293 downwards.
GTTTGTTCGGGACGGGAGAGTCACCGAGCAAACCTCGTCGTCTCCTAGCCGGGTGGTAGGCAGCCGGAACGCAGACGCCAACGACCGATCGATGCTGCTCACCGGCATGCATGGGTCGATCATGGCGCCGGTCTCGAAGGTCCTCGAGCCCGTGTCTAGCACGACAATGGCTGTCGGCAGGATGTGGACAACCTTCTGCTGCGGTCTCGTTGCCACTGACGGGGACGGGACGGAGACCTTCTGCTGCGGGCGATCGTTGGCGACTGGGGCTGGCGACGGCGACCGGGAAGTGGACATCGCGTCCGGACGGGGTGCAGCGGGCTGGCGCCCTCTGCGTGTCGGAGGTGGCAGTGCGGATCCTCTTGGAGCGGAGCGGGGTTCCTCGTGTATGTGGAGTAGAGTGTGGTGGTTCCCTCCACACTTCTTGCACCCGTCTTGGCTGCGGCAGTCTTCTCCTGAGTGCTGATGGGCGAGGCAGTTCGAGCAGTACTTATTAATAAGTGCTGCTCGAAGGCGCTTTTCAGCGCTCAGTTTGTGGAACCTCTTGCACTTCCGAAGAGGATGGATTCCCGGGCAGACTCGGCAGCGGTAGGATTGAATACCTCGGGAACGTCTGCCCTCCAAGGAATTGGTGTAACGAGGACGAGGAGCCATGGTGACGAGGAGGATGCTGTCTGTCGATAAAACAAAAAAAAGAAACGGGGTCTAGAATGGGCAGGCTACACTTTGGACCCCGGAATGGGGGAGGAGCCCTAATCCCTCGGAACGGAGGACTCTTGGTCTTCCGCAGGCAGGAGAATGACCTTGTGGTCAGGGCGCTTAATTGTGCCGCGAGACGTACGGATCTCGACGACACGAATGCGGTCATCGGCTCCAGGAAAGACAGAAACTATTCTGCCGAGCCGCCATTCGTTTGACGGTAGATTGTCCTCTTGGCTATATGCATCAGTCACAGACTCTTTGACGGCTTGGAGGAAGTCCCTGGAGATCAAAGTCGCTGCCCCCACAAAGGTCTTGCCATTATCGGAATGAACCCGCTGTGGACAACCGCGCCTCGCTACGAAACGCTACGTTGTCAGGTCGGAAGTGGGTTCCAAATGGATAGCCTTCGTGGAAAAGCACACAAACACACAAGCATACCCCTTCGTTATGAGACACGCTCTCCCTGTATAATTCTTTATCTCGAAAGGGCCGGCATAGTCGATGCCCGTGTAGGTAAAAGCCCTCGAGAAAGAGATTCTATCTGTCGGAAGATCGCCCATCAGCTGTGTTTGCAGTCTCTTCTTGTAAATCGTGCAAATCTTGTACGGATTGACCTGAAGGCTGTGGATTCTTGATTTTAGGAATCCAATACTTCGATCGGATCAGACGTACGATTAATTGACTACCGCCATGAAGAGTAATCTGGTGAGTAAATTGGATGAGAAGGCGCGACAGTCTGCAGTCGTAGGGAAGAATGATCGGATGGCGTTCATCATATTGTAGGGCTTTGGAGGCAGTGAGGCGGCCACAGGCCCTTAAAAGGCCGTGCCGGTCAATGAAAGGAAACAGGTTCAGCAACGGACTCGACACTGGAAGAGGCCTTTTTTCTGCCAGATGCTTCAGCTCTTCGCCGTATGCTCTGCGCTGCGCCATGGAGATCAGAGTCCTTTCTGCATCTCGGATTTCTTCACTAGTGGGTTGTGAGTTGGACGAGAGCGAACCCTTGCGGCAGCTTTTTTAGGAAGCGTTGAACATAGGCCAGAACTCGTAGCGCCTTGTCTAGTTTGGAAAACCGTTCGAGGAAGTCGATAGAAGGGGCCTTGACAAAATGCGCTTTGACCGCGCCCTGCTCCAGCTCTGTAACTGGAGGAGTATCGTTTTGCGCTGGCCATAGCTCTCGTGGCCCTTGCAGCCATTCTGGTCCGTGCCACCAGAGTTGATTACCCGCCAATTCATTTAGGGATACGCCTCGCCTGGCTAGATCGGCGGAGTTTTGTTCAGATCGAACGTGTGCCCAACAGTCGACTGGTGTCGCCTGAGTGATCTTGGCAACTCTGTTGGCCACAAATGTGGTCCAGTTGCAAGCAGGCTTCCTTAACCAGGCTAGAACAATAGTGGAATCTGTCCAGCAGCGGATATCTGAACTGGCGGTTGGCATATGCGGAAGGATTGCTGTCACCATTTCGGTTAACAAGACGGCACCACAGAGCTCCAGCCGGGGAAGAGACACGGTTTTCACTGGAGCCACTCGTGTCTTGGCTGTAAGCAGACGAGTCAAGACTTCTTGCCCTATCTCGACGCGGACGTAGATAGCCGCTCCATAGGCTTTTTGAGACGCATCGCAGAATCCGTGATGCTCTATGGTTACCTCAGGCTGATACCAGACCCATCTCGGGACGCGGATCTGGTTGAGGTCGGAATACTCATCTAAGAACGATTGCCACCTGAGACTCATCTCGGTGGGAAGCTTATCGTCCCAGCCCAAGTCCTGCAACCATATCTCCTGAATAAATATTTTGGAACGGATAATGAACGGAGCGAGCCACCCGGCAGGATCGAACAACCTCGCGATTTGGGACAGAACTTCTCGCTTAGTATAGGAGGGTTCCAACGCTATTTCAGGAGGGACGAAATAGAATTCGTCGGACTTGGCCCTCCACCGAATACCGAGCGTCTTGGCTGTGCTTTCGGCATCGATGTCGAGGAACTCGGAATGAAGGAGGTGTTCGGCCGGGACGTCTTTCAGTACGCCCTTGTGGTTGGAGGTCCACTTTCTCAGCGGAAACCCGGAGGTTGCAACTCTTGAATGGAGCTTTGGGCGTCGTTCACAGAATTTGCCCCTGCCAGATCGTCGTCGAAGTACATGTGCTGCTTAATGGTGCGGCTGGCTTTTGGATATGACACTTGGACATCATCTGCCAGCTGCTGCAGTACTCGAATGGCGAGGAAAGGGGCACAGTTGACACTGAAGGTGACGGTTTTCAACTCGAAATCGCGGATATCTCCTTCCTTATTTCGGAACAGAATTCTTTGAAAGGGTGTATGCTTTGGATCGACCCAGATCTGACGGTACATTTTTGTAATGTCCGCACTGAAGACGTACTGGAAATACCGCCACTTCAGGATCTGGATCGTAAGATCGGATTGTAGGACCGGACCAGCATGAAGGATATCATTTAAGCTGGTCCCATTTGCCGACGGACTTGAAGCGTTAAATACAACGCTCAGCGCTCGAATGGGTGTCCGGATCCTCAGGCTGGGGTCGACCTTCAGGACGACATCGAGCCGGAAGCGGTTTGTTCGGGACGGGAGAGTCACCGAGCAAACCTCGTCGTCTCCTAGCCGGGTGGTAGGCAGCCGGAACGCAGACGCCAACGACCGATCGATGCTGCTCACCGGCATGCATGGGTCGATCATGGCGCCGGTCTCGAAGGTCCTCGAGCCCGTGTCTAGCACGACAATGGCTGTCGGCAGGATGTGGACAACCTTCTGCTGCGGTCTCGTTGCCACTGACGGGGACGGGACGGAGACCTTCTGCTGCGGGCGATCGTTGGCGACTGGGGCTGGCGACGGCGACCGGGAAGTGGACATCGCGTCCGGACGGGGTGCAGCGGGCTGGCGCCCTCTGCGTGTCGGAGGTGGCAGTGCGGATCCTCTTGGAGCGGAGCGGGGTTCCTCGTGTATGTGGAGTAGAGTGTGGTGGTTCCCTCCACACTTCTTGCACCCGTCTTGGCTGCGGCAGTCTTCTCCTGAGTGCTGATGGGCGAGGCAGTTCGAGCAGTACTTATTAATAAGTGCTGCTCGAAGGCGCTTTTCAGCGCTCAGTTTGTGGAACCTCTTGCACTTCCGAAGAGGATGGATTCCCGGGCAGACTCGGCAGCGGTAGGATTGAATACCTCGGGAACGTCTGCCCTCCAAGGAATTGGTGTAACGAGGACGAGGAGCCATGGTGACGAGGAGGATGCTGTCTGTCGATAAAACAAAAAAAAGAAACGGGGTTTAGAATGGGCAGACTACACTTTGGACCCCGGAATGGGGGAGGAGCCCTAATCCCTCGGAACGGAGGACTCTTGGTCTTCCGCAGGCAGGAGAATGACCTTGTGGACAGGGCGCTTAATTGTGCAGCGAGACGTACGGATCTCGACGACACGAATGCGGTCATCGGCTCCAGGAAAGACAGAAACTATTCTGCCGAGCCGCCATTCGTTTGACGGTAGATTGTCCTCTTGGCTATATGCATCAGTCACAGACTCTTTGACGGCTTGGAGGAAGTCCCTGGAGATCAAAGTCGCTGCCCCCACAAAGGTCTTGCCATTATCGGAATGAACCCGCTGTGGACAACCGCGCCTCGCTACGAAACGCTACGTTGTCAGGTCGGAAGTGGGTTCCAAATGGATAGCCTTCGTGGAAAAGCACACAAACACACAAGCATACCCCTTCGTTATGAGACACGCTCTCCCTGTATAATTCTTTATCTCGAAAGGGCCGGCATAGTCGATGCCCGTGTAGGTAAAAGCCCTCGAGAAAGAGATTCTATCTGTCGGAAGATCGCCCATCAGCTGTGTTTGCAGTCTCTTCTTGTAAATCGTGCAAATCTTGTACGGATTGACCTGAAGGCTGTGGATTCTTGATTTTAGGAATCCAATACTTCGATCGGATCAGACGTACGATTAATTGACTACCGCCATGAAGAGTAATCTGGTGAGTAAATTGGATGAGAAGGCGCGACAGTCTGCAGTCGTAGGGAAGAATGATCGGATGGCGTTCATCATATTGTAGGGCTTTGGAGGCAGTGAGGCGGCCACAGGCCCTTAAAAGGCCGTGCCGGTCAATGAAAGGAAACAGGTTCAGCAACGGACTCGACACTGGAAGAGGCCTTTTTTCTGCCAGATGCTTCAGCTCTTCGCCGTATGCTCTGCGCTGCGCCATGGAGATCAGAGTCCTTTCTGCCTCTCGGATTTCTTCACTAGTGGGTTGTGAGTTGGACGAGAGCGAACCCTTGCGGCAGCTTTTTAGGAAGCGTTGAACATAGGCCAGAACTCGTAGCGCCTTGTCTAGTTTGGAAAACCGTTCGAGGAAGTCGATAGAAGGGGCCTTGACAAAATGCGCTTTGACCGCGCCCTGCTCCAGCTCTGTAACTGGAGGAGTATCGTTTTGCGCTGGCCATAGCTCTCGTGGCCCTTGCAGCCATTCTGGTCCGTGCCACCAGAGTTGATTACCCGCCAATTCATTTAGGGATACGCCTCGCCTGGCTAGATCGGCGGAGTTTTGTTCAGATCGAACGTGTGCCCAACAGTCGACTGGTGTCGCCTGAGTGATCTTGGCAACTCTGTTGGCCACAAATGTGGTCCAGTTGCAAGCAGGCTTCCTTAACCAGGCTAGAACAATAGTGGAATCTGTCCAGCAGCGGATATCTGAACTGGCGGTTGGCATATGCGGAAGGATTGCTGTCACCATTTCGGTTAACAAGACGGCACCACAGAGCTCCAGCCGGGGAAGAGACACGGTTTTCACTGGAGCCACTCGTGTCTTGGCTGTAAGCAGACGAGTCAAGACTTCTTGCCCTATCTCGACGCGGACGTAGATAGCCGCTCCATAGGCTTTTTGAGACGCATCGCAGAATCCGTGATGCTCTATGGTTACCTCAGGCTGATACCAGACCCATCTCGGGACGCGGATCTGGTTGAGGTCGGAATACTCATCTAAGAACGATTGCCACCTGAGACTCATCTCGGTGGGAAGCTTATCGTCCCAGCCCAAGTCCTGCAACCATATCTCCTGAATAAATATTTTGGAACGGATAATGAACGGAGCGAGCCACCCGGCAGGATCGAACAACCTCGCGATTTGGGACAGAACTTCTCGCTTAGTATAGGAGGGTTCCAACGCTATTTCAGGAGGGACGAAATAGAATTCGTCGGACTTGGCCCTCCACCGAATACCGAGCGTCTTGGCTGTGCTTTCGGCATCGATGTCGAGGAACTCGGAATGAAGGAGGTGTTCGGCCGGGACGTCTTTCAGTACGCCCTTGTGGTTGGAGGTCCACTTTCTCAGCGGAAACCCGGAGGTTGCAACTCTTGAATGGAGCTTTGGGCGTCGTTCACAGAATTTGCCCCTGCCAGATCGTCGTCGAAGTACATGTGCTGCTTAATGGTGCGGCTGGCTTTTGGATATGACACTTGGACATCATCTGCCAGCTGCTGCAGTACTCGAATGGCGAGGAAAGGGGCACAGTTGACACTGAAGGTGACGGTTTTCAACTCGAAATCGCGGATATCTCCTTCCTTATTTCGGAACAGAATTCTTTGAAAGGGTGTATGCTTTGGATCGACCCAGATCTGACGGTACATTTTTGTAATGTCCGCACTGAAGACGTACTGGAAATACCGCCACTTCAGGATCTGGATCGTAAGATCGGATTGTAGGACCGGACCAGCATGAAGGATATCATTTAAGCTGGTCCCATTTGCCGACGGACTTGAAGCGTTAAATACAACGCTCAGCGCTCGAATGGGTGTCCGGATCCTCAGGCTGGGGTCGACCTTCAGGACGACATCGAGCCGGAAGCGGTTTGTTCGGGACGGGAGAGTCACCGAGCAAACCTCGTCGTCTCCTAGCCGGGTGGTAGGCAGCCGGAACGCAGACGCCAACGACCGATCGATGCTGCTCACCGGCATGCATGGGTCGATCATGGCGCCGGTCTCGAAGGTCCTCGAGCCCGTGTCTAGCACGACAATGGCTGTCGGCAGGATGTGGACAACCTTCTGCTGCGGTCTCGTTGCCACTGACGGGGACGGGACGGAGACCTTCGGCTGCGGGCGATCGTTGGCGACTGGGGCTGGCGACGGCGACCGGGAAGTGGACATCGCGTCCGGACGGGATGCAGCGGGCTGGCGCCCTCTGCGTGTCGGAGTTGGCAGTGCGGATCCTCTTGGAGCGGAGCGGGGTTCCTCGTGTATGTGGAGTAGAGTGTGGTGGTTCCCTCCACACTTCTTGCACCCGTCTTGGCTGCGGCAGTCTTCTCCTGAGTGCTGATGGGCGAGGCAGTTCGAGCAGTACTTATTAATAAGTGCTGCTCGAAGGCGCTTTTCAGCGCTCAGTTTGTGGAACCTCTTGCACTTCCGAAGAGGATGGATTCCCGGGCAGACTCGGCAGCGGTAGGATTGAGTACCTCGGGAACGTCTGCCCTCCAAGGAATTGGTGTAACGAGGACGAGGAGCCATGGTGACGAGGAGGATGCTGTCTGTCGATAAAACAAAAAAAGAAAACGGGGTTTAGAATGGGCAGACTACACTTTGGACCCCGGAATGGGGGAGGAGCCCTAATCCCTCGGAACGGAGGACTCTTGGTCTTCCGCAGGCAGGAGAATGACCTTGTGGACAGGGCGCTTAATTGTGCCGCGAGACGTACGGATCTCGACGACACGAATGCGGTCATCGGCTCCAGGAAAGACAGAAACTATTCTGCCGAGCCGCCATTCGTTTGACGGTAGATTGTCCTCTTGGCTATATGCATCAGTCACAGACTCTTTGACGGCTTGGAGGAAGTCCCTGGAGATCAAAGTCGCTGCCCCCACAAAGGTCTTGCCATTATCGGAATGAACCCGCTGTGGACAACCGCGCCTCGCTACGAAACGCTACGTTGTCAGGTCGGAAGTGGGTTCCAAATGGATAGCCTTCGTGGAAAAGCACACAAACACACAAGCATACCCCTTCGTTATGAGACACGCTCTCCCTGTATAATTCTTTATCTCGAAAGGGCCGGCATAGTCGATGCCCGTGTAGGTAAAAGCCCTCGAGAAAGAGATTCTATCTGTCGGAAGATCGCCCATCAGCTGTGTTTGCAGTCTCTTCTTGTAAATCGTGCAAATCTTGTACGGATTGACCTGAAGGCTGTGGATTCTTGATTTTAGGAATCCAATACTTCGATCGGATCAGACGTACGATTAATTGACTACCGCCATGAAGAGTAATCTGGTGAGTAAATTGGATGAGAAGGCGCGACAGTCTGCAGTCGTAGGGAAGAATGATCGGATGGCGTTCATCATATTGTAGGGCTTTGGAGGCAGTGAGGCGGCCACAGGCCCTTAAAAGGCCGTGCCGGTCAATGAAAGGAAACAGGTTCAGCAACGGACTCGACACTGGAAGAGGCCTTTTTTCTGCCAGATGCTTCAGCTCTTCGCCGTATGCTCTGCGCTGCGCCATGGAGATCAGAGTCCTTTCTGCCTCTCGGATTTCTTCACTAGTGGGTTGTGAGTTGGACGGGAGCGAACCCTTGCGGCAGCTTTTTAGGAAGCGTTGAACATAGGCCAGAACTCGTAGCGCCTTGTCTAGTTTGGAAAACCGTTCGAGGAAGTCGATAGAAGGGGCCTTGACAAAATGCGCTTTGACCGCGCCCTGCTCCAGCTCTGTAACTGGAGGAGTATCGTTTTGCGCTGGCCATAGCTCTCGTGGCCCTTGCAGCCATTCTGGTCCGTGCCACCAGAGTTGATTACCCGCCAATTCATTTAGGGATACGCCTCGCCTGGCTAGATCGGCGGAGTTTTGTTCAGATCGAACGTGTGCCCAACAGTCGACTGGTGTCGCCTGAGTGATCTTGGCAACTCTGTTGGCCACAAATGTGGTCCAGTTGCAAGCAGGCTTCCTTAACCAGGCTAGAACAATAGTGGAATCTGTCCAGCAGCGGATATCTGAACTGGCGGTTGGCATATGCGGAAGGATTGCTGTCACCATTTCGGTTAACAAGACGGCACCACAGAGCTCCAGCCGGGGAAGAGACACGGTTTTCACTGGAGCCACTCGTGTCTTGGCTGTAAGCAGACGAGTCAAGACTTCTTGCCCTATCTCGACGCGGACGTAGATAGCCGCTCCATAGGCTTTTTGAGACGCATCGCAGAATCCGTGATGCTCTATGGTTACCTCAGGCTGATACCAGACCCATCTCGGGACGCGGATCTGGTTGAGGTCGGAATACTCATCTAAGAACGATTGCCACCTGAGACTCATCTCGGTGGGAAGCTTATCGTCCCAGCCCAAGTCCTGCAACCATATCTCCTGAATAAATATTTTGGAACGGATAATGAACGGAGCGAGCCACCCGGCAGGATCGAACAACCTCGCGATTTGGGACAGAACTTCTCGCTTAGTATAGGAGGGTTCCAACGCTATTTCAGGAGGGACGAAATAGAATTCGTCGGACTTGGCCCTCCACCGAATACCGAGCGTCTTGGCTGTGCTTTCGGCATCGATGTCGAGGAACTCGGAATGAAGGAGGTGTTCGGCCGGGACGTCTTTCAGTACGCCCTTGTGGTTGGAGGTCCACTTTCTCAGCGGAAACCCGGAGGTTGCAACTCTTGAATGGAGCTTTGGGCGTCGTTCACAGAATTTGCCCCTGCCAGATCGTCGTCGAAGTACATGTGCTGCTTAATGGTGCGGCTGGCTTTTGGATATGACACTTGGACATCATCTGCCAGCTGCTGCAGTACTCGAATGGCGAGGAAAGGGGCACAGTTGACACTGAAGGTGACGGTTTTCAACTCGAAATCGCGGATATCTCCTTCCTTATTTCGGAACAGAATTCTTTGAAAGGGTGTATGCTTTGGATCGACCCAGATCTGACGGTACATTTTTGTAATGTCCGCACTGAAGACGTACTGGAAATACCGCCACTTCAGGATCTGGATCGTAAGATCGGATTGTAGGACCGGACCAGCATGAAGGATATCATTTAAGCTGGTCCCATTTGCCGACGGACTTGAAGCGTTAAATACAACGCTCAGCGCTCGAATGGGTGTCCGGATCCTCAGGCTGGGGTCGACCTTCAGGACGACATCGAGCCGGAAGCGGTTTGTTCGGGACGGGAGAGTCACCGAGCAAACCTCGTCGTCTCCTAGCCGGGTGGTAGGCAGCCGGAACGCAGACGCCAACGACCGATCGATGCTGCTCACCGGCATGCATGGGTCGATCATGGCGCCGGTCTCGAAGGTCCTCGAGCCCGTGTCTAGCACGACAATGGCTGTCGGCAGGATGTGGACAACCTTCTGCTGCGGTCTCGTTGCCACTGACGGGGACGGGACGGAGACCTTCTGCTGCGGGCGATCGTTGGCGACTGGGGCTGGCGACGGCGACCGGGAAGTGGACATCGCGTCCGGACGGGGTGCAGCGGGCTGGCGCCCTCTGCGTGTCGGAGGTGGCAGTGCGGATCCTCTTGGAGCGGAGCGGGGTTCCTCGTGTATGTGGAGTAGAGTGTGGTGGTTCCCTCCACACTTCTTGCACCCGTCTTGGCTGCGGCAGTCTTCTCCTGCGTGCTGATGGGCGAGGCAGTTCGAGCAGTACTTATTAATAAGTGCTGCTCGAAGGCGCTTTTCAGCGCTCAGTTTGTGGAACCTCTTGCACTTCCGAAGAGGATGGATTCCCGGGCAGACTCGGCAGCGGTAGGATTGAATACCTCGGGAACGTCTGCCCTCCAAGGAATTGGTGTAACGAGGACGAGGAGCCATGGTGACGAGGAGGATGCTGTCTGTCGATAAAACAAAAAAAAGAAACGGGGTTTAGAATGGGCAGACTACACTTTGGACCCCGGAATGGGGGAGGAGCCCTAATCCCTCGGAACGGAGGACTCTTGGTCTTCCGCAGGCAGGAGAATGACCTTGTGGACAGGGCGCTTAATTGTGCAGCGAGACGTACGGATCTCGACGACACGAATGCGGTCATCGGCTCCAGGAAAGACAGAAACTATTCTGCCGCCATTCGTTTGACGGTAGATTGTCCTCTTGGCTATATGCATCAGTCACAGACTCTTTGACGGCTTGGAGGAAGTCCCTGGAGATCAAAGTCGCTGCCCCCACAAAGGTCTTGCCATTATCGGAATGAACCCGCTGTGGACAACCGCGCCTCGCTACGAAACGCTACGTTGTCAGGTCGGAAGTGGGTTCCAAATGGATAGCCTTCGTGGAAAAGCACACAAACACACAAGCATACCCCTTCGTTATGAGACACGCTCTCCCTGTATAATTCTTTATCTCGAAAGGGCCGGCATAGTCGATGCCCGTGTAGGTAAAAGCCCTCGAGAAAGAGATTCTATCTGTCGGAAGATCGCCCATCAGCTGTGTTTGCAGTCTCTTCTTGTAAATCGTGCAAATCTTGTACGGATTGACCTGAAGGCTGTGGATTCTTGATTTTAGGAATCCAATACTTCGATCGGATCAGACGTACGATTAATTGACTACCGCCATGAAGAGTAATCTGGTGAGTAAATTGGATGAGAAGGCGCGACAGTCTGCAGTCGTAGGGAAGAATGATCGGATGGCGTTCATCATATTGTAGGGCTTTGGAGGCAGTGAGGCGGCCACAGGCCCTTAAAAGGCCGTGCCGGTCAATGAAAGGAAACAGGTTCAGCAACGGACTCGACACTGGAAGAGGCCTTTTTTCTGCCAGATGCTTCAGCTCTTCGCCGTATGCTCTGCGCTGCGCCATGGAGATCAGAGTCCTTTCTGCCTCTCGGATTTCTTCACTAGTGGGTTGTGAGTTGGACGAGAGCGAACCCTTGCGGCAGCTTTTTAGGAAGCGTTGAACATAGGCCAGAACTCGTAGCGCCTTGTCTAGTTTGGAAAACCGTTCGAGGAAGTCGATAGAAGGGGCCTTGACAAAATGCGCTTTGACCGCGCCCTGCTCCAGCTCTGTAACTGGAGGAGTATCGTTTTGCGCTGGCCATAGCTCTCGTGGCCCTTGCAGCCATTCTGGTCCGTGCCACCAGAGTTGATTACCCGCCAATTCATTTAGGGATACGCCTCGCCTGGCTAGATCGGCGGAGTTTTGTTCAGATCGAACGTGTGCCCAACAGTCGACTGGTGTCGCCTGAGTGATCTTGGCAACTCTGTTGGCCACAAATGTGGTCCAGTTGCAAGCAGGCTTCCTTAACCAGGCTAGAACAATAGTGGAATCTGTCCAGCAGCGGATATCTGAACTGGCGGTTGGCATATGCGGAAGGATTGCTGTCACCATTTCGGTTAACAAGACGGCACCACAGAGCTCCAGCCGGGGAAGAGACACGGTTTTCACTGGAGCCACTCGTGTCTTGGCTGTAAGCAGACGAGTCAAGACTTCTTGCCCTATCTCGACGCGGACGTAGATAGCCGCTCCATAGGCTTTTTGAGACGCATCGCAGAATCCGTGATGCTCTATGGTTACCTCAGGCTGATACCAGACCCATCTCGGGACGCGGATCTGGTTGAGGTCGGAATACTCATCTAAGAACGATTGCCACCTGAGACTCATCTCGGTGGGAAGCTTATCGTCCCAGCCCAAGTCCTGCAACCATATCTCCTGAATAAATATTTTGGAACGGATAATGAACGGAGCGAGCCACCCGGCAGGATCGAACAACCTCGCGATTTGGGACAGAACTTCTCGCTTAGTATAGGAGGGTTCCAACGCTATTTCAGGAGGGACGAAATAGAATTCGTCGGACTTGGCCCTCCACCGAATACCGAGCGTCTTGGCTGTGCTTTCGGCATCGATGTCGAGGAACTCGGAATGAAGGAGGTGTTCGGCCGGGACGTCTTTCAGTACGCCCTTGTGGTTGGAGGTCCACTTTCTCAGCGGAAACCCGGAGGTTGCAACTCTTGAATGGAGCTTTGGGCGTCGTTCACAGAATTTGCCCCTGCCAGATCGTCGTCGAAGTACATGTGCTGCTTAATGGTGCGGCTGGCTTTTGGATATGACACTTGGACATCATCTGCCAGCTGCTGCAGTACTCGAATGGCGAGGAAAGGGGCACAGTTGACACTGAAGGTGACGGTTTTCAACTCGAAATCGCGGATATCTCCTTCCTTATTTCGGAACAGAATTCTTTGAAAGGGTGTATGCTTTGGATCGACCCAGATCTGACGGTACATTTTTGTAATGTCCGCACTGAAGACGTACTGGAAATACCGCCACTTCAGGATCTGGATCGTAAGATCGGATTGTAGGACCGGACCAGCATGAAGGATATCATTTAAGCTGGTCCCATTTGCCGACGGACTTGAAGCGTTAAATACAACGCTCAGCGCTCGAATGGGTGTCCGGATCCTCAGGCTGGGGTCGACCTTCAGGACGACATCGAGCCGGAAGCGGTTTGTTCGGGACGGGAGAGTCACCGAGCAAACCTCGTCGTCTCCTAGCCGGGTGGTAGGCAGCCGGAACGCAGACGCCAACGACCGATCGATGCTGCTCACCGGCATGCATGGGTCGATCATGGCGCCGGTCTCGAAGGTCCTCGAGCCCGTGTCTAGCACGACAATGGCTGTCGGCAGGATGTGGACAACCTTCTGCTGCGGTCTCGTTGCCACTGACGGGGACGGGACGGAGACCTTCGGCTGCGGGCGATCGTTGGCGACTGGGGCTGGCGACGGCGACCGGGAAGTGGACATCGCGTCCGGACGGGATGCAGCGGGCTGGCGCCCTCTGCGTGTCGGAGTTGGCAGTGCGGATCCTCTTGGAGCGGAGCGGGGTTCCTCGTGTATGTGGAGTAGAGTGTGGTGGTTCCCTCCACACTTCTTGCACCCGTCTTGGCTGCGGCAGTCTTCTCCTGAGTGCTGATGGGCGAGGCAGTTCGAGCAGTACTTATTAATAAGTGCTGCTCGAAGGCGCTTTTCAGCGCTCAGTTTGTGGAACCTCTTGCACTTCCGAAGAGGATGGATTCCCGGGCAGACTCGGCAGCGGTAGGATTGAGTACCTCGGGAACGTCTGCCCTCCAAGGAATTGGTGTAACGAGGACGAGGAGCCATGGTGACGAGGAGGATGCTGTCTGTCGATAAAACAAAAAAAAGAAACGGGGTTTAGAATGGGCAGACTACACTTTGGACCCCGGAATGGGGGAGGAGCCCTAATCCCTCGGAACGGAGGACTCTTGGTCTTCCGCAGGCAGGAGAATGACCTTGTGGACAGGGCGCTTAATTGTGCCGCGAGACGTACGGATCTCGACGACACGAATGCGGTCATCGGCTCCAGGAAAGACAGAAACTATTCTGCCGAGCCGCCATTCGTTTGACGGTAGATTGTCCTCTTGGCTATATGCATCAGTCACAGACTCTTTGACGGCTTGGAGGAAGTCCCTGGAGATCAAAGTCGCTGCCCCCACAAAGGTCTTGCCATTATCGGAATGAACCCGCTGTGGACAACCGCGCCTCGCTACGAAACGCTACGTTGTCAGGTCGGAAGTGGGTTCCAAATGGATAGCCTTCGTGGAAAAGCACACAAACACACAAGCATACCCCTTCGTTATGAGACACGCTCTCCCTGTATAATTCTTTATCTCGAAAGGGCCGGCATAGTCGATGCCCGTGTAGGTAAAAGCCCTCGAGAAAGAGATTCTATCTGTCGGAAGATCGCCCATCAGCTGTGTTTGCAGTCTCTTCTTGTAAATCGTGCAAATCTTGTACGGATTGACCTGAAGGCTGTGGATTCTTGATTTTAGGAATCCAATACTTCGATCGGATCAGACGTACGATTAATTGACTACCGCCATGAAGAGTAATCTGGTGGGTAAATTGGATGAGAAGAGCGAGAGTCTGCAGTCGTAGGGAAGAATGATCGGATGGCGTTCATCATATTGTAGGGCTTTGGAGGCAGTGAGGCGGCCACAGGCCCTTAAAAGGCCGTGCCGGTCAATGAAAGGAAACAGGTTCAGCAACGGACTCGACACTGGAAGAGGCCTTTTTTCTGCCAGATGCTTCAGCTCTTCGCCGTATGCTCTGCGCTGCGCCATGGAGATCAGAGTCCTTTCTGCCTCTCGGATTTCTTCACTAGTGGGTTGTGAGTTGGACGAGAGCGAACCCTTGCGGCAGCTTTTTAGGAAGCGTTGAACATAGGCGAGAACTCGTAGCGCCTTGTCTAGTTTGGAAAACCGTTCGAGGAAGTCGATAGAAGGGGCCTTGACAAAATGCGCTTTGACCGCGCCCTGCTCCAGCTCTGTAACTGGAGGAGTATCGTTTTGCGCTGGCCATAGCTCTCGTGGCCCTTGCAGCCATTCTGGTCCGTGCCACCAGAGTTGATTACCCGCCAATTCATTTAGGGATACGCCTCGCCTGGCTAGATCGGCGGAGTTTTGTTCAGATCGAACGTGTGCCCAACAGTCGACTGGTGTCGCCTGAGTGATCTTGGCAACTCTGTTGGCCACAAATGTGGTCCAGTTGCAAGCAGGCTTCCTTAACCAGGCTAGAACAATAGTGGAATCTGTCCAGCAGCGGATATCTGAACTGGCGGTTGGCATATGCGGAAGGATTGCTGTCACCATTTCGGTTAACAAGACGGCACCACAGAGCTCCAGCCGGGGAAGAGACACGGTTTTCACTGGAGCCACTCGTGTCTTGGCTGTAAGCAGACGAGTCAAGACTTCTTGCCCTATCTCGACGCGGACGTAGATAGCCGCTCCATAGGCTTTTTGAGACGCATCGCAGAATCCGTGATGCTCTATGGTTACCTCAGGCTGATACCAGACCCATCTCGGGACGCGGATCTGGTTGAGGTCGGAATACTCATCTAAGAACGATTGCCACCTGAGACTCATCTCGGTGGGAAGCTTATCGTCCCAGCCCAAGTCCTGCAACCATATCTCCTGAATAAATATTTTGGAACGGATAATGAACGGAGCGAGCCACCCGGCAGGATCGAACAACCTCGCGATTTGGGACAGAACTTCTCGCTTAGTATAGGAGGGTTCCAACGCTATTTCAGGAGGGACGAAATAGAATTCGTCGGACTTGGCCCTCCACCGAATACCGAGCGTCTTGGCTGTGCTTTCGGCATCGATGTCGAGGAACTCGGAATGAAGGAGGTGTTCGGCCGGGACGTCTTTTAGTACGCCCTTGTGGTTGGAGGTCCACTTTCTCAGCGGAAACCCGGAGGTTGCAACTCTTGAATGGAGCTTTGGGCGTCGTTCACAGAATTTGCCCCTGCCAGATCGTCGTCGAAGTACATGTGCTGCTTAATGGTGCGGCTGGCTTTTGGATATGACACTTGGACATCATCTGCCAGCTGCTGCAGTACTCGAATGGCGAGGAAAGGGGCACAGTTGACACTGAAGGTGACGGTTTTCAACTCGAAATCGCGGATATCTCCTTCCTTACTTCGGAACAGAATTCTTTGAAAGGGTGTATGCTTTGGATCGACCCAGATCTGACGGTACATTTTTGTAATGTCCGCACTGAAGACGTACTGGAAATACCGCCACTTCAGGATCTGGATCGTAAGATCGGATTGTAGGACCGGACCAGCATGAAGGATATCATTTAAGCTGGTCCCATTTGCCGACGGACTTGAAGCGTTAAATACAACGCTCAGCGCTCGAATGGGTGTCCGGATCCTCAGGCTGGGGTCGACCTTCAGGACGACATCGAGCCGGAAGCGGTTTGTTCGGGACGGGAGAGTCACCGAGCAAACCTCGTCGTCTCCTAGCCGGGTGGTAGGCAGCCGGAACGCAGACGCCAACGACCGATCGATGCTGCTCACCGGCATGCATGGGTCGATCATGGCGCCGGTCTCGAAGGTCCTCGAGCCCGTGTCTAGCACGACAATGGCTGTCGGCAGGATGTGGACAACCTTCTGCTGCGGTCTCGTTGCCACTGACGGGGACGGGACGGAGACCTTCGGCTGCGGGCGATCGTTGGCGACTGGGGCTGGCGACGGCGACCGGGAAGTGGACATCGCGTCCGGACGGGGTGCAGCGGGCTGGCGCCCTCTGCGTGTCGGAGGTGGCAGTGCGGATCCTCTTGGAGCGGAGCGGGGTTCCTCGTGTATGTGGAGTAGAGTGTGGTGGTTCCCCTCCACACTTCTTGCACCCGTCTTGGCTGAGGCAGTCTTCTCCTGAGTGCTGATGGGCGAGGCAGTTCGAGCAGTACTTATTAATAAGTGCTGCTCGAAGGCGCTTTTCAGCGCTCAGTTTGTGGAACCTCTTGCACTTCCGAAGAGGATGGATTCCCGGGCAGACTCGGCAGCGGTAGGATTGAGTACCTCGGGAACGTCTGCCCTCCAAGGAATTGGTGTAACGAGGACGAGGAGCCATGGTGACGAGGAGGATGCTGTCTGTCGATAAAACAAAAAAAAGAAACGGGGTTTAGAATGGGCAGACTACACTTTGGACCCCGGAATGGGGGAGGAGCCCTAATCCCTCGGAACGGAGGACTCTTGGTCTTCCGCAGGCAGGAGAATGACCTTGTGGACAGGGCGCTTAATTGTGCCGCGAGACGTACGGATCTCGACGACACGAATGCGGTCATCGGCTCCAGGAAAGACAGAAACTATTCTGCCGAGCCGCCATTCGTTTGACGGTAGATTGTCCTCTTGGCTATATGCATCAGTCACAGACTCTTTGACGGCTTGGAGGAAGTCCCTGGAGATCAAAGTCGCTGCCCCCACAAAGGTCTTGCCATTATCGGAATGAACCCGCTGTGGACAACCGCGCCTCGCTACGAAACGCTACGTTGTCAGGTCGGAAGTGGGTTCCAAATGGATAGCCTTCGTGGAAAAGCACACAAACACACAAGCATACCCCTTCGTTATGAGACACGCTCTCCCTGTATAATTCTTTATCTCGAAAGGGCCGGCATAGTCGATGCCCGTGTAGGTAAAAGCCCTCGAGAAAGAGATTCTATCTGTCGGAAGATCGCCCATCAGCTGTGTTTGCAGTCTCTTCTTGTAAATCGTGCAAATCTTGTACGGATTGACCTGAAGGCTGTGGATTCTTGATTTTAGGAATCCAATACTTCGATCGGATCAGACGTACGATTAATTGACTACCGCCATGAAGAGTAATCTGGTGAGTAAATTGGATGAGAAGGCGCGACAGTCTGCAGTCGTAGGGAAGAATGATCGGATGGCGTTCATCATATTGTAGGGCTTTGGAGGCAGTGAGGCGGCCACAGGCCCTTAAAAGGCCGTGCCGGTCAATGAAAGGAAACAGGTTCAGCAACGGACTCGACACTGGAAGAGGCCTTTTTTCTGCCAGATGCTTCAGCTCTTCGCCGTATGCTCTGCGCTGCGCCATGGAGATCAGAGTCCTTTCTGCCTCTCGGATTTCTTCACTAGTGGGTTGTGAGTTGGACGAGAGCGAACCCTTGCGGCAGCTTTTTAGGAAGCGTTGAACATAGGCCAGAACTCGTAGCGCCTTGTCTAGTTTGGAAAACCGTTCGAGGAAGTCGATAGAAGGGGCCTTGACAAAATGCGCTTTGACCGCGCCCTGCTCCAGCTCTGTAACTGGAGGAGTATCGTTTTGCGCTGGCCATAGCTCTCGTGGCCCTTGCAGCCATTCTGGTCCGTGCCACCAGAGTTGATTACCCGCCAATTCATTTAGGGATACGCCTCGCCTGGCTAGATCGGCGGAGTTTTGTTCAGATCGAACGTGTGCCCAACAGTCGACTGGTGTCGCCTGAGTGATCTTGGCAACTCTGTTGGCCACAAATGTGGTCCAGTTGCAAGCAGGCTTCCTTAACCAGGCTAGAACAATAGTGGAATCTGTCCAGCAGCGGATATCTGAGCTGGCGGTTGGCATATGCGGAAGGATTGCTGTCACCATTTCGGTTAACAAGACGGCACCACAGAGCTCCAGCCGGGGAAGAGACACGGTTTTCACTGGAGCCACTCGTGTCTTGGCTGTAAGCAGACGAGTCAAGACTTCTTGCCCTATCTCGACGCGGACGTAGATAGCCGCTCCATAGGCTTTTTGAGACGCATCGCAGAATCCGTGATGCTCTATGGTTACCTCAGGCTGATACCAGACCCATCTCGGGACGCGGATCTGGTTGAGGTCGGAATACTCATCTAAGAACGATTGCCACCTGAGACTCATCTCGGTGGGAAGCTTATCGTCCCAGCCCAAGTCCTGCAACCATATCTCCTGAATAAATATTTTGGAACGGATAATGAACGGAGCGAGCCACCCGGCAGGATCGAACAACCTCGCGATTTGGGACAGAACTTCTCGCTTAGTATAGGAGGGTTCCAACGCTATTTCAGGAGGGACGAAATAGAATTCGTCGGACTTGGCCCTCCACCGAATACCGAGCGTCTTGGCTGTGCTTTCGGCATCGATGTCGAGGAACTCGGAATGAAGGAGGTGTTCGGCCGGGACGTCTTTCAGTACGCCCTTGTGGTTGGAGGTCCACTTTCTCAGCGGAAACCCGGAGGTTGCAACTCTTGAATGGAGCTTTGGGCGTCGTTCACAGAATTTGCCCCTGCCAGATCGTCGTCGAAGTACATGTGCTGCTTAATGGTGCGGCTGGCTTTTGGATATGACACTTGGACATCATCTGCCAGCTGCTGCAGTACTCGAATGGCGAGGAAAGGGGCACAGTTGACACTGAAGGTGACGGTTTTCAACTCGAAATCGCGGATATCTCCTTCCTTATTTCGGAACAGAATTCTTTGAAAGGGTGTATGCTTTGGATCGACCCAGATCTGACGGTACATTTTTGTAATGTCCGCACTGAAGACGTACTGGAAATACCGCCACTTCAGGATCTGGATCGTAAGATCGGATTGTAGGACCGGACCAGCATGAAGGATATCATTTAAGCTGGTCCCATTTGCCGACGGACTTGAAGCGTTAAATACAACGCTCAGCGCTCGAATGGGTGTCCGGATCCTCAGGCTGGGGTCGACCTTCAGGACGACATCGAGCCGGAAGCGGTTTGTTCGGGACGGGAGAGTCACCGAGCAAACCTCGTCGTCTCCTAGCCGGGTGGTAGGCAGCCGGAACGCAGACGCCAACGACCGATCGATGCTGCTCACCGGCATGCATGGGTCGATCATGGCGCCGGTCTCGAAGGTCCTCGAGCCCGTGTCTAGCACGACAATGGCTGTCGGCAGGATGTGGACAACCTTCTGCTGCGGTCTCGTTGCCACTGACGGGGACGGGACGGAGACCTTCGGCTGCGGGCGATCGTTGGCGACTGGGGCTGGCGACGGCGACCGGGAAGTGGACATCGCGTCCGGACGGGGTGCAGCGGGCTGGCGCCCTCTGCGTGTCGGAGGTGGCAGTGCGGATCCTCTTGGAGCGGAGCGGGGTTCCTCGTGTATGTGGAGTAGAGTGTGGTGGTTCCCTCCACACTTCTTGCACCCGTCTTGGCTGAGGCAGTCTTCTCCTGAGTGCTGATGGGCGAGGCAGTTCGAGCAGTACTTATTAATAAGTGCTGCTCGAAGGCGCTTTTCAGCGCTCAGTTTGTGGAACCTCTTGCACTTCCGAAGAGGATGGATTCCCGGGCAGACTCGGCAGCGGTAGGATTGAGTACCTCGGGAACGTCTGCCCTCCAAGGAATTGGTGTAACGAGGACGAGGAGCCATGGTGACGAGGAGGATGCTGTCTGTCGATAAAACAAAAAAAAGAAACGGGGTTTAGAATGGGCAGACTACACTTTGGACCCCGGAATGGGGGAGGAGCCCTAATCCCTCGGAACGGAGGACTCTTGGTCTTCCGCAGGCAGGAGAATGACCTTGTGGACAGGGCGCTTAATTGTGCCGCGAGACGTACGGATCTCGACGACACGAATGCGGTCATCGGCTCCAGGAAAGACAGAAACTATTCTGCCGAGCCGCCATTCGTTTGACGGTAGATTGTCCTCTTGGCTATATGCATCAGTCACAGACTCTTTGACGGCTTGGAGGAAGTCCCTGGAGATCAAAGTCGCTGCCCCCACAAAGGTCTTGCCATTATCGGAATGAACCCGCTGTGGACAACCGCGCCTCGCTACGAAACGCTACGTTGTCAGGTCGGAAGTGGGTTCCAAATGGATAGCCTTCGTGGAAAAGCACACAAACACACAAGCATACCCCTTCGTTATGAGACACGCTCTCCCTGTATAATTCTTTATCTCGAAAGGGCCGGCATAGTCGATGCCCGTGTAGGTAAAAGCCCTCGAGAAAGAGATTCTATCTGTCGGAAGATCGCCCATCAGCTGTGTTTGCAGTCTCTTCTTGTAAATCGTGCAAATCTTGTACGGATTGACCTGAAGGCTGTGGATTCTTGATTTTAGGAATCCAATACTTCGATCGGATCAGACGTACGATTAATTGACTACCGCCATGAAGAGTAATCTGGTGAGTAAATTGGATGAGAAGGCGCGACAGTCTGCAGTCGTAGGGAAGAATGATCGGATGGCGTTCATCATATTGTAGGGCTTTGGAGGCAGTGAGGCGGCCACAGGCCCTTAAAAGGCCGTGCCGGTCAATGAAAGGAAACAGGTTCAGCAACGGACTCGACACTGGAAGAGGCCTTTTTTCTGCCAGATGCTTCAGCTCTTCGCCGTATGCTCTGCGCTGCGCCATGGAGATCAGAGTCCTTTCTGCCTCTCGGATTTCTTCACTAGTGGGTTGTGAGTTGGACGGGAGCGAACCCTTGCGGCAGCTTTTTAGGAAGCGTTGAACATAGGCCAGAACTCGTAGCGCCTTGTCTAGTTTGGAAAACCGTTCGAGGAAGTCGATAGAAGGGGCCTTGACAAAATGCGCTTTGACCGCGCCCTGCTCCAGCTCTGTAACTGGAGGAGTATCGTTTTGCGCTGGCCATAGCTCTCGTGGCCCTTGCAGCCATTCTGGTCCGTGCCACCAGAGTTGATTACCCGCCAATTCATTTAGGGATACGCCTTGCCTGGCTAGATCGGCGGAGTTTTGTTCAGATCGAACGTGTGCCCAACAGTCGACTGGTGTCGCCTGAGTGATCTTGGCAACTCTGTTGGCCACAAATGTGGTCCAGTTGCAAGCAGGCTTCCTTAACCAGGCTAGAACAATAGTGGAATCTGTCCAGCAGCGGATATCTGAGCTGGCGGTTGGCATATGCGGAAGGATTGCTGTCACCATTTCGGTTAACAAGACGGCACCACAGAGCTCCAGCCGGGGAAGAGACACGGTTTTCACTGGAGCCACTCGTGTCTTGGCTGTAAGCAGACGAGTCAAGACTTCTTGCCCTATCTCGACGCGGACGTAGATAGCCGCTCCATAGGCTTTTTGAGACGCATCGCAGAATCCGTGATGCTCTATGGTTACCTCAGGCTGATACCAGTTTTTGTAATGTCCGCACTGAAGACGTACTGGAAATACCGCCACTTCAGGATCTGGATCGTAAGATCGGATTGTAGGACCGGACCAGCATGAAGGATATCATTTAAGCTGGTCCCATTTGCCGACGGACTTGAAGCGTTAAATACAACGCTCAGCGCTCGAATGGGTGTCCGGATCCTCAGGCTGGGGTCGACCTTCAGGACGACATCGAGCCGGAAGCGGTTTGTTCGGGACGGGAGAGTCACCGAGCAAACCTCGTCGTCTCCTAGCCTAGTGGTAGGCAGCCGGAACGCAGACGCCAACGACCGATCGATGCTGCTCACCGGCATGCATGGGTCGATCATGGCGCCGGTCTCGAAGGTCCTCGAGCCCGTGTCTAGCACGACAATGGCTGTCGGCAGGATGTGGACAACCTTCTGCTGCGGTCTCGTTGCCACTGACGGGGACAGGACGGAGACCTTCGGCTGCGGGCGATCGTTGGCGACTGGGGCATGCGACGGCGACCAGGAAGTGGACATCGCGTCCGGACGGGGTGCAGCGGGCTGGCGCCCTCTGCGTGTCGGAGGTGGCAGTGCGGATCCTCTTGGAGCGGAGCGGGGTTCCTCGTGTATGTGGAGTAGAGTGTGGTGGTTCCCTCCACACTTCTTGCACCCGTCTTGGCTGCGGCAGTCTTCTCCTGTGTGCTGATGGGCGAGGCAGTTCGAGCAGTACTTATTAAAAAGTGCTGCTCGAAGGCGCGTTTCAGCGCTCAGTTTGTGGAACCTCTTGCACTTCCGAAGAGGATGGATTCCCGGGCAGACTCGGCAGCGGTAGGATTGAATACCTCGGGAACGTCTGCCCTCCAAGGAATTGGTGTAACGAGGACGAGGAGCCATGGTGACGAGGAGGATGCTGTCTGTCGATAAAACAAAAAAAAGAAACGGGGTTTAGAATGGGCAGACTACACTTTGGACCCCGGAATGGGGGAGGAGCCCTAATCCCTCGGAACGGAGGACTCTTGGTCTTCCGCAGGCAGGAGAATGACCTTGTGGACAGGGCGCTTAATTGTGCCGCGAGACGTACGGATCTCGACGACACGAATGCGGTCATCGGCTCCAGGAAAGACAGAAACTATTCTGCCGAGCCGCCATTCGTTTGACGGTAGATTGTCCTCTTGGCTATATGCATCAGTCACAGACTCTTTGACGGCTTGGAGGAAGTCCCTGGAGATCAAAGTCGCTGCCCCCACAAAGGTCTTGCCATTATCGGAATGAACCCGCTGTGGACAACCGCGCCTCGCTACGAAACGCTACGTTGTCAGGTCGGAAGTGGGTTCCAAATGGATAGCCTTCGTGGAAAAGCACACAAACACACAAGCATACCCCTTCGTTATGAGACACGCTCTCCCTGTATAATTCTTTATCTCGAAAGGGCCGGCATAGTCGATGCCCGTGTAGGTAAAAGCCCTCGAGAAAGAGATTCTATCTGTCGGAAGATCGCCCTTGCGGTCAATGCCGGTCAATGAAAGGAAACAGGTTCAGCAACGGACTCGACACTGGAAGAGGCCTTTTTTCTGCCAGATGCTTCAGCTCTTGGCCGTATGCTCTGCGCTGCGCCATGGAGATCAGAGTCCTTTCTGCCTCTCGGATTTCTTCACTAGTGGGTTGTGAGTTGGACGAGAGCGAACCCTTGCGGCAGCTTTTTAGGAAGCGTTGAACATAGGCCAGAACTCGTAGCGCCTTGTCTAGTTTGGAAAACCGTTCGAGGAAGTCGATAGAAGGGGCCTTGACAAAATGCGCTTTGACCGCGCCCTGCTCCAGCTCTGTAACTGGAGGAGTATCGTTTTGCGCTGGCCATAGCTCTCGTGGCCCTTGCAGCCATTCTGGTCCGTGCCACCAGAGTTGATTACCCGCCAATTCATTTAGGGATACGCCTCGCCTGGCTAGATCGGCGGAGTTTTGTTCAGATCGAACGTGTGCCCAACAGTCGACTGGTGTCGCCTGAGTGATCTTGGCAACTCTGTTGGCCACAAATGTGGTCCAGTTGCAAGCAGGCTTCCTTAACCAGGCTAGAACAATAGTGGAATCTGTCCAGCAGCGGATATCTGAACTGGCGGTTGGCATATGCGGAAGGATTGCTGTCACCATTTCGGTTAACAAGACGGCACCACAGAGCTCCAGCCGGGGAAGAGACACGGTTTTCACTGGAGCCACTCGTGTCTTGGCTGTAAGCAGACGAGTCAAGACTTCTTGCCCTATCTCGACGCGGACGTAGATAGCCGCTCCATAGGCTTTTTGAGACGCATCGCAGAATCCGTGATGCTCTATGGTTACCTCAGGCTGATACCAGACCCATCTCGGGACGCGGATCTGGTTGAGGTCGGAATACTCATCTAAGAACGATTGCCACCTGAGACTCATCTCGGTGGGAAGCTTATCGTCCCAGCCCAAGTCCTGCAACCATATCTCCTGAATAAATATTTTGGAACGGATAATGAACGGAGCGAGCCACCCGGCAGGATCGAACAACCTCGCGATTTGGGACAGAACTTCTCGCTTAGTATAGGAGGGTTCCAACGCTATTTCAGGAGGGACGAAATAGAATTCGTCGGACTTGGCCCTCCACCGAATACCGAGCGTCTTGGCTGTGCTTTCGGCATCGATGTCGAGGAACTCGGAATGAAGGAGGTGTTCGGCCGGGACGTCTTTCAGTACGCCCTTGTGGTTGGAGGTCCACTTTCTCAGCGGAAACCCGGAGGTTGCAACTCTTGAATGGAGCTTTGGGCGTCGTTCACAGAATTTGCCCCTGCCAGATCGTCGTCGAAGTACATGTGCTGCTTAATGATGCGGCTGGCTTTTGGATATGACACTTGGACATCTTCTGCCAGCTGCTGCAGTACTCGAATGGCGAGGAAAGGGGCACAGTTGACACCGAAGGTGACGGTTTTCAACTCGAAATCGCGGATATCTCCTTCCTTATTTCGGAACAGAATTCTTTGAAAGGGTGTATGCTTTGGATCGACCCAGATCTGACGGTACATTTTTGTAATGTCCGCACTGAAGACGTACTGGAAATACCGCCACTTCAGGATCTGGATCGTAAGATCGGATTGTAGGACCGGACCAGCATGAAGCATATCATTTAAGCTGGTCCCATTTGCCGACGGACTTGAAGCGTTAAATACAACGCGAAGTTTTGTAGTGGTGCTTTCGGGTTTAACTACCGCGTGATGTGGAAGATGGTAAGTCGGAGAATCATGAGTCGACGGAACTTCTTTCATGTGACCCAGATCCAGATATTCTTGGATCACGCTGTCATATTGCTCTTTTAGGGGAAAGTCTCTTCGTAAACGGTTCTCGTTTCTAAGAAACTGAGCTAACGCAATGGACCTTGAATATCCTAAATTGGATCCGGAATTCTCGGGGTCACAGAACGGGAGCGTCACCACGTATCTACCGCTTGCGTCTTTCTTCGTGGTTTGGAGGAAGTTCCTTTCGCAATAGGAATCGGACTCTTTTACCATCTTAACTGGTAGATCCTCCACCTCCCAGAACTTGCTGAGAAGCGAGTCGAGCGAATCAGGGTCCCCTATTTGGTGCACCTGAGTCGTGAAGGATGCGACCCGTTGCGGATTACCGTTAGAAATTGGCCCCGTTAGCACCCACCCGAAAATCGTTTCTTGGCCCAGGAGCGAGCCGCAAATATTTTGACGGGTACCATCCATCATTATGGACGGTAAAATGTCAGCCCCGATCAACACGTCAATTTGAGAGCTCTCAAAAAAGGTAGGATCTGCCCAGCGGAGCGCGGGGAGGTCCTTCAAAGAATTCCGGAGAATTGGATAGGAGGGCAGTTTGCCTGCCAGTTCCGGAAGGACGTACGCTGTGGTGTCTAACTGTAGACCCGGCTTATGCGGAGAGCGAATCCCGAAATTGCACAGCTTCGAGGACTTCGCAGAGACGGAATGATTTAGCCCGGAGACTTGGGCCTGGATGTTACGGAATGGCAACATCATGAGGTTAAACAGACGTTCGGAAATGAACGTCGCCTCGGATCCCGAGTCGATCAAAGCTCGTGCTCGGTAGTTGGTTCCCAAATGGCACACGTCAATGATTGCCGTGCTCAGAAGAACTGCTGAAGTGCCGCAAGCGAAATAGCTTTGCACCTCTGAAGTGCTGGCAGATGCATTCCTGCTAGGGGGTCTAGAGGATTGTTCTGTGGAAGGCGAGGAGGTTGCAGAACTCGCACTCGCGGAAGTTGGGGTGCTGCGATGCAGCAGAGTATGATGAATCCCTCTACACGTGAAACAACTGTGTGTGCTTGTGCAGTCACGCAGTTGATGGCCTCTGGCGAAACAATTTAGGCATAGCTGCTTCTTTTTGATGTAGCCGGAACGCGCGTCAACTGACATTTGGAGAAAGCGCGGGCACAATCTTACTGGATGGTTCTCCTTGGAGCATAACACACCCTTTCTGTTTGGTGCTGACCTTGGTTTCCAAGGATTGAACCTTTTTTGGAATTGCCTGAGTCGGTTTCATATCCTCGATGGCCTCCAATGTCAGATACCTTTCGCTCAGGAAGGTCTTCATTTCTTCCCAAGCCGGAATCTCGGATTTGGAAGTAAGGGATTGTTCCCATAGAGAAAGGGTCACCTTTGGCAGTTTGCTCGCGCAGAGGAAGACTAGGAGACAATCCCAGTTGTCAGTGGATATCTGCGAATGGGCTAGCGCTGTTAAACACCCTTGAATCGTGGACTGCAACTCCTTGAGAGCATGACCAGATTCTTGGGATATTGAACTCAAGTTGAACAGGGGCTTGAGTTGGCTGTTGACTAAAAGTCGTTTATTTTGGAACCGGTCGTGAAGCGCTTCCCACGCCGAAGCGAACCCGTCATTTGTAAGAGGGGACTTGGACACGATGGCCTTTGCCTCGCCGCTTGTTTTTGTGAGAAGGTGAAAGAGCTTCTCGACCGGTGTCAGCCTAGGGTTATTAACATAAACTGCCGTGAATAGGTCCCGGAAAGTGGGCCATCGGAGGTAGTCGCCATCGAAGATTTCAGTGTCGCAAGGAGGTAAGCGGCACCCGGATGAAATTAGCGGCTGGGAGGGCGTTTGAACAACTGCAGGTGTTGCCCTTTCAATATTTTCGCCAATCTTTGCTGCGCATGACTCATATACGGAGTAGCAGTAGTCATATTTGGACTGCAGCAGAGGAAATGTGCTGAGGGATCCTTCTCGGGCAATTAGGTCAGAGCATGTTTCATATTCTATTTCCACTTTATCCCATAAGGCCCGCACTTGTTGTAGACGGACATTTAACGTGTGTAGGGAAGGAGAAACTTGATCAGGAGTGTTGATCTTGGCTTCGAACATGCTGACGCGATCGCTGACGGCAATGAATTTGTCCAATGCAGCGGCGGCGGGCGTTGGTAACTCTGCGGATTCCATCTTTTTGCTGACAGAGCGAGTCACCCTTAGAAAATCAGTCTTGACTGTAGAGGGATTTTCGGATTTTTTCGCCAGTGAAGACTCGCTGGATGCTTTCGTCAGTGGACGAGAAATTAAGATTTTTGGAGTAGTCTTCGAACTGGTCGATGGTAGATCTCTCCCTTTTGGAGTGGAAATCGGAGGTCTAACCTTTGGACTAGCGGACTTGGGGGCTGGCTTAGCGCGAGCGGGTAGCGGGTAGCGGAGAGTGTGGATTAAGTTTGGTTGATTTTCCTAGCGCGGATGTCGCTTTTTTGTCTCCCTCTATGGGCATACTCAGTTATACCCTCGGAAAAATGACGGCTCGGAGGACTGCAGGCCAAGAAAAGTGAAAGAGGGAAACGACCAAACAAACACTTCGGTTCTGGATGGGCAATCAAAACCCCGAATTCGAATGGAATGGTAGAATTGGAAACTTGAAAAAATGGATTCCGAAAAGAAATCACTGAAAATAGCTAAAAAATTCCCAAAGGAACCAAAGATGGACCGACAAAACCCTCGCAGCGGTCGAACGCTAAGTGCGGATATGAGGGCTGGAATCTTCCCTTTTATCGGGATTGCGATTTATCGATTGGCGCGCGCGCGTAAATATTTCAAATCGAATTTAGGAACTCGCTGACCAGTGGAGAAATGCGAAACATAAATATAAAACACGCCAAAAAACCTAGCTGGAATAGCTAATAAATTCGGAGGGAATTATTAAATAATTATTGGAAATTATTTAGGTTGTTTGGGTGGTGTGGAAACGGACAAAAAATTTAACACGAATCCGTCCCTTGTGTCAATTTGACACAATTTTGATTTTCAAATCGATTTTTAGGTCATTAGTTGCAAAGATATTTTAATAAAATTTTGGCTCAGTGAACGAATTTTGACGAAATTTCAAAATCAAGAAGAATTTTTTTTCTAGGAGGCTTGGGGGCGTGGCAACACAAAAAGTTACGAATCTGTCCCTTGTGTCAATTTGACACAAGTCGAAAAACAGCACAAAAAAAATTTTTTTTTTGGGTTTTTTTGCTATAATTATCTTCTATTATTATTATTTTATTTCTTTAAGGGTTTATTTTTTTTTTTTACTTTTTTTTTTTTATTAAAAACAAAAAAATTAATTATTTTCACCATTTTGACAAAGATTGAATCTGTGGTCTGGACAGACTCTTTTGGAACATTTATCGCATTCCACAGAGTGTACATTCGCATTAGATTTCCGTGGACACAAGTGGCACCGCGCCCGCTTCCTGGACGGGATGTGGTGCGTCACCAGTATGTTGACGGCTCCTGTGACATTCCCCTCATTTCATTCACCACTGCCATGGCTCCTTCCCCTCTGGGGGTCCTCTCCAGTAGGTCAATAGTTGGTGAGACAAGTGCACTGCCCAATTCCACTAAGAAAAGTCGCCTGCGGAAGTTCTTCTTGCGAATATTCCACAGAGGATTCAGCTCCGTATACGCAATGTACGCATTCAATGCTGACATATCAAGCATATTGCAGAAGACTGCGACTGGCCACCTGTTCACTCCATTGATCGTCTACATGAAGAAGAAGCCACTTTATCACTCTCAATTTGTGTTTGAGGCAACATTGGGAGCCACACTGGTGTCATATGTAACGCAGTGTAGGCGATTTGTGACACTGTTGAGCACATACCACAAAAAGAAAATCATTGACCAAATTACAATTACAATAAAATGAAGCCTGAAATAATAAACTATTACAACAAAACCAAATGTGGTGTCGACGTGATGGACGAAATGGTGGGCACATATCGCTGCAAGAGGGAAGTGAACAGGTGGAACAGGTGAACAGTCGCAGTCTTCTGCAATATGCTTGATATGTCAGCATTGAATGCGTACATTGCGTATACGGAGCTGAATCCTCTGTGGAATATTCGCAAGAAGAACCTCCGCAGGCGACTTTTCTTAGTGGAATTGGGCAGTGCACTTGACTCACCAACTATTGACCTACTGGAGAGGACCCCCAGAGGGGAAGGAGCCATGGCAGTGGTGAATGAAATGAGGGGAATGTCACAGGAGCCGTCAACATCCTGGTGACGCACCACATCCCGTCCAGGAAGCGGGCGCGGTGCCACTTGTGTCCACGGAAATCTAATGCGAATGTACACTCTGTGGAATGCGATAAATGTTCAAAAAAAGTCTGTCCAGACCACAGATTCAATCTTTGTCAAAATGGAAAAAATTATTAATTTTTTTTTTTTAATTAAAAAAAAAAAGTTAAAAAAAAATAAACACTTTAAAAAATAAAATAATAATAATAGAAGATAATTATAGCAAAAAAACCAAAAAAAAAAATTTTTTTGTGCTGTTTTTCGACTTGTGTCAAATTGACACAAGGGACAGATTTATTATTTTTTCTTAGGGACGGATGCGTGTTAAAAGTAAACAAATTCTGTTGAAAAAAACAAATCCGCCAAAAATTGACACGAAAAAATAGCTAAAAATGGCTAGGAACGATAATGAAAATTTTGCGGTAATTAATAATTATTTGAAAATTTCGCTTTAGTGTTTAGGAACCCCAAAATATTATGTTTAAAATTTCTGTGGGAAAAACCCGCCAAAAATTTACCAAAAGTAGGTAGAAAAAAAGGGGAAACTTAGCGATATTAAAAATAAATAATTATTTGCAACTGTCGGTTTAGTATTTCCGAAACCCGACAAATATTTAAAAATTTTTGTGGGAAAACCCGCCAAAACTCTCTGGAGTAGCTATAAAATAGCCAAGGAATTTGGCTATAAACAGTTGTGAAATGTTTAGAATTTATTTGTAAACTTTTAAAATTTTTGTTCTCGGAAATATTTTTGTTTCGAGTGGAGGGTATTTTCTCGTCGGCACTGTGTCGCCGCTCTTGCCAGTGCAGTCTGTATGTGTGCCGAATAGCTTGCACCTGCTGTCTGAACAAGAGGAGAAAGAGGAGACGAGAGAACTCGAACTTAGGCGAGTCTATGTATGTAGGTATGTATGTATGAAGCTGTATAGCGGAAAGCTGGCAAATATATATACAGGGTCCGCCACGTAACATTTTTTTTTTGAAAATGCTATAAAACAAAAACGGTTCATCCGATCAAGCCCAGCCGAGGCAGCCGTTTGAACAAACTTGTATTCCATAAGTAATCGGAAGGATTGTACTTTATTATGAAAAAAAAAATTTGATGATCGGATGAACCGTTTTTGTTTTATAGCATTTTCAAAAAAAAAATGTTACGTGGCGGACCCTGTATGAAGGCGGGCAAGCCGGAGTTTGGCGCTCCGCTGCAAATATGTATGCATGAAGTCAGGAGCGGAATGAAAAACCCCAATATTTGTTTGTGTGATTTCTGTATGTCAAATAAAAAATATATTTTTATTTATTTCTGGAGCGAAGGGTTATTTATTTTTTGTTTTTAAAAAATGGGATGTTTTATTTATTTTTATTAGTTGTATATTTTTACACAAAATAGGTTAAGTGGCTGGATAATTTTTTGCTGGGGTATAAATTTTATTTTTGTATGTATATTTTAAGTATGTATATTATGTATGTAGTTTAAATATATTTTAAAATAATTTTGTGTCTTGCGGATATTTATTCATTCGTATACATTGGACTGTGTATTTATGTATGTATGTGTGTATTTTATTTTTTAAATATATATTGCAGTTTCTGCGGAAGAATTTTTAGAATTTTAAATTTATTAATTTTCGTGCACTTTTTGGAACTTAACTTTGTGTGTATATATTTTTTTATTAAAAACAAAAAAACAGCAGTGACGGACGTTTTCTGTGAATATGGATGGGTGTCTGTGATATATATATATGTATTTTTGACACCAGCGGATAGCAGTGGAAAACGAAGTAGGGGGCCGATATTGGCAAAGCACTTGTTGCACTTTAAAAAAATGGGAAGAACTTCACTGCGGCTGGGCGAATGCACATAATATATATATAACACTTTCACTTTTCACTTTTCGGAATCGGATGGAAGGAAAGAACCAAAAACGCCTTTGGAAAAAGAATATGGCGACCACGGACGGACTTGAAATCGAAAAAACCGTACTTATCTTTGGATTTTCCGCAGGGGGCGCTGGTGGATCAGGATAGATCCGGAGTCGAAGGACCATGTGCTGGAGTGGGCGGAATAGAAGCCGAAAGGTCCGTACGGCCGCTGGAGTATGGTCGTGGTCGCTGGGTAGAGTTGAAGTGCTGCTGTTGTTGCTGTTGTTGGGGGCCCAGAAATAAGTAGGCTTCGGGGATCAGCTTCTGCTTAGACTTCACTTTATTCACTTTGGTTTAAATACTAACTTAGAACTAACAATAGGAATGCCGCTAGACCGCGGAGTGGTGAAAAAGCCGGATGGAAGAGAGGGAGAGCGCAAGGAGAGCCAGAGCAGAGCTGCAGCGAAAGCTTTTGCGCCGCTCACACTGCCGCTCAGAAATTCGCGCCCTTCTGGCGTGAACATAAACTTTTACATAAAATATTTTCACCTAAACTTGTACCTAAAATATTCTCACCGAAACTTTAACTTAAAATATTCGCATCTAAACTTTTACCTAACCTTTTTTCATCTAACCTTCTACCTAAACTGTCCGTTCCTAAGTTTTTACCAAAGCAATTTACACCTAAACATGTGCCTAAACATTTTTTTCCTGAATATGTACCTAAATTTCTTTTATCAAAGCTTCCTAAATTTTCACAACTTAAATTTCTTCCAAAATTTTCTACTTGATTCTCAGCATTAATCTCCGAGTCGCTAATTTCCATACAATTATTGGAAAGTTCTTGCAAAGTTGTTTTTTCCTTGTCATCAGTTTCAATACTCTCTACCGTAACCATTTTTAACGCTCCTAAATCAATCTTTAAGTCGCAAGCATCCATAAAGTCTCGCCCCAGTACAATATTGCAGCCCATAGATTCATCAGCCACTACAATTAATCTAAATAAAATCTTAATCTCTTTTCTCCAAATGGGTGGTAAGGGTGCATCAGACCAAGGCAAGATCAGCAGAGTTTTTGCTGATGTATATTCCTTGGCTTTCTGGTGCATCAAGTCGACTCGTAGGTGAATATCAATTTGATAGACACCACCCTCTCCTCGGAGAGGGTCCTCCGCGTGGTACCTCCTGGAAACGTACCAAGGTACGGCTAATACGAGCGGCAGTATCCCGTGAATCCTCTATCCACATTCCTATGACTCCACTTCCCTACCGAGACCTGGGCAAGTCTTTAAACGGCCTCCCCTCAAGTCAGGCGTGTAACGCGACCCGTGCTCTCTGACTTTCGGTTCGCAGCTGAGGGGTTTATCCAGCTGTGTTCGAACGGAGCCTTCCCAGGGCCGGGCAACCCTGGGTCGGAACTAGCCTTGCCGTGGCTTAGGGGCGAAGCCACGGTGGACCACCTTCAAAGCCCCAAACCCCTCGGGCCCGCCGCGCTCGCCTCGTCGAGCAACGCGGGCGTTTATGAAAATGACTACAACCAAACAATCCGCTTCGGACCTCGTGGGGGAGGTAAAACCCCAAAATAACGACGAATTCGACGAAGACGAGTTGCTGCGCTCGGATGACGAGACGCTAACCCCGTCGAGTTCGGTGGGGAATGCTAAGTCGAGCACTCCCCAAACGCAACAACAACAGAAAACAAACATCACCAAGGCGAGCCACGCCAAGGTAAAGGGTAACGACCAGCCAAAGTCGTTTTCCCACCAACAAAAGAAAGCGCAGGCCAGCAAGGCCCGCTTCATTCTGGCAAAGATAGCCAAGAACGAGGCAAAGGGCAAAGCGGACCAGCGCGTTTTGAAAGACAAAGCCCGATTCCAGGCCGTGATCGCGGACTTCGAGGCATACGAGAAGGAGCACCCGGAAGCGTTCCAAACAGCCCCAATCGAAGCGCAACCGCTCACACGAAGTGAGTGAGAGCGCTCCGAAAAGGGCAAAGGACGCCAAAGGGGTTGCCAGAGCTACATCCTTCGTCAAGCCGGCGAAGAAATTCAGCGAGGTGGCTAGAGACAGCCTAGCCATGGCACTGGTGGACGAGCTCAATGACGATGGGCGCCTGCTGTCGGAGAAGTGGGATGAGGTCGAGACCAGACTGTCTGAGATGGTATCAGACAAAATACTAGCTGAGCCAGCTGGTCCGACACCATCCTTCGACTCCTCAGACATGGTTCGAGGGCACCGGGTGATCAGGTGCGACGATGAGTCCTCGAAGGACTTCCTGGCGGAGTGCGTCGCTAAGATTAGCGGCGCCTGGAAGGGGCTTAGCCTAAAGCTCGTCCCCGCCACGGATATCCCGAGAAGGCCCAGAGCTCGCACTTGGTTGCCTAAGGGACTCTCGAGCCATGACAGGGTGCTCAAGACTCTGAGAGCCCTAAATCAGGATGTCGACATGGCAGACTGGGCCATCTTGAAGGCGGAGCGAGAGATGAGGACAAGTCAGCCGTACTTGTTCCTCATAAACAAGCAATGCCTTCCACAGCTGGAGAAGACCGACTACAAAGTACGGTACGGGGTCAGGAAGGCAAAGATAAAGGTCTTCCTAACCGAGCCGGACGACAACCTCGAGGACGAAGTCGATGATACCAAGCAGCTGATGGACGACTTGGTCATCGACGACGACACCCCCAATACCACGCCGCAATAAATGCCGAAAGTCGTACAGGTCAACCTGAAGCGCAGCTCGCACGCTTCAGCGAATCTGGCAGTCCTCCTCCGAGAAGAGGACATCGACATCGGCTTACTACAAGAGCCATGGACCAGGGACGGACAAATCTCTGGCATGGCCATTAAAGGATACACGACATTATACACAAACTCGACAGGTAGGCCGAGGCGGGTATAATCATTAAAAACAACCTTAACGCTCTTTTACATCCCAATCTTAGCAACTCAGACCTAGCAGTGGCCAGGCTGGTAGCAGCGGATGGGACAGCCTTACTAATAGCCTCCGGGTACATGGCCCACGACGAACCTGCACCACCTGAAGCGTTCATCAGGGCGATGCAATTCGCCGAGGAGACTAAGACGACGCTTATCCTCGGGTGCGACGCCAACGCCAGGCACACACTGTGGGGAAGCAAGGAAACAAACGAGAGGGGTGAGTCTCTTTTCGAACATATTATTTGCCGTGACGTCACTATATGTAACAGAGGGGAAACGCCCACCTTCATTTTTCCGAGTACGGAGGAATTCCAAGGTTGGGAAGAGGTCCTAGACATAACCCTCCAAATGGAGTATAGTAAATATAAGGTAGAAAAGTGGAGGGTTTCGACAAATAACTCTTTTTCAGACCATAGATATATATTCTTTGAGATCTCGATGCCGACTAGAGAAACGGCACCGAAGCGCAACCCCCGTAACACAGACTGGAACAAATATGAAAAGATTGTACAGTCAAAGATAAAAAACAGGAGGATCAAGGTCCGATCCATCTCAGAAGGAATAGACAAGGAAGTCGAGGACTTCACGAATATTCTCAACAACGCATACGAAGAGTCGTGTAGACTAACGTACTCTAAGAAGACATACCCGCAATGGTGGAACAAAGAGCTTAGCGAGCTCAGGAAAAAGGAAAGAAAAGCCTTCAATACAAGTTACGGCACCAGAAACTGGCAGCCGTATAAGGAAATACAAAAAGAATACAAGAAAGCGATATACGCAGCCAAGAAAGACTCTTGGAGCAGGTATTGCGAATCGCTAGAAGGAATCAAAGACACGGCTAGGTTGAGCAAAATTCTAGCCAAGGGGCATACAAGCCCCACTCTCATAAACAGGCCTGACGGTACAGGAAGTACGTCAGCAGAAGAGACACTGGAGATCCTGCTGGACACACACTTCCCAGGTAACCAGAAAGAGGAAACGAGTATAGCGGAAAGACAACCGGCGGAACAACAGCTAAGAGTCGAAGACATCGCCACCATGGAAAGAATCCAATGGGCGATAGACTCTTTCGACAAGTACAAAAGTCCGGGACCGGACGGAATCATACCAGCAATGCTGCAGGCAACAAAATCATGCACGGGGAGATGGCTGCAAGCAATTTTCCAAGCATGCATTAAAACAGCACACATACCACTTCCGTGAAAGGAAGCAAGAGTAGTCTTCATACCAAAACCAGGAAGAAGAGGACACATCCAAGCCAAGGATTACAGGCCGATCAGCCTGACCTCATTCCTCATGAAAACAATGGAACGGATACTAGATATCCATATCAGAGACAGAACGGAGAAAAACCTTTCCGAAGCACAGCATGCATACAGGAAAGGCAAGTCCACTGAAACAGCACTACACGAAGTAGTGGGATACATAGAAAAGGCATTAGTCTACAAAAACTACACATTGGCCACCTTCTTAGACATAGAAGACGCCTTCAACAACGTAAACGCAGATTCCATCCTGAGCTCCCTCAACAGGATCGGAGTTGAAGCAGGCATAAGAAAATGGATCGGCGCAATGCTAACGAGCAGAAGGATAACAGCCGAACTGAGTGGCACTCATCACACGAGATACGTGAAGAGGGGCACACCTCAGGGAGGAGTTCTGTCTCCACTGCTGTGGCTGATTAACATGGACGACATATTGAGAGAACTCAATAGCGAAGGAGTTAAAGTTGGGTTGGGCATAAACCCAAGCAAAACGGAACTTATGCTCTTTACAAAGAGAACAAAGATCCCCAGATTCAGTAAACCGAAGATAGACGGTACAGAGCAAGAGCTGTCACAACAAGCCAAGTATCTAGGAGTGATACTGGATACAAAGCTATCATGGAAACAAAACATCAACGAAAAAGTAAAGAAAGCAAGCATAGCATTCTACTCCTGTAGGAAGATGTTCGGGAAAAATTGGGGCATCAACCCCAAGACAATAATATGGCTCTACACAGCGGTTGTAAGACCCATACTCACATATGGAGCACTAGTATGGTGGCCAGCACTAACTAGGGCATACAACATCCAGAAATTTACAAGGATTCAAAGATCGGCATGCGCAGGCGCAACGGGAGCACTTAGATCGTGCCCCGCAGCAGCGCTGAATGCCATTCTAAACATACTACCGATAGAACATTTCATAAGGAACGCTGCAGCCCAAAGCGCGGTACGACTGAAGGCAAGCCAGAGCTGGAAGAACTACCACACCGGGCACTGTAAGATCCTGAACAAAATAAACGATCGGCTGACAGTAAATACCGACTACATGACAACCGAGATGCGGTTCGGCAATGCATACACTACAAAATATCCAACAAGAGAAGAGTGGAGAAGAGGGAGTGTAACCGAGCCAGATGAGGTATCACTCTACACCGACGGCTCAAAAATGAGCGGCGGGGTAGGGGCCGGAATCTTTGCCGAAACCTGGGGGATAGAAGAGTCCTTCCACCTCCCAGGGTCAGCAACAGTGTTCCAGGCGGAGGTCCTTGGGATTCTGAAAGCAGCTGAACTTTCATTGGGCCGAGACCTCCAGAATACCAAGGTAAGGATATACTCAGATAGCCAAGCGGCCATCAAATGTCTCGCAACAGCAAGAACGTCATCTACACTAGTCGCCAAATATAAAGAGGCACTTAACAGACTCGCGGAACACAACAGGGTGCAGATAGCCTGGGTACCCGGGCACAATGACATCCCCGGCAACGAAAAAGCGGACGAACTGGGCAGAAAAGGGTCAGAAGAAATCGCAGCAACAACAGATATTCAAGTATCTCTGAATACGGTTCAGGCCGAGATCCACGACCACTTCAAAGTATTAGCCAGCAAAGAATGGTCGATGAAGGCAGAACACAGGAGATCGAAACTGTGCTGGCCTGAATACAATAGGAGACGGACGGCAGAGCTGATCTCCAAGAGTAAACCGGACATCAGAAGTGTAACGGCAGCCATCACGGGCCACTGGCCAATAGGCACGCACGCCTGTAAGATGGGCCTACCCTATAACACACACTGCAGAAGCTGCAA
This sequence comes from Drosophila aff. chauvacae BK-2020, assembly GCA_018903765.1. Classification (NCBI taxonomy): domain Eukaryota; kingdom Metazoa; phylum Arthropoda; class Insecta; order Diptera; family Drosophilidae; genus Drosophila; species Drosophila aff. chauvacae BK-2020. The sequence goes on along the minus strand of JAEIGO010000024.1, from coordinate 2,052,883 downwards.
GGAACCAAACGAGCAGGAGACACCGGAGCATCTACTGTGTCACTGCCCGGCTTTCAACCAGCTTAGAGCGCGTCACTTCGGAGCCCGCCAACTCGGGTCTTTTTGTGGTTCTAATTTTACGTTTTCTGGTACATAAGACCGTTTTATCAATGAAACTGGGCTTCCTGATTCTATTAAGCATTCCGTAATTATTGGCTGCCTCGGATTTTCAACTCAAAAAATTTTGAACAATCTTACATAATTATTTTCCGCCTTTTTCTTGTTCTGGAGACATTCAGCAATCCGGTGGTCCTCTGCTCCACATCCATAACACGAACCTGGTGACCTTTTTGGCTTGGTGCATCCCCTCTTCCCTTTGCGTTGCAATTAAAACAACGAGTCTCGCTGCTCGCTGACTCCGACTTCGCCGCTGGTAATTTTTCCGTTGTTGCAACCCTTGTTGGAAGTCTAATATCGGCAAAAGCTTTTCTAATTTTTTCGGGCTCCTCAAAACATCGGATCTTTGCCTGTGTACGCAAATCTAATGTTGGAATGCCCTCCACAAGTTCATCCAGCAGTTCATCCTCGCTCATACCGACTTCTCGAGCCAGCCTGCATTTTTCCTCAAAGTAGACCGCAAACAATTCATTTTCTAACCAAATTCGCTCCTTAAACTTGCGTCTTAATGTCCACTTTGATTCCATTCCGCCGAAAGCCAACTTCAATTGCTCAAGTAACCCGTTTATTGGTTCTGAAAACCGTCCTGCATCTGCATGCATCCATTGCGAGGCACTTCCCTTTAATTTGCTGATCAGCAAAACACGTCGTTGCACGTCCGACAAGTTAAAAAACGCCGAAATGTTTCCCCATTGAGCGATCCAGAATCGCACACACCAGCATTTCCTTGACAAAAATCCATCATTTTCGAATTTTTTGTCTTGCCGCTCTAGCATTTCATCATAATTTTCTCTGCTGACGTCTCTGCTAAAGCTGGCGTTAACGCCTGTGCCGTCGCCTCTACGCTGTCTGATCTCGAAACTTCTCCCGCGTCGCTGTTCTAAACTCTCGAAATTTCTGTCGCCTTGTTGCTCTGCATTCTCGAAGTTTTTATTGTTTTGTTGTGCCGAATTCTCCGAACCGTTGTCTCTGCCTCTGCTGCTTCGCTCGCCATCTCTTTCGCTCCGCTGTATATCATACGACGAACCGTTGATAAGCTCTCCTTCTTGATCGAACACGTCGATTGTGGCGCCACTAAGTCGCGCGCTTCTAGTTTTCGAACCAGCACTGTCGATCTGCTGTTGAAGATTTTTGAGAACTTTCGCTGCCATCCCGATTTCCGTATGCACTTTCACTTTATTGTAGTCTAAATTCATTTTTGTTTTGTTATGTATATATATATGGCATAAACACCCCTAACGGGGTACAGCCTGATGCACGATTTGCCTCCACGCTCCTCTGTCCTGTGCGCGACTCCGCCAGTTGGCGATCCCAAGCGTCGCCAGAATTGCGTCCATCTGGTCTCTCCAACGTGCGCGTGGTCTTCCTCTCCTACGTTGTCCGCCAACTACCGCATCGAAAACGGATCGAGCTGGAGTTGTTCCTTCCATACGAGCTATGTGGCCAAGCCAGCGAAGTCGCTGAATATTAATTCGCTTGACTATGTCCACATCGCCATATAGCTCATACAGCTCATCGTTCCACCTGATACGATAGGTTTCGCCAACGCAAACAGGTCCGAAGATCTTGCGAAGGATTTTTCTCTCGAAGACACCAAGAGCAGCTGCTTGCGTCACTGTCCAGGCTTCCGCACCATATAGAAGCACTGGGATGATGAGTCTCTTGTAAAGTGTTAGCTTCGTCTTTCGAGAGAGGGCTCTGCTGTTCATTTGCCTACTGAGCCCAAAGTAGCTTCTGTTGGCAAGTGTGATCCTCCGCTTGATCTCCAGGCTGACATCATTGTTGTTGGTCACTGCAGTTCCTAGATAGACAAAGTCCTTGACCGACTCAAAGTCATAGTCTCCAGCAGTAAGATGAGAGTCAAGTCGCCGCGTCTCTCGGTTACTGCACACCATAAACTTTGTTTTGCCCATATTCACTGCAAGACGATTCTCTTTCAATAGCTCCAAAAGCCGCCGTCACATCACGCTTGGTACGACCAATGATGTCAATATCATCAGCGTAACCAAGGAGCTGTACACATTTCTGTCCCAGTATTGTGCCCCCTCGATGCACTCCAGCTTTCCTTATGACACTCTCCATTAGCAGATTGAAGAGCACACAAGACAGCGAGTCGCCTTGTCTGAGACCCCGCCTGGTATTGAAGGTTTCGGAATGGTCATTTCCTACCTTGACAGAGCTGATGGTGTTGCTCAATGTCATACTACAAAGCCGTACTAGCTTTGCAGGAATACCAAGCTCAGACATGGTGGCGTACAGGCGTCCTCGCCGTGGACTATCGAAAGCAGCTTTAAAATCGACAAACAGGTGGTAGGTGTCGATTTGGTTCTCATACGCTTTCTCCAGGATCTGGCGTAATGTGAAGATCTGGTCGACTGTGGACCGACCAGGGCGAAAGCCGCATTGATACGGTCCGATCAATGCTTCAGCATATGGCTTAAGCCTCTCACACATAACGCTCGTGAGAACTTTGTATGCTACGGGAAGAAGACTGATGCCACGATAATTGGTGCGTTGTGTTGCATCACCCTTCTTCAGAATGGGGCAGATCATACTCAGATTCCAATCATTGGGCATGCTTTCCGCTAGCCATACGTTGCAAATGAGCTGGTGCATGCTCCTTACCAACTCATCGCCTCCAGCCTTAAACAGTTCAGCCGGTAGCCCGTCCGCTCCCGCGGCTTTATTGTTTTTAAGTCGTCTTATGGCGACTTCGACTTCCGTATAGCTAGGGGTGGGAACTTCAACACCATCCTCTCTGATTGGGGCTAGTGGATCTTCTTCATCAGACTCTTGGTTGTCTCCAGCCAAAAGACTTTCAAAGTGATCCCTCCATAACCTCAGTACTGTCTCTGCATCCGTGACAAGATTTCCATCATCCCTCCTGCAGGCAAGCGATCCAGACTTATACCCTTGAGTCATGCGTTTGACCCTCCGGTAAAAGTCGCGGGCATCATTCCTGCTCCTGCTATTCTCCAACTTCTCACACTCAAGCCTTTCCATCTCCTGCTTCTTCCTCGTGAAAAGGCGCTTCTCATTTCTTCTCCGCGTCCTATAAATATCCACCACTGCTCGTGTGGCTCCTGCTTGCAGCGTTCGCCTGTATGCAGCGTTCTTTGCAGCAGTCGCTTCCCGACACTCCTGATCATACCATGAATTCCGTTTTGGGGGACGTTGGAATCCAAGGATTTCCACAGCAGAAGCATTTATGGCAGTAGATATGCACGTCCACATATCTGACGTATTTATAGGTGTTGGAGGGTGCTGGCCAAGTCGGCCTGAGAGTCGAGCGGAGAAGGCATCCCTGTGCTGTTGTGATTGCAGCTTTTCGATGTCAAGCTTTCTTGGCATACCTTGACGTGCGATTTTCGCGGTACACAACCGTGCGCGGACCTTGGCTGCAATAAGGTAGTGGTCAGAGTCGATGTTAGGCACGATCTCACATCAAGTATGCTAGACGCATGTCTTGCATCGATCACAACATGCTCAATCTGGTTGCAAGTCAGACGATCAGGTGACAGCCAGGTTGCTTTGTGGATGTTAAGATGACTATCATATTGTGCGCAGCAGCAAAACCTATAAGTCTAAGCCCGTTTGCAGAGGTAGACTCATGTTGACTATGCTGTCCAACGGTTGTTCCAAAGATGCTTTCCCGTCCGATTTTGGCATTAAAATCTCCGAGGAGGATATTAATGTCATGTGACGGGCAGCGGCTATACACTCGGTCGAGTTCTGTATAGAAAGCATCCTTGATGGCGTCGTCCTTCTCCTCCGTTGGTGCGTGCGCACAGATAAGGCTGATGTTGAAGAATCTGGCAGCTATTCGGATCGTCGCAAGTCTCTCGTTTACAGGTGTAAACTGTGAGACTCGGTGCCGTATCCTGGCTCCTACGACGAATCCACAACCAAACTCGCGCCTATCTGTATGACAGCTGTAGTATATGTCACAATTCCTTTTCTTCATGCTTCCCTTTCCGTTCCATCGCATTTCCTGGATAGCTGTAATGTCAGCCTTCAAATTGCTGAGAGTATCCACTAATTGTTGAGTGGCACCAGGCCTGTATAATGTGCGTACATTCCAAGTGTATACTCTCAGATCATTATCCTTTTTGAATTTTCCATGGTCGTCAACGTATTTCGGGTATCTATCCGAGGCTCCTCTTGCATTCTTCACTGATGTGATCTTTTCCTTGGGTGGATATCAAGTCCTACGCCAAAACCTAATTTAAGGATCAGGATCCCGCCGTGCACATTGGTTTATAACTCAGCGGATGCTAAGTTACAATCCAGGGAAAACCGCGTGGAGGTAGTGCGTCGACTTGAAGAAAGCAGGGACAAGGATCACACTGGTGCCCACCAAGTTAAACACAGTCAGTAGCTTTACCTTGTATGCCTTCCCCCAATTTCCCCTTTTTTACTCATTTACTCATGAAAAAAGCCCGAACAAGGAAACTAACTGCGGCATGCCGAAGTTTAAATACCCTTGCAGTAAATAAGTAAGACTTTTTCGTTTTCTCGGGTACATAAATGTTGCGAGCGAAAAATGTTGCGAACGATACTGTTGCGAACGAACTAAATAAATTTATTTATATATTCCTATGACAGCTTTATGATATAGTGGTCCGATTTAAATAAAATTAAAAAAAAAAAAATTCTGGAATAATATAAAATGGCCATGTCTTAAATTATATGAAAATATATTGAAAATTGGCATACTTAAAATTTTTTTCTCAAAAATTTCCGATCGTTCCTATGGCAGCTATATGATATAGTCGTCCGATCCGGCCCGATCCGACACATATAGTAGTGAGAGCATATGGAAGACTATGTGCAATGTTTCTTTCAGATAGCTTTAAAACTGAGGGACTAGGATACGGCACCGAGTCTCACAGTTTACACCTGTAAACGAGAGACTTGCGACGATCCGAATAGCTGCCAGATTCCTTGTAGATGTAGAGATGGTCAGTTGCTCATCAGTGAAATTATCGAAACACAATTTATTTGATTATGCAGCCATCAGGCTGACTTTGGTTTCCTTTATTTATAATGTTTAAGTCTGGCAGAAAATGGTTCTGCCAGTTCAACTCTTCACAACTGTGTGTTTTTGTTCTTATCAATATGTCTTAAATATATATTGCCTAAGACTAAACCGCGTAGCTGCGCTGCCGGATACACCAGCAGCGGAGCGGCTCACTTATGTATATCATATATCTATATATGCTTATCGGGAGAGAGAGTTATGCACTTATGTATTTGGCACTTGGTAAGCGTGGGAATGCTGACCGTGCACATATATATTGGTACCTTAAAGTGGATGATCATGTTACATCCGTCTGGGCCTTATTGCTTGCATAAACGTAGTAACAACGTGCTGCTATGTGTTTGTATGCTTTAAGTACTATTGTACTTAAATGTTCTTAATATTACATAGGCGCATACTACATCTCCCTCCTTTTGAAAAATAACGTAATTCTATGAAGTTATTTTATACGATTTTCTTAGGCGATTTATTTATTTATTTTTATTTATATTTATATCTATATATTTATTTATTTTTTTTTTTTTTAAATGTGTAAAATTACTTTCTTCACTATTTTTTTTTTTTTGTGTATTAATATTATTATACTTTTTATATTGGTTTTAACCTATCCTTATGAACTTTTGTTCCTTATTTTTCTTAATTTTTATTATTATATTATTCTTTTCTTCTATTCTAATGACCTCAAATGGTCCTATATAGACTGGTTCTAACTTATGTGCTGTTTAATTTTTCAATAAAACTTTATCGCCTACGTCTAGTTTAAAGTCTGATACCCTATTGTCATGCTAGTTTTTGTCTTATTTTATTATTTTCTAACATTATACGGGCCCTCTTATACGCGTTTTCTAATCTAAATTTGACCTCTTTAGCATAGTCATCTATAGTATATAGCGGGTCTATTCTATCTATTCTATTGAAATGTATTGGTAAGTTGCTTGGCTTACCAAATACTAGTTCATATGGACAGTAGTTATGGGTTACTGATGGTGTAGTGTTAAAACAATACACAAAATATTGTAACCATATGTCCCAATCAGTTTTGTCAACTGATATATATGAACGAATGTACTCGTTGAAGGTTCTGTGACTTCTTTCAACGGTACCTAAAGTCTGGTGGTGATATGCAGTAGACGTTATGTTGTCTATTTTCATATAACTGCACAAATCATTTATAATTGAATTTTTATATTCTGTTCCCATGTCCGTAATGAACGTCTTCATTGGACCGTACTTCAGAATAAAATGTTCAAAAATTGCTTTAGCGACAGTGTTTGCACTTTTATTTGCAATTGGAATGGCAACTAAATATTTTGTTAGGTCGCAGATTAAAGTGACTGCGTATTCATTGCCAGACTCAGATTTGGGTAGAGGACCAATTGTGTCCACTATCACTCTGTCGAAAGCTTTAGTTGGTGTGTCGGTTAGGGTCATAGTGGTTTTTGTGTGCGTCGTTGTTTTCGACGTCAGGCATTTTTGACATCTGCGTACGTACTCTTTGACATCACGTGTCATATTTTTCCAATAGTAGTGTCTTTTTATTTTGGCCAATGTTTTTGAAATGCCTGTATGACCACCTTGTATGGGATCGTCATGGTTTGTAAACAGAATCGCTTCTTGATCTTTTGTATTTTTTATTAGGGTCACCGGCTTGAGTAGCGCTACTCGTAATGTTTTTAGTTTTTTATTGCCCATTTTGATAAAAGATTCTATTGAAGTTAGTTCAAAGATCTTTTCGCTCGGTGCCACTTTGAGTTGGCTGATCTTGAGTATACCGGCTTGCGTTTCAAGCCTTTGGAAGAACTGACCTAAGTCTAGAATTCCATTGGTGTACAGATTGCTAACATCAATTCTCGCAACAACTTTATTTCCATGCTTCAATGAGCATTTGGATTCGGTTATTCGCAAGGTCACTACTTTACGTACTTCGTCATTTAAATTAACACTACACCATGCCTGGAAGTTGTCAAGATCGGATTGTAAGTCTGACTGGCATGAGCTGTCGTTATACTGCACGCACAGTTTGACATCGTCTGCGTACATAAGTACCCTAGAGTTGGGTAGCACTAGAGGAAGGTCATTTATGAATAAGGTAAATAGCAGCGGGCCAAGATGGCTGCCTTGTGGGACGCCAGAAGTGACATTGAGGGAGTTGGAAAGAGAATTCTTAAACAGAACCTTTTGAGTCCGGTGACTCAAATAACTCTGAAGCCAATTAAGGAGATCGGTAGGAAACCCTATTAAATCGAGCTTCCTTATAAGAAGAAAATGATTAACCGAGTCAAAGGCTTTACTAAAGTCCGTATAGATCACGTCGGTCTGAGATTTACGTTGGAAGCCCCTAATCACAAATGAGGTAAGTTCTAAAAGATTTGTGGTGGTCGATCTTCGTTTCATAAATCCATGCTGACATGGAGAAATTACGGATCTGCACAAGTGCTGCAGGTGAGGAGTAATTATGTTTTCAAAGAGTTTTGGAATTGCCGACAACTTGGAGATTCCTCTGTAGTTACCAGCATCCGACTTGCTACCTTTTTTATGGAGAGGAATAATAAATGATTCCTTCCAAATAAGGGGAAATTCTGATGTTTCCAAAGATATGGTAAATAGTGTGAGAAGGGGGTTACACAGAGCCTCGGCACAATACTTGAGAACACAGCCCGGTATTCCATCGGGACCCGGTGCATAAACTGGCTTTACACGGTGAAGATCCAGCCGAAGAGAGCTTTCGTCTAAGATAGGACTGAAAATTAAGTTCGATTTGGGCATAGGGAAAGAATACGTCTGGTTTATCTGGCTTGAGGAAGAATAAGTAGTTTTAAAAAACTCAGCAAAGAGATCGGCGATTGCCTGATCCGATTTTGCTGAAGAATTTTTAAATGAAAGCGAGGAAGGGTATAGGTTTGGTTTACGCTTGGTATTAACAAAATTATAAAACTGTTTCGGGTCCTGTGTGAACTGAACCCTACAACGATTCAAATAATTTTTATAAGACCGAGCGTTATGCACGGTAAATTTCGACACAGCACTGAGATAGTTAGAAAGGACAGTTTTAGAACGAGTAAGTTTATATTTATTATAAAGCCTAGACTTAACATTTTTTAGGCGTGTCAGCTCCTTATTAAACCAAGGTGGTTTGCTAGAGACAGACGGATAGGTTAACGGAACACAGGATAAGAAGAACGAGTTCATGGCATTGTAAAAAATGTCCACGGCGGCTGCCATGTCAGTGCACATGTACAGATTTGACCAATCGAATTCAGATATAAGATTATTTAGCGCATGAAAGTTAGCTTTACGAAAACAGCGAACCTTATTGGCTAAACAATCAGATTCGTTCTTTGCAACCGTCGATAGTCACTTCCAAAGTTGGATGGTAAGGATCTTCAGGTAGCGTCAATGGAGGAACTCTAACTAAGTCAACACCTAGAGGATCAGAGACGAAACAAAGATCCAATAAGCGGTTCAAGGAATTCAGGACATGGTTAACTTGAGACAAGGATATGTCGAGCAGGCCATCAATAAGGTCATGCTGTGCCATAGTCTGAAGGACATTTGACACACCATCAGATGACCAACGAGCTCCAGGTATATTGAAGTCCCCTAGCGCTATGAGTTGGTCTCGATCTGAAAGCCTGTTGGAAACGGCCTGAATTGCCGCAAGGTGTTTCCAATAAATGGGCTCCTCAGCCGATGGTGGAACATAGAAGCAAGTTATGTAAATAAGACTACCTGGAAATGAAAGTTTAACACAAATAAATTCGATATCGGTGATATCGTCAAGGGCAACAAGTTCTGAGATGAGGGAGGAGTCTACGGCAATTAAAACTCCACCTCCACGCTGGACTAGTCGGTCAACCCTGTAAGTTGTATATTTACCCGGGAGAATCTCAGAGCTTGCTGCCTAAGCCTCTAGTATTCTGATAGGAAAGTTGGAAGGAAGTGGTTAGTTTTTTGGGACTGAAGGTGTTGAGGTGGTCTTAGCGGTGGTCCTTGCGGTTTGTGGCGGTATAGGGAGGCGAACTCCGACTGGCCGCTTTTTCTTTGTTTTAGCCTCGAACTACAACGTGCTCGGGCCAGAAGTCACCAGAGCAAATTGTGTCAAAGATATTCGGATTGACGCTAATCTTGAACGACGAGATGTGTCTGACATACGAAAAATTAAACTTTTCAACTTTTACATTTTCGGCTTGGGTTTTGCCTTGAATATAGGCAAGGACATCTTCCGATGCGAGGTCAGGGGCAAGCCGCGAAACAAATATTGTTTTCGATGGTGGAACAGCAGTTAGGGTCTTTGGTAACCCTAAGTTACCGACAGCCGGTAGTCCGGATGTTTTTTCGCCCTGGGCAGTCTGCGGAGTCCGAGTTTGGGACACCGCAGCGGACACAACGGAAATTACTGGCGGACCTGTTGCCATTTTCACCCCTGTACATTCGGTTACCGAATCTAGTACCGCTCCCGATCTCAAGACCATTGGGCTTGGTATGGGGGTCGGTGGCTGTGCCGAAGGGGTGATCCCGATGGTAGGTTGCTGGGATTCACACAGTTGCTGACGACCAGCAACAGATTTTTTGCGCTTTGGCGACTCGTTTAATAGCTTCAGACAATTAAACTGATCGTCTAACGGTGTGAACAGATCATTCGCTTTGCGAAAATTGACCGTGAGCTCACCAAATCCGTTTCTGGTCTGCCGCATGAAGGATTTCATTTCCTTCTCAACCTCTCGACAGGACTGGCAACAATAATGTATTCCCATTTTACTGGAAATTACATCAGCAATACGGCCCGACAACTCGACACACTTAGCGTGTACGACCGTATCACAAAGCCAGCAATATATTCTTGGTTGGTCTGCCAAAACGGTTTTTTGGCAGTTTTTAATTCCGCAGACAATATTAAAAGACATTTCCACAAACCTTAGACCACTGTGCAAAGAGGAGAACCGTCAACGCGGGTGAGCGGGAGAGTGAGAGCGATAAGGAAATAGCGAGGGCGAGAGAGCTTAGAACCGTTTAGCTGCAGCTAAACACCAACGGAACGTAAGCGGGGAGAAGAGGGATAGGCACAAAAGAGAATGCAGAAAACCGTCTTAGCACAAAAACTAAAAGTGTAATTAAATACAAATTAAACACGAAAAAAGCTCATGCACACGCGGTAGCAAACGGCTGAAGTTAAGTGAGAAGTTTTGTTATGATTTTAATAAAACCCCGGTGGTTTAAATAGCAAAACAACACAATATTCGGAGCGCAAAACAAAAACACGACCGTTCACTATAAAGAGAATAGACGAATTATGACTTCATATACGTTGGGCTTAGAAGCGTTGACAATAGATTGCTTTGGCAATTCTAATTGTTCATTTCCTGCGCAGGATTTCTTCTGTTTACTTTGATTTCGCGTAGTGACTTTTAATATGGTTGCATTCATGTGTTTTAGTTCGTCGATGGTTATTCTTGATGACGCATCCGCTACATGATTGTCCTTGCCCTTTAGGTACTCTACAGTTAAGTCATATTCCTCTAATTCTAGCCTCATTCGGGTTAGTTTAGAGCTGGGATTTACCATCGAACACAGATACGTGAGTGGTCTGTGATCTGTTTTGACAGTGAAGTGCTTGCCATAAATATATGGTCTGAAGTGCACTATTGCCCAATGAATTGCTGCTAACTCTTGTTCCGTTGTACTCTTGTTACTTTCTCCTTTTGTAAAGGCTCTTGAAGCGTATGCAACTGGAAGTTGGAGTTCATTGTGCTTTTGAGTTAACACCGCTCCACACGCTTGTTTGCTTGCATCTGTGATTATGCAAAATTCTTTACTAAAATCTGGATATTGTAACAGAGTTGGTTGCATAAGGTGATGTTTTAGGTGCTCGAATGCAGTTTGGCATTCGATTGACCATTCAAAAGGAACATTCTTTTTACATAATCTTGTTATGTGCCGTGAATAGTCGGCGAAATTCTTTATAAAATGTCGGTAATAATTGCAAAATGCAATGAATCTTCTAGCGCTGTCCGCATCATGTGGGACTGGATAATTTTTGATGACGTCATATTTCTTGTCATCTGGCAAGATTCCTTTATCTGTGCATTTGTGACCTAGGAAAGTCACTTCACGCATGAAAAATGAGCAATTTTCTGGATGCAATTTCAAGTTATTTTTTCTGCACAGTTCAAACACGTTGGTCAAGTTTTTGATCATGTGTCGCTCTGAGCATCCAATAACTATTAAGTCATCCATATAAAGGAAGGCTTGGGAAGGTTCAAGTCCTGAGAATGCTATAGTCATCATCCTCTGGAATGAATTTGGCGCAATTTTTAAGCCGAAAGGTAATCGCGTAAAGCGATATGAGCCATTGCTCGTTGAAAACCACGTTATATCTCTTGAATTTTCATCAAGTTCAATTTGATGAAATCCTGACATTAAATCAAGACACGAAAAATATTTTGCTCGGCCAAGTTGATCTAGAATATCTTCGATTCTTGGCAGAGGAAACTTATCAGCCAAAAGTTTTTTATTAATTTGACGATAGTCGATTACTAATCGCCATTTTTTATCTATTGAGCCCGGAAGGGCTTTTTTCGGAACTAACAAGAGTGGACTATTATATTCTGATACGGATTTTTTTTTTTTTTTTTTATTATGATAGGTTTATTAAAGCGGCTGTAAACGCTAATTCACTACAACTATTATTAAAAAACAATTTGTCTGCAGTGGTGCTGGTGTTAAACATGAATAAGTTTTTAATATTTTCAGGCTTACAGCTGCCCAGAGAATGGAATAAAGGTGAGGTTATGGGGTAAAAGGTGTTAGAGTGAAATGCGTACAGGTATAGAAATTGGTAAGTGCTTAAGGTATCCTCCGACGAGCCAGCTGAGCTAGAGTGGTCCTCTTGAGTCTTCTTCTTGGAAGTGGTATTGTAGTGTCCCTTGCCAGAGGATTCGGGTGAGTCAGAAGCCTTTCCCAGTGTCTTCTTGCCGCCTCGTTTATGTAATCCCCAATTAAAGGTACTTTAAGATCGCGATGAATGTCTCGGTTCCGGATGTACCAGTCTGCTCCAGAAATGCATCTTAGGAATTTAGATTGGAAGACCGAAATTTGTTTAAGGTTTGATTTTGACGCCGCACCATAAATGGGAAGACCATATTTCCAAATAGGAGCAAGAATACTAAGATAAATTCGCCTCTTGTTGGACAAACTTAACTTGCTGGCAGCGCGAGTAATCCAATGCAGCCGCCGAGCAGTAGCCTCCAGTTTACCCTTTGTCTTTTTAATATGAGACAAAAAATTTAGCCTTCTGTCAAGGACCAGACCCAGATAGGGGTACTCCTTAAGCTGAGGGAGAAGATGACCGTGGATGAAAACGCCTGGGCTGGAGTCCCTGCGCAAGGTATAGGTCACGATTGCACACTTGTCAGGGCTTATGGAAATATTCCACCTACAACACCTATTTTCAAATCTTTTAAGCATAAGTTGCAGTCGATCAGTCGCCTCATAGACGCAGTCCGCTCTGGCTAGCACTGCTGTGTCATCAGCATAGGTAGCAATGCACATGCCATTGCTTCGCCTTCGAGCTCGCAGAGGAGCATCATGTGTAAACAGGCTATAGAGCGTAGGCGCCAAAACACTCCCTTGAGGAACTCCTGCTAAAATAGTTCTAGCCGAAGACGAAACACCATCCTGGACTACCTGAAAGCTTCTGTCAAATAGGAAGCTTTTAAGCAGGTCGTAAAGTTGATGATGTAGCAGTCCTTTTAGCTTAGAGAGAAGACCAAGATGCCATACTCTGTCAAAAGCTTGTTGCACATCAAGAAACGCCGCTACAGTATAGCGCTTCCTCTGAAATCCTTCCATAATGAAGCTGGCGACTCGGTGAAGCTGTTCTGGAGTACCGTGTCTTCTCCTAAAACCAAACTGGTGATTAGGAATCGCTCTTGAGACGCCAGGAGATTTCATTAACCTGTCAAGGATATAACGCTCTAGGATCTTGCCAAATACAGAAAGTAAGCTAATTGGCCTGTAGCTATCTAGGCTACTGCTCGGCTTCCCTTTTTTATGGATCATCACCACATTGGCCACCTTCCACATTTTAGGGAAGTAACTCAACCTCAAAGAGGCATTGAAGATCAGTCTGATACGGATGGTTCGACTATACGATCCGTAATCAGTTTCCCTACTTGCTTCTGGATCTCTTCCAGATGGCTATGTGGACTTCTATAGTTTTTAATATAAACCGGTTCTGTATCTTTCAGTCTCAATTTTTTTTTATAAAAGTTGTTGGTTGTGATCGCCTCTGTTTCAAGACCGAACACATCACTATACATGGTGCATATTTCCACCAGTTTTGTTTTGAACTGGGGTGGAAAATTCTTAGTTAGTTGAGCTAGGACAGTTTTTTCCCTATTGCTTGGAGGGGTTTGAACTATTTCATAGTTCGAAAGTGATTCGTATTGCAAGTTGTTGATGTTAATTAACTGGTCGGTACTGGTTGTATTTAGTAAACGGACAAATGCATTTGATGCTGTGACAATTGTGTTCGCAACAGAAATACCTGTTTGAATTTCCTGATTTGGGATCAATATGCTATCCTCATTCGCGGTTAGCTCTATTTTTCGGACGACTTGCGTTCTTGCTGGTAAATATACTGAATTATTACCAGAGTTAAACTGTATGGGCACATTGATTGGAAACTGTAAGTTAGATGGTCTCAATGTAAACCAATCTTCTAACTCTTGAAAATCTAAAACGCAATTAAATCGTTTTATAAAATCTAAACCTATAATCCCATCGCTTGGTAGTGGTAAATTAAAATCTACCAAGTGAAAATTGTGTCTGTAGCTCTACGGAGGCTTGGCCTTTCGAGTATATTACTCCTTTGCCTATGCCTTGAATACTAATTATTTTATCCCTGTTGATGTCATGAAAGACATCGGAATCAGTTTTTAATAGGGATATATCTGCACCAGTGTCAATTAAAAATGTTAGTTTTTTACTAGTTGCTACATTTGTTAGTGTTATAAATATATTGAGACTGAGGTTTACTTTATGAACCTTGGCATATATTAGGTTTTTGCACCTAAAGGTCACTGCTGGTTTTCCGGGTTGCTTTGAACAACTCGGACATGTCCATTATTGGCATTATTGTTGGAGTTGCTCCTTTGGCCTCCTCGATAATTACCTCTGTTATTGTAGCGCCGGTTATTGTTATTATAACCTCCGCGGTTTTGGCCGCCTCGGTTATATCCACCTCGGTGTTGTCCACCTCGGTTACGATAACCTCCGCGGTTCGCTACATTATTATAATAGAGTACGGCATTTGAATGCCCAGTTGCGTCAGTGCAACTGTTTACGAATTTCGAGATTGCATCGTTCATGTTGTTGAACGTGCCTGCCTGCATGATAAGTTTTACCTTATCTATTGAGCAATTTTTAGTCATTGCCTTTACAGCGTGTGTTACACTGTATTTGGCTGCCAGTTCTTGGGGTAGCCCATCACTAATATAGGCTCCCTCTAAAGCTTTAGTTAATAGCTCCACCTCTTGGGTGTAAACGTTCGCTGTTTTGCTCTTTTGTTGTAGGTTCAACAATTTTGCTGATAACACCTTAACTGATTCACCTTTAACAGCGGACTGAAGCTTGTTTATGACCTCAATTATTTTTGTTGTCTCACTGTTAATCAGGTTTCTGGCTGACCCTTTTAGTTTTGTCTTGATTATCGACACAGCCAGTTGCTCATGTTCACCTTTTATGGTGTCGACTATATTGAGAGCATCCAAAAAACTTCTCAAGTTTTCCGCTTTACCATCAAAAACTGGTATAAGCTTAGATGCTGTGTTTATAAACTCAATATTGGTCTGAGCCATTGTTAAATTTATACTTGGCTGGATGCCTTCTGGTTGTTCGGGCACGTTACGTGTTGATAGCAACACAGATGGATCAAATGATGAAGGTTGTGTGGACACGTTAATAGTCTCTTCCGACTCTTTAACGTCCCTTGACAACAACACAGATGGGTCAAGTGATGCAGGTTGTACGGACACGTTAATAGTCTCTTCTGACTCCTTAACGTCCGGTGACAGCAACACTGATGGATCAAATGATGCAGGTGTACTTAATATAGATGGGCAAAATAAAAATAATTTATGCCTATCTGATACACAAATCAATTGTTCCCGCAAGCGTTTTAAGATGTCTGAAGCTTGCACCCAGTTTAGGCCGCTGAGCCTGTTTTTATTAGCTGAGATTAATTCACGTATTTTATTGTATTTTTCAATAAGAATCTCAACGTGTTTTATCTTGGTCTGATTTGATATTACAGCGCTTTTATTTAAGCACTTAAATGATTTATCAAATTCTACTCGTACCTCTTTGATTTCTGAGGAGAGTCTGGACCATTCCATTTGTTAGTGAGGGGTCCGACTTGGCCAGCACCCTCCAACACCTATAAATACGTCAGATATGTGGACGTGCATATCTACTGCCATAAATGCTTCTGCTGTGAAAATCCTTGGATTCCAACGTCCCCCAAAACGGAATTCATGGTATGATCAGGAGTGTCGGGAAGCGACTGCTGCAAAGAACGCTGCATACAGGCGAACGCTGCAAGCAGGAGCCACACGAGCAGTGGTGGATATTTATAGGACGCGGAGAAGAAATGAGAAGCGCCTTTTCACGAGGAAGAAGCAGGAGATGGAAAGGCTTGAGTGTGAGAAGTTGGAGAATAGCAGGAGCAGGAATGATGCCCGCGACTTTTACCGGAGGGTCAAACGCATGACTCAAGGGTATAAGTCTGGATCGCTTGCCTGCAGGAGGGATGATGGAAATCTTGTCACGGATGCAGAGACAGTACTGAGGTTATGGAGGGATCACTTTGAAAGTCTTTTGGCTGGAGACAACCAAGAGTCTGATGAAGAAGATCCACTAGCCCCAATCAGAGAGGATGGTGTTGAAGTTCCCACCCCTAGCTATACGGAAGTCGAAGTCGCCATAAGACGACTTAAAAACAATAAAGCCGCGGGAGCGGACGGGCTACCGGCTGAACTGTTTAAGGCTGGAGGCGATGAGTTGGTAAGGAGCATGCACCAGCTCATTTGCAACGTATGGCTAGCGGAAAGCATGCCCAATGATTGGAATCTGAGTATGATCTGCCCCATTCTGAAGAAGGGTGATGCAACACAACGCACCAATTATCGTGGCATCAGTCTTCTTCCCGTAGCATACAAAGTTCTCACGAGCGTTATGTGTGAGAGGCTTAAGCCATATGCTGAAGCATTGATCGGACCGTATCAATGCGGCTTTCGCCCTGGTCGGTCCACAGTCGACCAGATCTTCACATTACGCCAGATCCTGGAGAAAGCGTATGAGAACCAAATCGACACCTA
The DNA here is from genome assembly GCA_018903765.1 of Drosophila aff. chauvacae BK-2020. Lineage (NCBI taxonomy): Eukaryota > Metazoa > Arthropoda > Insecta > Diptera > Drosophilidae > Drosophila > Drosophila aff. chauvacae BK-2020. The sequence goes on along the minus strand of JAEIGO010000024.1, from coordinate 2,036,311 downwards.
CCACCTGTTTGTCGATTTTAAAGCTGCTTTCGATAGTCCACGGCGAGGACGCCTGTACGCCACCATGTCTGAGCTTGGTATTCCTGCAAAGCTAGTACGGCTTTGTAGTATGACATTGAGCAACACCATCAGCTCTGTCAAGGTAGGAAATGACCATTCCGAAACCTTCAATACCAGGCGGGGTCTCAGACAAGGCGACTCGCTGTCTTGTGTGCTCTTCAATCTGCTAATGGAGAGTGTCATAAGGAAAGCTGGAGTGCATCGAGGGGGCACAATACTGGGACAGAAATGTGTACAGCTCCTTGGTTACGCTGATGATATTGACATCATTGGTCGTACCAAGCGTGATGTGACGGCGGCTTTTGGAGCTATTGAAAGAGAATCGGCTAGAGTTGGTCTTGCAGTGAATATGGGCAAAACAAAGTTTATGGTGTGCAGTAACCGAGAGACGCGGCGACTTGACTCTCATCTTACTGCTGGAGACTATGACTTTGAGTCGGTCAAGGACTTTGTCTATCTAGGAACTGCAGTGACCAACAACAATGATGTCAGCCTGGAAATCAAGCGGAGGATTACACTTGCCAACAGAAGCTACTTTGGGCTCAGTAGGCAAATGAACAGCAGAGCCCTCTCTCGAAAGACGAAGCTAACACTTTACAAGAGACTCATCATCCCAGTGCTTCTATATGGTGCGGAAGCCTGGACAGTGACGCAAGCAGCTGCTCTTGGTGTCTTCGAGAGAAAAATCCTTCGCAAGATCTTCGGACCTGTTTGCGTTGGCGGAACCTATCGTATCAGGTGGAACGATGAGCTGTATGAGCTATAAGGCGATGTGGACATAGTCAAGCGAATTAATATTCAGCGACTTCGCTGGCTTGGCCACATAGCTCGTATGGAAGGAACAACTCCAGCTCGATCCGTTTTCGATGCGGTAGTTGGCGGACAACGTAGGAGAGGAAGACCACGCGCACGTTGGAGAGACCAGATGGACGCAATTCTGGCGACGCTTGGGATCGCCAACTGGCGGAGTCGCGCACAGGACAGAGGAGGCTGACAGAGAGAGGCTACAGAGAGGCTGTACCCCGTTAGGGGTGTTTATGCCATATATATAAATGAGTAAAAAACATTGTACAATGAGAACTTAAAAAAAAAATTTTTGTTCAGTCTATGCCCAATTTAATAACCTACAAAATGGCGTTTTATACGCCAAGTGTATAAATAGCTCTTATAGTTCATTTTTAAGGGGGATATATGTAGGGGGGTATATGTAGAGCATTTTCAAAAAATCTTTTTTTTTTGTTTTTCTTAATGTTTGATTTCTTAAGGGGGTCTTCTACTTACGATTTTTTTTTATTTTCGTTTTTTTTTTTTAATTTTTTTTTAATACTAGAGGATCTGTGGAATACGCCATATAAAGGGTTTTGTAAAATTTGCATTCCTTCATGGGTAAACGAAGCCCGAAAGATTGCCACTTCCATACGTTTCGACCAATTTTCCTATCTTTAAACGCGTTTTCCCGAAAATTACCTTTTTTAAACTTTCTGGTATCACTTCAACCAGTAATTTTTATCTAATTGAACGAAATTTTTCCCCACTTCTTAATCAAACATTTCTCTATGCTTCTCCGAGTACGAATTTTTTTAAATTTTTGTTTAATTTTTACACCCTCCAACAGGGTGAAAAACATGGTTGAAAATAAAACTTTTTACAAAAAAAATTATATTAAAAACAATTTTTAATTAAAAAAAAATCGTACTCGGAGAAGCACAGAAAACGTAAATCTGAATATAAATAAAATACATTTTTTTCAATTCGGGCAAGTTGAAGGGTAGTTATGATACCAGAAGAATGACCCCTAAAATTTTGATGACCCTACTTTGACCCTATATAATCCACGAATGACCTGCTGTACACAATTAAAATTTCCCGTAGTGTTAAGTTTAAAAATGTATAAAAGTAATTATTTTTTAAATTAATTTTTTTAATTACTTGAAATGTATGTTTTTTTGTTGTTTAATATTGATATTATAAAATACTTTTTACAGAATTTCAATTACTCCATTGTGTTTACCTACAGAAATTTCGAAAATATGCCTTTTCTTTTGGTGTTGTACAGTGGTGTAACCCCTTAATAAAGTTACTAATTTCGTGTGGATGCAGCTATTCTGTTTTGTGTATTTAATTGTTTTTATTATGCCAGTGCATTTTTTTATTGAATTTATGTTTGTGCCTGCTAAACTGCTTAACGGAGATAGCACTTGTTCCCGCCGTCGCGATAGCTAAACATTAAGCATACTACTTATCAAGCTCTCCCGCTCTCTTACTTTTCCGCTCTCTCGGTGCAGCTGCACTTTTGTTATCTCTCCCTGCGTAAAGGTACAGTGGTAAGTCCGTATAATATCTGAAATTGTCTGCGTTGTTAAAACCCGTAAAAAGGTTATTGCCGGTAATGATCTACGAGGTGTGACAATTAAGTAATGAGACGGATTCAATGAAAACCGTATATTTCAAAAATATTCTACAACTCTGCCTTTTCCTTATAAGTAGTCTCCTTGGGCAGCTACACAACGATACCACGCTGAGGGCACGGCCCGTTGTCGTGATAAAGAATCCAGTTACGAGCGATGTCTGGGCGCACTTTGTTCACTTGTTTTCGCAATCTTTCAAGCTGCGCATTCGTGACAGTCCGCACCTCGACTGGTCTCCTGCTTCGCTCCTCGTCTTCCACGTTTTCACACCCCCACTTAAATTAATTATGCCATCGAAACACCTGGGCCCGACTAAGAGCACTAGTATATCCATGCACTTTTACAATTTAAGCGTATGTTTCCAAAGCTGTTTCGCCCAATTTGACGCAAAATTTTATAGCGTTGCTTTTCATGTCGATTTTTTTCATTTTTGTGACGAGCACCACTATACACGTTTACTCAACACAACACAGCAGGCGAACTAAACAAGCTAGAGCGATGGCAAATATATCAATGGAGAGGGGAAGGATGCCGGAAAAAGGGAGAGCAATTTCATAGGGTTTCCACAATCGCAGCAATACAATCAGTCTCATTACTTAATTGTCACACCTCGTATTCATCGACTGATGGGTGTGTGTAATCATTCTGCATACCTAGTGCATTGGTTTTGTAGATCGGACGGTTGACGATGTAAGAAGAAATCGGTTTACGATACTGCTGTGAGCCCTGTCATGAGGTTGAAAGGGAAATTATGTGTTCTATGCGGCAAACCAGGAGCGGTTTTAAAGACGTTTTAAGGAGTTTTCGTGATATGTTCTTGACGTCAACTTTTAATCCCCGCAAGAGCGTCGCCCTCGCTGCCGTCCAAGTACTCCGGCCATTGAACCTGGGCGAACTATATATAATCAACAACCATACAAATCGGGGAAAAGGCTAAATTGCCTGTCTGCAGTATATAAACAAATCGAACAAATATTTTGTTGACAGAATTCTCAAATCTAAAAGGGCGAACAAAACACGGAATACACATCAAAATTCCGGTTTATTAAAAACGAGAAATAGAAAATGGCTGGAACTAGGCTCGGATTATTCCCGGCAGCGGATGATGGTTCCTCAGGAATATGCAGCCCGGTCTGGACGGGCTCCCTTACAGCAGAAGGGGAGTATGGGCCGTATGCTAAACATGAATTCCCGCGCCTTTGCAAAATGTCTTGAACGCCCTGCCGGTAAATGCGTGCATTTATGGCAAACCTCGCTATGATCTGTTATCGAAAAGCTAACTCGAGGTTGGCCGACGTGGCCTTCCGCAATGGAATCAACTCCACCCCCTCTGTGAAGTGATCCAAGAAGATGAGCAGCTTCGTATTTCCTCGTCGAGAGCGAGGCAGGGGTCCTTCGAAATCGACACAAAGGGTGGAGAGTGGATCTTCGGGTCGTCGGGTTAACATCTTCCTTGCTGCCAATAGTAGCGTTGGCCGTTTTGGGAATTCCCGTGTGGCCCGCTGTTGGATGATCATGACATTCCAACTAAATCTGCTGTCTATGGCTTCTTGGTATGCAGAGTCCCCATCGCATTGACAATTGAATTTAACCTCTTTAGGGTCAGATGGTCGGTGATGACATCGAAGCGATATCCTTCGAGATAGCACCGCATTATCCGGACCGCCCAGACAATCGCTAGACACTCCTTTGCAGTCGCCGAATAGTTCTCTTGTATATGCTATAACCCGCTCGGTTCCGTCTAACTGTTGGGTCTAAAATCAAGGTTGGAAGCATAGTTTTGCTGAAGGAGGACAACATTTCACCGTTGATATGACAGCTTCGATTCATGGACCCCATCCGGTAAGCTGCTTTATGCAAACGACCAACCCCGCCCTAATAATAACTGTTCAACGAGGTTTGTGCACTGCGACCACTAGGGTCGATTGTGCCCTCGTCCTAGTTTCTGAGCTATAGCTCCTCGAGCAGTTCAATCGAACGCAAGAATGCGATTGTGTTTCTAAGCTCCGTTTTGAAGATCTTATCAAAGCTAAACTTGGGCAACTGAACATCCTGCGGATATTCTAATAACAGGTCAGTTGCAGTCGCAGCCGAGTCAGCTGGTCTTGCCCTGTTATCCTCGTAGTAGATCTGCGCGCACTGTGCTTGATATACAAGTTCAGTGGTAGAAGTCCAAACAGCAAATCCAGAGCAGTGGATGGGCAAGTGCGCATAGCGCCCGAGATGCACGTGCAGGCAAGACTCTGGAGTTTGCCCAGTTGCCCTTTCGTGACATCAAAATTAGCGCGATTCGCCTAAACCGCAAACCCGTAGCTTACTATGCGTCTCACCATAGCAACATACATCCACAGTAGGATCATTGGATATACTCCAACATTTTTCCATGCAAGGGATCTACAGCTCATTAGGGCCATAGTGACCTTGCGAACGGCATGTTCCACATGTTGTCCCCACAGTAATCGTTTACCTTGGATGACTCCCAGATATTTAATTTCAGTGGAGATCGGTATTTCTTTGCCCCCAATGGCTATGGGCCGAAAGGATTTCAGCTTGTAGCGATTGGTAAAGGCGACAACTGTGGTGGATATTCAGCCCCACGTCTTTGCGTGAGTCTAAGGTTAGTCTTAGGCCCAGTGTGATCCTGTCGCACAATGTGCTCTCAAAATTGCCTTCACAGATTGAAACGATGTCATCGGCTTAGCCTTGACATTCAAACCCATTTGCTGTAAGTTTAATTGGTAGCTCGTCCATCACGAGGCTCCAGAGTAGTGGTGATAAGACAACACCCGGCGGACATCGTCTGGTGGTTTGAGCTCTAACTGTCACACTGTTGACAGTAACTTCTGCTATTGTGCTATCGAGTAGTTTGTCCAGCCAGGTCGTGAGAGTCGTCTCAACTCCCATTCTACATAATTATCTTACCACAACATCATGAGCTGTGTTATCAAAAGCACCCTCAATGTCCATAAAGGCACAAAGAGCTACCCCTTTGGCCTTTACAGAGCGCTGTAGAATGTCAACTAAGCTCAAGAGAGCCGATTCAGTAGACTTTCCTTCTCTATAGGCATGCTGATTCGCATGCAGAGGCCTTCGCACCAAGTGCGAGTTTCTAATGTGGTTGTCAACAGTCTTCTTAAGGGTTTTCAGCAGGAAGGAGGTTAGGCTGATTGGCCTGAAGGATTTGGGATGAAAGGGGTCTTTCTTCGCAACCTTCGGGATAAAGATCACCCTAGCCGTTCTTAATGTCCTAGGAATGTAACCCACTGCTAGGCTCCCTCGGAAAATACTTATAAGGAACAGCATTAGCTGTTCGACACCCTTCTGAAGATGGATGGGTATGATTCCATCCACCCCCGGAGCCTTGTAGGGGCTGAGTGTACTCAACGCCCACCTAATCTTTTCTTCAGTTACGATCGCTGCAACCAGGCTCCAGTTGGGTCTCCCGTCGAGGATCCGTTCGTAACTGTTGTCTATATCGGAGATGGTTCTGCACATGGGGAAGTGAGTTTGCAGAAGTTCTACTTTCTCCTCCTCGTCCTCGGTGAATGACCCATCCGCCCTCTTCAGACAAAGTTCAGAAAGTACTTTGCCTTTTGAGATTGCCTTAAACACTCTAGCCGCAGGTGCGGCTTGCTCTATGGTGGAACAGAATTTCCGAAAGTGAGCACGCTTACTGAACCGGATTTCTTTGTTATATTCTGTCAGCTTTTTGGTGTAAAGTTCCCAATTGGTGCTGTTGTTTTTAGCTGTGTTAAACAGCTTCCTGCCTTCTGCACGAAGTAGTCCTAGTTTCCTATTCCACCAGGGATTGTCCCTGCTGGATTCCATGGATTTTTCGGGACAGCTTGCATGATATGCATCCAAGATTGTGTCTCCTACTTCTCTTGAGAGTTGCTCAAGATCCTCTGGAGACGATACTCTCCTACTATGATTCAGTCTGCTCAGATTTAATCCCAAGCAGGACTGATAGGCCAGTCAGTCCGTCGTGGATTCCTGATAACCCTGCTGAATCTAAGGTTACTATGAATGTCGAACAGGATGATCCTGTTATCCGACATTGACGGTTCTTAGCAGACCTTCCAGTTGCGAATCAACCGGGAGCCCCCCTCATTCCCGAAAGTGATATCCAGTACTTCAGCCCTGGTTTTAGTAATGAGTGTGGGTTCGGCCCCCACATTGAAAACAGTAAGATCCCTAGATAAAAGGTAATCTCGTAAACACTCACCTCTACTGTTGTTGTCCGTGCTGCCCCATGCCGACGCCACCACAATACTCCCGTGCTCGCTAGTGATCATCAGCGCTACTAGATCTCTTTTGAGAAATTGAGAGAGACAAAGAAAGTTAATATCCTTTCGCACCAAGATACAAGCTCTCGGTGATGCCTCCCTTCCGTCTGCAATAGTTTGCATACTCACTTTAATTAGGCAGCAGATCCTGCCTCTGACGACCCAAGGCTCCTGGATGAGCACCAGCCCCAGGTCAGACCTGGAGACCAAGCTGCCGATGACAGACGAGGCTGCCCTGGCGTGATGCAGGTTGTGCCACGCTGGTGACCCCCATCCTTAGAGCTCTTCTTCACCCTCCGAGAGCGTCCGATAGGCCTCTGATTGCATCTCGGTGGGTGTCCGCTCATCGGATGATTCCTTTTCGCTGGTTGGCTCCTCTGCGCCGCTCATATGCAGGCGCGTCAGGTCCAGCCCCTCTAGAGAGACCGAGTCCAACTCGGCCTCCACTGCAGCGAGTTCCATGGCCTCCGCTGCCTCGTCCGAAGGGACGGAGGGAGCCACCTTGGCTGCAGCCGTTGATGTGCCAGGCACATCGTCGGCGTTTGGCTCGGTGCACACCTCCGCCTCCGCAGACTCCTGCTTTTTATGCAGGCGGCATTTCAGCTGGCCGAACCGATAGCTCACCAGCATGTCTCGCTTCTTGAGGAGTGTAAACGCCTCCTCATCCAGGCCGAGCAACAGCACCTTGCCGCCCTTCGACTCTAGGTGCCGGATGACACGCCAGGTCCCGGTGAGCAGGCCCTTGTTCTGCTCATTGAGCAGTCCAAGGGACCTCTCCAACGTCTCCCCTGCGGTGCGTGGCAGGTATAGTGTGACGACGTTGGTCACCGGTAGGTCCTCTTCCAGGCAGGTGCGGAGCTGCACACCCACCTTGGTGCTGATGCTGGGCACCGTCAGCTCCAACCACTTCTTGGCATCGCTGTCCAGCACCCTAATAGCAGACCGTCACGGAACTGGATGCCGTTAAAGTTGAGGGGTGCGGTCCAGCCCTTCCTCATCTCCTCGACGAGGGCCTGCTCCACCGCTGACAACTCCTCCTTTGTCATCAGCCTCTTCGGGTAGTCCCGCGCCAGTATGGCCAAGTTCGTGCCCTTGGCGACACTGGCATACGAGGCTGCCCTCGGACGCATCGCGCTTAGCGAGTTTCTCAAGCCCTCCAGCGCTGCGGTGTTCTTTGTCCATGTCTTCTTGGACATGTTCTTAGGGAGTTCGGGCGGCGACGTATGGTGAAGCTGCCTCTTTCTCCCCGCAACGGCCTGGCCGCCAGCTCTCTCTATCGGGGACACGCTCGTCCCCGCAGCTCTCTTCGCTGGAGCCACGTTCGGCGCACGGTGCTCTCTTATGGGCCTCCTCCGGCTTGAAGCCTCGCTCGAGGTACCGGAGGTACCACTTGCGGCCGGCTCCGCTGAGGCCTTGCCTCAGAGGATCTCCGGCTCCTCCAGGCCGCTGGGACAGGCTGCTTCGCCAGTTGCTGCCTCGACCTTACGGAAGAGGGTGTTGCAGCGTCTCTCCTGCTGGCGTCGCCCGCCTGCGGGACAGCCGCTGGGGCAGTGCCGGGCACTGCATTTTCCCCCCCTGCCGTACGTCCGTTTGGTGGCCTCGCTGCTGGCCACTTGAGACTTGAAAGTCTCTACACCCTTCGAGGCGCTCTGCGTCGGGGTCGAGCCCTTCGGCTTTGCACCACTCTTCGGGGCGCTCTGCGTCGGGGTCAGGCCCTTCGGCTTTGCAGCACTCTTCGGATGAGGGGCCAGGCCCCTGCGCGGCGACAGCTTACCACCGTCATCCAGAGCCGCCTCCTCTATCCTCTAGCTGGGTTGCGGTTAGGTCCCGCGTACTAACACGCTGGGGCCAGGTGTACTCACCGAGGCGGCCAGGTATCGGTGAGGCTCCGTCCGAATACAGTCGGTTACCCCTGACTGCAAACCAGCCAGTGGGCACGGATCGCATGACACCCTGGCTTAGGGGGGTGAAGTGGCACCCTTGCCTCAGGACGTCACCACTGCCCTTGTTGATGTTGGGGATAGGATGAGGGTAGGAACACGTGTAGGAAGTATGGAGTATGTAAGACTATGTGTTAAAGACAAGCGCCTTGTCGGTACTACAACGGTGTGGTACCCGCAGTTGTCCGGGACTGCTTATTCACGGCAAGTCGCTATTCGCAGATAACCTCCACAGGAGGCCTTGCGCTATCCGCAACCTGCGACCCGTCTGGTGGCTTCAGCTAGCCCACCTCAGAACCATCTCACTAGTTCTTCGGTACCGGATTTCGTGGTTAACTGAAGTGAGAAATTATTTTAAATTATGAACTTAATTTGAATGAAACTTAATGAACAAAATACATAATTTCATAAAAAAAAAAAAAAAGTCAAATTTTTTTGTTTTTTTATGTTTACTTTGATCTTCATTAAAAATTATAAATAAACAATTTTGTATGCCTAACATAGGTTTATGTCATAAAAAAACGAATCCCCTTTAATAATAATTAAATTGGGCGAATCGTATTAATAGAACTACAGTTACGATTGACAAGAGTTCTCTAAACATGGTTTTGCAAAAAAAAATCCACCAATTTGAATATTGAAAAAAAAAAATTCATTTTGTATTTCTTAAGGGGGTAAACCCACCGAGGAATTTCAAAATTTTCGATTTTTTTATTTTCTTAAAGTTTGATATATTAAGAATGTCTGGTCCAAGTTTCAAGTCGAAATTCGAAAAAATGACGAAGTTATGGCCGACAATGTATTTTTTTTTTTTTTTGTATTCGTGATTTATTTCCTACTAGTAACTAAACCTTATGCTACATACATTAACATACAAAAAACATTAAGGGAAAAACGGTAGACTATAGACTAAGAGCTAAGGGCTTCGCGCGGTGCGGTACCGCCGCCTGGCATTGCTTCGCGTGCGCGGGGACCCCTACTCCGTCTGCTCCTTCCGCCTTCTCTCCAGTGCCCTGAGAGTCTTCAGGACGTGCGCGGCAAAAGTAGCTGCCGCATCCCACAGCCTCTCATCCCTCAGCATCACCGGCACCAAAGAATCAGTGCTGATAGTGCATCCTGCCACTGCTTCAAGCTCCTGCCTCTCGAATCCGAACCTGCGGCACTCGAAGAGGACGTGTTGCGCGTCCTCCACGATGCCCGAGCCACACTCCGGGCACCAGTCCTCAGTCTCGTGGCCGAAGCGTTTTAGGTAGCTGCGGAAGCAGCCGTGCCCGCTGAGCGCCTGGGTTAGGTAATCTACCTGCCCGTGTGGCCTCTGCACCCATTGCTCCAGGTCAGGGATGAGGGTGTGTGTCCATCGGCCCTTTGAAGAGGAGTCCCATCTGGCCTGCCAACTCTCCATGCTTCTCTTCCTAGCGTCAGCCTTAATCTCGGCTCTGGGCCGTAGCGCTGCCGCCCTGTCCTGCGTGGCAGAGAATAGATCGCTCCTTTCCCTTACCAGCTCGGTGAGCGGAACAAGCCCGGCGATGACCAGCGCCGCATCTTCCGATATGGTTCGAAACGCGCTTGCTACCCTGATGGCGCACAGCCTGTACGACGCCTCCACCCCTCGCATGTAGCTCTTCACCTTGGCGGCTTTCGCCCACACCGGCGCCGCGTACAAGATCTGCGAGGACACTACCGACGTTAGCAGCCTCCTTGTTCCTTGCTTCGGGCCCCTCGTATTCATGAGCATCCTGGATAACGCGCCTGTCGTCCCGCTGGCCTTTTTGTGGACGTACTCCAGGTGCTCCTTGAATGACAGACGCGTGTCAATGAGGACGCCAAGGTACTTTATCGCCCGCTGCGATTGGATCCTGGTCCCTCCGACCTGCACGGTTGCTGCCTCCACAACCTTCCGGCTCGAGATAAGGACGGCTTCCGTTTTGTGGGCCGCCAATTCTAGCCCAGCGATCGCTAGCCATGCCTCCACGGCTTGGATGGCCGCGTTGGCGCGACCCTCCACTGTCGCAAGCTCCTTGGCTACCACCACAATGGCGACGTCGTCTGCAAAGCCTACCAGGCTAGTGCTGGATGGCATTGGCAGTCTTAGCACCCCGTCGTACATGGCGTTCCAGAGCAGGGGTCCCAAAACGGAGCCCTGCGGGACTCCGGCTGAGACTTTGTATGCTCTGGTGCCCGTGCTTGTGTCAAACGTGAGGATGCGGTCGCTGAAGTAGCTCTGCGCTATCCTGAGCAGGTATCCCGGAATATTGAAGTTCCTAAGGGACTCCATCGTACGGCCCCAGTCTGCCGAGTTAAAGGCGTTCCTGATGTCCAGAGTGACCACCAGACAATAGGACTTGGTTCCACCTTTCCACCTGGCCCCTGCTATGGCTTCTTCTGCCAGCTTGGCGACCCTCGAGATGGCGTCCAGCGTTGACTTCCCCTTCCGGAATCCATATTGCTCCGGGGAGAGGCCACCAGCCGCTTCTATGGCTCCGCTCAGCCTGGTAGAGATCACCCGCTCAAAGACCTTCCCAATCGTGTCCAATAGACATATTGGTCGATACGAGGATGCTTCTCCTGGTGGCTTGCCAGGCTTTGGGAGTAGCAGCAGTCGCTGCCTTTTCCACCTATCGGGGAACGTCCCTTCCAGGAGGCACTTATTATATAGGCCGGCTACTTCTGGCGCCATCAGCGCCAGGGTCAGCTTTGTGGCTCTGTTTGGGATAGCGTCTGGTCCGGGTGCCTTCTTGGGTTTCAGCTTCCGGCCGGCCTGGAGAACCTCAGCTTCCGTGACCCGCTGTATGTCACCTATCTCCGTGTTGGCGAAGTTGGCGACCTGCCGACCGCTCGGGAACAGGGCACTGACTATCCCTTCCAGGGTTGCCGGGTCAGAAGGGGCCTTGCCACCCGCATTTAGTCTTTTGACTACCAATTTGTAGGCGCCTCCCCATGGGTCGTCGTCGGCGGCATCGCACAGCTTGAGGAAGCATTCCCGCTTGCTGTCCCTGATGGCAGACTTCAGCTCCTTTCTTGCCGTTTTGTAGCGGTCGCTACACTCTGAGAGGCGCGGAGTGCCTTTAGCCCGCTGCAGAAGCCTTCTGTTGCGGAGGCAAGTGCGGCGGAGGTCCGCTATCTCCTCACTCCACCAGTACACCGGAGAGTGGTGCTGACGGAACGTCCTCCTCGGTAGCATGCTCTGGTTGCACGCGTCTTCCATCGCTGCAGCCAGCTTGTTGGCCATTGCATTAGCCCCGTCTGCTTCGTTCGCCGAGAAACCATCCAGGGCGTGTGCAAACGCTTGCGGCCTGAAGGTGTCCTGTCTGAACGCCTTCCTGGGCAGCGGTGCGGTGCAACTCGGTCGGCCAGCTGGGTCTATCGTGCATTCGATGGCCTCGTGGTCGCTGGCGGTGTAGGCGTCGCTAATCCTCCAACGTGCATGGCGGGCCAGCGCGCTGCTGGCGAAGGTGAGGTCGATGATCGAGCTCGCCCCCGCTCTGCTGAATGTCTGCCGGGAGCCTTCATTCAGCAGGGCAACGTCGAGAGAGGCAAAGGCCTCCAACAAGGCTCGGCCTCTGGCATTGGTCCGAGGGGACCCCCATTCCACGGCCCAGGCGTTGAAGTCGCCACCGACCACCACACGGCACCTTCCGCGTACGTCGCTGCATAGCTCGTCCAGGATCCTGTTGAAAGACTCCAGCGAGAGGCTGGGTGCCAGATAGCAGCTGTACACCCAGACGCCTCCAACATTTGCTCGGACGAATCCCTCGGCCGACTTCATGTCCCGCATCTCCAGCGTCCCCAGTCCGCAGAGCCACAGGGCCGCCCTGCCAGAGCAGTCCGTTGCCCAGTCGCTGCTGCTGCCTACCCTGTAGGGTTCGCTGAGGACTGCCACCTCAGAGCCAAGCTCGCGAACCGTCTGCGCCAGGAGATCCTGCGCCGCTCTGCAGTGATTCAGGTTCAGCTGAATCAACTGCATCTGGTTGCGTGGTTCCCGTTCCCGCTGCCAGCGGCTGGGCATCCTTTGCCGCCTGCCTGGTGCCTCGTGTCCTTCTCGCCGGCCGCTGAGCAGATGAAGCATGATGCCTCATGCCTGCACTCTGCTGCCCTGTGCCCCGGCTTGCCGCATTTGATGCAGCAGCCGCTCCTGTCCACTGGGCTCTTGCAGTGGACCGCAATGTGCCCCAGTTCCAGGCATCTGAAGCATTTCGGTGGGCCTAGCCTCTCCCGGATCTTGCATATGGTCCACCCGATCCGAACTTCCCCACGGTGGAGGACAATTTTGCCCAAGGAGACTGGCAGACTAATTACCGCCGATTGGGTCTCAGCGTATCCACGCCGCATGCTTCGCACCTTCACCCGGTCCGCCTCGAATTTGAATTGGGCCGCGATGGCGGCGCAGACTTCCTGCTTCGACGTAATGGAGTCGATGTTCCGGATCTCTAGGACTAGCACCTTCCAGTGTATGCCTTCGTTACATGTGCGCTTACCCATTGACAAATTTTCAAACGCGTTTTTCTCGAAACCATGTTTTTGAAAGCGGTGCGCACGATATCTCGAAAACTAATAAACCGATTGACTTCAAATGTGGCTATTCTATACATAATTATCAAGTCTTTATCGTAGGATTCTTTTTTTTAAGATTTTTAGTTTTTTTTGTATTAAGAAAATAAACTTTTTTTTTTTCTTAAAGACTAGAAGAGGATCTAAAGATTAATAATCTTTTGGTTTTTTTTGATTTGGATAATTACATATGAAGCAGGAGTGCGCACCGCGGAGGTCCTTTGATTTTCAGGACGTTACGGGACAATGGATAGTGTTCGGAGCAGACCGCCTGCACCTAGGCATGCGCGCATGGGTGTTCCGCTGCACCTGCAGCGCTCTCCTCTTATCTCTTTTGCACTGGATCACACTGCCTCCGGAAAATAAACGTCCTTCTGGCGTGAACAATAGGTATTGATTTTATTAAAAAATCCAATTGCCAATTAGATTTCAAACCTACAGAAGAGTGGTTTAATATTAGACCTAATCATTTAAATTGTCCGATTTATGTTCCCATAACTTATAACAAAATATTATTACCCGCGAGATCGCAAGTTGTCCGAAAGATCAATGTAAATTCAATTGAACATACAAATATATTTATCTCAAACCAAGAAATAGAAACAGGTATTTATGTTGCAAATACCATTTCAACATCAAAGAATGTTTTTGTCCGAATATTGAACACACAAAATACAGATTAATTAATAGATTTAAATAACTTAGAATATGAACCACTTTCGAACAATAATGTAGTTCAAGCTAGTGAAGAAACAAGAGAACAAACTGTCATGTCCCAATTGTCAAAACATTTTCCCGCACAATTTAAACTACACTTAAATCACAAATCTATATCAATTCTATTCCTTATTCCTCCATTCCTTTCTATCTTTCATATTAATAAACCTAGACATTATAAACAATATTTGTGCACGTCTGCGCGTCACACTCCTCCCTCGCTTAGGAGACGGTGGTATACCTCACCGTAATTACTTCCCCCTATCGAAAACGCTTATCCATTTTACTGCCGCACCCTGATTTCGACACTGCTTCCACTGCTTCTTTTGTCCTTCGGCTTCTGGTTCCTTAACCGCCCGTCCTGCGCTGTATGACCTTCGTGCAATAGTTGTGCTATTCCATTTCCATAAGTCGTTTCCTGTTTCTGGTGTCCTGATCGTAATGTCACCCTTGTTGGGGAATGTTCGCCGTGCTACCTGTTCAGCTATTGGTTGCCGCGGTGTTTCTGTTAAGTTGGCCTCTTCCTTTTGCAGTTCTCCGACCCGCTCTGCGTGGTCCGGGTCCTCCTTCTCATCCTCATTCTCATCCTCCTTCCTCATCTTTTTGCGCTCCACATTCAGCTCCAACCTCTTCCCGTCCACGCTGCTGTTCTTCTTTACCTTGATCCGTTCCCTTATCCACCTCATATGTCTGCCTTGTGATGCAATTCTTCTTCATGCTCCACGTTGATCTCCTCCAGTTGGTCTATATCGTCTATCCCTACGGCTGACCTCACGTATACTGCGGTATCTTTACCTTCCAGTGAGATCCATGGGTCTCAATGTCATTCAAAATTACCCAGTACCTCATGATGCAGATAGTGCAAGGCGTTTCGTTGCCTTTTGTAACTATTATAGGAGATTTATTAAAAACTTCGCCGATTATTCACGGCACATAACTAGGTTATGTAAAAAGAATGTTCCCTTTGAGTGGACAGAAGATTGTCAAAAAGCATTTTTGCATTTGAAATCTAAACTGATGGAACCAACTCTCTTGCAATACCCTAACTTTAGTAAAGAATTCTGTATTATGACAGATGCAAGCAAAATGGCGTGTGGCGCAGTTTTATCTCAAAGCCATAATGGCCACCAACTACCAGTTGCATACGCGTCTAGATCGTTTACAAAGGCTGAGAGTAACAAAAGTACAACCGAGCAGGAGTTGGCAGCAATACATTGGGCAATAACCCACTTTAGACCCTATATTTACGGTGAGCATTTTACAGTCAGAACAGATCATAGACCACTCACCTTTTTGTTTTCAAGGACTAATAGTTAGTTAAAAATTAACTCGTATGTGACTTGAATTGGAGGAATATAATTTTACAGTTGAGTATCTGAGAGGTAAGGAAAATTACATTGCTGATGCGTTATTTAGAGTAACCATCAAAGAATTAAAAGAAATTACTGGAAATATAATGAAAGTCACTACACGATTTCAAAGTAGACAAAAATCCTGCGCAGGAGAAACAAATAAATCTGAATTGCATACGCAATCGATATAAAAAACTTCAATGCCCAACGTATACCAAGGCATCAAGAACGACGAGGTACGTAATGTAGTGACCTTGCAAGTGAAAAATATGATATGTTTATTTAAACATGGAAAAAAAAAATAACTGCAAGATATAATGTTAATGATTTATATATGTCGAAGCGTTATTTTTGGGTCATTAACTTGAATGGTTAAGTAATATGAACCGAATTCGTTTATTTAGTTAGAACGTTTTATTCATAGTGTAAATCCAAGAAATAGGTAATTTAATTGGAAATTAGAAGTCGGGCAGATGTTACTCTTTGCCTTTGGTGCTTTGGTCGACGTTCGTATTCGCAAACGGTTTCTGCGTAAAGGCCTAACATACTTTTGTTTTGTGTAGCCTCGGCGTGACGATGTGTAAGAGACAGACGAATGTATGTGTATTCTAGGAAGAGGACGAGTACCTAGATTGGTGCCATATAAAAAGAGGAGTTGCGATTCAAAGAGGCACTCTTGATCGAAGTACGAAACATGTCACAGCCGAGGAAACGCACGGTCCGTAACGCTATGAAATCCGCGGAGGAAAACGACGTTCCGACATCAGAAGTGGGATCGCCTCAGCCCCAAACCGAGTACAGTGATCGCGTTTGTGCACTTCTAGAAATGCAACACCGAAGCATGATAGAAGTTTTAAAGTCTGTGACAAGTGCGGAACCACGACGAATTGAAACGAACAATGTGACATTACCAAAGTTCAATCCCGATACAGGGGGAGCAAGTGCAGCTGCTTGGTGTTCTACACTGGACCTTATAGTGTCTGAAAGGCCTATGACTGGAAGCGTATTGCTCATAGCATTGAGTAAATCGCTTGCGGGCAGCGCTTCTAGTTGGTTATCCATGTAAAGAAGCGTCTCTGGCCGGGGTAAACCTCAGCGGCTCCAGAGGTCCTCACAAAAATTTATAAATTGTTGAGACAGCCAGGACAGAAAGGCGGCCGAAGGTTTTAGCTATTTTTAATGGGGGTCGAACTAAGCGGGAGAAAACGGGAGGAAGAAAAGAGAGGGAAAGCCTCGGAACCGCCTGGAAGGATTTCCGATCGGCGGTCCCTGCGAACCCGGAGGGATTTCCGGTCGGTCCGCCTATGCCTTTGGACCCGGAGGATTTTCCGGACGGTCCACCTATGCGCCACGCCTGGAAGATTTTCCGAACGGCGTGCGCCCCTGGACCCGGAGGAATTTCCGGACGGTCCCTACCTACGCCCCGCCTGGAAGACTTTCCGAGCGGCGAGGGGCCCCAGTGACGAGAGAGGGGAACACGGGGAACCCGGAGCCGAAAGGACAAGAGAATAGGCGAAAGATCTCCACTTTAAGTATTTATTTTTCCTATTTAATTAGGTGGCCCGCGGCCCGAAGAAAATGGCATGGGGAAGAGCCCTAATCCGGCGGGCGCCTTCACCCGGCAGCGGGGAATAATTAATTATTTAATTATATATGGCCGGCGGCCCAAGATAAAACGGCGGGGAGGGGGGAAGAGAAGGGCCTTACGTTGACGGGCACCTTTCTCCGGCCCCTAACAAATGTTGGCCCGCGGCCATCGCTCACCCGCACAAACACACATCCTCCTTGGGAAAAGGCGGCGTCCTTTCGACGATCCTGTCGAGGTCCTGGGCGACGGTGGTGGCGCAACACTCGCGACGGCGGACACGTGTTGCTCAACCGCGTGGTGGCGGGACCGCGGGACTTAGAGTTTTCGGGACTTGGTATTTTCGCGTCTGTTCAGTTTCGCAGCTCGAGACTAATTCATTCAAGCTCTTCTTATCGAAGCTTGACCATGGCCTAATTCTGCCGGGAGCTCTGTCGGCTTTGTCGCCGAGCGTGGGTGGCGTCACTTTGCCTCTCGCTCGCTCCTACAGGCGATCGTGCCGGCAGCACTATTCTGCCGCTCTCTCGGTGCTTCGGCGCATGTGCCGTCGCTCTGGCTTCGGTCTTGCACTTATGGCGTGATCCGATCCGGCCAATGGGAAGGGCGGCTTGGCACGCGCCCTTTTCCCACGCCTGCGCTTTGGTGATAGCGGCGACGCTGCTGCTCATCCGGCGATCGGCCGCTGCTCCCTATCTCGTCAGGGCTTGAGTGGGTTCTTATGTGTGAGTGCACTTTTGAGTGAGTGTGGGAGTGCGTTTGAGTGGAAACCGTGGACGAGTGGTTTGTGTGCGGGCCAGTGCTGGCGTCTTAGCTATAATTATACCTAGCTTATATTTATCTTATATTACATATTTACATAGCTATAAATTGTGACTTCGTCACATCCAAAATAAGCTATTCTGGCATGACCTGGAACCAGTTCCAAGAACTACTTTTACAACAATTCGAAGGCAACGAAACTAAATCAGCAACTGTGTTTAAAGTTCTCAACGGTCATCCAAAAGCAGGCGAATGTCTGTCAGTTTATGGAAGCCGTCAGCTAACTACTTTGATGGCCAAATGGAAATCAATGACCACGGAGCAAATAGCCTTGTCGGTGATTCTAGCGCATACAGCTCAGAAAGACACTAGGCTACAACGTACAATCTTTACTTCGGAAATCAAAACGCGTGCTGAACTGCAGAACGAACTTAAGGCATTTGCGTCCGTTAATAGTGTAGAGATCATAGTTTTGGAGAATCCAGTGGCCAAAAAACCTTGTCCGCAAACACCACCTAAGTGCCACTTCTGCGGAAAAATTGGCCACAAGATCGTGGACTGCCATACAAGAAAAATCAGTTTTAAAAATCCAGAGGGATTGCATACAACTTCCAGCCGGCCAATCGATACAAAGAAGGGGAATATTATTTGCTACCATTGTGGAAACCCAGGACACATCGCATCTGTTTGTCCAGGACGTCGTGCATCACCGACCCAGACCCAGTCAGAAGAAGAGCGTGTTTAACTTATGTAATGTAGTCCCTTGACTTTATCCGGTGAGTCAGACCCATTTTGTTTTGATTCCGGAGCACAACGTACGCTCGTAAATAAATCTGTATCCCTAAAACTGGCTGGCACATGAGTCAATAATACTGTTATTTTGAGAGACATAGACAAAAACACGGAGACTAGCACGCTGCAAATATTAATAAACGTCAATATTGGCGAGTATGCTCTTGAAATTATTTTATTTGTGGTTCTAGATTATAGTGTTATAATTTTTTGTGAAGTGCATCGACAAATTTAAATTAAAAAAAAAGGAACTGTATCAGTAAATAGCTGTTCTTCTTTGACTAAAAATCGTAGTTTTGCTGAAATTGATACTGATCTAAGTGGTGTGGATAACTAGAATTTGTTGAGCGTTTTTAAAGAATTAATTAAAGGCGTGTTCCTAAAAGTAGAGTGGCAACCACATACTATCATATTCGGTTAACCCTCTCAGCCCACATTTAAAATTAGCCAAGATAAACATTTTTTTTTAACTGATATGTATTTGGCTTTATTCAAATATGAACTGACGAAAATTTCAAGGTCCTTGGTGTCCTGGTTCGATAGTTACAGGATGTTGCCACAAAATGTTCACAAAATTCTTGTAGCCAAACTATGAACTTTTTTTAAATTTTTGTATTTTTAAATAATTTACTTAACTTTATATATGTATAATTCCCACCTAGTTTTCCATTACAACAAATATTTATTGAATAAAATAAATAAAATGAATTTTTATTTTACCAACACTTATCCCGCCAACCATTTTTTTTCATACATCTGCACTTAAAACGTCTGCTAAATAAACACGTTCGCAGCTTACAAGTAACTTATTAGTTATTTTGGTTGCAGAAAACATTAAGGAAGATGTTGAAAAAAAGCGCGAAGCAAAAAAATGTATATTCCAGGTAACTGAGGCGTATTTCTACAATGTTGCCTATAGGCAACAAATGGGCTGAGAGGGTTAATTAATCTAAATAAGTCGGTCAAAAGGCAGCCTTACAAACTCAGTGTAGACGAAAACGAAATCGTGAGAAAAAGGATAAAATAATTATTGCAGGCTAATATTATACGCACACGTGTTTCAAAAGGCTATAATTAAAGTCTTAGGAGAGTTGGCTTATTCATACGTCATAGTCTATATGGACGATATCTTAATAATTTTCAGTGCACAAGAATAAGCTAAATAATCGGAGAAGAAGCTCGCCCTTTTAATATGTTGGATATCTGTTATGGGGAAACTTAGTTCGAGTCAAACTTTGTAAGAGGAAATTCTAAAGAAATATGGGAAACAGTGCTAAATATGAAATTTGTTTAATTTGTTTAAAAACGAAGAGAGTGATGCCTCAGAGTAAACTGGCCAATAAGTTTAGAGGCCCGTTTTTAGTGTTGGAACTACTTGATACTATGCTTTAAAATCTCTTTTTAATAACTAACTTGTTGGTGCACAGAGGCTTGAAAAAAAGGCCTATTGAAGAGATTCCCAGAGATTTAGATGTGAGAAATGAGTAGAAGATTACTTATTGGTGGATTCCAATGAAGTAAAAGTGAAATTAGAAGATTACTTATTGGTGGATTCCAATGAAGTAAAAGTGAAATTAGAAGATTAAAAATTTTGCTAGAGGTTAGTGCACTGCGAACACTAGGGTCTATTCTGCCCTCGTCCTAGTGTATGAGCTATAGCTCCTCGAACAGTTCAATCGATCGCAAGAATGCGATGATGTCGCCTGGTCGAAGAGCCCTCATTTCCTTTGTGGTGAGTGTAAGGGCCCCAAAGTGGACCAACCTCAACCGACTGATAGCCGAGCACTCCTCAAGTAGGTGCTCCGGAGTCTCTTCTCCTTCCAGACAAAGTCTGCAAAGACTGTCCTCCCCTATTTTGAGATTGTGCAGATGCTTGCGCAGTCTGCAGTGCCCGGTCAGGAAATCCGTGACTATTCGGAGAGATCCTTTGCTCAACTCCAAACAGTCCTTGGTCCTCTTACTGTTGTAACTACCTAGCAGACGTTTACTCTGCCTTGCCCCTTTCGACGACTGCCAGAAGTCATCGCAAGCAATCATGAGATCCACACGACTGCTCTGGCTAATGACTCCTGGCCCTAGTCCACAGAAGGGCTCCGGACCATAGAAGGGCGTACTCGCCCCCTTTCTAGCCATTATGTCGGCCACTTCATTGCCGGGGATCCCCGCATGCCCTGGTACCCAGTATAAGGTTACTTTATTGTTCACACCCAGTACATTGAGTGTTTCTATACATTGCCATACTAGTCTGGAAACAATCTTATGGGCACTGAGTGCTCTGATTGCTGCCTGACTATCTGAGAAAATGGCTCTCTCCGATTGTAACCCCGCTCAATATTGAACGAGGCACATCTCTCAATCGCGTGTACCTCCGCTTGAAAGATACTGGCGAATTTCCCTAGAGGTTCGTGATATTTGAGTCGGGGTCCACTGACACCCGCACCCGCACCATCCTCTGTTAGTGAGCCGTCAGTGTACCACCTAATAGCATGTGGTTTCACATCATAGGTGGTAGACATGCTGGTCCACTCCGACTTGTTGCTAAGCTCTGTTTTAAAGAGCTTATCAAAGCTAAACTTGGCTAATTGAACATCCTGCGGATATTCCAGTAACAGGTCAGTTGCAGTCGCGGCCGAGTCAGCTGTTCCTGCCCCTGGTATCCTGATGGTAGATCTGCGCGCACTGTGCTTGATATGCAAGTGCAGTGGTGGAAGCCCGAGCAGCACATCCAGAGCAGTGAACGGGCAGGTGCGCATAGCGCCCGAGATGCACGTGCAGGCAAGTCTCTGGAGTTTGCCCAGTTGCCTTCTTGTGACATCAAGGTCAGCGCGATTCGCCCAATCCGCAGCCCCGTAGCTGACTATGGGCCTCACCATAGCAACATACATCCACAGTAGGATCTTTGGAGATACTCCCCAATTTTTCCCTGCAAGAGATCTACAGCTCATTAGGGCCATAGTGGCCTTGCGAACGGCATGTTCCACATGTTGAGCTCTAACAGTCACACTGTTGACAGTGACTTCTGCTATTCTGCTATCAAGGAGTTTGCCAACCAGCCAGGTCGTGAGACCCGTTTCAACTCCCCTTCTACAGAGTGCTCTTACCACAACGTCATGAGCTGTGTTATCAAAAGCACCCTCTATGTCCATAAAGGCACAAAGTGCTACCCCTTTGGCTTTTACAGAGCGCTGCATACTGTCCACCAGGCTCAAGAGAGCCGATTCAGTAGACTTACCTTCTCTATAGGCATGCTGATTCGCATGCAGAGGCCTTCGCACCAAGTGCGAGTTTCTAATGTGGTTGTCCACAATCTTCTCAAGGGTTTTCAGCAGGAAGGAGGTTAGGCTGATCGGCCTGAAGGATTTGGGATGAAAGGGGTCTTTCTTCCCAACCTTCGGGATAAAGATCACCCTAGCCATTATCCATGCCCTAGGAATGTAACACACTGCTAGGCTCCCTCGGAAAATACTTATAAGGAACAGCATTAGCTGTTCGACACCCTTCTGAAGATGGATGGGTATGATTCCATCCACCCCCGGAGCCTTGTAGGGGCTGAGTGTACTCAACGCCCACCTAATCTTTTCTTCAGTTACGATCGCTGCAGCCAGGCTCCAGTTGGGTCTCCCGTTGGGGACCCTTTCGTAACTGTTGTCTATATCGGAGATGGTTCTACACATGGGGAAGTGAGTTTGCAGGAGAAGTTCCGCTTTCTCCTCCTCGTCCTCGGTGAATGATCCATCCGCCCTCTTCAGACAAAGTTCAGAAAGTACTTTGCCTTTCGAGATTGCCTTAAACACTCTGGCCGCAGGTGCGGCTTGCTCTATGGTGGAACAAAATTTCCGAAAGTGAGCACGCTTACTGTACCGGATTTCTTTGTTATATTCTGTCAGCTTTTTGGTGTAAGATTCCCAATTTGCACTGTTCTTTTTAGCTGTGTTAAACAGCTTCCTGACTTCTGCACGAAGTAGTCCTAGTTTCCTATTCCACCAGGGATTGTCCCTACTGGTTTCTATGGATTTTTCGGGACAGCTTGCATGATATGCATCCAAGATTGTGTCTCCTACTTCCCTTGAGAGTTGCTCAAGATCCTCTGGAGACGATACTCTCCTACTACGATTCAGTCTGCTCAGATTTAATCCCAAGCAGGACTGATAGGCTGGCCAGTCAGTCCGTCGTGGATTCCTGATAACCTTGCTGAATCTAAGACTACTATGAATGTCGAACAGGATGATCCTGTGATCCGACATTGACGGTTCTGAGGAGAACTTCCAGTTGCGAATCAACCGGGAGCCCCCCTCATTCCCGAAAGTGATGTCCAGTTCTTCTGCCCTGGTCCCCACATTGAAAATAGTGAGATCCCTAGACAAAAGATAATCTAGTAAACACTCACCTCTACTGTTGTTGTCCGTGCTGCCCCATGCAACATTGTGCGCATTGGCATCACACCCTAGCAGTAGGGGTAGCCTTTTGCTGCTGCAATGCTGCACCAGATCCTGAACCTCTGGTGGGGGGCATCCGTCACGTCTCCCGGGAAGTATGCCGACGCCACCACAATACTCCCGTGCTCGCTAGTGATCATCACCGCTACTAGATCTCTGTTGAGAAATTGAGAGAGACAAAGAAAGTTAATGTCCTTTCGCACCAAGATACAAACTCTCGGTGATGCCTCCCTTCCGTCTGCAATAGTCTGCATACTCACTTTACTTAGGCCGCAGATCCTGCCTCTGACGACCCAAGGCTCCTGGATGAGCACCAGCCCCAGGTCCGACCTGGAGACCAAGCTGCCGATGACAGCCGAGGCTGCCCTGGCGTGATGCAGGTTGATCTGTGCCACGCTGGTGACCCCCATCCTTAGAGCTCTTCTTCACCCTCCGAGAGCGTCCGATAGGCCTCTGATTGCATCTCGGTGGGTGTCCGCTCATCAGATGACTCCTTTTCGCTGGTTTGCTCCTCCTCGCCGCCCATGTGCAGGCGCGCCAGGTCCAGCCCCTGTAGCGAAACCGAGTCCAACTCGGCGTCCACTGCTGCTAAGTCCATGGCCTCAGCTGCTTCGCCCAAGGGGCAGGAGGGTGCCTCCTTGGCTGTCGCCGTTGACGTGCTAGGCACATCGTCGGTATTCGTCTTCGTGGGCACCTCCGCCCCCACAGGTTCCTGCTTCTTGTGCAGGCGGCATTTAATGCTCACCAGCATTTCGCGCTGGAGTGTCAACGCCTCCTCATCCAGGCCGAGCATCAGCACTTTGCCGCCCTTGGACTCCAGGTGCCGGATGACCCGCCAAGTCTGGGTGAGAAGGCCCCTGTTCTGTTCATTGAGCAGCCCGAGGGACCTCTCCATCGTCTCCCCCGCCGTACGGGGCAGGTAGACCGTGACGATGTTCATCGCCGGCAAATTATCCTGCAGGCAGGTGCGGAGCTGCACACCCACCTTGGTGCTGATGCTGGGGACCGTCAGCTCCAGCCACTTTTTGGCATCGCAGTCCATGCAGTCCACTAGTAGTAAACCATCACGGAACTGGATGCCGTTAATGTTTAGAGCCGCGGTCCAGCCCTTCCTCATCTTTTCGACGAGGGCCTGCTCCACCGACGACAGCTCATCCTTCGTCAGGAGCCTCCTCGGGTAGTCCTCCGCCAGTATAGCAAGGTTCGTGCCCTTGGCTACACTGGCGTACGAAGCCGCCTTCGGACGCTTCCCGACTAGCGAGGTCCTAGATCCCTCCAGCGCTGGGACGTTCCTTCTCTTAGTCCGTTTGGACTCGGTCTTGGGGAGGTCAAGCGGCGACGTGTGTTGCAGTAGCCTCTTCCTCCCTGCAACGGCCTGGCCGCCGACTCTCTCCACTGGAGACACGTTCGTCCCCGCAACGGTCTGGCCGTTCGGTGCACGGTGCTCCAGTGCTCTTTTCCGGGCCTCCTCCGGCCTCAAGCCACGCTCGAGGTACCGGAGGTACCACTTTCGGCCGGCTCCGCTGAGTCCTTGCCTCAGGGGATCACCGGCTCCTCCAGGCCGCTGGGACAGGCTGCTTCGCCAGTTGCTGCCTCGACCTTACGGAAGAGGGTGTTGCAGCGTCTCTCCTGCTGGCGTCGCCCGCCTGCGGGACAGCCGCTGGGGCAGTGCCGGGCACTGCAACCCCCCCCCTCCCCTGCTGTCAGTTCGTCTGGTGGCCTCACTGCCGGCCACTTGAGACTTGAAGGTCTCTACACCCTTCGAAGCGCTCTGCGTCGGGGTCGAGCCCTTTGGCTTTACAGCCTCCTCTATCCGCTCTGCCACCTGGGTTGCGGTTAAGTCCTGCGTGTTAAAGTTTTTGTATTTTTTCTTCGAATCCATAAATTGGTCCCACGAGTGTAGGGGAAGGTAGTACCAGCGTGTCATAGCCCCCATTAACACGCTGGGGCCAGGTTTACTCACCGAGGCGGCCAGGTATCGGTGAGGCTCCGTCCGAATACAGTCGGTTACCCCTGACTGCAAACCAGCCAATGGGCACGGATCGCATGACACCCTGGCTTAGGGGGATGAAGTGGCACCCACGCCTCAGGACGTCACCACTGCCCTTGTTGATGTTGGGGATAGGATGAGGGTAGGAACACGTGTAGGAAGTATGGAGTATGTAAGACTCTGTATTAAAGACGGTCAGACAAGCGCCTTGTCGGTACAACAACGGTGTGGTACCTGCTGTTGTCCGGGACTGCTTATTTACGACAAGTCGCTATTCGCAGCTAACCTCCACAGGAGGCCTTGCGCTATCCGCAACCTGCGACCCGTCCGGTGGCTTCAGCTTGCCCACCTCAGAACCATCTCACTAGTTCTTCGGTACCAGAATATATATATACATATGTATATATATATTTCTACGACGGCGTGTTCATGATTTTTAGATCCCGAACGATTCAATTTTAATTTGACGGAATTAACATCGTCGGCGTGCTCGAGATTATTAGATCTCAAGCTATAAGTACTTCTTTCAATCATAAGTGATTCGTTTTCAACCTCTTTTTGAGTATCAAAATATTTTCTTATAATATACTCTTTAAATGGAAGAGTATTATTTTCCCCAATTAAACACAATTTGTGTTTTTCTTCATTGTCATTGTATACAAGTTTTTCTTGTATCCCGTTATATTCAAAGATGCTTTTTTCAATATCAAGTTTAGCTCCTATCCTTTTTAATAAGTTGATCCCAATTAATAGATCAGATTCCAGACCGTCGATTTCATAAAATAAATATCTAACACCAAATATATTTATCATACGATAATATTTTATTATTGAATACCCATGGACTGTGGATACTTTTTTATATATTGATAGATCATTTTGATTTTCGTAATTTCCCTTTTTTATATAACAGGCCCCTGTGTCGATTAATATTTTAAATTCCCTTTTTGTTTTTCTGTCCACCCGTGTTACATGAGGCATTCCTCTGTTAGGCGCTGATATAAAAAATGGTCCTCGTTAATGTTATTAACTCGCATAGTTTTTTGAGCTGGTTGGGTAACTGTCCCAGTTGATTCCTGTTTTAACGGGGGGTTTACCTGACCTGCGCCTGTGTTGATTTAGCGCGCTTAGTTTCCTTGGGAATTATTATTATAATTATGTCGGTTAATACTGTAATTCCACGGACGATTGTAATTTTTATTCGGACGATTTTGAATCCTTATGGAGCTATCAACTTTCATAGGTTCTGGTGGGGGTTGAACTTTGGAATTGCTGTTAAAATTCCAATTGTTATTTGTTCTGTTCTGAGAATTATTATTTTGTCTTGGATTAACAGTGTTAAAACGTAAATTGTTTCCCTGAGTTTTATTCTCGTTTTTGAATCCGTAGTATCTATTAGCAAATTGGGCCATGAAACTATTTGATTCCAATTCTTGGCATTTTGCCAAGGCAATTGGCAAGTCCGATGGATTTAACGAAAATAGAGTTTCGGAAATTGTTCCGTTCAATCCGGAAATGAAAACCCTAAGAGCGTTATTCCTGATAGTTTTGTTAGTTTCCTTAGTGATTTCACTATCTTTACCATATGACATAATGGTTTTATATATTAATAGTGTCATCTTTTTAAAAACTTCATTATAGAATTCAGTTATGCTTATACGTCCTTGTCTGAGTATGCTTAACTCAGATTCTAGAATATGTATAGGACGTTTGTCACTATAAATAAAATCTAGTCTAGCGAGAATCGCTTGAAAATTAAGGACTGTTCCGTGATTGGTCAGGTCGTCGTGAGCCGCTTCCAAAATTGTATTTCTCAAGATAGTTAAAGCAATAAAATATTGCTCGCTTTTGATCTTATAGAGGCTCATAGCAGTTTCAGCTGCTTCCCTCCATCCTACGTATTGAGTAATTTCCCCATTAAATTTTGGTAGGGATTTAATTACTTCAAGAGTGGTATCGCATTTAACATTCGGGTCTGTCTCTTGAATTTTATACTCTTCTACTTCATAAGTACCTGCAGCTAACTTTCCTTCTATCCCTTCAATTTTCCTGCTAACGGCTCCTAATTGTACGTTTATCAATCTGTTATCAATTCAACTGTTAGATTACCTGCTGAGGCTAAACCTCCAGCAGCAAAGTTAGGTGTTCCTGTTGCCATTTTATAAATTTAAATTTATGAAAATTATTAATCGAATCGAATCGAATGGAATACAATCAAATTGTATTCTTCAATTCTTTAATTGTTGGAGAAAGTAATTGTAATATAACTTGAAATAAATTTAAAATATTTAAAATTTAAATGTTAAACTTCTGCACTTAAAATTTATTTTAAATGTTTAATTCCTCACAAGACTTCTCGATGGGGTCTTTCTTCTGTATAGTGGGGGTTGATCTTCCTTCTCAGAATTTAACTTAATGGCAAAAGTTTCAAATGGTCTTCCTTCCTTCTTTTTTGTTTTGTGTTTTGGTTTAAAATATTTTAAAGTCAATTCGGCATGGGTGTTTCTCCTTTTCTTTAGAGTTTATATCTTTCGTCTGGTTTTATTCTCTCTTTTTTTCAATCGCAGTTTTTGGTTTTTGGTTGGTGGATGTTTTGTTTTAAATTTTTCATCACTTGAAAAAAATATTTTATTCAGCACGAGTTTTATATTAAATTGATTTAGTTAATCTTTATCTGAACTTTGTATTTGCACTGATTAATTTTGGTTGGTGTGAGTTCACGATTTATTTAATTTGATATCATTAAATTTTGTTATCTGAACTTTTTGTAACATTGATTGAGTTGTTGGTTGGTGGATGTTTTATTTTAAATTTTTTTCCACTTAAAAAAATTATTTGCATCAGCACGAGTTCTAGATTAATTTGTTATGGTTAATCTTTTTCTGAACTTTGTATTTTTACTGATTGATTTTTGACGGTGTGAGTTCACGATTTATTTAATTTGTTATCGTTAAATTTTTTAATCTGAACTTTTTGTATCACCGATTTAGTTGTTAACGACCCGAGTTCTCGATTTTTATTTAACTTGTTATCATTAAACTTTTCACTTCGGAACTTTTAGTTGCATCGATTGGGAAGTTGACAGCTCGAGCTCATGTTATTTATTTAACTCGCTATCATTAAATTTTTAGTAACTGAGCTTTTAGTTGCACTGCCCCACGTTGGGCGCCAATTAAATTAGTTACTCCGGAGAATTATAAAAAAATATAATTTTTATTATATCTTCATATTACAGAGTTTTATAATTTATAAGTTTTAGTATTTTGATCGGATGACCGATCTTTCTCTGTCTCCAGAATCGACTGACAGAATCGACTTATCCTCGAAACCTCGGCCAGGAGCTTTTCATAAAAGTTCTGAAACTTTGATCTGTGTTTAGATTAAAAGCTTGATGATGAAATTGCTTATCTGCATTGTGAAATTCAAATTTGTTGACCAATGCAGATTTCAGATTTGTAGTAGTGGCTCTGCTGGGGGTTGGTGCGGCTGAGAACTGGATTGTTCTGACTCCAATTGAAAACGCAGAGACGAGGGTTGTGGTTTCTCCAAAAAGATAATCTTTATTCAGAGTATATATATGTGTATAATAAGGGGGGTGCTCCAAAATCGTGTGATCGTGTTCTTGTAGAAAAAGAGTAAGTAAGAAAAGGTGTGGCCAGCGGTCCCTAATGGAAGAATACTCCCTTTTTCAAAAGAGAGTGGGTGGATTCCCTTCTCCATTTAGGGACGCGTGGAACTGGCACACGGGAGCTGGTGTAAACAAGATTGAAGCGCAATAAGTTTTTGGTCAACAAGAGAAGGCTATGTTTACGTTAACGCTAGTTTGTTTATCCAAGTGGCCAAGCTGTGGACCGGCAACGGCTTGGTTCTCAAGACTTGGTGGGAAGAATTGGATTTGTTTATATAAACAGTTGCAGGCCGGCGAAGAGCAACTTTGAGAACAAAGGAAAGCCAATCGTTCAGATTGAATTTCGAAAAATTGTGTATAAATTGGGAAGCCAAACGTTAAGATTGGATTTAGAAAAATTGTTTTTAAATTGGGTATGAGCCCCTAAATAATGGGTTAGATAACTTATATATTATATGTATATACAATCATGGTCAAAAGTACTTTCACAAGGAACGATATTTGCAAACTCCAACTTCTTTTAGTTATTATTCTTGTTGTTGTTGACCAATTTGACTGAAATAGTTTTTATCGCATAGCTTGATCTATGCAGATTCTAGATGAAAAGAAATGCGAAATATAACGGTTCATAGGACAAAGCTTAAAGCTTAAATATGCATGCAAGTTGTCAAAAGTATTTGCACAAGTTTATTGTATTTTCACAAAAAATGTTTTTGTCATAAATATTATATAATTATACTTAATTGTTATATTCTTTTAAGCAATAATCTCGTTAGTTAGATTATTATTAATCAGAAAAATTTCATTTGGCATCGATGGAGGCTTTTAGCCTTGATGAAATTGAGTTTATGAACGACATTCAAGGGACCGACGATTTTACGTCGTTATATCCGGAAGTCGCACTAGCCGGGAGGAGCAAAAAAATTTGTTTTTGTTTTTTTTTTAAATGGTTGCCATGTTCATAATAACTTTTAAAATAAAACAAATTATTTTTTCAATAAAAACGAAAAATTTACTAAATGCCAAATTAAAATAGATCTTTTTTTTTCAATTACAAAAATAACGGAGAATAGGCTATGAGGTCTGCACACTAGAGTTGAAAAAAACATTGGCGATACAGCGATGTTTTTTCTTAAAAACATCGAAACATCTATGTCGGTGACACCATCGGTTGTAGTTTAAATTTTTTGGCATTATTTCGCTGTATTTTTTTCCGGCACGTCGCAATAACCGGTTGAATTGTCAAAAATCGGTCAAAAATCGTCGTTATAAGCGGTTCGTCGTTAAAAGCGGAGGCGTACTAAGCGGAGGCCCTTTCATATAAGTTTGTATGGGGACCAACCAAACCATCAAGTTTTCGTCGCAATAACCGGTCGATCGTTATAACCGGAGTCGTTATAATCGGATTCTACTGTATGTTGAAATTTAAGAGTACATTTTTACAAACTCTCTGTTATTTCGAGTGCAGGACCTCAAAGTTTTTGCCTCTTTTAAATAATGATTTACAAATTATGATATCCAACTATTTTGGATAATATTAATGTCAGAAATGTTTCAAAAAAATGGTACGCCAGCGTGAATACAGTCCTTTACAAATTTTGTATGCATCCATCCGTTCTGACATTGAGCACCATCATGTTGCAGGATACATTCAATGCTTGGAAATAGTCTAATTCTAAACAAAAAACCACGATCTTTCAGAAAAATAACATATCCAGACTTATTTCAAGTGATATTGACGAATATCCCATCTCCAAATCGAAAATAAGAAAGAGTACAAAGTACCTGACCGAGCCAGAACAGGGTGCAGATAGCCTGGGTACCCGGGCACGATGACATCCCCGGCAACGAAAAAGCTGACGAACTGGCCAGAAAAGGGTCAGTAGAAATTGCAGTAACAACAGATATTCGAGTATCTCTGAGCACTGTTCAGGCCGAGATCCACGACCACTTCAAAGCACTAGCCAGCAAAGAATGGTCGATGAAGGCAGAACACAGGAGATCGAAACTATGCTGGCCTGAATACAATAGGAGACGGACTGCAGAGCTGATCTCCAAGAGTAAAACGGACATCAGAAGGGTAACGGCAGCCATCACGGGCCACTGGCCAATAGGCACGCATGCCAGTAAGATGGGCCTACCCTATAACCCACACTGCAGAAGTTGCAAGGAACCAAACGAGCAGGAGACACCGGAGCATCTACTGTGTCACTGCCCGGCTTTAAACCAGCTTAGAGCGCGTCACTTCGGAGCCCACCAACTCGGGTCACTAGGGGAAGTGGGGAGGCAGCCAGTGAGTGCCATCCTAGCTTACCTGAATGACACGGGCTGGTACTGATGGGAGGCGCAGACTACAACCAACACGAGGGTGTGGATCAAAACGGAGCATAGCTCTAATTGGAGGTTACAAGCAGTAACCTCACCACTGACACCTACCTACCTACCTGACCGAGCCACCTACAAATCTGGTCCTTTTTCTTCTTATGTTCTTGTGGTATATTTAATAAATGTATTCTAAATGAACCTTGTAATTATTCTGAAGCCACATTACTTCATAAAACATTGTTACAAGGTCTATTAGCTTTTCAGTATAATTTAAAGAAAATAAATGTCGATTTGATACTTTCACCAGAGTAACATATTTTCGTTTCTAGACATGATACTAACTAATATTCAATTTATTTTGTCATCGGTGGAGTGTACTATCACTAGTCGTTATATTATTAGTGTTTTATGATATTTTGGCAATTTTAGCATGTCCAAAATAAGGATTTTTACTAAATGTTCCATTGAGTTGTCTTCATTTTGCATGACTGAACGCCGACTTATGATCGATTTGACATTAATTTCACTTATTTTAGTAATTAATATTATTTTATATAAAATTGTAGACAGTTTTGCAAAACAAATTTACATGATTAAAAAAATAATAATGCTAAAATATAGCATTTAGGCTTTTTCACCAGTTCGTTCGAATTTTCTTCATATTCAGCATTTTGGTAATTTTTTTTTTTAATTATTGAACCAAAATCTCCTTTAAACTTCAGAAAGTCCAAACGACTGCGAATATTTAAAAATATTCCAAGAACAATT